>OY757019.1:72528692-73138658 GCA_963580285.1 Lucinisca nassula | reverse complement strand
AACACGTGAAGCCACAAAAATTTACTGTATTAAGTCCTTAAGTTATGGTCAGACCAAACCGAAATATATGCAGTCTTTCACTTGTTTGAAATACTTTTATCCATTCAGTTTGGGTGTCTTTTTGTGTCTAGAAACCTCGGTCTATTAACTCTGTCACTCCCCAAAACCTCAAGCGGTCAAAACCCCCACTCTGTTGAATACCCTGCTGAAAACCGCAGTGTGACACAATATATTACTGCGCAGTTTTCTGAAAGAAAAAATATGTACGTAATGAGTAAATGAAAACACCAATTACTCGAAAACAGATGACTCGTTTAACCTGAAAAGTTTGAACTCATTCTTGAGAGTCCCTATGGAATTTTGCCCCTAGCTCGAGATATTAATAAATATTTAGGGCTATTTTAGAGATATTTTTCTTCTTTTATCAAATGAATGTGTATATTCAGTAGAATCGCCTCTTTTGTGTACACACAAGATGAAAAGGATACTTTAGAGATACTTTTATTCTTTTATCCAGAAAATGTATGTTGTGTTTACTCATGATAATCGTCTCTTCGAGGCGATTCTAATGAGTACATTCAAGAAAGAAGAAATACTTTAGAGATATTTTTATTCTTTTATCATGAAAATGAATGTTGTGTTTACTCATTAAAATCGTCTCGAAGACGATTCTAATGAGTACTTACAAAATAGAAAGGATACTTTAAAGATATTTCCTTCTTTTATCCAGAAATGGAATGTTGTGTAAGTTCCCATTACATCTTATGAGTTCACACAACTATGAATAAGTTTAAAGAAGAGGTGCAAATTCTTTCTTCTAAGAGTTGACCCGTAGGGAGCATATAAGAGAAGAGAAGACAGAAAGATTAGCTTACAAAAAGTAAATAGGAAGTCTCAAAAGTTGTCTCCCTTCGAAAAATGCTTCTCCTTTTGGTTTGTGCAGACCGTGATATATCGCGCTATTTTGAACTTTGCTAAATTATACTGACGTGCTAAATTTAGTTCTGAAATCTCCATTGTTTTAACTGTCAGTGTTCAAGTACGATATTAATTATTCCTGGTTAAACCGTGCATGTTTCTGGTTAAATCATCTTATGCGCTTCGTGCGTGCACTCGCATGTGTGTGTGTGTGTGTGGGGGGGGGGGGGGGGGGAAGAGAGGTTGCTGAGGTTAATGACTTTATAGCCGTTTAGACAGGGCCGTGTTAACACTAAAGTCTTGTTTCGGTTCAACTCGGGTGCACAGCAAACTGCTCCGTGATCCGGATCAGATTGTGTTCACACAAGGACTTTCTTGATCCAGACCAATCTCAACCGAATAAGACTCAAATATGGACGCGGTTATAGTCTTGTCCGGTGCCACAGTCTTTGCTGCTCTTCACTAACAGGTTTCTGTGGTTTATGTAGCTGCTCATATTCGTCCTCTAATCCTTTCTTTGGTTTTAGCATTAATCCCTACCAAAATTATAATAGATCCTAGCAGAGGTTACGCTGTATGTGTACCTAATGAACCAGCGCACACAAATAACCAAGTAAAAGACGTGCGACCAGCAAAAACGCAGCTCAGCCAGAGTTTTGTTAGATAGCCCGGAGGCTGTTGAAGAATCATGCGATCAGTGAAAACGCTGACCAGACTGCGCGGATGGGCAGGTTGATCTGCGTCTTCGCTGGTCGGTCGCGCAGGACTTACAGTAGGTTTTGCTGTACGCTGGCTGTTAATATATGTACACGTATAATGCATAAAAATTAACAACTTATGATATTGAAGAGGAAGATATGGAAATAACTGAAAGGTCTTTGTTTCTATTACAGGTCCAGCCGTCAAGAATATCACTCGATGACGATGCTCAAGCAATGTGCAAGGTAAGATACAAAGTTCTGTTTCAGGGGAGTTAATACTTCTTCTGGGGAGATAATAGTTTTAACACATTTTTTTATCTTTGGCCATATTCGACTGGGAAGTTTCGTGAAATATTCGTGAAATTCCACGCAGGAGTGCGTTGTTATCTTGTAATAGCCGATCACATGGTCCAATCAAATATGAGTTATTTTTCAAATACGTAAGCGATCGTGGAGCACGATTGTATTCGAAGGAAAAGTCGAACCTTTCGTGCACCACGGTCGCTTATGAGCTATACGCAAATAAAATATTTGATTGGACAATGTGACCAGCTATTACAACTAGGAACCACACTCCTACGTGGAATTTCACGGAAATTTCACGAAACCTACCAGTCGAATACCGCCTTTGTCTACACGTAAAGGAAAGAATTTGCTCCAGTGGACCAAATTCTTTCCTTCAATAGTAGACCAGTTTAAAAGGGGCTCATTTTATGAAAAGAAAAAAGAAAAAAAAAAAAGAAATCAAATAAACGCACAAAAAACAGAAGTCAAGAAAGTTATCCCCTTATAAAAATGGCGGGAATATACACCAGATAGACATCATAGCATTTTATGTCCCTCCAGCAACTCTGTCATATATAGACGGAGTCTCATCCAAAGATTGCGGGCTAGTGTTTTTAAGACCCTTTCAAGCTTGTTTCACTTATTTCGAGTCAATCGTTAATCAAATGTGGGCGAAAGCCATAGTACCCAGAGAAAAACCACTTGACCTTCCGTTGCAGAACTTGGCGTCCCACATGCGACTCGAGTGTGGCTCGAACCACAGCGATGAGAGACCTAATTTTAAACAGTCAGCGCTCTTACCCACTAGGACACGGAGGTCCGTTCCTAACTGCAGGTTTTCAAGTTAAATGAGAGTCCTGAAAACACGATATCTCGTCGCGTAAGTCATATCTTAACCCAGGCCCCCACCCATCGGGGCTTGGAGAAGTAGTTTGGGCTGCATGGTACTGCCAAGCAGAGCTGAAACCGATCGAACATGAGTACTGGTAAACCGCTTTAAAGGTCTAAGCCTGCCCAGACAAAGTGCAGGCAGTCGGACCTCCCCTGCAAATAATCCCCAAGGACTTGAGATGTCATTTCATCTCAATGTCGCATAAAAGACCAACAAAATTAGAAGCAACGTCTCAAAATGACCTTAATAGTGTTGATAGGGGACGTAAAACCTCAATTCAAACAAACAAGAGGGCCAAGATTATAAGAATCTTATATGGGTGTGAGGGGTGGATGGAAAAATCCGTCCCGAGGGTCACTGTCCGGCATCACGAGGCTTGCCGAGTGATGCCGGACAGTGATCCCGAGGGACGGATTTTTCTATCCACCCCTCAAACCCATATAGGATTCTTTTTCTTGCATACCTTCCATTTCTATAGCGATTTTTAATGCTGCTGTCACTTCGGTTACCGACGTCCGCCATTTTGTGATGACATAATAGGAATGTTTAGTGACGTCACGCATGACAACGCCGCGTATGAGGTTGTAATCAACCAGTGCATTTATCAAACATGCGATTATATTCGATTTGGGGTCGGAACACCAGGGTCAGAACATAAATTTCTATCCCAGGGTAAAATCGCGGATTTCCTTGTCTGGTGTGCAAGAAGACCCTGTATCTTTCATCTGTGCACCAGAAAATCATTAGCGATGTTTTGGAAAAGGGAAACTGTGAAGAAAGGCAAGCCATGTTTGTTTACCAGATTGACCTATTACAATATCTTCATAGATCCAGGGTTGTCAGTCAGTTGAACCAGTTGAACTGCTTAAATACATTCTGGTATCTCTCAAAAACTGTACCAATCACATGCGCCTCAGCGCAGGGATCAATCTTAGGAAAAGTCCACTAGATCAAGAGTCAAACTAAGGGGTCTCGTAGTTCAGAGAAGGTTTTAAAGGTTTTTCCTTTATAAGTCGGTGTAAAACATGTGGACCCAAGGGTGGGGCCAGTTTTGGCACCAAGGCTATAATTTGAACAATCTTAGTAGAGGTACACAAGATGAAGCATCAACCCTAATATCAAAGACCTGGGCCTTCTGGTTTCAGACATTAAGATTTCAAGGTTTTTCCCTATATAAGTTCTAGAAAGGGTTATTTAAAGCATGTGGGGGCCATTTTTGGCTCCAAGGCTATAATTTGAATAGTCTTGATAGAGGTCCACTAGATGATGCTTCCTACCAATTATCAAAGACCTGAGCCTCCTGGTTTCAGGCAAGATGATTTTTAAAGGCCCTATATAAGCCTATGAAAAACATGTGGGCCCTGGACGGGGCCATTTATCGCTCCAGGGCTATAATTTGAACAATCTTGGTAGCTGTCCACTAGATGAAGCTTCATACCAAATATCAAAGACCTGGGCCTAGACTGGTACCAAACAAATAATAATACATATTTCTATACGTTTACTTGTTTAAAAGAATGACCTCAGTGATTGCCAGGCTAACCTGGGCTTTCTGGTTTCAGAAAAGAATAATTTTAAAGGTTTTCACAACATAAGCATGTAAAATATGTGGGCCCTGGGACGGGGCCATTTTTGGCCCCAAGGCTATAATTTGAACAATCTTGGCAAAGGTCCACTAGACGAAGCTTCATACTAAATATCAAAGACTTGGGCCTTCTGGTTTCAGACAAGAATTTTTTAAAGGTTTCCCTATATAAATCTATGCAAAACATGTGTCCCCCGGGCGGGGCCAGTTTGGACCCAATGCTATAATTTCAACAATCTTGATGCCAAATATCAAACACCAGTGCCTTTTGGTTTCAGAATATAAATTTGTATATAGGTTTTCCCGAGATAAGTCTATGTAAAACATGCGGGCCCTAGGGCGGAGCCATTTTTGGAGCGAGTCGGACCGTCCATGCATATAAACCATTTTGGTTTTATTTAGCAGCGAGGCTTGAGATGTCATTTATCTAAATGTCGGGTAAAAGTCCCACTGCATTGGAAACAACTTCTCCAAAATGACCTAAATTGTGTTGAGGGGTCGTTAAATTTCAACTAAACAAACACATCAGTATTATATGATTGTCAACTGTTCTCCTTTCAGAAATACAAGATGATTTGTAAGACTGGGAAGATCTGTGCAGTCCAGCATTTTGACTACCCCAACAACGTCACATTTCCTGTCTGTATACCTCTGTCTTTCGTACCTGGTAAGTAAAACTTTTCTTAACCCTTAAGGCGCCAAAAAAAAACTACATCTGAAAATATCGTCTGCTTACGTCGTCTGCTTTTTTTTTTTTTTTTTTTTTTCAAACTTTTTAAAAATATTTTTGCATACAGGCAAACAGTGTGGGCCCAAATCAGACTACTCCAGCAGTCTGATCTGGAGCCTAACTTTGCAAAAAAGGAGCAGTCTGATCTGGGTTCACACTTTACAAAACAAAATACTTTTAATGTCACCGGCAGACGCCAAAGCAAACGACAATTGTCATAATTGGCATTTTATTGGTTAAAAACTGATAAAACGTATTCATTGTGTTATGATGATTTTTGCATTTTTGTTGCGCGTATTCAATTATATTTGTTCTTCTCTTTATTTA
The DNA here is from genome assembly GCA_963580285.1 of Lucinisca nassula. Taxonomy (NCBI): domain Eukaryota; kingdom Metazoa; phylum Mollusca; class Bivalvia; order Lucinida; family Lucinidae; genus Lucinisca; species Lucinisca nassula. The sequence continues at coordinate 73,133,220 of OY757019.1, read as the reverse complement.
TTGCCACGTCTATATTTTTAAGTCATATGGTGGCATTCTGTGCTAATTATACTTTTGCATGTCCGATTTTCAAATTTAGTTTGCTGGGGGTAATTATTATACTGACGAGTTTCCACTCGAGTCTAATGTTTTATGAAATACATGCATATAGAGGATCTTACACGAGTGGTCATTTCATATGAAATTTATGAAACGAGCCTTCGGCGAGTTTCATAAATTTCATATGAAATGACCACGAGTGTAACGTTCTCTTTATCATATGACTACTTTAAATTCGATTTTATCGCCTTTTAATTTGACAATTTTTCTGCGAAAAATGCATTGTTGACATGGACGTCGCCATGACGTTACTTAATCCCGCCAAAGTGTTATTACACGTGTGGTCATACGATTTTTATTACACGGCGTTATCCACTGCTTATCAACGACCTCATATGATAAAATGTATTAAAATAAAATAAAAACAAATTCTGAATGGTTAGATCCCATAGGAGCAAACAAAACGCCAAACAAACGAAAACAGCAGATCCGGCCGCACTGTGTCTGTTCATGACCAGTACCGAAACGCGCAATTGCGGCCACGCCCCCCGTCCCCACCAACCCCAACACAGGCCCAAGCAGAACTCTATTTTCAAAATGATTCAAAATGAACTCAATGATCCCAGAGGACCAGAAAATATAATCTGCACTATGATGATGCATGGGGATCCGTTTCAAGGCCGCCACACGGCACAACACCAGCCGCAGTGAAGACAAAAAAGTTCTGATCCCTTAGAGTTTCCACTGAGTCTAATGTTTTATGAAATACATGCATACTGTATACGTATTGTTTGAATAATTCTATTTATATAAAAACAAGTTCTGAATGGTTAGATCCCTTAGAAGCAAACAATACATCAAATAAACGAAAACAGCAGACCCGGCCCCACTGAGTCTGTTCATGACCAGTACCAAAACGCGCAACACCGGTCACGCAACCCAGTCCCGGCCCAAGCAGAAATCTATTTTCAAAATAATTCAAAATGAACTCAGTGATCCAAAAGGACCAGAAAATATAATCTGCGCTATGACGATGCACGGGGAGCCCCAGGGCACAACACCAGTCCAGTCTATTTCTCCAAGCTCCGATGGGCGTGGGGCCATATTATGTTTTTAGCGGTGCTGTAAACTCTGTCTCGTCCACGGGCTGAGACAGCACACAAGTGCGGCCTCCGCCCACCGGGGCTTAAAGAAATAGATTGGTTGCATGATGCTTCCACACAGTGCTGAAACCAACCGCACACGAGTACTGGTAAACTACTTAGAGGATCTACGCCTGCCCAGGCAAAGCGGCGCGAGTCGGACCGTCCATGCTTATAAACCCTATTGGTGGGCTTGAGAAGTCTTTTCGTCTCAATGTCAAGTAAAAGTCCCACAAAATTGGAAGTAACGTCTCCAAATTGACCTATACAGTGTTGAAGGGGGCGTTAAACCTCAAATCAAACAAACGAAAAAAAAAGCACACAAGTGACGTTTAGAATGAGAGTTTTCATTCATGACATCATTTATGCGCCTTCGCATAAAACGCCGAATGACATTCGGAGAAGTTCGTTAATAGGACAAGTAAAATCACAAAAAAGCCAAATGGGGTTAATTTGGATACATGCTATTAATGCTGCGGGTAAGAGGCACACTTCGCTGTGGCAACGTCAAATCAACGTCGTTGCAACTAGATGTGATGCATAATCGTCATGATGTTGCACCGACGTTGATGTAACGTCATAATTACGTCATGTGCATGCCGAGAAGAATAGCAACATCTCTTTTCTGATGCAGACAGAGAAATATCCAAACCATTGAGGAGACTAAATATTTCCTCGGATCAAGGGATCATGTCTAAAACTCGGTAAAACCTCGTTTCTGACAAAATATCTTCACCCTCGGTTTGAAGTTTTCTGTCTGTATTGGAGATGGCTCTGTCTGCATAGATTAAATTTACAGCACGCGGGTTTGGTTTCCTGCATGGTGTCGATCTCCGTTTGCTTCAGAACTCGTCAAATCAGGTTTTTTCGTCCTATCAGCACCATTTGACAATTTTTATCCACGATGAATTCGTTCGGTGTTTATTTCTACTTTTTCCCAAATGATAATGATTCTATTATGAACAAGATGTATGGCCATTATATGAATTTTAAACATTAAAATCTTAAGAGATTTTAAAGACTAGTTAATGTTCAAATATTAATGTTAAAATACGCAGTTTGACCTCCTTAATGATAGCAATAATGCCTATTAGAAAGTTCATTTTTTGTGAATCGAATTGTTCAAAGGGGAAAAAATTAATATTACTAGTATTTAATACACTCTGAACTGATGCATTTTAATTTTATGCGAAAACGCATGTAGAAAGTAGAGTAAAGAATTTGACGGGGGGAACGTATCGGCCCAATTTATCTTTATTTCTCTCTTGCCATAAAACTTATTATTTCTTCCAAAATACATCAGCTTTTATTACGCATCTTGATTTATTGCTCGAAGAATGTTTTAAATGAAATTTAACTTTGGAAAGGCTTAGAAGTAACATTACGAGGCAAAAGTTAATAATTTACACTTTCCTGAAATGCACGGCATAGATTGTATCTTGGGATGGAATACAGTAAAGAGGACTCGATTACGAAAACACGCCTACTCAATATATTTAAAAAAATTTACCACCAAAAATGAAAATTTTCAGATAAAAATTCTGATAGTTTTCATATTTCTGCACAAAACATAGGTTGTGGGGGGCTCGTTAGACGTCTGATCTGGTTCAACACTGTTTGCCAGAGTGCCCCATCAGGGGTTTCCCGCTTTAAATAGGCTAACAGACCAGATAAAATTAATTCGACTAATTCTTCTTAAAAACAAGTATTTAAATCTTTCTTGGTGTTTTATACACCCAGTGTCCGATAGTAAAAGACAACCTTTTGGACCTTTCAGAAGTGGTCTTAAATCACAAATACGTTGAAACCAAAGCGTTTCTACTGTATGTTAAAGGCTACTCTTAAAAGGAAAGATTTTGAGAAGGTTCCACTGTCCTTCATCACACTCCACTCTATTCCATACCAGTTTTACACTATGCCGAAAAATTCACTTACAAGATTCAGTTTTTCAAGGAGTCAAATATGCTTTTATCATCTCTCACTTGACAATAAAGATGGGACCCACAATGAAGCTAAATCAATGATGTGAATAATATTTGATGTAATGATAAGCAAATTTATGTAAATAGATTTTACTTACGAGTTAATATTATTGAAATAAATCACCCATCTGGTGATTAAAGTCCAGCAGTTTTGTACGTTGTCTTATCGCCTTGATCACACACAACAGCGTATAATAAATTTGTCAATGTTTCTTCAAAAGTTTCACTGACTTGTACCTGTTAATAAGTCTATTAATTTAATAGCTTTTTCATTAATGAAAAAATGAAAAAAAAGTTGAAATACCCTTGAAATCTATATCTAAATTCAGTTCTAGTTGTGTTGCTGCGATTGTCATCTTTCTTTCTTTCTTTCTTTCTCGTGGCGGATTTTATTCAGACACGACAATTTCTTAAATTCTATTGAAAGACTATGAATTGCATTTAAAGCATTCTTGCATGATTTAGATGTTTGAATGCTTGAATTTAATTTTAATAGGTTACATGTTCTTTCATACAGACGAATACGATCACGTAGGTATGTAAAGACGCACGTGCACGCTTTTATTTTGGAATGCTTCTTATCCTTTTTGTATGTAATGTTTGCTGTAGCATATATAAATCTTGTGTGCTATACTACAAAATACTCGGTTAATTCACTAAATGTACATCATCAACAATGTAACATGCTACACCGTATTGATCTAAGATCATCTTCCCGTTTCAACTCGAAGTCGGTGTAATGTTCACCGATGTTCATGTTAAATATTCAGATCAAGCTTTGACACAAGCATTTACTTACCATGCAAAGTAGAATTAAAACAAAGATCAGGAATCGATACAATTAACTTACTCCACCCATCAAAGATACCAAAGGGAAAGACACACAAACATGAAGCGACCATACCATAATGGAAACCTAAACAAAGGAAGGCCATAAGGACAGTTACTTTCCCACAAAATGGCCAAATGGCCATCCAAAATAAAAAGACACAAGTGATACACACAGTAAGTAACAAAAAACAATATAAATAAACCGCCACAGAAGAACCGCCTTGGAACGGTCAGTGGAAATAATTCCACTGTGTGTGTGTGTGTGTGTGTGGGGGGGGGGGGCTTAAATCGATTTTACATGGCCATAATCCTCGCCCTTACCTCTGTCGCGGTATACACTAATTTTGTTTAGTCCGCATGAAGGCTTCCTAACTCATCAGTGTAACATCCAAAGCTGGATTTATACAGCAACACATAAACGTTAAAAAGTCCTCCAGAGTATCAGAAGTGACCCCTACCATCTTTGAAATTGACGGGTCCATTGTTTTGAATAGGGAGTTTGCCAATACTTATTAACTGGATGGCAAACAGTATAGATCATGATAAGATGGCTAATCATGAGCTATCTCATCTGGATCTACACTGATTACATAAGTATCTTGGGTTGCAAAGGTTGACGAATAAGTATTGTTTTATTTCGTGGACGCAAGTCATCTTGGGCATTTTGGGGCATGAATTCGGACGAAAACGTGTGTTTCTGTGCATGTATGGTACCGCAGCGTGTGTACCTTCTTGCGACTCTGTCTTTCTATTTTTTTTTTTTTTTTTTTTTTTGGTGACTTTGGATGCCTGTGTATTTGGTGTGTCTTTTCCTAGGTAACAGTTTCACACTATTTAGCTCCCCGGCATCGGTAGCTTAGTCAGATGCTCGTCTGACTGGATTTCGGAAGGTTTGGGTTCGATGCCTGCCCAGTCAGTAACATTCAACGAGATTGGTCACGACATCTTTTCTATGGCCATTCTCTCCTTTCTGCTGATTCAAAAGGACAGATGTCAGTTTCTGGCAAAAGAATGTGAATTGTACTGATTAACTGCTTATGTATAAACCCGCCAAAGAAAATGGTAGTTAGGTTATTGACCTGCTCGATATGATCTAAATATGACCGTGCGTCATTTTAGCTAGAATGTGTGTGTTACAGAACACGTTTGATGATATGCTAGTACATTCGATTGTAGCGAAACTTATCATTGTGAACACTTATCCAGATTTGGTTGTGTTTGTGTCGTTGGGTCGGGGACTTTACTGCACGCACTGAGTAGGTTTTCAAATGACACTTTTAGATATTCATTTGCTTGTGCAAGGGGGAGGGGGTGGGGGTAAGTCTCGCTGTCTCCAATTAAGAGCATTAGGTCTTATAGTTTCCATTTAATAGCAAAGGGTCTTACATTCACTTGATGAAAATAAATCCGTGCAAGAACAGTCAACATGCCTGCATTCTGCCTACACGTTCTGCATTCTTACTAGATCTGACAAGTGTAGCATTCTGTACAGTTCCGTATTACTTGTAACGGGGACAACGTGTGAAAAGAAGCAATGAGTGTTGCGGCTTGTCTCATTGAAACAGTGAATTTTTTGTTAAATCATTTTTGGTGGTAGTTTTTTTTCTGTGTGAAAAGTGTTGCTGTAACAACAACGCTTTGTACACAGAAAAAATCTGTCAACCCTATTCTTTAACAATCAACGTTTAAAAAAGTACTACTGGAAGGACCGCACCAATTATTTTTACGATTTGTACGTTACTATCCTTGTTGCATATATACCCAGATGCTTTAATATTTGATTTATGATAATTAGATTTGTTGTTTATTACGCAAAATAATGCTTGCTAGCTGTTACGCTCACGCACAAAGAAGCTGAGATAGTTGTCTAACAGTTCTACAAAGCCTAGTTAAACAAGATCTAATATAATCTTTGTCATTTATACGCGGCACCTTGGTCTCTTTGGATTGCGACCAATGCCAGATATACGTAAGACATTCTTTGCGTTTTTGAGTATATTTATCAGTATCACTTGTACAAACACTAAATCGAATGGGTACTTTTACCATAGTTTTTCTTGTCAAGTAATCTCGACACCTTTTAGTTAGTTGTCAGGCATGTCAGTATGATAACACATCCGAGAGGCATAGTGCATTTTTTTCCTATACATATTTAAAAAAAAAACGGACGTGTTTCTAATGAAAAGTTATAGTATTTTTCATATTTTTACACCAAACATAGGTTGAGGGTGCTCGTTAGAACCGCCTCCTTGAGGCGGTTCTAACGAGTACCCACAAGATATGTATTGGAACAGAAATAAAGAAATAATGTATCCCCCCTAACTCCCACTTTCCTCTATATAAAGTTGGGTTAAGAGGTGTATTCATTACACGGACTTGTTAACATGACGTGTGATGCATTTTAGGCATGCTTGGTTACCAACTTTTGTCAGTGGAGCCAAAGCTACTAAGCACAGTAGCTTCACGTTGCTGATGTCCGCGAGGCTTTAACTGATTTGTACGAAATCCAGGTAACGGTTATTTATAGCCATGCTGTTGTTATCGTTGTGAGGTCAAGAGTGTTGTGTAAAGAGGGTTACCTGTAGAATCGATCTGGACTCGACTCATTTGGTGGGTTTGGAAAAACAGTGTATACCCAAATGTGACGCCCTACGCATTTGATCCAATTTTGATTCAAACTTCAAATGTTGCTTAGGAAACCTCTACCAGAATAGCTAAAACGGTTCTGCTCAGATGGTCACCAGGTCCAATTTAATTCATGCTTCCAAGGGTTGTTGCTTAAGTTACCCTCTGCATAAATAGTGAAACACTCAGATGAACAAGATGGCTACCAGAGCTTAAAATATTAATACCTTTAATGACAACTCCTATACATTTTGTGACCGGCCCCGATAGCTCAGTTGGTAGAGTGTCCGCTCCGGGGAACGGGAGGTCACGGGTTAGATCCCGGGCCGCGACATACCAAAGTCGTTAAGAATGGTACTAGCTGCTCCTCGCTTGGCACTCAGATTTACGGGGTAGAGCTAGGACTGGTCGACCCAGTGTCAGGCTAATGTGACTGGGTTTGGTATCATGCAGTGTGCCTGGGACATGATACTTCAGTGAGGCAGTAGAAGCCTCCGTGGTGTAGTGGTTACGCAACTCGCCTTGTAAACCAGGGATCGCAGGATCGATCCCGGGCTTCTCCAGACTTTCGGATGAGTCTTTAAACCGAGGTCCCGTCTCCGTATGACCTTAGCTGTTGGTGGTACGTAAAACTCTAACACTCACTCAGTGAGGCAGCACTATAAAAGTGAGCATTGAGCTCCCTGTCGCAACCAGACACCGTCGTGATATGACTGAAAAATTGTTGAAAGCCACGTTAAACCCGAATTCACACACACACACACACACACACACACACACACACACACACACACACACACACACACACACACACACACACACACACACACACATTTTGTTCAACTTCATTCAAAATTCACAGGAAGTTTGCTTTGGTGGCCTTCTTGCTTAACGAAATGGTTTTGTTCCAGTAAAGAAACTGGCTGGCTGACTTATAATGTAGAAAGACTTTTAGATCACAACTTTTCCTGTTTCATTCAAACTTCGCAAGATCAAGGAATAAGATGGCTGTCAGTTAATCGCATGACTTTCAAAAGTGTGATAGCTTGAGAAATCAGGTGAGCGATTCAGGGCCATATTGGAGAGCAGTCTGTAGAGATACTTTGAGTAGGGGTTTCCTTTTTCCTTACGCATCTGCGTAATATGCGTGCAATGAGAGCTACGCATGTATTTAGCATCGTTGCGTTGCATTTTAGAAATAAATGTCAATTTAAACACAATCATAAAGTTATTTAGCCTATATATAATTAGAGTTTGCAAGGTCAGTAATCCGACAGGATCTAAAGCCAGGCAGGTTATTTGTCCCTTTTGACTCCAAGATGTCCCAAGAAAAGTAGTATAGTAGGAGACACGGGGGTTACAGCGGAGATCCGGGAAGAGATATAAGCATAATATTTAAATCCTGTTTATATTTAATTAGTTAATCAGTAATATACATCTTAATCGCTAAGTTTAGTATGTCAATGGCGATCTTTTTGGAAGATAAAATCTATATTTATGACAGTTTCTCCGTAATTGGCTTTTACCTGATAAGTGATAATCTAGAAATGGACCGTCCGAAAAGACCTCAACCTGTCAGGCCCTGAAGACTTGCACAGAAACCTTTGCAAACAGTGTAGATCTCAATGAGATGGATCATAATGAGCCGTCTCATTTGGATCTACGCTGTTTGCCATCCCGTAATTCATTTTCACTAAGCCCCTATTTACAGGAAATTCAAAGATGGAAGCCCCCTTCAGAAATTCAGAGCCATTATGAAAACACGCCTATACAAATACATTGTAAACTTAACCACCAAAAAAGGAAAATTTCAAGCTGAAAAATTGTGATAGTTTTCTTATTTCTGCTCAAAATATAGATTGTGGGTACTCGTTAGAACCGCCTCGATGAGGTGGTTCTAACGATTACCCACAATCATATTTAGTACAGAAATAAGAAAAATAAGATTTACCCCTGTAAACCCCAGTTTTACTGTATAAAGGTGGGGTTCAAGGGGGTCAAAATGATATATGCGTGCTTTCGTGATGAGTCTAAAAGTTCGATTCAATTATTGACCATATAGACATTGGAAGATTTTCATGTTACGGTGGGGCAAGGAACAGAATCCAGTGTAGCTTAGGAGTCAAGCAACTGGGGGCGGGGATATGTTTACGGAAATTTGAAGTCCTACATGGCGTTTCCTACCATATCTGACTGGATTTACACGGCATCTGACGGGTCATACAGAAAAATATGGAACTGAATAGCAAGAAAAGTTGGGGTGCGCAAAAAAAAAAATGTTGGCCCCAACGTTATAAAGAACTGCTGTCCCTCCCAATTTCTTCTCCCATATTTATCTGCCCTTCCCCAATTTCTACACACATTGTTACAGATTGTTTTTCTTATTTTTCAGAGAAAATAAGGATTGGCAATGCGCGTGAATCGTCTGCTGGGCGGCAGACGATTCACGTGAAATCGAATGCCATATTTCTCCGAAAAGTAAGAAAGAAAAAAAGATTACCAGTCTACTCTAGGAATTTCTGCGGCAGGTTGAGGGTTGAGAGTTTGTTTTTCCTGATAAATTCTAGATATAAGTTAAAAAAATTGAAAATACTAGTGAAAAAAGAAAACATAATCTAAAGTTTAGACTAATCCGTAAATCATTGGACCGATGTCTGATCATTTTACAGAAAATTCTATTTTTGCAAAAAGTGTAGAACCTGATCAGATGCAGCGATTTTGCCGTCTGATCAAGGTCTACATTTTCCCAGTTGGGCACAAGGCGTAGCTGGGTTATATATTCAGAGTGACAGTCATGCAAATGGATTGACTGGGCCATTGCATTGATGGGGCGGTTAGGTGAAGCGAAGTTGTCGTGTATCTCGCGTCACTGGAGCGTCCGTCTGATACTGGCTTACAGTTGGGCAAGGCCTGCTGACCTTGCAGCAGGTAAGGGTTGAGGAGGAATGTTGTTATTTCTTCAGTTTCTGCACTTCCATTCAGTTTCCCCTGTCTCCCCTGTCGTGTACTTTCAATTCCTACAAGTGTTAGCGTCTCGTTGACATTACGAAAACACGCCTATACAAATACATAGTAATTGTTTTCACCGAAGAAATGAAGATTTTAGATGAAAAATTACGATATTTTTTTCTTATTTCTGCTCAAAATATAGATTGTGGGTACACGTTAGAATCGCCTCATCGAGGCGGTCTAACGAGTACCTCTTCTATAGAAGAAAAATAAGGTTTACCCCTGTAAATATAAAATTGTGGTTCAAGGGGGTCAAAATTATAAAGGCATGTTTTTGTAATGAACCACAAAACAATCAACAGTCAATGCACTGCATGCATCAGTGTTTACAGATTGCCAACTATCATTGTTGAAATTTTTATATGGTGTCACTTTACGTGTTTTTCTTCTTCTTTTCAGTCCGGAACATGATCTGTGAGTTACAGCCCTTGCCTGGACCATGTGGCGCTCGATACATCCGGTGGTACTACAACAAGCATGCGCAGGAGTGTGCTTACTTCCGTTATGGCGGTTGCGAAGGAAATCAAAATAACTTTAAAGGCAAAAAGGACTGTGAAAGTGCATGCATGGTTCCATCAATTAGTCTTTATAAAGGCAGTCAGTCCTCGTTGTCTGCTGTTAAGCCTGCTGTTATAACTGCTCCGGCGTATGAACCGCCAGACGTTAAATACGAAGCTCTAAATTCAATTATGTTGACGGGTAATGACAACAACAATTATGATCGTTTTTCGGCATCACGGTACAGGAAAATGCAAGATGACGAGAGTAATACACGTAAACGCAGGCGTCTAGATAAAGAGAGAGCGAAGGAACGACGGCGGCGTGAGAGGCGCAAGGAGCGCAAACGCTTGAAGCGCTTACGTCGACGCCAAAAGAAACTCCTTCGAGAAGGCAAGAAAAATAAAAAGGATAGAAAAAAGAAGAAAAAGAAAACGGAAGAGAAGGAAGTTGTTAATGACCCAAGTGCTGAAAATTCCGTTACTGCAGAAAACCAAGTAAATACAGTTGAAGAAATAAGCAACATTGTTGATAACGCTATAGCAGACGAAGACAGTGAACAAAAACGTAGACGTGGAGATCGCAGAGACAGAAAACGGAGAAAGAAACGCCAGAAGCGGCCGAAGAAAAATAAGGATGGTAAAAGTAAGAAGCAGAAAAGAGACAATAAACAAGTTGAAAAACAATATAGGAGACATGCTCCTTCATACCAGAGTGATGACAGTAGATCATATAAAATGTTGTCCATTTTAGATCATATAGCGAATTCAAGAACTCAAAGCGGGAGTATAGTCTATTCTGAGCACTGAAATGAAGAAAATAGTGTTACTGTAGCAACGATGCACATATTGTGAAAGAAAGATTGCTGTCTTAGGATTTAACTATAGAATGACACACACCAGTAAGGCATTTCACAGTGAATTCATCCGTGAGTTGTTGTAGGATATCTTCTGGTATGGTACGTGAGTGACCATTATATGGTACCGAAGTGTGACGTATGTGCTGCGGGCAAAAATTCGCTGTGATTTGGATATATGTAATAAAGACCTATGCTCAGGATTGTAGATTTCTTCCATGTGAAATAGGTTTGTATTATTAGTACATACATGTTCGCACGGAGGAGTCCTAAATAATGTTAGTGGCGCCGCGTAGAAGGAGAAATATAAATCCATGACAACGAAGGGCGATATGGACGTCAACGTATGAAATATAGGAATATGATGTTTAGTGAATGTTTGCGAGAGTGATATAACATTCGAAACAGCGCATAAACACATTGTTACAAGATAGAAATTAGTGATTTATTTCTGTCTTTAACTAAAATCGCAAGAAGTATTTGTTGTTTTTGGTGTTATCATGTTGAATGTAACATATAGTGTTAAGGACTTCATACATTTTCTTTCATCAAGAACTGTGTTGTAATTAAGGGGAATGAAGACACTTTTAAGGGGAGGAACTCTTATAATAGTATTTATCTCCCTTGTAACTATGGTTCTACTCCTAAAGGAAGTTTGTTTTGTTTGATTTGAGGTTTAACGTCCCCGTCAACACTGTAAAGGTCATTTTGGAGACGTTGCTTCCAATTTTGTGGAACTTTTACCCAACATTGAGATGAAATAACATCTGAAGCCCTGTCGTCCAGTGAAACCAATAGGGTTTATAAGCATGGACGGTCCGACTCGCACCGCGTTACCTGGGCAGGCTTAGATCCTCTAAGCGGTTTACTAGTACTCGTGTGCGGGTCGAATTCAGCTCTACGTGGAAGCATCATGCTGCATGCAGCCCGTATATTTCTTTAAGCCCCTATTGGTGGGGGCCGTCCTAAAGGAAGACTTTGCTGCTAAGGGGCGAAATCTTTCCTGTAAGAGTAGACCCAGTTTTCGAGGGAATTCGGTTTACAGGAAAATCATTATCCCAGGGAGCAGTCGCCCTTGTAAAAATGTCGGGAAATATGAAAAGTGTATATATTCGCCTGAAAGACTACAGCCTAGTCCTGCTGAAGCAGAATATTCACTACCATTGACAACAGTGTAGATACAGGTCAGATGGTTCCTCCAATAGTATCTACATTGTTTGACAGCCCATTCGGATGACAGCCAAACCGAGAAAAAGAATAAAGCCAACCCATCTTATATGCGTATTTCTATTCGCAGACATACCTGTACTTGTATCTGTAGCACAATGCTATATTTCAGTGCTCCTTTGAGGTTGAAAATGTATACTTTTTCATACTTTCATGCACCATTAATACAAATATTTGGTGCTCGATATGATTTTACGAGTATCCATAGATGCATTCTGTATCCGCCTGAATAGGCGCCGGAAGCAGCGTCACAACGATATTTCGTAGTATCACGGGAGCTTGAAGTTGTTTGAAATCTTATTTTACAATTTCGAAGAAATCGAAGGACGGACACTTCTTGGCTCATGAGATTGGTTCTGCGTCCTTTACTCTGTATAAACATCCTGTTCAAAGTGTCGAATACCCATTTTTTTTCCTTTCAAACAAATTTTCATCGACCCAGAGATGTTTGAGCCATTGTAGTTGGACTGCATTACGAGTTTTTTAAAGTGAAAATTCCAAAGTAAACTCCTGATCATCATTTTATATGAAACTTTGAAACTCGCCAAAGGCTCGTTTCATAAAATTCAAATTACCATTCGTGTGAGCTACTGTATATACCATACTTAAAGGAAATAGATATACCTTCATGGGAAACAACTCTTTGCTCCCCCCCCCCCGCCCCGTAATGGTAGCTTCTTCTCTTAGCCCTTATCCTGCTGAATTAACTAATTTAGCCACACCCATTCCTGACTATCCACCAATCAAATCACTTGATATTATGTATTCTTTCAATTCACAAACTGCATGGCAAGCAGTGAAGATACTGATCAGAAGCCATCTGATCTGGATCTACACTGCAAAGACGGGGTTTGTCAAGATAAGCAGGATAAGGGCTTAAGGAAATAATTTGCACTTTCCAACACGAGTAAGCTCCCTTTTTGGAGCGTTTGGTTTATAGGTAAATACACACGATGGTGAAAGTTGTCTCCCTTGTATTAAGAAATGGCAGAACATTTACCGGGTGTGTCCGGTCCATTAAGTTAGAAACGAGGGTTACGGAATATTATCATGATTATTATATATATATATGTGTAATGAAATCATATACATAGTGAGAGTTATTATTTATAAATAGTGTACATTTTGGTGATAACATTGTAAATATAATTTAATGTCAGTGTTACCTGACATCATTAAAATGCACCATTTTCGTACGGTAGACATTGGCGCCATTACTTTAATATCTATTAAAATATAAACTTTTTGCAAACCTTACACGATTAAAAAATTTAAGGAAAATCTTTTAAGCTCTGAAACGGTGCATAAAAGGATATGTATCATTACAGCGCATTTTCTAAATAACTTCATTGATATAATCAAACGCACTTTTGTGAACGCTTTGCGTTAGCAATGTGTGCTATTTTTTCAAGCTAAAACCCTACGGTTTTTAGATTAAACATATTTTATTGCATAAACATACAAAGGGATTGGACACAAGTTATGACAACATTAGATTACGGTTTGATATAGGTTCTGTAGGGAAACGTTTCTGTCGTTTTAGAATGCTGCTTAACTTATATTATTTATATCTGTGTCCATTGTATTCAGCAAAATTCCCAAACTACAGAAAATATCAAACATTTCCAACGAACGTCTCCCAACTATTTTTATACTGGCAAAATTAATACAGGTAAATCAGGGGAATTAACGCAGCTTCATTGATAATACCTTAAAGTCAACAGAGTTGCGTAGCTTGACAGTCTATAGTAGTCTGATAAAGGAAGTGCAATAAATTGCGCGTTTCTTTAAGGTGTCGATCAAACGTACATTCATTGCTCATATAGTTATTCGCATTTTCATCATATTTTATCAATTGAAACTGGCTGCATGGGCCATGTCATGAGTAAACCTGGTTTTTGCCATTTTACGAGCAGCAAAGATACCGATCGCCTGATGCGCAGGCTAATCGGTATCTTTGTGTTAGCCGCTTGGATATAACAATTCCTCTGGTTTCCATACCAGAAAGTTTAAGACTCACGTTAGTTTGTTTAGTGGAGCAGGCCGGTTCGAGTGTGGCCTGAGCGCAAATTCCAAATACAGGTATTCTTGTGACAAGGCTCATATCGTTTTTAAGAAACAATGAGTCGCACCAAGTGAGGACATGTCTTTTGACATGTGCGCAGTCTGATCCGCTATGCGGATGATGTTCTTTTTTCGTACAAAGCCTCTGTATTCTGACTGGGGAGCCTATGCTAGACAGCCTGATTCGATACTTCAGTGAGCATGTCAGAACACAATATCATGATCACGTGACGCGGTTCATTGTATGTGATGACATGTCAGAATGGCCAGTATACCTTATTGTTTTATAGAAGTAAGCCACTGTCCTACTCAAACTGCCTTCTTTTCAGATATTACTGCCTGGTGGAAACTTGTATGTGTGCGTGCGTGTTTTCGTTCGCGTGCGTGCGTGCATGCATGCATGCGCGTGTCAGTGTGTGTGTGTGTGTGTGTGCGTTTGAGTCTTACGTCCCACCAACAGCTAAGGTCATACGGACACGGGACCTCGGTTTAAAGACTCACCCGAAAGTCTGAGAGAGAGAGAGAGAGAGAGAGAGAGAGAGAGAGAGAGAGAGAGAGAGAGAGAGAGAGAGAGAGATTTCGCTTTCTCTTTAGTCGAACTCATTACTATGACTTGTTTATGGACGAAATTGCTGTTATACCACTGCCTTTTCTTTTCACTTTTCTTGTTTTTGTCAGTTTCCACATCAACAATGACCGTTTAACCTTTCAAAATGACAGGCTGTTTTAGGATTACCACATTTAGCAGTTTTAAGTATTGTTTGCGTTTAAGTGGCTTTTTGTTTGTTGTATAAAAAATAAATGGTTGATATGCATATTCTTGACAGAGTTCATTTATCTTTGTACAGATTCATTTTGTTGTAAAATTATTAAAGTTGTTATTACATTAATGCTTTCATCTTCTTTTATTCCTCTGTTATAAGACATTTTAACCCATTTTGCACTGGAAACCCCAAAACGGGTACCCTGGCAAACAGTGCAGGCCGAGATCCGGGCTTACACTTGCAAAAAGTTCAACCATTTTCCAAATAAATTTTGAAGAAAACACAACCTGACAACCCTAAATTTTGAAATGGACTCCTGCTGTATATAAGGAGGAAGATTCTATTTGGCACAAAAAGGGTTAAGCCCTGTTGCGAGAAACAACTTTTCGGGGTTTGCGAAAAGAGAAACCCACAAACCGGCCAGTTCGTCTACACAGAAAAGCAAGAGTCCTGAAATTTTGGATACTAACCGAGCTGCGAACAAAGAGATGCTGACCAGTCTAAGCAGATGCTCAGGCTGATCTGCATCTTTGTTGTTCACCAAGGACAACAAACCCCGCCCCCCCCCCCCCCACACACACACACCGTCACACATACACACACCAAGCGGGGCATCATTCGCCCATGGCAAGCATGATATACTGACTCTTGTGCAGGTCAAGTGTTTGTGCTTGGAGGCTAACTATATACATGTAGCAAGTTTCAGCGCTGAAAACGAAAACATTTCAGAAACCACGTGAGAATCAGTGTAGATCGTGATCAAATTGCTTTTTCTTCAGAAGCCAGGCGACTTCTTCTTCAGAAACCATCTACAAACAGTGTAGATTCTGATTAGATAGATTCTCATCTTCAGAAGCTATCTGATCTTGATCTACAGTGTTGCAAAAGTAGGGGTTGTGGGGTTCAGCAGGATAATTGCTAACTTTCAAGACGCTAAGAAACACTGCCCCCTGAAAATATCGTTCGTTGCTGCTCTCCTTGCAAACTTTATAAAATATTTTTTCGTACAGGAAAACAGTGTCGACCCCATCTAGGAGCAGTCTGATTCGGATCCACACTGTTTGCAACAATGACTTTGGGTTTCCAGTTAGTGGACAGGCGACAATTGCTTTGATTGACGTCTGAAGGGTTGTAAAATATCAATAATCTGAGCCGAGGCAGATGAAAACATGCCTTCGAGCATTTAAGCACGCTTAAGACAAAAACCAGCCTGCACTACTACAATACAGCCTTCATGATCTGCATTGTGATAACACACCCGTGCGACATAGTGCATATTTCTCATTTCCAAAATGGCTACTTTTCTGGTGAAAATCCCTGATATGTTTCTTATCAAAACAGTAAAATTCCTATATTAAGACCACCTTTGGGACTGCTCAAAAGTGGTCTTTAAGACCACGTTTGAACAGTCCCAAAGGTGGTCCCTCACCAGAGGGCAGAAAACGCAAAGAAAGATTAAATGCACCCTTCAAAATAAGCTTTTTAAAGCAGATTTAGTCTTAATTTTAGGTGGTCTTAATAGCGGAAATTTACTGTACTGCAAATATAGGTCGTGGGTGCTCGTTAGAACCGCCTCATTGAGGCGGTTCTAACGAGTATCCACAACCTATGTCTTGGAGTAAAAATAAGAAAAATAATGTATACCCCCGTAAACCCTTCTCTGAATAAAGTGGGGGTATAGGGGGTCTTCATTTCACGGATTAGTTCACGTGATGGCATGAAGAAACTTTCAGTCAAAATACATCGATAATTTAATAGCGTCCATCGAATACTCTGATCAGACTGTGTGGACGCCCCCATGTCCGAAGGCGCATGCATGTTTAGTTGTCTCGGATCATTTGGTATTTGTTTGTTTGTATTGGAGTTTGAGTGCCCATTCAATACTATTTAGGTCATATTTAGCCGGTCAGTGGCCTATCCACACTTTTCCTGTAAGCGGTTACATTCCGAAGGCTACCAGGTAAACCCCGAAGACAGCTTTTCTTGTGACGGGGTTTCATAGTAAGGGGTAGTACATTTTCCGCCATTTTTCAAGGGGAGACAACTTTCGGGACTTCCTGTTCGCTTTTCTATAGGCCCTGTCCCACTGAAAAAGGGGTCTACTCTTAAAGAAAAGAATTTACTCATCAGGACCCCTATTGACATGGAAGACAAAAATACTTTTGCAGGAATTGCCTCCCCTGAAGGTGCTCCAATTCCCCTCAAGATATTTCTTTTCGGGATGGCCCATTTAAGGGGAATGGGAATACCTTCAGGGGAGGCAACTCCTCCAAAAGTATGTTTGTCTCCCATGTCAATAGGGGTCAACTCTCAAAGGAAAGAATTTGCTCCTGAGGAGCAAATTCTTTCCTTTAAGAGTAGACCCCTTTCTCATTGGGACAGGACTTATAGAAAAGCGAACAGGAAGTCCCGAAAGTTGTCTCCCTTTGAATAATGGCGGAAAAATCTGCCAGGTGTTCCCATTCCCCTTAATTGAAAAACTAACTAAACTCAATAATTACAGTAATAGCGTAATAACTCTCAAGATTTGGCTAAGGATCTGTCGTCAACACAACATTACCATTAAGAATTTATTGCAAGAGAAATTTGCAAGATAATCTGAAAAAGCAGAGTTTATGCAAGTAAAATAAACAGGGAATGTCGATGCTAAGACTTAAGTTTGTCTTTAGACATTAGCTTGCCTGTTTATAAATATCCTTGTTTTCAAAATGGGCCGTACTTTTAAAGAAAACAAAAATAAAGGATTACTTTAAGAGATAAAACAGTCAAAACTTCTAGCGGGATAAATGATGATCTTGACAAATATAAAAACTTACGTTAGAAGACGTGACATTGCAACACATCTGAGTTCAAAGTTTTAAATGGCTTTCAAGTGCAAATATTTTGAATTTTCAAATTAGATAAATTAATAAATGCATAAATAAAATAAATAAATGTCAACACATGAGAGGATTCCATTATACCGCTGATCACGACAACCCATACTTTTGCAAACAGGGTAGCTCCAGATCAGATGAAGCCATCTGATCAGGATCTACATGGTTTGACATTCAGCCTGCGAATTTGTACATGTAGTAATAAATAACATCAAGTAATCTGATTGGTTCAAAGTCAGAAATGGGTGTGGCTAAATTAATTATTCAGCGGAATAAGGGTTGACATTCTTCTTCCAACCAATAGGGCTAGACGTCTGATCTTCTGCATGAAGCTTCCTCAAATATGTTCTATAAATGTTTTATCTTTTGGAAGCAAAAAAAAAAAAAAAAAAAAAAAACCTCAGGATTGAAAAGTATGGAGTTACAAGTATATCTGGGCCAATTAGTCACCATCAGTGATCCTCGTATACAATGTATTTTCAAAATTCCACATAGGAGTCAATGATCCCAAAGGACCAGAAAACGCAAACTACACTAGACTACACTAAACTTTTTACGGTCGCCACACACTCCCAAACATCAGCTGCAGTGACGTTAAATGTGTTCTATAAATGGGTTACCCTTTGGAAGCAAAAATACACCACAGAACTGAAAGTCAAAGTCTTTTCTCTGTGAGTAACACAGACTCTGGAAATACTGAGCATTTGCTGGTCGCCTATGTGGTAATGATCCCCTAATCCTCTTTTCTCTTAAGCTGGCTCAAAGAACAGCATCCGACGGACATTAATTTTCTTTTGCACCCCCCCCCCCCCCCCACTCGCACACAGAGCAGTCCTGACAACCTGACAAACACCTCTGTGCAAATGGAATTGAATTGGAGAATCAGTCTCTTTGTCTACCTATTTTAACCTGGTTTGTAAACCCCTATTTGCCGAATATTCCCGAAAAAAATAGCACTGGCCAAATATCAAGACCCAGGGCGCGGCATCTGATCAACAGTGTATTCACTTTGTCCTTAAAGAATATAGACTTTTGTAAACTTTACAATAAATAAGGCCAATCGGCAAGGAACTCTTCAGAAATTGAGGAATGGTTATCTTTCCCGCCATTTTTCTCATTCGATGGAGGTGAATGCTTCGGTTTTTATAGCTAAAACTTCACCATTTATAAACAGATTTTTAAGATGTTTTGATCGATAATCATAATAAATCAAAGGAAATATATAGAGAAAGTCTTTGTCAGAGGTTTAAGACAGATTTGAAATATAAATTGCGTATATTTGGTAAGGTTATATAGTAGAATATCTTTGTTTTCACCTCCAAAAATGGCGGACCTCAGCGGAAGTGACGTCACACCGACTGTCCTACCGACTTATCAGAAACCGTTTAAGTGTACCTGTCTCCCGCTTTGAACTTGAGTCAATGTTTTAGAAGCATTCCACATCGTAAAAATCTCGGTTGTGCCAATGAAATCTGTTCTGTTACGTAAGAGTTTGGACTTGAACTCAGTGACATCCACACTGGAACAAGAGACGGTTGCACAGTTGCGCCAGAAGAAAAATGTCTTTGTGTATTAGGTGCCGTTTTGCTATTTAATCCAATTTAATTCGTTTTATATTAATTCAGATCGATATATGGATATCTATAATTCGGCGCAGAATGACGAATTAATGCAAAGACGAATTAGTGATATCCATAAATGGATCGAATTGTTTGTAAAGTCCCCGTCGACACATAACAGGTCATTTTGGAGACGTTGCTTCCAATTTTGTGGGTCTTTTAACCGATACTGAGATGAAATGTCATCTCAAGCCCTGTCGCCAAATGAAACCAATAGGGTTTACAAACATTGGGGGTCGGACTCGCACCGCCTTGCCTGGGCAGGCTTAGTCTTGCAGGCAGGCTTGCCAGGTCCTTTTGCCTTTCCGCTATTGATGTTTCCATAAGGATCTGTTGTTTCATGATTGTGTTTCTTTCCCTTTGGTGTCTCTGATGGGAGCTGTGGGTTAATTGTATCGATTCCTGATCATATCCTCCACTTCTATTTTAGATCCTCTAAGCGGTTCACCAGTCGGTTCCAGCTCTGCGTGGAAGCATCATGCAGCCCATCTATTTCTTCAAGCTCCGATGGGCGGGGGCCAAAATGGACCGAATTAATAATATCCATTCTTCGAATTAGTGATATCCATAATTGGAATTATAGATATCCAATCATCTAAATGATTTATGAATATCTCTAATTCAACTTATGGATTTATGGATATCCATCATTCGAATAAATATTATCCATAAATGGAGTGATTTAATGATATCCGTATTTCGGATATTATTCATTTAGATTAATGGATATCTGTAATTCGAATTATGGATATCACTAATTCGAACTATGGCGCTCACTAATTCAATTTATGGATATCCATAGATAGTTATGGATATCTAAAATAGGGAATAAATAGTAAAACGGCGCCCTATTTTGTGGTCTTCCTACGAAGGACAATGGCACCTGATCAGCCTGTAATTCTGAAGAGTCAAGGAATCATTGCTTCTTGCGTACGGTGAAACATCACGAAAACACGCCTATAAAATTTTGACCCCCTCATACCCCACTTTTATATAGTAAAATGGGGTTTAAGGGGATATATAGTATGTTTCTTATTTCTGCTCAAAAACATAGATTGCGGGTACTCGATAGAACCGCCTCGTCGAGGCGGTTCTATCGAGTCCCCGCAATCTATGTTTTGAGCAGAAATAAGAAAAATATCACAATTTTTCATCTTAAAATTTCTATATTTTTTTTGTGCCCAAAAAATGGCAATGTATTTGTTTAGGTGTGTTTTCGTAATGTATCTGAAGAGACTCCGCGTATGCACAGGCTAATCTAAGCCTTTGTTGTGCGCCGATGGAATAAGCAAATTTATGCTGCGAGGTTAAACAAAATTTTAGCTACATTCAAGAGCCAAGGTCATTGACTTAGACGTGGGTATGCAAGCTACAACAAAAATGATACTTGCTAATTTGCGCGGATGTCACAGGTTCATCTGAGTTGGTTCCAACCTTTATAATTTCTACCATGGGCGCAGAAAAGGTTGTGCCTCACCTCAAACTGACGTGGTAAAATTTTAAACTAAAATAACAGACCTATGTGTTTTTAGTCAACGTTTTCGCTGCAAAATAGACAAGTTTCCTTTCGAGTAAGTCGTGTCTGACCGAAAAAGATCATTTCCTTATACAGATGATATTTTAAACATCAACACACATACTTTTCTCCAGTGTTATGAATAATTAATACTAAGATCGTTATTTAAGACATTTGGATCATATTTCTGTGGTTTTGCACGGAAAAACCAGTCCGTGACACTGCTCCCGTGACAAGCAAAAATGTGAACTCCTCCCCCAACCTTCTTTGGACGGAAGTGCACAGTGAAGACTCTGATCAGACTGCGTATTCGGATGCCGAACTGCATGCCGGCTAAGTCCTACCGAAGTCTGGTTAGAGTTCGCTGACCCCACGTCCGGAGACACATTATCGCTTGTCACAGCCTACACTGTAACTCGATATATAAAGTCGCATGTGAAGTGCAAGGGTGGTGCAACGGGTCAAAGCACTTCCTTACTCACTGTCAATCCAAGCATCAAAACGCAGTCTCCCAAAAGCAACAGCATTTAGTTACAACAGTTTAGCGCTCAGGACTTAAATGGTAAACATTCCTCCAATGAATAAGTAAAATATTGTCTAAATTGTATTTGGTTTCAGGACTATTCATAGTTTTGACAGTACATATTAACAATATGGGCCATTAGGTAATGTAATAGCAAGGGATTTATCTATTCTCCTTGCCTTATACCCATGAAACACGCAAAGTGTAAACGATATGATGACTATTAAAATGTTCCGAGTTAATTATCTGTTCTGACATTTTTATTTCTATCGTTCTGGGGCCTCTTAGGAATTCTGCCCATAGGTCTTAATAAGAAATACTTACGGACAATTTAGGGAGTTTCTAAGTTTATCTTGAAAATATGTGTTGTGTGTACTCATTAGATTCGCATCGACGGAGTGATTCTAATGATTCTAACACCACATACTTTTATCTATACCACCCGCGCCCATCTGGGCTTGGAGAAATAGACTGGGCTGGATGGTGCTTTCGCGCAGTGCTGAAACTGACCAAACTTTTGAGTACTGATAAACTGCTTAGAAAGTCTAAGCCTACTCAGGAAAGGTGGTGCGAGTCGGACCATTTCTTAAACCCTAGCGGTTTCTTTGGGCGGTAGCGCCTGACATGTCATTTCATCTCAATGTCGGGTGAAAGTCCCACGAACATTGAAGCAACTTCTCCAAAATGACCTTAATAGAGTTGACGTGGTCGTAAAACCTCAACATAAGCAAACACAAACTTTGAGCTACTGACATGAAGCGTTGATGCAGTTTTGGGTTTCCTTTCCATCATGTTAACAAGTCTGTGTAATGAAAACCCCTCTAAACCGCACATTATATAGAGAAAACGGGTTAACAGGGGCATACACTTATACACTTATTTCTGATTAAGACATAGACTGTGGGTACTCGTTAGAACCGCCTTAATCAGGCGGTTCTAACGAGTACCCACAACCTAAGCCCCCGCCCATAGGGGCTTGAAGAAATATATGAGCTGCATGATGCTTCCACGCAGAGCTGAATCTGGCCCGCGCACTAGTACTGGTAAACCGCTTAGAGGATCTAAGCCTGTCCAGGAACCGCGGTGCAAGGCGGACCGTCCATGCTTATAAACCCTATATGTTTCATTGGGCGACAGGGCTTGAGGTGTCATTTCATCTCAATGTCGGGTAAAAGTCCCACAAAATTGGAAGCAACGTCTCCAAAATGACCTTTAAAGTGTTGACGGGGACGTTAAACCTCAAATCAAACAAACAAACAAAACCCACAACCTATGTTTGGAGTAAAAATAAGAAAAAAAATCCACAATGTTTCATCAGAAAAGTCACCATTTTGGAGATATAAAAGCACGGATGTATTATCGAAATGTATACTCGGGTTTCCAGAAACTGACATACTATACGTGTTCTGTCGCTCACCATCCAATGTGGCTCCTTAAAATTTAAGCTTGTCACAACAAAGTATGATACAATGTACACTCGTGCCATCAGATAGTAGATTCGTAGATGAAACTTAGATGGGAGGAAAAACTTTTTTCTACCTTGCAACCTGCGTCTGACTGCTACTCAAGGCTAACTACCCAGTGAAACAACCGGAACTACTAATACAGTGCTGCCTCAGATGTGTCATACATGCATGCATCGGTTAATTGTTTAGTTATAACAACAAAAGGACACGACTCTGACGTTACTTCTTTTTTCCTTTTCCCAATTCCTTATGTCCTTTTTCTTCCATTTCCTTGTTCATTTTGGCTAATTGAATTTTATAAAGAGTCATATCAGTTTAGGTTCAATTTCTGTCCCTATTATAATAAGTCAACTTTACGTCAATTTGCTAACAAAAAGACTCGGTTCTTTAGATAAACAATTTCGGAAGTATAAACTGGGAATCAGGAAAAAAGGAAATACATCAAAATTTCCTTTTTTTCCTTATTAGCTTTTTAGATACACCTGGGCAATCGAGCATGTGTATATAGCGCATTCATGATCACTTCCACTCTACTCATAATAGGAAAATGAAAATATATCTATAGAGTTTAATAAGAATTCATCTAAAGTTCCCAAGATGCAGTGTGCACAAACTCTACAGGCATGCTTGTCCCAACTGCAGTAAAATTCTGCTATTAAGACCACCTAAAAGCGAGACTAAACCTGCTTTTAAAACCTTATTGAGAAGATTTCAGTTATTCTTCCCTTGTTTTCTACACCCAGTGTCTCCTTATAAGCGACCACCTTTGGGACTGTTCAAAAGTGGTCTTAAAGACCACTTTTGAACAGTCCCAAAGGTGGTCTAAATATAGGATTTTTTTCTGTATATATGAAAGTTTGATGAAAATATGCAAACCTGTTCCAGGAGATCTATATCATGCACACAAGAAGCCAAAACAGTTGCTGCTGGGATCCGCCATGGCAAACCCTGTCCCCACACACCTCTGGTGGGGGACATAACGATGAAATTAAATGCTAAACGAGTTAACAAACACTTTATGAGCAAGAGACAAGTTAAAAAATAATAAGCACAAATAATCTGGTCATTGTACTTTTAATGCCATTAATCTCAATGTGTATGGAACGTCAGACCTTAACCTTTGCCAAGTTAATGAAGGATACACTGAAAGATGCAGCTTTATTATTCTAATATGACTTGGAAAATGTTCAAACTGTACAGGTGTTTCTGTCTTACAAGTTTTAGCGAAGTAACTCCGACTATTCCGGCCTTGGTAGCTCAGTCGGATGCGCGCCTGACTGGTGATCAGGAGGACACGGGTTCGATACCTGCCGGGGCCGGCAACATTATTTCGTGGAGATTGATCATGAAATCTTTTCTACAGTCATTCTCTTCCTTCCGCTGATTCAAAAAGGGTGGTTGTCAGTTTCTGGCGAAAGAATGCGCACTGCACTGGTTAACCGTTTACGGATAAGCCTGCCCAGGAAAAGTGTGGATAGGTAAACTGACCGGCTAAAAATGACCAAAATAGTGTTGACTGTGCCGTTAAACTCCAACACAAACCAAACTCCGACTAGTACTGTAAAATGCAAACTCTTGCATAAATATGCAGTTATTGCATGGCAGCTCGTTTAGTCAAAAGCTTTTAGTCAAAAGCATTGACCGTCGTGGTCTGGACGACCTGATACACTACTGTCCGAGGCCGAAGGCATCAGGTCGTCCACTGCACCGAGCGGCAATATTTTACTAGACTACAAGCTGCAACGAAATAACTGTTTTATTAAGCAATCTGCCGCTCAATCGAAGAAAACACCACACAAGACGCATTCGACGCCATTGCTGTTGACTGTGACGATAGTTACGTGAGCTGGGTTCCGGCATTTATTATTACAGCACCTAAAAAACCACACCGTCCGAACAACAGAACTGGCCAATAGTCAAAAATATATTAACGCTATATGTAGGGTACAGTTATACAGTTATTTCATTTGTGGCTAATAGTCAAAAAGTACCATACCGACCGACTAATAAAACTGGCCAATATAGTCAAAAATATATCATAAAACTTTATATCCCTACGACTGCCAGGCATTTTTGAAATCATGACGAAAATAGGGATAGGGAAGAACATTTCGCCTTTTGGACCCGATCTATTGGGCCATTTAGCCTTGTCTTGCCAATTTTCAATAGTAAACAGAATATGTAAACAATCTTTCTGATGACGACATAGGTCATGGCACAGGGGTCACTCTATCCTAGTCTTTGCTAGTAATTTTAGAGCCATTGAAAGATGCAATCAAAGGGTACTAGAGCAAGGCTGTACCATTCCAGGAGCCTTAACCAGTCCAGCCAGAGAAAATGTCACGTTGTCATCATCCGCAACTCCTGCCATCAATGGTTGAGGGTTATTGTTATGCTGTAAAAGTTCAAGAAACATTGAAGTCCATGGTCAGTCCGAAGGTATATATACCCATCGGGGTCCAGTCGTGGCTCAAATCGTGACCACCCTCGATCATGATCGTGAAAAACATCGAGATCACAATCGTATGCTATCGTAACGGAACACATCGGTTCATGATGAACGTATCGGAGCGTATCTGCACGTATCAGATCGTCCCGATTTGGGGAACGATCATGATGATTCAGTCACATCGAGACTCAATCGTAGACGCGATCGCAACACTCCTATCGGAACGTATGTGATCGTATCTGAACGGGAGATTCAGGTTGTGACTGATTGACAAATCTTGATTGGCAACAAATCGTATCAGAAGGACCTCGTATCCAAACCTGAAATTTCAGAGAAAATTCCACGACCAGATACGAATGGCCAATCATGGCGTTCGAAACGGATCACACGATTTAGGAAACTGTACTATATTATAAAGAATACATGTATGCCATGGAGACTCTGGTAAATCTTACTTTACAGTAAAACTTTAACCACGGATGTTTTGAACTTGTTCTAGAATCCCTAGTGAACAATTCTCATAACTCCAGATATCAATATCATCATCGCATTTTTTATTAACGTGCATTAAGTCCACGTAAGTCGCCACACTTACAGTGGGTTTGCTGCACGTGTGGCATGTAACCACGCTTAGTGTCCACACGACGTTTAGTGTTCATATGGACACTAAGCGTCGCGACTGTCGATAATGTGTGATTCCAACAGGAAGGTGAATTTGGTGTGATTTTCGTTTTTCGTTTTTCGATATTCATTTTCAGGTGAAGTTGGTTTGATTTTCGTTTTTCGTTTTTCGATATTCATTTTCAGGTGAAGTTGGTTTGATTTTCGTTTTTCATTTTTCGATATTCATTTTCAGGTGAAGTTAGTTTGATTTTCGTTTTTCGTTTTTCGATATTCATTTGCAGAGGAATTTGTTTTGATTTTCGTTTTTCGTTTTTCGATATTCGAATTGAGGCCGAATATCGTATTTTGACATTCAAAATCCTAGTTTGACATTCGATTTGGCGAAGAAAATCGTATTTTGACATTCAAAATCCTATTTTGACATTCGATTTGGCAAAGAAAATCGTATTTTGACATTCAAAATCCTAGTTTGACATTCGATTTGGCGCTGAATATCGTATTTTGACATTCAAAATCCTAGTTTGACATTCGATTTGGCGAAGAAAATCGTATTTTGACATTCAAATTCCTAGTTTGACATTCGATTTGGCGAAGAAAATCGTATTTTGACATTCAAAATCCTAGTTTGACATTCGATTTGGCGAAGAAAATCGTATTTTGACATTCAAAATCCTAGTTTGACATTCGATTTGGCGAAGAAAATCGTAGTTTGACATTCAAAATCCTAGTTTGACATTCGATTTGGCGCTAAATATCGTATTTTGACATTCAAAATCCTAGTTTGACATTCGATTTGGCGAAGAAAATCGTATTTTGACATTCAAAATCCTAGTTTGACATTCGATTTGGCGAAGAAAATCGTATTTTGACATTCAAAATCCTAGTTTGACATTCGATTTGGCGAAGAAAATCGTATTTTGACATTCAAAATCCTAGTTTGACATTCGATTTGGCGAAGAAAATCGTATTTTGACATTCAAAATCCTAGTTTGACATTCGATTTGGCGAAGAAAATCGTAGTTTGACATTCAAAATCCTAGTTTGACATTCGATTTGGCGCTGAATATCGTATTTTGACATTCAAAATCCTAGTTTGACATTCGATTTGGCGCTGAATATCGTATTTTGACATTCAAAATCCTAGTTTGACATTCGATTTGGCGCTGAATATCGTATTTTGACATTCAAAATCCTAGTTTGACATTCGATTTGGCGAAGAAAATCGTATTTTGACATTCAAAATCCTAGTTTGACATTCGATTTGGCGAAGAAAATCGTAGTTTGACATTCAAAATCCTAGTTTGACATTCGATTTGGCGAAGAAAATCGTAGTTTGACATTCAAAATCCTAGTTTGACATTCGATTTGGCGAAGAAAATCGTAGTTTGACATTCAAAATCCTAGTTTGACATTCGATTTGGCGAAGAAAATCGTAGTTTGACATTAAAAATCCTAGTTTGACATTCGATTTGGCGACGAAAATCGTAGTTTGACATTCAAAATCCTAGTTTGACATTCGATTTGGCGACGAAAATCGTAGTTTGACATTCAAAATCCTAGTTTGACATTCGATTTGGCGAAGAAAATCGTAGTTTGAAATTCAAAATCCTAGTTTGACATTCGATTTGGCGCTGAATATCGTATTTTGACATTCAAAATCCTAGTTTGACATTCGATTTGGCGCTGAATATCGTATTTTGACATTCAAAATCCTAGTTTGACATTCGATTTGGCGAAGAAAATCGTATTTTGACATTCAAAATCCTAGTTTGACATTCGATTTGGCGAAGAAAATCGTAGTTTGACATTCAAAATCCTAGTTTGACATTCGATTTGGCGCTAAATATCGTATTTTGACATTCAAAATCCTAGTTTGACATTCGATTTGGCGTAGAAAATCGTATTTTGACATTCAAAATCCTAGTTTGACATTCGATTTGGCGCTGAATATCGTATTTTGACATTCAAAATCCTAGTTTGACATTCGATTTGGCGCTGAATATCGTATTTTGACATTCAAAATCCTAGTTTGACATTCGATTTGGCGCTGAATATCGTATTTTGACATTCAAAATCCTAGTTTGACATTCGATTTGGTGAAGAAAATCGTATTTTGACATTCAAAATCCTAGTTTGACATTCGATTTGGCGAAGAAAATCGTATTTTGACATTCAAAATCCTAGTTTGACATTCGATTTGGCGCTAAATATCGTATTTTGACATTCAAAATCCTAGTTTGACATTCGATTTGGCGAAGAAAATCGTATTTTGACATTCAAAATCCTAGTTTGACATTCGATTTGGCGAAGAAAATCGTAGTTTGACATTCAAAATCCTAGTTTGACATTCGATTTGGCGCTGAATATCGTATTTTGACATTCAAAATCCTAGTTTGACATTCGATTTGGCGCTGAATATCGTATTTTGACATTCAAAATCCTAGTTTGACATTCGATTTGGCGCTGAATATCGTATTTTGACATTCAAAATCCTAGTTTGACATTCGATTTGGCGAAGAAAATCGTATTTTGACATTCAAAATCCTAGTTTGACATTCGATTTGGCGAAGAAAATCGTATTTTGACATTCAAAATCCTAATTTGACATTCGATTTGGCGAAGAAAATCGTAGTTTGACATTCAAAATCCTAGTTTGACATTCGATTTGGCGAAGAAAATCGTAGTTTGACATTCAAAATCCTAGTTTGACATTCGATTTGGCGAAGAAAATCGTAGTTTGACATTCAAAATCCTAGTTTGACATTCGATTTGGCGACGAAAATCGTAGTTTGACATTCAAAATCCTAGTTTGACATTCGATTTGGCGAAGAAAATCGTAGTTTGACATTCAAAATCCTAGTTTGACATTCGATTTGGCGCTGAATATCGTATTTTGACATTCAAAATCCTAGTTTGACATTCGATTTGGCGCTGAATATCGTATTTTGACATTCAAAATCCTAGTTTGACATTCGATTTGGCGAAGAAAATCGTATTTTGACATTCAAAATCCTAGTTTGACATTCGATTTGGCGAAGAAAATCGTAGTTTGACATTCAAAATCCTAGTTTGACATTCGATTTGGCGAAGAAAATCGTAGTTTGACATTCAAAATCCTAGTTTGACATTCGATTTGGCGCTGAATATCGTATTTTGACATTCAAAATCCTAGTTTGACATTCGATTTGGCGCTGAATATCGTATTTTGACATTCAAAATCCTAGTTTGACATTCGATTTGGCGCTGAATATCGTATTTTGACATTCAAAATCCTAGTTTGACATTCGATTTGGCGCTGAATATCGTATTTTGACATTCAAAATCCTAGTTTGACATTCGATTTGGCGAAGAAAATCGTATTTTGACATTCAAAATCCTAGTTTGACATTCGATTTGGCGAAGAAAATCGTATTTTGACATTCAAAATCCTAGTTTGACATTCGATTTGGCGAAGAAAATCGTATTTTTACATTCAAAATCCTAGTTTGACATTCGATTTGGCGAAGAAAATCGTAGTTTGACAATCAAAATCCTAGTTTGACATTCGATTTGGCGCTGAATATCGTATTTTGACATTCAAAATCCTAGTTTGACATTCGATTTGGCGCTGAATATCGTATTTTGACATTCAAAATCCTAGTTTGATATTCGATTTGGCGAAGAAAATCGTATTTTGACATTCAAAATCCTAGTTTGACATTCGATTTGGCGAAGAAAATCGTATTTTGACATTCAAAATCCTAGTTTGACATTCGATTTGGCGAAGAAAATCGTAGTTTGACATTCAAAATCCTAGTTTGACATTCGATTTGGCGAAGAAAATCGTAGTTTGACATTCAAAATCCTAGTTTGACATTCGATTTGGCGAAGAAAATCGTAGTTTGACATTCAAAATCCTAGTTTGACATTCGATTTTGCGCTGAATATCGTATTTTGACATTCAAAATCCTAGTTTGACATTCGATTTGGCGAAGAAAATCGTATTTTGACATTCAAAATCCTAGTTTGACATTCGATTTGGCGAAGTAAATCGTATTTTGACATTCAAAATCCTAGTTTGACATTCGATTTGGCGAAGAAAATCGTATTTTGACATTCAAAATCCTAGTTTGACATTCGATTTGGCGAAGAAAATCGTAGTTTGACATTCAAAATCCTAGTTTGACATTCGATTTGGCGAAGAAAATCGTATTTTGACATTCAAAATCCTAGTTTGACATTCGATTTGGCGACGAAAATCGTAGTTTGACATTCAAAATCCTAGTTTGACATTCGATTTGGCGAAGAAAATCGTATTTTGACATTCAAAATCCTAGTTTGACATTCGATTTGGCGAAGAAAATCGTAGTTTGACATTCAAAATCCTAGTTTGACATTCGATTTGGCGAAGAAAATCGTATTTTGACATTCAAAATCCTAGTTTGACATTCGATTTGGCGAAGAAAATCGTAGTTTGACATTCAAAATCCTAGTTTGACATTCGATTTGGCGAAGAAAATCGTAGTTTGACATTCAAAATCCTAGTTTGACATTCGATTTGGCGCTGAATATCGTATTTTGACATTCAAAATCCTAGTTTGACATTCGATTTGGCGCTGAATATCGTATTTTGACATTCAAAATCCTAGTTTGACATTCGATTTGGCGCTGAATATCGTATTTTGACATTCAAAATCCTAGTTTGACATTCGATTTGGCGAAGAAAATCGTATTTTGACATTCAAAATCCTAGTTTGACATTCGATTTGGCGAAGAAAATCGTATTTTGACATTCAAAATCCTAGTTTGACATTCGATTTGGCGAAGAAAATCGTATTTTTACATTCAAAATCCTAGTTTGACATTCGATTTGGCGAAGAAAATTGTAGTTTGACATTCAAAATCCTAGTTTGACATTCGATTTGGCGCTGAATATCGTATTTTGACATTCAAAATCCTAGTTTGACATTCGATTTGGCGAAGAAAATCGTATTTTGACATTCAAAATCCTAGTTTGACATTCGATTTGGCGAAGAAAATCGTATTTTGACATTCAAAATCCTAGTTTGACATTCGATTTGGCGAAGAAAATCGTAGTTTGACATTCAAAATCCTAGTTTGACATTCGATTTGGCGAAGAAAATCGTAGTTTGACATTCAAAATCCTAGTTTGACATTCGATTTGGCGAAGAAAATCGTAGTTTGACATTCAAAATCCTAGTTTGACATTCGATTTTGCGCTGAATATCGTATTTTGACATTCAAAATCCTAGTTTGACATTCGATTTGGCGAAGAAAATCGTATTTTGACATTCAAAATCCTAGTTTGACATTCGATTTGGCGAAGAAAATCGTATTTTGACATTCAAAATCCTAGTTTGACATTCGATTTGGCGAAGAAAATCGTATTTTGACATTCAAAATCCTTGTTTGACATTCGATTTGGCGAAGAAAATCGTAGTTTGACATTCAAAATCCTAGTTTGACATTCGATTTGGCGAAGAAAATCGTATTTTGACATTCAAAATCCTAGTTTGACATTCGATTTGGCGACGAAAATCGTAGTTTGACATTCAAAATCCTAGTTTGACATTCGATTTGGCGAAGAAAATCGTATTTTGACATTCAAAATCCTAGTTTGACATTCGATTTGGCGAAGAAAATCGTAGTTTGACATTCAAAATCCTAGTTTGACATTCGATTTGGCGAAGAAAATCGTATTTTGACATTCAAAATCCTGGTTTGACATTCGATTTGGCGAAGAAAATCGTAGTTTGACATTCAAAATCCTAGTTTGACATTCGATTTGGCGAAGAAAATCGTAGTTTGACATTCAAAATCCTAGTTTGACATTCGATTTGGCGCTGAATATCGTATTTTGACATTCAAAATCCTAGTTTGACATTCGATTTGGCGCTGAATATCGTATTTTGACATTCAAAATCCTAGTTTGACATTCGATTTGGCGCTGAATATCGTATTTTGACATTCAAAATCCTAGTTTGACATTCGATTTGGCGAAGAAAATCGTATTTTGACATTCAAAATCCTAGTTTGACATTCGATTTGGCGAAGAAAATCGTATTTTTACATTCAAAATCCTAGTTTGACATTCGATTTGGCGAAGAAAATCGTAGTTTGACATTCAAAATCCTAGTTTGACATTCGATTTGGCGCTGAATATCGTATTTTGACATTCAAAATCCTAGTTTGACATTCGATTTGGCGCTGAATATCGTATTTTGACATTCAAAATCCTAGTTTGACATTCGATTTGGCGAAGAAAATCGTATTTTGACATTCAAAATCCTAGTTTGACATTCGATTTGGCGAAGAAAATCGTATTTTGACATTCAAAATCCTAGTTTGACATTCGATTTGGCGAAGAAAATCGTAGTTTGACATTCAAAATCCTAGTTTGACATTCGATTTGGCGAAGAAAATCGTAGTTTGACATTCAAAATCCTAGTTTGACATTCGATTTGGCGAAGAAAATCGTATTTTGACATTCAAAATCCTAGTTTGACATTCGATTTGGCGAAGAAAATCGTAGTTTGACATTCAAAATCCTAGTTTGACATTCGATTTGGCGAAGAAAATCGTATTTTGACATTCAAAATCCTAGTTTGACATTCGATTTGGCGAAGAAAATCGTAGTTAGACATTCAAAATCCTAGTTTGACATTCGATTTTGCGCTGAATATCGTATTTTGACATTCAAAATCCTAGTTTGACATTCGATTTGGCGAAGAAAATCGTATTTTGACATTCAAAATCCTAGTTTGACATTCGATTTGGCGAAGTAAATCATATTTTGACATTCAAAATCCTAGTTTGACATTCGATTTGGCGAAGAAAATCGTATTTTGACATTCAAAATCCTAGTTTGACATTCGATTTGGCGACGAAAATCGTAGTTTGACATTCAAAATCCTAGTTTGACATTCGATTTGGCGAAGAAAATCGTATTTTGACATTCAAAATCCTAGTTTGACATTCGATTTGGCGAAGAAAATCGTAGTTTGACATTCAAAATCCTAGTTTGACATTCGATTTGGCGAAGAAAATCGTAGTTTGACATTCAAAATCCTAGTTTGACATTCGATTTGGCGAAGAAAATCGTAGTTTGACATTCAAAATCCTAGTTTGACATTCGATTTGGCGCTGAATATCGTATTTTGACATTCAAAATCCTAGTTTGACATTCGATTTGGCGCTGAATATCGTATTTTGACATTCAAAATCCTAGTTTGACATTCGATTTGGCGCTGAATATCGTATTTTGACATTCAAAATCCTAGTTTGACATTCGATTTGGCGAAGAAAATCGTATTTTGACATTCAAAATCCTAGTTTGACATTCGATTTGGCGAAGAAAATCGTATTTTGACATTCAAAATCCTAGTTTGACATTCGATTTGGCGAAGAAAATCGTATTTTTACATTCAAAATCCTAGTTTGACATTCGATTTGGCGAAGAAAATCGTAGTTTGACATTCAAAATCCTAGTTTGACATTCGATTTGGCGCTGAATATCGTATTTTGACATTCAAAATCCTAGTTTGACATTCGATTTGGCGCTGAATATCGTATTTTGACATTCAAAATCCTAGTTTGACATTCGATTTGGCGAAGAAAATCGTAGTTTGACATTCAAAATCCTAGTTTGACATTCGATTTGGCGAAGAAAATCGTAGTTTGACATTCAAAATCCTAGTTTGACATTCGATTTGGCGAAGAAAATCGTATTTTGACATTCAAAATCCTAGTTTGACATTCGATTTGGCGAAGAAAATCGTAGTTTGACATTCAAAATCCTAGTTTGACATTCGATTTGGCGAAGAAAATCGTATTTTGACATTCAAAATCCTAGTTTGACATTCGATTTGGCGAAGAAAATCGTAGTTTGACATTCAAAATCCTAGTTTGACATTCGATTTTGCGCTGAATATCGTATTTTGACATTCAAAATCCTAGTTTGACATTCGATTTGGCGAAGAAAATCGTAGTTTGACATTCAAAATCCTAGTTTGACATTCGATTTGGCGAAGTAAATCGTATTTTGACATTCAAAATCCTAGTTTGACATTCGATTTGGCGAAGAAAATCGTATTTTGACATTCAAAATCCTAGTTTGACATTCGATTTGGCGAAGAAAATCGTAGTTTGACATTCAAAATCCTAGTTTGACATTCGATTTGGCGAAGAAAATCGTATTTTGACATTCAAAATCCTAGTTTGACATTCGATTTGGCGACGAAAATCGTAGTTTGACATTCAAAATCCTAGTTTGACATTCGATTTGGCGAAGAAAATCGTATTTTGACATTCAAAATCCTAGTTTGACATTCGATTTGGCGAAGAAAATCGTAGTTTGACATTCAAAATCCTAGTTTGACATTCGATTTGGCGAAGAAAATCGTATTTTGACATTCAAAATCCTAGTTTGACATTCGATTTGGCGAAGAAAATCGTAGTTTGACATTCAAAATCCTAGTTTGACATTCGATTTGGCGCTGAATATCGTATTTTGACATTCAAAATCCTAGTTTGACATTCGATTTGGCGCTGAATATCGTATTTTGACATTCAAAATCCTAGTTTGACATTCGATTTGGCGCTGAATATCGTATTTTGACATTCAAAATCCTAGTTTGACATTCGATTTGGCGAAGAAAATCGTATTTTGACATTCAAAATCCTAGTTTGACATTCGATTTGGCGAAGAAAATCGTATTTTGACATTCAAAATCCTAGTTTGACATTCGATTTGGCGAAGAAAATCGTATTTTTACATTCAAAATCCTAGTTTGACATTCGATTTGGCGAAGAAAATCGTAGTTTGACATTCAAAATCCTAGTTTGACATTCGATTTGGCGCTGAATATCGTATTTTGACATTCAAAATCCTAGTTTGACATTCGATTTGGCGCTGAATATCGTATTTTGACATTCAAAATCCTAGTTTGACATTCGATTTGGCGAAGAAAATCGTAGTTTGACATTCAAAATCCTAGTTTGACATTCGATTTGGCGAAGAAAATCGTAGTTTGACATTCAAAATCCTAGTTTGACATTCGATTTGGCGAAGAAAATCGTATTTTGACATTCAAAATCCTAGTTTGACATTCGATTTGGCGAAGAAAATCGTAGTTTGACATTCAAAATCCTAGTTTGACATTCGATTTGGCGAAGAAAATCGTATTTTGACATTCAAAATCCTAGTTTGACATTCGATTTGGCGACGAAAATCGTAGTTTGACATTCAAAATCCTAGTTTGACATTCGATTTTGCGCTGAATATCGTATTTTGACATTCAAAATCCTAGTTTGACATTCGATTTGGCGAAGAAAATCGTATTTTGACATTCAAAATCCTAGTTTGACATTCGATTTGGCGAAGTAAATCGTATTTTGACATTCAAAATCCTAGTTTGACATTCGATTTGGCGAAGAAAATCGTATTTTGACATTCAAAATCCTAGTTTGACATTCGATTTGGCGAAGAAAATCGTAGTTTGACATTCAAAATCCTAGTTTGACATTCGATTTGGCGAAGAAAATCGTATTTTGACATTCAAAATCCTAGTTTGACATTCGATTTGGCGACGAAAATCGTAGTTTGACATTCAAAATCCTAGTTTGACATTCGATTTGGCGAAGAAAATCGTATTTTGACATTCAAAATCCTAGTTTGACATTCGATTTGGCGAAGAAAATCGTAGTTTGACATTCAAAATCCTAGTTTGACATTCGATTTGGCGAAGAAAATCGTAGTTTGACATTCAAAATCCTAGTTTGACATTCGATTTGGCGAAGAAAATCGTAGTTTGACATTCAAAATCCTAGTTTGACATTCGATTTGGCGCTGAATATCGTATTTTGACATTCAAAATCCTAGTTTGACATTCGATTTGGCGCTGAATATCGTATTTTGACATTCAAAATCCTAGTTTGACATTCGATTTGGCGCTGAATATCGTATTTTGACATTCAAAATCCTAGTTTGACATTCGATTTGGCGAAGAAAATCGTATTTTGACATTCAAAATCCTAGTTTGACATTCGATTTGGCGAAGAAAATCGTATTTTGACATTCAAAATCCTAGTTTGACATTCGATTTGGCGAAGAAAATCGTATTTTTACATTCAAAATCCTAGTTTGACATTCGATTTGGCGAAGAAAATCGTAGTTTGACATTCAAAATCCTAGTTTGACATTCGATTTGGCGCTGAATATCGTATTTTGACATTCAAAATCCTAGTTTGACATTCGATTTGGCGCTGAATATCGTATTTTGACATTCAAAATCCTAGTTTGACATTCGATTTGGCGCTGAATATCGTAGTTTGACATTCAAAATCCTAGTTTGACATTCGATTTGGCGAAGAAAATCGTAGTTTGACATTCAAAATCCTAGTTTGACATTCGATTTGGCGAAGAAAATCGTATTTTGACATTCAAAATCCTAGTTTGACATTCGATTTGGCGAAGAAAATCGTATTTTGACATTCAAAATCCTAGTTTGACATTCGATTTGGCGAAGAAAATCGTAGTTTGACATTCAAAATCCTAGTTTGACATTCGATTTGGCGAAGAAAATCGTAGTTTGACATTCAAAATCCTAGTTTGACATTCGATTTTGCGCTGAATATCGTATTTTGACATTCAAAATCCTAGTTTGACATTCGATTTGGCGAAGAAAATCGTAGTTTGACATTCAAAATCCTAGTTTGACATTCGATTTGGCGAAGAAAATCGTAGTTTGACATTCAAAATCCTAGTTTGACATTCGATTTGGCGCTGAATATCGTATTTTGACATTCAAAATCCTAGTTTGACATTCGATTTGGCGAAGAAAATCGTAGTTTGACATTCAAAATCCTAGTTTGACATTCGATTTGGCGAAGAAAATCGTATTTTGACATTCAAAATCCTAGTTTGACATTCGATTTGGCGAAGAAAATCGTAGTTTGACATTCAAAATCCTAGTTTGACATTCGATTTGGCGAAGAAAATCGTAGTTTGACATTCAAAATCCTAGTTTGACATTCGATTTGGCGCTGAATATCGTATTTTGACATTCAAAATCCTAGTTTGACATTCGATTTGGCGCTGAATATCGTATTTTGACATTCAAAATCCTAGTTTGACATTCGATTTGGCGCTGAATATCGTATTTTGACATTCAAAATCCTAGTTTGACATTCGATTTGGCGAAGAAAATCGTATTTTGACATTCAAAATCCTAGTTTGACATTCGATTTGGCGAAGAAAATCGTATTTTGACATTCAAAATCCTAGTTTGACATTCGATTTGGCGAAGAAAATCGTATTTTTACATTCAAAATCCTAGTTTGACATTCGATTTGGCGAAGAAAATCGTAGTTTGACATTCAAAATCCTAGTTTGACATTCGATTTGGCGCTGAATATCGTATTTTGACATTCAAAATCCTAGTTTGACATTCGATTTGGCGCTGAATATCGTATTTTGACATTCAAAATCCTAGTTTGACATTCGATTTGGCGAAGAAAATCGTATTTTGACATTCAAAATCCTAGTTTGACATTCGATTTGGCGAAGAAAATCGTATTTTGACATTCAAAATCCTAGTTTGACATTCGATTTGGCGAAGAAAATCGTAGTTTGACATTCAAAATCCTAGTTTGACATTCGATTTGGCGAAGAAAATCGTAGTTTGACATTCAAAATCCTAGTTTGACATTCGATTTGGCGCTGAATATCGTATTTTGACATTCAAAATCCTAGTTTGACATTCGATTTGGCGCTGAATATCGTATTTTGACATTCAAAATCCTAGTTTGACATTCGATTTGGCGCTGAATATCGTATTTTGACATTCAAAATCCTAGTTTGACATTCGATTTGGCGAAGAAAATCGTATTTTGACATTCAAAATCCTAGTTTGACATTCGATTTGGCGAAGAAAATCGTATTTTGACATTCAAAATCCTAGTTTGACATTCGATTTGGCGAAGAAAATCGTATTTTTACATTCAAAATCCTAGTTTGACATTCGATTTGGCGAAGAAAATCGTAGTTTGACATTCAAAATCCTAGTTTGACATTCGATTTGGCGCTGAATATCGTATTTTGACATTCAAAATCCTAGTTTGACATTCGATTTGGCGCTGAATATCGTATTTTGACATTCAAAATCCTAGTTTGACATTCGATTTGGCGAAGAAAATCGTATTTTGACATTCAAAATCCTAGTTTGACATTCGATTTGGCGAAGAAAATCGTATTTTGACATTCAAAATCCTAGTTTGACATTCGATTTGGCGAAGAAAATCGTATTTTGACATTCAAAATCCTAGTTTGACATTCGATTTGGCGAAGAAAATCGTAGTTTGACATTCAAAATCCTAGTTTGACATTCGATTTGGCGAAGAAAATCGTATTTTGACATTCAAAATCCTAGTTTGACATTCGATTTGGCGACGAAAATCGTATTTTGACATTCAAAATCCTAGTTTGACATTCGATTTGGCGAAGAAAATCGTATTTTGACATTCAAAATCCTAGTTTGAAATTCGATTTGGCGAAGAAAATCGTAGTTTGACATTCAAAATCCTAGTTTGACATTCGATTTGGCGAAGAAAATCGTATTTTGACATTCAAAATCCTAGTTTGACATTCGATTTGGCGAAGAAAATCGTAGTTTGACATTCAAAATCCTAGTTTGACATTCGATTTGGCGAAGAAAATCGTAGTTTGACATTCAAAATCCTAGTTTGACATTCGATTTGGCGCTGAATATCGTATTTTGACATTCAAAATCCTAGTTTGACATTCGATTTGGCGCTGAATATCGTATTTTGACATTCAAAATCCTAGTTTGACATTCGATTTGGCGCTGAATATCGTATTTTGACATTCAAAATCCTAGTTTGACATTCGATTTGGCGAAGAAAATCGGTATTTTGACATTCAAAATCCTAGTTTGACATTCGATTTGGCGCTGAATATCGTATTTTGACATTCAAAATCCTAGTTTGACATTCGATTTGGCGCTGAATATCGTATTTTGACATTCAAAATCCTAGTTTGACATTCGATTTGGCGCTGAAAATCGTATTTTGACATTCAAAATCCTAGTTTGACATTCGATTTGGCGAAGAAAATCGTATTTTGACATTCAGTCCAGGTCACATGACCAAGATGGCTGACAGGCCCATACATGGTTAAACCCTTCAAAAATCTTCTTCTCCGGAACCACAGTGCCGATTTCCACGAAACTTGACATGTAGCATCTGGGACGAGGGCCACATAGGCATTTGTATGGAAAAAAGTCGAAAATGCATTATATCATACAAATGGTTTAGAATACCACCCCTAAACCAAATATACTCTTGCTCCTTGTGACAAGGCGCATTTAGTGGGGGGGGGGGGGGGGGGGGGCATTTTGGCCCAGGTCACATGCCCAAGCTGGCCGCCATGTCCATATATGGTAAAATGTTTAAACTTTTAGTCCTCAGAAACCGCTGGGCCAACTGAAGTCAAATTTCATGTGGAGCCTCCATGGGATGGGGGAACGAAAGTTTGCTAATGGGTTCCAGGTCACATGACCAAGATAGCCGCCATAATCATATATGGTAAAACACCCTTAAAATCTCCATAACCGCTATGCCGATTTTTATGAAACTTGGTAAGTATTATCTAAGACGTAGGCCCATCATAAATTGTTAAAATGTTGACCTGGGTCGACCTTAACCTATTTTATGCTAAGGTCAAGTTTAGTCACATAGGCATTTGTATAGGAAAAAGTGAAAATGCATTATATCTTACAAACGGTTCAGAATACCACTCCCAAACCATACATGTTCTTGCTCCTTACGATAACGGGCATTTAGTCCGGGGACCATTTTTGTCCCAGGTCAAATGACCAAGGTGGCCGCCATTTCCATATAAGGTAAAATGCTTAATATCTTGGAAACCTTTCAGATCCCCACCAACCAACCATATATATACTTGTTCCTTGTGAAAAGGGGCATTTAGTGGGGGGACCATTTTTGGTCCAGGTCACATGACCAAGATGGCCGCCGTGACCATATATGGTAAAATGTTTAATATCTCAGAAACCGTTCAGATCCCCACATATGAACCATTTATTAGCTCACCTGAGCCGAAGGCTCAATGGTAAGCTTACAGGGTGGCCAGAGTTTGTCTGTCTGTCTTGTGTCGTGTGTGTATGAGTGTTCACATTTTCAAGCGTCTTCTCCTCTGGAACATGTGGAGCCTCCATGGGGTGGGGGAACGAAAGTTTGCATTTTTGGTCCAGGTCACACGACCAAGATGACCGCCATGCCCATATATGGTAAAAAAAACCTTCTAAAATCTTCTTCTCCGTAACCACTGGGCCGATTTGCATTAGACTTGGTATGTAGCATGTGGGACATTGGCCCATTATAAATTGCATAAATGGTGACCCTGGGATGACCTTGACCTATTTTTGCCAACGCCAAATTTGGTCACATAGGCATTTATATGGGAAAAAGTGAAAATGCATGATATCTTACAAACGGTTTAGAATACCACCCCTAAACCATATATTTTCTGGCTCCTTATGATAAGGAGCATTTAGTGGGGGCCATTTTTGGTCCAAGTCACATGACCAAGATGGCTGCCGTGCCCATATATGGTAAAATGCTTAATATCTCGGAAACGGTTCAGATCCCCACCCATAAGCCATATATATTCTTGTTCCTTATGATAAGGGACATTTAATCCGGAGACCATTTTGGGTCCAGGTCACATGACCAAGATTGCCGCCATGCCCATATATGGTAAAATGCTTAATATCTCTGAAACCGTTCAGATACCCACCCATAAACCATATATATTCTTGTTCATTATGATAAGGGCCATTTAGAGGCATGGATCTTTGGACCCTAGAGTGTACAACGGGGGCATGCCCCACTCCCTCATTTCATCAATTGCATAATATCTAGTTTTACTACTTTCTTCTTCTTCTTCTTCTTCTTCTTCTTCTTCTTCTTCTTCTGGTGAGCGATTCATGACCAAGAGACATGGATCTTGGGATCCCAGGGTGTCCCTTACCCCTTCAGATCTTGAGCTGTTAGGTGAGCGCTTCAGGACCAACTAGATGTCAGTAAGCAGGGCTTACTAAATACCCCCCCGCAATAGTACAATGGCATGTAAAAATCCCAAGCTATATTTGGTCAACATCAATTCACATACCAAATTAGATAAAAATTCATCATTTCTTTTCTCAAGATATCGAGCAGAAACGAATTTTTGATGCCATTCAGGGGTCATAACTCTGTTAAAAATAGAGACAAAATTTGGCATGACAATCCAAAGCTAACTCTTGTTGATATAAATTCACATATAAATATGATCAAAATTAATTAGACTTTCTGGCATCGGGCAAGGACCATAACGCTGTTGAAAATTGACGCAAAATTGAGCTGTGTAATAACCCCAAGCTAGAGGTTGTCAATATCAGTTCATATGCAAAAATTGATGAAAATCCATTAATGTGTTTTCAAGATATTGAGCGGAAACAAATTTCTGACATAATTCATGGGCCATTACTCTGCTGAAAATTGACGCAAAATGCCATGTAACAATCCCAAGCTATATTTTGTCAATATAAATTCACATACAAATTTCGATCAAAATTCATCATTTCTTTCTCAAAATATTGTACTGAAGTACATATTTGATGTCATTCAAGGACCATAATTCTGCTGAAAATAGATGCAAAATGCCGCTTAACAATCCCAAGTTAGATCTTGTTAATATAAATTCATATACCAAATATGATCAAAATTAATCATTTCTTTCTTATGATATTGAGTGGAAACCATTTTCTGGCATCATTCAAGGGCCATAACTCTGTTGAAAATTAACGCAAAAGCCGTGTAACAATCCCAAGCATCAATTCATATGCAAAATTTTATCAAAATCTATCATTTCTTTCTTAAGATATCAAATGGAAACAACTTTCTGGCATCCTTCAAGGGCCGTAACTCTTTTGAAAATTGACGCTAAAAGCTGTGTAACAATCCCAAGCTAGAGGTTGTCGATATCAATTCTTATGCAAAATCTGATTAAAATCAATCATTTCTTTCTTAAGATATATGTTGAGCGGAAATCATTTTCTGGCATCATTCTAAGGCCATAACTCTGTTGAAAATTGACGCGAAAAGCAGTGTAACAATCCCAAGCTAGACATTGTCAATATCAATTCATATGCAAAATTTGATCAAAATCCATCATTTCTTTCTTAGACATTTTACACCAATACAGAATACGGATACCGATGCCGATGACGGAGAAAAACGCTAGGACGTTCTCAACGTTGCCTTTAACTGTAATTTATCTATATTAGAAGGCGGATCTAGCGAAACGGAGAAAACAGTGTGTTTTACTCAAAAGTGACAGTTTTGGGACTTTTTCCTTTAAAATGAAATCCTTCAACACAGCAATGCCACCATGTAGGCTTCACATTGGTTAACACAGGGTTCACTGACGCCAACACCGATGCAAACGGAATTCGCACCAAAATTATGTCCTCCCCACCTCTGCTTGATAGAGCGAACTTACTCACTTGACATGAACACATAAGATACTTGCCTAAGGCGAAGTCTCCAGAGAACTCACCAGAGGCAAAGTTTCCACTGAACTCAACTTAAGCCTCATCTGAGGTGAAGTTTCCATTGAATTTAAACGAGACGGAGTCCGTACTAGTCCTTTGGTGAATATCTTGACTCCTCTGCAGTGAACTAACCTGGAGCGTAGTCCGTGAGGACATTCTTTCGCCAGAACGAGAATTGACAACTGCCCTTCTTGAATCAGCGAAAGGGAGATAATGGCGGTATAAAATATTTCATGATCAATTTCCACGAAAGAATGCTGTAGACCCCGGCTAGAATCGAACCAACGTCCTCCTCATCGCCAGTCAGACGCGCACCCGACTGAGCTACCGAGGCCGGACCACATAAGCGAGGCCTCCATTTAATTATTTTTGTTTAAATTTAGATTTAATGGCCAAATAACACTATTTTAATGATTTAGGATATTTTCCAAGCAAACGCCTGACATCGGATCAACATTGGTATTTGTTTGTATTTAGGTCGCAACACAACACTACACAACATCGATACAACGTTGTAACTGCGATGTCAGTTCAAGGTCAGAATGCGACGTTGTAGAGACGTTGTATTTTTGTTGAAATTGGATCGCGACCTACATAACCACACTGCAACGTCGATGCAACGTCAGGCCAACCTCTAAATGAGATGCTGTATAAAAGATGTGAGTTGTCATTTTTTTTCGGCGTAATATTTTTTTTTTAATTTCTTCTCAAAACATAGGTTGCGGGGTTCGATAGAACCGCCTCGACGAGGTGCTCTATCGAGTACCCACAATCTCTGATTTAGAGGAGAAATAAGAAAAGAAGAAATAATGTATACTCCTGTAACCCCCATGGTTTTACCTATGTAAACCTAAGGTTCAAGGGGGGTAAGAGGGGTGTTTTCGTATTGCGAAAAGGCATATTGCATATCATACCCCACATCAACCCTCGAGCTCATATGGGGTATAATATGAAAAAAATGCGTATGATAATCTTTATATAGTACGTCACTGCAGCTGGTGTTAAGGCAGACGTAAAAAAGTCACCCTATCCTACATCATAGCGTAATTTATATTTTCTTGTCCTTTGGGATCATTGTTGCCACTGTTGAATGTTTAATATATCGGAGGGTCACTTATGAGGCCTAAATGGCTAGTCTGCCCAAGGAAACATACACACTTCCATTACGAAAACAGGCCCTGTCTAAATGTATTGGAAATTTAAATCCAAAAGAAATAACTTTTCTTTTGAAAATTCTGATATTTTTCTTATTTCTGCTCGAAACCTAGATTGCGGGGACTCGTTAAAACCGACTCGATGGGGCGGTTCTATCGAGTACCCAGAATCTAAGTTTTTTTTTTATCATAAATAAGAAAAAATAGCGTTTAACCCTATATACCCCAGTTTTGCTGTATAAAAGTGTGGTTCAAGGGGGTCAAAATTATATAGGCGTGCTTTCGGGATGATAATTTCAGTTCTGCGATGTCTTCCTTGATTTCAAAGGATAGACTTTTTATAGAACATACTTTATGGACCGCCTTAGATGAAATTTGGTCGAACTTGGTTCGATATATCATTGCCACTTAAAATATTTTATTTGATTTGGGTGACATTGACCTTAAATATATGAATTTGTCAAGTTAAAACTTTATCTTCTTTGCAGCGTCGTATTCGTGTTCATGTTGATGCGACGTTGCTTAGACGTTGGTCAAGGATTCAGACAAAAAGTCTGGTTCGAACGAACACTAGAAAATCATCTATAATCAACGAGCATAATCAGACACCGCATTGGAGTGTTTTGTTTTGTTTGATTTGAGGTTTAACGTCCCCGTCAACACTGTATAGGTCATTGTGTTTGATTTGAGGTTTAACGTCCCCGTCAACACTATTTAGGTCATTTTGAAGACGTTGCTTCCCATTTTGTGAGACTTCTACCCAAAATT
Source organism: Lucinisca nassula (assembly GCA_963580285.1). Lineage (NCBI taxonomy): Eukaryota > Metazoa > Mollusca > Bivalvia > Lucinida > Lucinidae > Lucinisca > Lucinisca nassula. Next base: position 73,088,557 of record OY757019.1, on the reverse strand, counting down.
GAGATGAAATGACTTCTCAATCCCTGCCGTCATATAAAACCAAAAGGGTTAATATGCATGGTCGGGCCGACTCGCAGCAGTTTTCCTGGGCAGGCTTAGGCCTTCTAAGCAGATTACCAGTACTAATGTTCGGTCGCGATCAGCTCTGCGTGGAAGCAGCGTGCAGCCCATATATTTCTTTAAGCCTCGATGGGTGGGGACTTAATATAGGTCATTTTGGAGGCGTTGTTTCCGATTTTGTGTGAGTTTTACCCGACATTGAGATAAAATGACGTCTTAAAGCCTGTTGTCCGATGTTTATAAGCATGGTCCGTACCGCTTTGCCTGGGCAGGCTTAGATCGTCTAAGCGGTTTACCAGTATTCGTATGCGGTCGGATGCGTGGGAGCATCATGTAGCTCATCTATTTCTTCAGTCCCCGGTGGACGAGGGCGACTCATTTGAGTGTGTCCTTTGTGTTGTTACGTTACTATACTTGTTGAACTCTCTCTCTCTCTCTCTCTCTCTCTCTCTCTCTCTCTCTCTCTCTCTCTCTCTCTCTCTCTCTCTGTTAAATACAAAACACAATTTTCGCCCTTCTGAAGCGGACGATCGGCTCTACATAACCCTAGGGGGTCAAATCATAATTTGGATACTACACTCCGAATTCCAAAGACCATCCAATGACCAAGTTTCAGAATTGTAACTCCAAAGGTTTAGAAGATCTGACCATGGCCAGCTTTTTGACCTTTGACCTTGGGGGTCAAGGTCACACTTAAAGGGGCCCAGTACACCATACATTCCAATGACAATCCAATGGCCAAGTTTCAGAAGTGTAACTCCACCGGTTAAGAAGATATGACCATGTCCTCCTTTTTGACCCGTGACTTTGGAGATCAAAGTCACACTCAAAAGGGCCCAGTACACTCGACATTCTAAGGACCATCTAATGACCAAGTTTCAGGAGTGTAACTCCAACGGTTTAGAAGATATCAACATGTCCTAGTTGTTGACCTTTGACCTTGGGGGTCAAAGTCATACTCAAAGGGGCCCAGTACACCCTACATTTCAAGGACTATCCAATGACCAAATTTCAAAAGTGTAACGCCAACGGTTTAGAAGATATGGCCATGTCCTACTTTTTGACCTTTGACCTTGGTGCCAAGCATGCACTCAAAGGGGCCCAGTACATTCTACATTCCAAGGACCATCCAATGACCAAGTTTCAGAAGTGTTATTCCAACGGTTTAGAAGATATGACCATGTATTACTTTTTGACCTTTGACCTTGAGGATCAAGGTCACGCTCAAAGGGGCCCAGTACACTCTAAATTCCAAGGACCATCCAATGACCAAGTTTCAGAAGTGTAACTCCCAACGGTTTAGAAGATATGCCCATGTCCTACTTTTTGACCTTTGACCTTGGGGATCAAGGTCACGCTCAAAGGGGCCCAGTACAGCCAAAAAGAATGTCAGAATAGGATTTTGAATTTCAAAATACGATATTCGGACCCAATTCGAATGTCAAACTAGGATTTTGATTGTCAAAATACGATTTTCTTCGCCAAATCGAATGTCAAACTAGGATTTTGAATGTCAAAATACGATTTTCTTCGCCAAATCGAATGTCAAACTAGGATTTTGAATGTCAAAATACGATTTTCTTCGCCAAATCGAATGTCAAACTAGGATTTTGAATGTCAAAATTCGATTTTCTTCGCCAAATCGAATGTCAAACTAGGATTTTGAATGTCAAAATACGATTTTCTTCGCCAAATCGAATGTCAAACTAGGATTTTGAATGTCAAAATACGATATTCAGCGCCAAATCGAATGTCAAACTAGGATTTTGAATGTCAAACTACGATTTTCTTCGCCAAATCGAATGTCAAACTAGGATTTTGAATGTCAAAATACGATTTTCTTCGCCAAATCGAATGTCAAACTAGGATTTTGAATGTCAAACTACGATTTTCTTCGCCAAATCGAATGTCAAACTAGGATTTTGAATGTCAAACTACGATTTTCTTCGCCAAATCGAATGTCAAACTAGGATTTTGAATGTCAAAATACGATTTTCTTCGCCAAATCGAATGTCAAACTAGGATTTTGAATGTCAAAATACGATTTTCTTCGCCAAATCGAATGTCAAACTAGGATTTTGAATGTCCAAATACGATAGTCAGCGCCAAATCGAATGCCAAACTAGGATTTTGAATGTCAAACTACGATTTTCTTCGCCAAATCGAATGTCAAACTAGGATTTTGAATGTCAAACTACGATTTTCTTCGCCAAATCGAATGTCAAACTAGGATTTTGAATGTCAAACTACGATTTTCTTCGCCAAATCGAATGTCAAACTAGGATTTTGAATGTCAAACTACGATTTTCTTCGCCAAATCGAATGTCAAACTAGGATTTTGAATGTCAAAATACGATTTTCTTCGCCAAATCGAATGTCAAACTAGGATTTTGAATGTCAAAATACGATAGTCAGCGCCAAATCGAATGCCAAACTAGGATTTTGAATGTCAAACTACGATTTTCTTCGCCAAATCGAATGTCAAACTAGGATTTCGAATGTCAAACTACGATTTTCTTCGCCAAATCGAATGTCAAACTAGGATTTTGAATGTCAAACTACGATTTTCTTCGCCAAATCGAATGTCAAACTAGGATTTTGAATGTCATAATACGATTTTCTTCGCCAAATCGAATGTCAAACTAGGATTTTGAATGTCAAAATACGATTTTCTTCGCCAAATCGAATGTCAAACTAGGATTTTGAATGTCAAACTACGATTTTCTTCGCCAAATCGAATGTCAAACTAGGATTTTGAATGTCAAACTACGATTTTCTTCGCCAAATCGAATGTCAAACTAGGATTTTGAATGTCAAACTACGATTTTCTTCGCCAAATCGAATGTCAAACTAGGATTTTGAATGTCAAACTACGAATTTCTTCGCCAAATCGAATGTCAAACTAGGATTTTGAATGTCAAAATACGATTTTCTTCGCCAAATCGAATGTCAAACTAGGATTTTGAATGTCAAAATACGATTTTCTTCACCAAATCGAATGTCAAACTAGGATTTTGAATGTCAAAATACGATATTCAGCGCCAAATCGAATGTCAAACTAGGATTTTGAATGTCAAACTACGATTTTCTTCGCCAAATCGAATGTCAAACTAGGATTTTGAATGTCAAACTACGATTTTCTTCGCCAAATCGAATGTCAAACTAGGATTTTGAATGTCAAAATACGATTTTCTTCGCCAAATCGAATGTCAAACTAGGATTTTGAATGTCAAAATACGATTTTCTTCGCCAAATCGAATGTCAAACTAGGATTTTGAATGTCAAAATACGATATTCAGCGCCAAATCGAATGTCAAACTAGGATTTTGAATGTCAAACTACGATTTTCTTCGCCAAATCGAATGTCAAACTAGGATTTTGAATGTCAAACTACGATTTTCTTCGCCAAATCGAATGTCAAACTAGGATTTTGAATGTCAAAATACGATTTTCTTCGCCAAATCGAATGTCAAACTAGGATTTTGAATGTCAAAATTCGATTTTCTTCGCCAAATCGAATGTCAAACTAGGATTTTGAATGTCAAAATACGATTTTCTTCGCCAAATCGAATGTCAAACTAGGATTTTGAATGTCAAAATACGATTTTCTTCGCCAAATCGATTGTCAAACTAGGATTTTGAATGTCAAAATACGATTTTCTTCGCCAAATCGAATGTCAAACTAGGATTTTGAATGTCAAAATACGATATTCAGCGCCAAATCGAATGTCAAACTAGGATTTTGAATGTCAAAATACGATATTCAGCGCCAAATCGAATGTCAAACTAGGATTTTGAATGTCAAACTACGATTTTCTTCGCCAAATCGAATGTCAAACTAGGATTTTGAATGTCAAAATACGATTTTCTTCGCCAAATCGAATGTCAAACTAGGATTTTGAATGTCAAAATACGATTTTCTTCGCCAAATCGAATGTCAAACTAGGATTTTGAATGTCAAAATACGATTTTCTTCGCCAAATCGAATGTCAAACTAGGATTTTGAATGTCAAAATACGATTTTCTTCGCCAAATCGAATGTCAAACTAGGATTTTGAATGTCAAAATACGATATTCAGCGCCAAATCGAATGTCAAACTAGGATTTTGAATGTCAAAATACGATTTTCTTTGCCAAATCGAATGTCAAACTAGGATTTTGAATGTCAAACTACGATTTTCTTCGCCAAATCGAATGTCAAACTAGGATTTTGAATGTCAAAATACGATATTCGGCCTCAATTCGAATATCGAAAAACGAAAAACGAAAATCAAAACAAATTCCCCTGCAAATGAATATCGAAAAACGAAAAACGAAAATCAAACTAACTTCACCTGAAAATGAATATCGAAAAATGAAAAACGAAAATCAAACCAACTTCACCTGAAAATGAATATCGAAAAACGAAAAACGAAAATCAAACCAACTTCACCTGAAAATGAATATCGAAAAACGAAAATCACACCAAATTCACCTTCCTGATTCCAACGCTAATTGTTTACCGTGTCATTTCAACACTTCAAGGAACTTTTTTTTTTCAAAGTTTTCTTAGGTCGTCAAGCAGTCATATTTGAAGCCGGTTTTTATGCCACTACTACTTACCCCAGGTTTGGTGTAAAACAAATTCACTGGATCATGAAATATAGGTCATGGTGACCTACATTTATTTTGAGGTAAAATATCGAGTCATACTGACTCTTAATACCAAAGCAGGGTGTTCCTGTATTTAAAAGTCTTCATTGTATAAGGCAAAACAACTGACCATGAATTTAGGTCATGATGACCTTCATTTATTTTGAGGTCAATTATAAGGTAACGCAAAATCACTGTACCATGAAATATAGACCATGGTGATATACATTTATTTTGAGGTCAAATATCTGGTCAAATTGACTCATAATACGTAAGTATTGTGTTCATATATCAAAACGTCTCCAGAATATAAGATAGAATCACTGGACCATGTAATATAGGTCATGGTGACCAACATTTATTACGAGGTCAAATATCGGGTCATAACTCAAAATACCAAGGCATGGTGTTCATATATCATGCAGTCTTCAGGATATAACGCAAAATCACTGGACCATGAAATATAGGTCATGGTGACCTACATTTATTTGAGGACAAATATCGGGTCATACTGGCTCATTATACCTGTTATGGTGTTCATAGATCAAAAAGTCTTCCGGATATAAGGCAAAATTACTGGACCATGAAATGTAGGTCACAGTAACCTACATTTTGCAGGTCAAAGTTCGGGTCATACTGTCTCATAATCCTGAAGTTTGACGTTCATACATCAAAAAGTCTGAAAGATATAAGGTAAAATAACTGGACCGTGAAATAGGCCCAGAAATAAATATATCCCGATGAGAACCCGAATCCAGCATCTGTATGTTAAATTCTGGTCAAGAAGTAAGTATTGTCATATACACCAAAAATTGGACATTAGCGGTTGATATACTGTATTCCGATCTCCTTGAGACGTTGGGGGTTGGTTATGTCAATGACCAAGTCTCACTGGCATGGACCATTGCACTCCACACACAAGAGCTGTACACACGGGGGGAAGTGTCATGTATTTTAATACATTACATTGTCTTGAACAAGAGGTGGCGGGAAGGGAGAACTGGTAGCAGCTTCTTGTCTACCAGGCTGTTTTCACATGTGATGTGGCCACCAGCTACTGACAGCATGTCTCTTAGGCAGCAAAAGGAAGCTTCCACATCCAGCTTATCAGGTCCGACTTGGACTTCCCTTTGTGATCTGCCGCCTAAGGGACGCGCAGTTCCCTGGCACAGTGTACATCAATTTTTGAGCCCACTGCATTTCTTATGCACCCATAGCTTGCAGTCGTTGCAAAAAGATAATTTCTGCCCCCTCCAGTGCGACATACAGCACTGTCCCGTACTCTGCAGGAGATCCCGGCCTGTAACACAGATCATGATCTTCGTCTTCCCTGCATGTACTCTCAGCCCTTTCTCCTCCATTGCTTTTTTCCAGGTAGAGAGCCTCCTGACACATTCCTCAAGGGATTCAGCTATGATAACAAGGTCATCGGCATAGAGGTCCTCCCAGGGGACTCCAGAGCGGAACTCACGTGACAACGCTTCAAGCACAATAATGAAAAGCAGCGGGCTGAGTACAGAACCTTGATAAACACCGACATTCACTTCGAACTCTTCACTGTAACTGTCAGCAACACGGACACGGCTCCGCGTATTAACATACATCCCTTGGACCAGTCGGGCAATCCACTCATCCATTCCAAGTTTTCTCAGTGCCCACCAAATGACCTTCCGAGACACCCGATCAAACGCCATCTCCAGTTCTATGAAAGCCATGAAGTCTCTTGCTGCCTGACAACAAAGGTTGAGTCTGCTGTGCCTCTGGCTGTGGGAATCGTCGATCGACACCGTCTGATGAGGCCCTCCACAATCCTCTCCAGGACTTTCATAACCTGCTGTCAACTTGAGTCCACCACGGTAGTGGCCCCTGTCCAGGGCATCCTCATATATATATTTGGGAGAATTTAGGGAGAAATTTCTTGTTTTATGCAGAGAATGTATGTTGTATGTACTCAAGAAGAGTTAACACAGCATACCTCGACTAGAATGATATGATTTTTGTGTCACCACCCAGACAAAGGGAGAAGAGGTAGAAGAGGAGAAAAAGACAAAGAATGGAAACGCAGAAAGTGAGATACTTGCTTCAAGGATGTAGGCCTGGTCCAATTCTAATTAATATAAGTTGAACGCTAAGGTAATGTATTAAAATATACGACACTTGCCCCCATGGAGTAAAAGGAACAAAGTTTGAGATAAAGGCACAAGCTAACGGAACAGAATTTAAATTATTTTATTCATATTTATTAAACATTGTCAAGGTTGATTTAATCCCAGTTAATATACCAGTTAACTCTAGCAACATCCTTAAGGCGTCATACCCCATAGGAGCACAGACGATCAGCTGAAAATCTCTATTTTATACCAATATCTTATTTTATAATCTTAATTCACTTATAAAAAGTAGTCATGATTACTGACTTGAGTAATCAGCTACCATAAAATCCCTCTATGACCGACAGTGGATAAAGATCCAAGGAGAATGAATGCGATATCAAGTGAGACAACTCTTCAAAATTATTTTTGTCTCCCATGTCAGTAAGGACCTGAATTTGCCTTTGAGACAGCTATCCGCTTGTTCGTTTGATTTGATGTTTGACGTCCCCGTCAACACTATAAAGGTCAGTTTGAAGACGTTTCCAATTTTGTAGGACTTTTACCCGACATTGAGATGAAATGACATCTCAAGCCATGTCGCTAATGAAACCAATTGGCTACCAACTATCATATAATAGTGTTTATAAGCATGGGCGGTCAGACTCGCACCGCATTGCCTGGGCAGGCGTAGATCCTCTAAGCGGTTTACCAGGTCTCGTGTGCGGACGGATTCAGCTCTGCGTGGAAGCATCATGCAGCCCATTTATTTCTTCAAGCCCCAATGGGCGGGGTCGGCTTGTTTGCATGCTAGTGGCGAAATCCCACATGGCAATCATAAGGGACAGCTCACGTGACTTTCGTTGTCATGACGTTCAAAATTATCAGATGACGTTGGCTTACTTCATTTCTTCAGAAGTTCTGGGGCCAGTTGTTTAAAACTAACGACGTCGTTAGTTAACGTATCGTTAAAACTTTGATCATTTATTGCGGTAAATATGCTTATATTTTTGCTGAAAAATGTGAGCTGCTCACATTTTTTCGGCAAAAATAACAAAATTTTAGATATTTTACTTGCTAGAACAGTTAACAATTTGACCAATAACGAGCTCGTTAAGCTAACGATGCTTTGAACGACTGGCCCCAGATGTCCACAACTTCCTTGGTGGCAGCGGTTGGATGGAAACAGTGCCGCTGGTTTGTTGCATACACTCCGCCCTCGGGTTTAGCCTTGTGAGGCATGTGTGACTTCGGGACGAAGTCAAGAGATGAGGGGGAGAAATGTAACGGTTATGGATAACTACCACTTCTACAGCCTTGCTGTAGGCGCCGGCTCTTTTAGCGACGCAGGTAGAGTGGTTGGCTTATTCGCGAAGTTAAGCAACGGAGATTGTGGTTAGTACCTGGATGGGTGACCGCGTTGCTTGACTTCGTGGACGACCCGGTACACGCTACAGTATGGTGTTTTTGCTGTGGTTCCTTCTTGTTTAATGACTTATGTTGGTGATTCTGATTCTTTCCCTCGTTATGTAAGTTACGTTTGGATTACCGTTGCTGACTGTTTACCAGCTGTCTATTTTGTATACTATCGTAATTCCATGTTTTGACATCCGGCCCATTCTGATATTGGTGCGAGGGTAACAAAATTTCTCGACTTTGTTGAATGTGTTGCCTCTCTTTCTTCCAGCTTTCCTGGAATCAAATTGTTATATTCAGGTTAGATGTGAGAAAAAGAATCAATAAATTTTGTTCGATGGGGCCAGGAAATCCCAACCCTCGGGGACCAGCAGTCTGGCGGGTAAGTCATTAAAGCCGTATTTCCACGTGACCGCTGGACGCTCCGGTTGAGATTTTTCCACTGAACAATAATGGTAAATTCTATATTTCTACCCAAAGGTATAACCGGGCCACTCAGAGCAAAGGCCTTGCTGAAGTTCTAGTCCGCTCAGGGCATTCTGAGGGCTAGAACTAAGGCCGTGTTGAACACTGGAAATGTCAGGCATTCTGAAGGCTGTTGAGTGCTGGCAATGGCAGGCTTTCTGAGGACTGGAACCAAGACTTTGCCGAGGGCTGGAAATGTCAGGCATTCTGAGGGCTGGAATGAAGGCTTTGTTTAGGGCTGGTAATGCCAGGCATTCTGAGGGCTGGACCAAAATTTGGCTGCAGGCTAGGAATGTCAGGCATTCTGAGGGCTTTTCGGAGAGCCCGAAATGACAGGCGAAATGTCAGGCATTCTGAAGACTGGAAGCAATGCTTTGATGAAGGCTGGAAATGGCAGGCATTCTAAGGCTGGAACAAAAGCTTTGCTAGCTTGTCTGCACCCCCCCCCCCCCCCCAAAAAAAAAAAAACAAAAAAAAAAAAAAAAAAAACTTGTACACTCCATACCCATACTTTTAAGGTGTATTCCTTGCTTCCACAGGATAACATATTTCCTGAGGGCTGGAAATGTCAGGCACTCTGAGGGCTGGAACCAAGGCTTTACAGAGGGCTAGAAATGTTGGACATTCTGAGGGCTGGAACCAAGGCATTGCTGAGGGCTGGTAATGTCAGATATTCCAAGGGCTGGAACCAAGGCTTTATTGGGGGCTGAAAATGTCAGTCATTCTGATGGCTTGAACCAAAGCTTTGCTGAAGGCTGGAATGTCAACATTCTGAGGGCTGGAATCAATGTGTCTCAGCACTGTAACCAAGGCTTTGCAAATTTCTGGAAATGTCAGGGATTCTGAGGGTGGGAACCAAGGTTTTGCCAAAGGCTGGAAATGTAAGGCATTCAGAGGGCCAGAACCTAGGCTTTGCTGAGGGCAGGTAATGTCAGGCATTCTGAGGGCTGAAACCAAGGCTTTGCAGAGGGCTAGAAATGTTGGACATTCTGAGGGCTGGAACCAAGGCATTGCTGAGGGCTGGTAATGTCAGATATTCCAAGGGCTGGAACCAAGGCTTTATTGGGGGCTGAAAATGTCAGTCATTCTGATGGCTTGAACCAAAGCTTTGCTGAAGGCTGGAATGTCAACATTCTGAGGGCTGGAATCAATGTGTCTCAGCACTGTAACCAAGGCTTTGCAAATTTCTGGAAATGTCAGGGATTCTGAGGGTGGGAACCAAGGTTTTGCCAAAGGCTGGAAATGTAAGGCATTCAGAGGGCCAGAACCTAGGCTTTGCTGAGGGCAGGTAATGTCAGGCATTCTGAGGGCTGAAACCAAGGCTTTGCTGAGGGCTGACAATGTCAGGCATTCTGAAGACTGAAACCAAACTTTTGATGAGGGCTGGCAATGTCAGGCATTCTGAGGGCTGAAACCAACCTGGAAATCTCACTTTTATCCTATATTAAGACTGCGAGTGCTCATTAGAACTGCCTTGTTCTGGAGGGCTAACGAGTACCTACACTCTATGTTTTAGAGCCTTTAAAAACCCATTTTTCCTTTTGTTAAGTGGGGTTTTCCATCACAGACTTGTTGACATGCTGACAAACATTTATTCAGGTCTGACATAATTTATGGAATGTACTAAACACTGTAATTGGGCAGATTTTTTTATACTTTTCTTATGCATAAATAAAATCATTATTTCATTCATTGCCAAGCCTATATTACTAATAATTGAGCCAATGCATGATAAAATGTACAACAAGATCGATGAGACCAGCAAAAACTTACATCAGCCTGCATATCCACCCAATATGACAAAAAAATGTGATTATCTCACTTTGAATAGCCCCTAGTGTGTAGAGGGCTCATGTGATCAGTGAACACTCTGATCAGATTGCACAGATGTGCAGTCTGATCTGAGTGTTCACTGGTCACAAAAGTCTATTTAAAGGTTTTATGTGCATTGGGGCAATTGTATTTATCAAACAATATCTACCATTTGACATATAATATATTGACATTTTCTTTTAAAAATAATGGAGATGTACCACAATGTAATGAAGTTTGTGCATCTACCAAAAACACAGACCTGCCAGCACATCAGCAAGTCTGATCAGAGCTTTTTCTGTCCAACTGAAGCAGGTCTCTAGATGTCCCACCTGACCACAGACTGACCAGCAACGACCGAATCATGTTACCTTTACCAAGACCAAGGCTGTTCTGAGTAATCACTGGGTGTTCAATTCAGTAAGACATATTTTCTAACATTCTTTTCAATTTTATTTGATTTCCTTCATTCATAAATTGCCCGACTGATGACAAGAGCTACAGTTTTTGTTACCTGCGAATGACAATGGTGCAGATCAATGTTACATCTGATCTTGATCTACACTGCTTTCCAATGTCCCGTTTAAGACCAGAGGTATACATGGGTTTAGCAATATCCCAAAAACATGTCTTTATAATTTTGACCCCATTAAACCCAACTCAACCCAGCGCTGTCAGAAATTTGTGGACGGACAGACGGACGGACAGACAGACGGATGGACAGAGTGATTACTATAGGGCACCCACACTTTCAGTGCGGGGCCCTAATGAGGACAATCACATGGAAATTTCTGAATCAGTTAGTAACTTTGGACAGATTGATGAACAATCCCAAAAAGTTTACTTCCCACAACCAGCATCTGTAACATTCTCAGCAAAGACTCAGATCAGGGGTCGAGGTTTTAACATTTTTTTCATGCTCAACTCACTTGAGCATAAAATTTGTCCGCCTGATATATATTAAATGCCAATAATTGTTGGCATTTTTATTATTTATCTGCAAGACAAATATCATCCTTTATGGATACAAATATGAAAACATCCACAGATTTTGGTATATAATAAGTACTAGCATTATAAATTTCATGCTCACCTGATATGAGTTGAGCATGAATAGTTTTATAACCTCGCCCCAGACTGCAGTCTTATCTGAGTCTGTGCTCAGCTTACTTGTCCAAGAAAAGTTTTGCTTGTATTGGCTCATAAAAGGCATCTGTTCAAAGTGCTTGTCTGTTTTCAGCAAACAGTAAAATTTAAAATAATAAAAAAAGTCAAGAAACTTAACTAGAATGGGGATTACAGAAAACTGTCAGTTGGTGAAGTAAAAGATCATTTTTACAGCCAGAAATTGCGTTCGATAGCCCCAGTGAACCACTGCTAAAAACATTTTTGGGGCACAAAACTTTTTATCTCCCACGTCAATAGGGGTCAACTCTTAAAGGAAAGAATTTGCTCCTGAGGAGCAAATTCTTTCCTTTAAGAGTAGACCCCTTTTTCTGCAGGACAGAGTTTAGAGAAAAATGAACAGGAAGTCCTGAAAGTTGTCTCCCTTTGAAAAATGACAGAAAAATCTGCCAGGTGTATCTATTCCCCTTAAAACCTAGGCCCAGCTGTTCAAAGCTTTGTTAGCTTATCATCAAACTTGTTGAAAAAAATGCAAAAGCTGTTCACATATTTTCAGCAAAAATATGAGTTATTTTTTTATGTATTGAATGGTTGAAGTATTAACTATTTTGGTTTTGGTTTTAAGGCCTTTCAAGATTATTTTACCTATACTGAGCATATCATTAATCAGAGGTGGGTGAAAACCAGAGTACTAGAAGAAAAACCACCTGACCTTCCAGAACTTCGACTCTCATATGTGGCCCCGAGCGAGGCGGGAACCACAGAGGTGAGAGACCTAATGATTAAGAGTCAGTCAGTGCTCTCACCCATTAGGTCACTGAGGTTTATAAAGAAGTACCAGCCTTCACTAACAACTTCACTAGTACTGAACAGCTTGACCATGAACTATATGACTAGAATATATATGTGATGCTATCAGTATAACTTCACCATGAAAACTAGAACAAAAATACCTGGGGCCAGTTGTTCAAAGCATAGTTAGCTTAACGAGCTAGTCAGTGGTCATATTGTTAACTCTTCTGGCAAGTACAATATCGTAAATTTTGGTATTTTTGCTGAAAAAATGTGAGCAGCTTTTGCATCCGCAAAAGCTGCTCACATTTTTTCAGCAAAAATTTCAGCATATTTGCCATATTTAATGATCAAAGTTTTAACAATACGTTAACTAACGAAGTTGTTAGTTTTGACCAACTGACCCATGTACAACAATCATATTTCATAGAAAAATTATTTATCATCTTCCCAACCCCTCACACACCCACCTGAGGCCAAAGATGCATTCTGTCAATGACCCTTCCACTACTGTAAGAGGAGTTGCACACAGAGGGTACCCACTAGCTCTCCACACAATACTATTGTAGCTTGAAAAAAATGATTCACAAAGTTCAAAACACGTAAAAAGTGATGAAAAAATGTTTTCATGAATATACCATAAACATAATGCATACATATATCTAAAGACCAAAATGAAAACACCTACAAAGTTTCAAAATGATTGGTCAAGTACTGCAAGATTAGTTGTGCATACAAGATACATACTATCAATGGTGTAATTACATACTTGTAATTACAGAATTAAGCACTTACTAAAGTCATGGAACACTACGTCCCCATGCTTTTCTTTGAAAATGAAGGGGAAAAACTACCAATACTTATAGGCATATCACAACATGTGTGAACTAATTTACACTACTCATTTGCAAATAATTCCATGGTATTTCTGCTGAAAAAATGTGAGCAGCTTTTGCATATGCAAAAGCTGCTCACATTTTTTCTGCAAAAATATTAGTATATTTGCCAAGTTAAATGATCAAATTTTAACTATAAGTTAACGAACGATGTTGTTAGTTCTGAACAACTGGCCCCATACCTTTATTTTAGAGATAGTTAACCCATTGTATACTAGTGGACTCTTCCATTACTATATGTTGGACAAGTCCAATTGTCATATAAGGGGTGGTAGACCTATTTTTTCCTTTTTATTCTATTTTGGTGGAAAATTCTGTAAGCAAAAAGTGCAGGCCCTGATCAGACCCCACATTTGCATCCCGAATGTGTTGGAGCCAATGATTTTGTTTGAATTTTGGTTAAACTTCCCTGTTAACACAATAATAAAGTAATTTTGGAGACATTGCTTCCAATTTTGTGGGACTTTACCGGACATTGAGATGAAATGACATATCTCAAGACCTGGCGCCCAATGAAACTAAAAAGGTTTATGTAGAGACGGTCCGACTTGCAACACTTTGCATGGGCTGGCTTAGACCTACTAGACGGTCTACCAGTACTCCTGTGTGGTTGGTTTCAGCTCTGCGTGGAAGCAACATACAGCCAAATCAATTTCTAGCCAATGAAGTGCAACTGTATTTGTTTTTTATTTTAACAGCCCAGTCAACACAATTAACTATCAAGATCAAGCCAATCAGTTAACATATTCAATTTTTCCAGGACAGGCAGAGAAGCAAGGGCACTGGTAATTATTAGTTACACCCTATATATCAAGCATTGTAACACATTGACCTGATAAAGATAAGCTATCTCAGGACAAGTGATCTTTATCACGTCAACGTGATATTACACTTTTATGAATGAAGCCGACTACTGGAAAAAAATATCATAGGAAAAATTGAGGTCAGCTGATACTGAATTATTCAGAATATATCGACCGCCAGAATGTTGGAACGCACTGATGACTATCGATAACTGATCGTAAATTGCTAATTAAAGAGTGTACAAGCGGATAAACTGATAAATAGAATACCAGATTCGTGTCATTTGATATCAAGTTTATCAGGCAAGGCTTCAAGAACGCTTGTTGAATTGCAAGGCGTATCAAGTTTATCAGGCAAGGCTTCGAGAGCTCTTGCAGAATCGCGAGGCTTATCAAGTTTATTAGGCTCGACTTCGAGAACGCATGTAGAATCGCCAGGCAAGCCTCGCGATTCTACATGCGTTCTCGAAGCCTTGCCTGATAAGCTTGATATCAAAAGACACGAACCTGATATTCTTTATTTATGGGTTCATTTCCTTTATTTCTTATCAGAAACGTGTGTTCTGGGTACTTGTGCTTCACTGAGGCCCAAAGAACTACCAAAACTATGTTTTAACCCTTATCTTGCTGAATATTCATTTAAGCCACACCCATTTCTGTCTATCAACCAATCAAATTATTTGATGTAATTTATTGCCACAAATTCATAAACTGAATGTCAAACAGGGTAGATCCTGATCAGATGGCTTCTTCAGAAGCCATCTGATCTGGATGTACACTGTTTGCAAAGATAGGGGTTGTCGCGAACAGCAAGATAAGGGTTAATGGAGAAATAAGGAAAATGATCTGAAAAATTATTTTCATTGCACCTCCTAATCTGAAACAGGTTACTAAGGTACCATTTTTGCTAGGCTGGCTCTGTCAAAAATTGAAAAATACTTCTTATGACAAGACAAGTCACAGGACAATGTAGTTCACCTGCTAAAGCATTGCCTTTAGAGAACAGAAAAACAATAAGTCTGTGACCTTAACCTTAAGGCAATGACAAGGTGGAGGTAGTATCCATCATCAGGCCGAATATTTAATAAACCTGGCTTGTGGTTACTGAGGTATGATGTTTAAAAAAGAAACAACAACAAAAAAAAACACATACAAAAAAAAACCTGGACCCTTGTCCTGCTGAACCAGGATATGCTCTTAGTTCTCTGTTTGTTAACGTCCCTGTCAACACTGTAAAGGTCATTTTGGAGATGTTGCTTCCAATTTTGTAGGACTTTAACCTGACATTGAGATGACATGACATCTCAAGCCCTGCCGCCCAATGAAACCAATATAGTTTATAAGCATGGATGGGCTGACTTGCACGGCATTGCCTGGACAGGCTTAGATCCTCTAAGCTGTTTACCAGTACTCGTGTGCAGGTCAGTTACAGCTCTGCGTGGAAGCATCATGCAGCCCATATATTTCTTCAAGCCCCGATGGGCGGGGACTAAGGATATGCTCTACCTCTGTAAACAGAGTAGATATAGATTAGATGGCCTCTGAAGAAGCCAGTTGATCAGTATCTATACTGACATTCATGAATTTGTAGGAGTAAATGACATCAAGAAATCTGATTGGTTGAAAGAAAGAAATGTGTGTGGCTAAATAAGTTTTTTCAGCAGGCAAAAGGTTAAAATGAGTAATGTAGACATGACCACTGACACTTGGGTTACCATAATCACAACAGCATCCTGTACTCTCATACAGCTGAGAAAAAAGCTTTCTTACATGCTTTTCAATGAATGATAGAGATTTATCAGTGAAATATAAATCGATATTTTCACTGTTTCAAACAGTGAAAATACGATTTTTTATTTTTCACTGTTTGGGACTACTTTTTTCTTCAAATCTAACTCTAATTTCAATTTTATCTTTGTCAGATAACTGAACAATACTGAAATGTGTTCTAATTGACGCATAGCCCGTTCATGTGTGACGGGGACGTTACTGACGCCATTTATGACGCTGACGTCACGTCTTTTGTCGCGCGACGTTAGACTTGCCAACAACTTCTTTGGAAAACTACTCTCTCAATTATTTCATTAATCATTCATAATAATACCATCCCAGGCCATTTCTGAGGTGCAAACTTTCAGTTTACACCCAATAGTATACCCACTAAACACGATGGACACCACTAAATTGACGCGAAACGAACAGGAACAAAGATAATTTTCTCCAAATGTGAGCGACACCATTAAAGATGCTAAATATTGCCTTTTGAAGCATGTAAGAAACAGAAAATTTGATTTTTTCAGTGCAAGATCAAATTTTATTTCACTCATGAACACCAAAACTGCTATTTTCACTCGTGGCTACGCCACTCGTGAAAATAACAGTTTTGGTGTTCATTCAATGAAATAAAATTCGATCTTACACTGAAAAAATCAAATATCCTCTATGTCACCTGTGGCCAGTTGTTCAAAACTAACGACTTTGTTAGTTAACATATCATTAAAACTTTTGTCATTAAATATGGCAAATATACTAATATGGCAAATGTGCTAATATTTTTACTGAAAAAAATGTGAGCAGCTTTTGCAAATGCAAAAGCTGCTCTCATTTTTTCAGCAAAAATAACACTAGATTAGATATTGTTCTTGCTAGAACATTTAACAATTTGACCACTAACGAACTTGTTTTAGCTAACAATGCTTTGAACGACTAGATATAGTCCTGTCAGTCATACATATTTACTCTAACACTTCATGCTCAAGCAAGCCTATGATAAAACTGGATTTTGATTTTTAACTTTGTGTATCTAGGGCCAGTTGTTCAAAACATCATTAGTTTAACAACCTCATTAGTGGTCAAACTGTTAACTATTCTAGCAAGTACAAAACCTAATATACCGGTAATGTTATTTTTGATGAAAAAAAAAATGGAAGAAGCTTTCGCATTTGCAAATGTTGCTCACATTTTTTCAGCAAAAATATTATCCGTATTAAATGATCCAAGCTTTAACAATACATTAATTAATAATGTTGATAGTTTTGAACAACTGGCCCTTGATTTTTAAAACTTAACAATATAGACACCTGTGACCAGTTGTTCAAAACTAACAACATCATTTGTTAACAAATCATTCAATAGCATGAACAATGATGGCTTGTTTACCACCACAGTTCTTGGGCCAGTTGTTCAAAACTAACGACGTTGTTAGTTAATGTATAGTTAAATCTTTGATCATTAAATATGGCAAATATGTTGAAATTTTTGCTGAAAAATGTGAGCATTCGCAAAAGCTGCTCACATTTTTTCAGCAAAAATATCAAAATTTTATATGTTTAACTTGCTAGAACAGTTAACAATATGACCACTAACGAGCTTGTTAAGCTAATGATGCTTTGAACAACTGGGCCCAGATCTCAATCTTCAGTTCTAGGCAAAATGTCTAGACTGGTTATATGGATATAAGTGGGAGAAATAGTGAGAAGTTTTTTTTTTAACTTCTGTTGAGCCCGTCTGTTTACCTCTCCACACTTTTCCTGGGTAAGCTTATGCATAAGCAGTTAATCAGTACAGTAAACCAGAACAGTGTACGTTCTTTTGCCAGACACTGACAACTACCCTTCTTGAATCAGTGGAAGGGAGAGACTGGCCACAGAAAATATTTCATAATCAATGTCCATGAGGAATTTGCCCTTCTTGAATCAGCAGAAGGGAGAGACTGGCCACAGAAAATATTTCATGATCAATGTCCATGAGGAATTTGCCCTTCTTGAATCAGTGGAAGGGAGAGACTGGCCACAGAAAATATTTCATGATCAATGTCCATGAGGAATTTGCCCTTCTTGAATCAGTGGAAGGGAGAGACTGGCCACAGAAAATATTTCATGATCAATGTCAATGAGAAATTATGTTAAACGTCCCATAATAATCAACGGGCTGCTTCACTGTTAGTGTTTATTTCAGGAAAAATCCCATCACCAATTAACCACTTCCGTCAATTCAGCTAATCATGTGAAGATCAATGGAAAAGAAAATTGGCAGATAATGTAACATTGTAAATCAGGTCATTCTGTAGAAGACTTTATGACTTTGTCAATAGTTCTTAAGTCCTGATGTTTTCTGGTCAGACATTTTTTCTTGTTTTTATGTCTTTTGTAATGGGAACGATTTTAAACGTGATCACTATCACTGGCAAGTATGTGTCATTGTGGATTTTGTTGTTGTTGTTGTGTATATATGGGCCTTGATGCAAGAAAACGTTCCTTCAGACGAAATTGCATGGGTATGCTATATTTAGATTTCCAGACAGACGAGTTTTTTCAAAGCACAAAACATTTCAGTTTACAAAGAAACTCCGTGTTTTAAGCAAGTTATTCAATATTTTATGAAAGTACCCTTACTGATGTTGATCTGAGAATTATGACATTAGAATGGAAAATATGGTTTCAATGGAAGTAACCAAATCTCGATGACAAAGTTAATTGCATGTTTTTGTTTTTGAACATGATTTTGCGGTTGCTTTGGTGGCTGCAAAATAATAGCAATGTGTGAAAAACTAGAGGGTAGTGTCAGAGGCAACTAGAGAAAGCGACCAGTGGGTCACGTATACCCTCGGCCAGCGCCATACTCTGATATATCTTTTGAGCTTGTATGTAATATGAATGAAGAAATCAAGAAGCTATAAGAATCTATAAATGTGCTTGTAAAAGCTTAACCAAACATAAAATTTCTAAATGGATGAAGGGAGTGAGGGCATCAAAGTTACTGAAGGGGTGGGGGTATCAATGTTACTGAAGCAGCAGGGTGGGGTATGCATCAATGAAATCTTTGGACTGATATCTAACATCGATGCAAGCATCAACTGAATTTGTCTTGAGTTTATAACATACAGGCATCTATAAACTTTGTCATAAAACTTTAACCAAATGTAAAATTTCTCAGTCTGTGACCTTGACCTCAAGGTCACTGTGGGAGTGGGACATGCATCAATGAGATCTTTAGAACAGTATGTAACTTCAGTGTAAGTATCAACTAAATCTACCAAAGGGTTCAGAAGATACAATCTCTTAGAAATTTTGACGCAAAACTTTCACCAAATGTAAAATTTCGAAGTCTGTGACCTAGACCTCAAGGTCATTTTCACTTTCATACGAAAGAATGTGCCCTGTACTGGTTAGCAGGTGATGTATAAGCCTTCCCAGGAAATGTGTGGTTAGTTAAACTGGCCAGCTCAACATGGCCTAAATACTGTTGATGGAGCTGTTAAACTCCAAAACATAACAAAATCCCTTATAAAAATGGTGCAAAAAACTACACCAGCTGTATCCATTCACCTTAATTATTATGTAAGCATTTGTGGGACAATTGTGCCATCCCTGCCCCCTCAACCCGCACCAACCCCATACCTGTTGAACCAACAAATTTGTATAGATATTATCATCAGCTCAGTCCAACTGATTAGATACTGATGACCTTGACCTCATTTTAAAGGTCACTCTACTCCTCACCTTTATTGGTAGAAACCTGATCATATTAACCCTTTTTGTAATAAATGGAATCTTCCTTCCTATACAAACCATTTCAAAATTTAGTGGTGTCAGGTTGTGTTTACTTCAAAATTTATTTGGAAAATGGCGTAACTTTTTGCAAACAAGGTAGGCCCTGATCAGACGCCGCATTCTGTGGCGTCTGATCTGGGCCTGCACTGTTTGTCAGGGTACCAGTTTGTGGGGTTTGGGTACAAAATGGGTTAAAAACAGTTACTGCCAGATAAAAGACAAATTGGCACAGACTGTGCAAAGTTCACCAGATAATAGGCTTATAGCTTCTTGTCACAGAATATTGAAATCTCAGACAGACTTTGATGTGCAACATTCTCTTTACTGGTGCCAAAAACATTTTTAACATATAATAACTAGAAACTTAATATTATGACCTTTCTACATATAAATATACCCATCTGAGCACATAAGATCGGGACTATTCAATTTCTATAAAAGTCTCAGAAAGATAATAGTGTTTTTACAATTACAAAACATCAGTAGACCAATCTACATAATGGTTTAGATAATTTAGGCTTTTCTAAAACTAAAATGGAACTTTTTTTATAACTCTGGGCCCAGTTGTTCAAAGCATCATTAGCTTAACGAGCTTGTTAGTGGTCAAAACCTTTACTGACCTGATAAGAACAATATCTAAGGGTGGTATTTTTGCTGAAAAAAAAATGTGAGTAGCTTTTGCATTTGCAAAAGCTATTCACATTTTTTCAGCAAAATTTAAGTATATTTGCAATATTAATGTGTGTGAATTCGGGTTTAATGTCGCTTTCAACAATTTTTCAGTCATATCACGACGGTGTCTGGTTGCGACAGGGAGCTCAATGCTCACTTTTATAGTGCTGCCTCACTGAAGTATCATGTCCCAGACACATAACATGATACCACACCAAGTCACATTATCCTGACACTGGGTCGACCAGTCCTAGCTCTACCCCGTAAATCTGAGTGCCAAGCGAGAAGCATCTAGTACCATTTTTAACGACTTTGGTATGTCGCGGCCCGGGATCGAACCCGTGACCTCCCGTTCCCCGGAGCGGACACTCTACCAACTGAGCTATCATTTGCAATATTAAAGTTTTAACTATAAGGTAACTAACAATATCGTTAATTTTGAACAACGGGGGCCTCAATACAAGTATCAGCAATAGAGATAGTGTAATACCACTTAATGTACATCCAAACCTGTTTCAAAGTCACCTCTTAACCCTTTAAGATGTCAAAAAAATGCTGTCTGTTAAGGTCATCTACTGCATATTCTTGCTAACTTTTCAAACCAATTGTTGCATATAGGTAAACAGTGTGAACCCTGACCAGACTGCTCATTGAGAAGCAGTCGGACAAGCAGTCTGATCTGGGTCTGCACACTTTGCAACAAAGAGTTTTAAAGTAACTAGCAGACAAGAAAGCAGATGACAACTGATGTCTAAAAGGTTTAAGCAACATATCAACCAGTGCTTATTAGTAGAACACAGGTTCTGTACTTTATACATGTTAGCTAAGGATAAAAATAAAAGCTGTCACTGAGTATAAAAAACAAGAGGCTCAATGAGCCTAAACCGCTCACCTGAGGAACTTAAGTTTTAACAATTCACAGACTTGACTACTAAATCTGCTAATAGAATCCAGCCCATTGACCCTTACAGGATATAAGTCATCATTATTGCATTGCATTCCAAGTTTGAGACTTCTAGCTTCTATAGTTCCTGAGAAATCTTTGACGAAAATTTAACATTGGTCAAAATGGAGAGAAAGAAGAATGAAAGAACAGATGAACAAATAAGCTGAGAAAGCCCAATGTCTCTTACACAAAGTAAGTCATCATTATTCTATTGAATACCAAATTTGATGCTTCTAGCTTTTATAGTTCCTGAGAAATCTTTGATTAAAAATTTAACATTGGTCTATTATCTCTATATGGAGAGAAAGAAGAATGAAGGAACAAATGAACCAGACTAGCTCCAAAACCTAATGCAGCCTTTCCCCTTGCCCAACGGTGCTACACATAAAATTTAAACAAGATTGGTCGACTGCCTTCTGAGATATGCTTCATTGAAAGTGTGGACGACGGATGGACGGACGACAGACGATGGACTCTGGAGCCTTGGTATACTATCAGCTCACTGGAGCCTTTGGCTTAGGTGAGCTAAAAATTCAAGTCCCTATTTCTGTCACAACATTTTCCCTACGTTAAGTCTATGGGCAAATTTTTTTGTCTCTCAAGGTCACGTAACTCCGAGGTCAATATTCCGATTCGGCCCAAAATCGAACTTAACCAAGATTTTATGCCTGTCCTCGTTACCTGCAAGTTTGAAGCTGATATGAATAAAAATAAAGTTGCTATCGTGGTCACAACGTATTTTTTTATGCTCAAGGGCAGGTAACTCCAAGGCAAATATTCCGATTCGGCCCAAAATCGAACTTAACCGAGATTTTATGTCTGTCCTCGTTACCTGCAAGTTTGAAGCTGATCTGAAAAAAATTCAAGTCGCTATCGTAGTCGCAACATTTTCCCTAATTAAGTCTATGGGCAAATTTTTTGTCGCTCAAGGTCACGTAACTCCGAGGTCAATATTCCGATTCGGCCCAAAATTGAACTTAACCGAGATTTTATGCCTGTCCTCGTTACCTGCAAGTTTGAAGCTGATATGAATAAAAATAAAGTTGCTATCGTGGTCACAACGTATTTTTTTATGCTCAAGGGCAGGTAACTCCAAGGCAAATAATCCGATTCGGCCCAAAATCGAACTTAACCGAGATTTTATGTCTGTCCTCGTTACCTGCAAGTTTGAAGCTGATCTGAAAAAAATTCAAGTCCCTATCGTAGTCACAACATTTTCCCTATGTAAAGTGTATGGGCAAATCTTTTGTCGCTCAAGGTCATGTAACTCCGAGGTCAATATTCCGATTCGAACTTAACTGAGATTTTATGCCTGTCCACGTTACCTGCAAGTTTGAAGCTGATCTGAATAAAAATAAAGTTGCTATCGTGGTCACAACGTATTTTTTTATGCTCAAGGGCAGGTAACTCCAAGGCAAATAATCCGATTCGGCCCAAAATCGAACTTGACCGAGATTTTATGCCTGTACTGGTTATCTGCAAGAATGAAGTCGATCAGAAAAAAATTGACAGAGCTAGAGTGATGACAAGCTTTTTCCTATGTGACAAGCTTTTTCCTATGTGAAGTCTATGGGAGCTAGATGTTGCCATGGCAACCAGAGTTCCACTCAGATCTGCCTGAAAACCTAATGAAGCCTTTCCACTTGCCCAATAATGCGACACATGAAATTTGATCAAAGTTGGCCAAGTAGTCTTTAAGATATACATTTTTGAAATTCCCATTAACCCTAATGCAAAAACACACAAGGGCAGGTAACTCCTAAGTGAATGATCCGATTCTGCCAGTTATCGAACTTGACCGAGATTTCATGGCTGTGCTGGTTATCTGCAAGAATAAAGCCAATCTGAAAATAATTGAAGCAGCTACGGTGATGACAACATTCTCCCCATGTTAAGTCAATAGGCAATTTTTTCAACGCTCAAGGGCACGTAACTCCTGAGTGAATAATCCGATTCAGCCCAAAATCGAACTTGATCGAGATTTCATGCCTGTCCTCGTTATCTGCAAGAATGAAGTCGATCAGAAAAAAATTGACAGAGCTAGAGTGATGACAAGCTTTTTCCTATGTTAAGAACGCTCAAGGGCACATAACTCCTGAGTGAATAATCCGATTCAGCCCAAAATCGAACTTGATCGAGATTTCATGCCTGTCCTCGTTATCTGCAAGAATGAAGTCGATCAGAAAAAAATTGACGGAGCTAGTGATGACAAGCTTTTTCCTATGTGAAGTCTATGAGAGCTAGATGTTGCCATGGCAACCAGAGTTCCACTCAGATCTGCCTGAAAACCTAATGAAGCCTTTCCACTTGCCCAATAATGCGACACATGAAATTTGATCAAAGTTGGCCAAGTAGTCTTTAAGATATACATTTTTGAAATTCCCATTAACCCTAATGCAAAAACACACAAGGGCAGATAACTCCTAAGTGAATGATCCGATTCTGCCAGTTATCGAACTTGACCGAGATTTCATGGCTGTGCTGGTTATCTGCAAGAATAAAGCCAATCTGAAAATAATTGAAGCAGCTTCGGTGATGACAACATTCTCCCCATGTTAAGTCAATAGGCAATTTTTTCAACGCTCAAGGGCACGTAACTCCTGAGTGAATAATCCGATTCAGACCAAAATCGAACTTGATCGAGATTTCATGCCTGTCCTCGTTATCTGCAAGAATGAAGTCGATCAGAAAAAAATTGACGGAGCTAGAGTGATGACAAGCTTTTTCCTATGTTAAGAACGCTCAAGGGCACGTAACTCCTGAGTGAATAATCCGATTCAGCCCAAAATCGAACTTGATCGAGATTTCATGCCTGTGCTCGTTATCTGCAAGAATGAAGACGATCAGAAAAAAATTGACAGAGCTAGAGTGATGACAAACTTTTTCCTATGTTAAGTCTATGGGAGCTATTTGTTGCTATGGCAACCAGAGTTCCAATCCGATCTGCCCGAAAACAGTATGCAGCCTTTCCCCCTACCTGATAATGCTTCACATGAAATTTGATCAAGATTGACCCACTGGTTCCGGAGATATACTTCTTTGAAAGTGTGGACGACGGACGACGACGACGACGACGGACGACGGACGCCGGCTCGTGGTATACTAATACCTCACATGAGCCTTCGGCTCAGGTGAGCTAAAAACTAAGGCTCAGCTCAACTGAGCTTAGCCCTTAAGATACTGAGAAAAACTACATCTGAAAATGTTGTCTGCTTATATCGTCTGCTGAATCTTCTTGCAAACATTTTAAAAATATTTTTTCATACAGGCAAACAGTGTGGACCCAGATCAGACTGATCCTAGAGGAGCCATCTGATCTGGGTCCACATTGTTTGCAAAAATGAGTTTAAAGTAACCAGCAGACGACAAAGCAGACAACTATTGTCCCGATTGGCCTCTTATGGTTTAACATCTTTGATGCTAATACAGCATAGTACAGTCCCTCTGTAATGCTACTGTTGGGTGGTATACAAAATACTGTTATAATAAAACCCTTGTTATATCCATAATATATGGTAAAATGAACATTTGGCATGACATAATTGTGTAACATCAAAAACCACGTTAGAATCTGTAGTGTTAAAATGAGACATCGCTGTATTAAATAACCAATAAATAATGCTATTTCCACAACCAATAAATAATGCTCTTAGCAGACCAGTCTTTTAAGCATGCTTCTAAACATTAAAATACCAACTATTGTTTGCTTTTTAACATTAATTTTATTAACAGGAAACATTTCATGCTAAAAAGAGTTGAGAATGAAAAAGAAAAAAAGTTTTACAGCTGAAGAAATGGCATATATATTCTGAACACATAAATGGTAATTAAACCAATATACAAAAACACTAAATATGCATTATATATATACATGTACAATGAAACTTCAATGATTCAAACACTGATAGATCATTTACCATGGCTACTTCAAATATGTTCCGTGAGTGGCAGAAAGATTGGCAGATTGCACTTGCCTTTAGAGCATTCTATTAGAAAAAGGTAAACAAAGTCAACCAATTATGTGAATTCAAATGTAAGATAAACATAGGTTTGGTGTGCATGTGTGTATTTGCATTTTACGTCCCACCAACAGCTAAGTTCATACGGAAATAGGCCCTGAGTTTAAAACACATCTGAAAGTCTGGAGAAGCCCGGATTCGAGCCAACGACCCTGGTTTATAAGGTGAGTAGCATAACCACTACATAATGGGACTTCTAGCATAGCTTGGGTGTTTGTTTGTTTGATTTGGGGTTTTACGTCCCCATCAACACTGTAAAGGTCATTTTGGAGACGTTGCTTCCAATTTTGTGGGACTTTTACCCGACATTGAGATGAAATGACATCTCAAGCCCTGTCGCCCAATGAAACCAATAGGGTTTATTAGCATGGACGGTCCGCCTCGCACCGCTGTTCCTGGACAGGCTTAGATCCTCTAAGCGGTTTACCAGTACTAGTGTGCGGGCCAGATTCAACTCTGCGTGGAAGCATCATGCAGCCCATATATTTCTTCAAGCCCCTATGGGCGGGGGCAGAATAGCTTGGGTGTATATGGCTATTTGGCCCACGAGCAAATTTGACATCTGAACTGCCCTACCCTGCCAATCTTATCTACGACTATAACCAATGATTATGGATAACTTTGAGCAATTTTTCTTCTTTTTCAAATGTATGATGTGTCTACTCATTAGAATTGCCTCAGTGAGGCAATTCTAATAAGTAGACACATCATTCCTTTATTTTATGGGCTGCAAACATATCCCTGGATTTTCCCTATAAAGGGTCCGAACTTGGCATAATAATTAACTCTCAGTAGCTGGAACTACTCTCTGTGAGAACAAATTTCAACTGTCACAAATGTGTTTGAGTTACTGAAGTTTGATTGTTTGATCAATAAATGCATTAAAACAACATGATTCATCTGTCAAGATCTTTTACAAGTCTGCTGCATCTTGCTTATCTATTTGCATTTTGTGGCCCTTTCAATATTATTTCACATATATTGAAACAACCATTTACCCATTGTATACTAGTGGACTCTTTCACTGCTATATGCTGGACCAGATCATTTGTCATAAGG
Source organism: Lucinisca nassula (assembly GCA_963580285.1). Lineage (NCBI taxonomy): Eukaryota > Metazoa > Mollusca > Bivalvia > Lucinida > Lucinidae > Lucinisca > Lucinisca nassula. The sequence goes on along the minus strand of OY757019.1, from coordinate 73,062,218 downwards.
GGTGGTAGGCTTATGTTTTCGTTTTTATTCTATTTTGATGGAAAATTCTGTTAGCAAATAGTGCAGGCCCTGATCAGATGCCATGTTTTGTCATCTGATCTGTTTGCCAAGGTACCCCTTTAGGGACGGCCTTGATGTCTAATATATGACCCAAGCACAGAAGTCAGAGTTCCTCTGCATCACTAGTCCCCGGAGGCCTTACATTCAAGTATCAAGTATACTTCTGCAAAAGTATTTTTGTCTCCAATGTCAATAGGGGTCAACTCTTAAAGGAAAGAATTTGCTCCTGAGGAGCAAATTCTTTCCTTTAAGAGTAGACCCCTTTTTCAGTGGGACAGGGCTTATAGAAAAGCAAACAGGAAGTCCCAAAAATTGTCTCCCTTTGAAAAATTGCCAAAATATCTGCCAGGTGTTCCCTTTCCCCTTAATCAGAATGGATAAATGTGATTTATTTTCAGCCTTTTTTTTACAAGGGAGACAACTTAAGAGATCTTTTTTTTTATTTTTATTTTTTTGGTTTTACAGCCCTTTCAAGAATATTTCACTTATATCGAGCCTATCATTAATCAGAGGTGGGTGAAAACTGGAGTACCCAGAGAAAAACTACCTGACCTTCTGTTGCAGGATTTGGCCTGAGCCAGGCTCGAACCACAGCGACGAGAGACTTAATGATTGAGAGCCAGTGCTCTTATCCATTAGGCCATGGAGGCCCCTTTCTAATAAGCATTTACCTTGATATGAGGAGAAGCAGGTATATCTTTTCTTTTGATTTTTTTGTATTGTTTTTGATTTTGGTTTTCAACATTATTTCACTCATATCAAAGTGATCATTAATCTTAGGCAGATGAAAAACTGGAATACACACAGAAAAACCACCTCACCTTCCGTTGCAGAGATTGGAGTCTCACATGCCACCCAAAAAGCTCAAAATCTTACTGGTGATTGATCTAATGCTTAAGAGTCAAGAATCTTACCTACCAGGTCATTGGGGCTCTTCCTGTTAAAAATGATCTTGACAAAATGAATCAAACCCCATAAATAAGAACACCTCTCCCAGGAATAATTATCGATTGCATGTCCCGTTGAAATCTGGATAAAAATCACATTTAATAAGTGAGGAACAGCTCAAGAACAAACCAACAAATACAAATCAGCAAAGATGTATACACATACAGTTAAATTCTTATATTAAGACCACATCTGGATCTGTTCTTGAAGACCACTTGTGAACAGTCCACAAGGCAGTCGTTTTCAAGAGGGAGGGCACTGGGTGTAGAAAACACAAAGGAAGAATAACTGAATCCTTCTCAATATGCTTTCAAAAGGAGGTAAGTATTAATTTTAGCCCATCTTAATACAGTCAACCCCAACTATCTGTACTGCTATCAGTTTCTATCACTCTGTCACGACATAATTCACTATAATGACAATTTCAATGGAATGAATCCTTAGAACAAAGATAACCATCTGTTGCGATCAACATGGCTTCCCTCAGGTTGGAAACTCCTATACTGAATCCATACATTTAAACCATTCTTGAAATCTAATACTCCGAGAGACAAATGTTATAGATATTTGTTAGAAGCGCCTCACATTTGTTCCTTGGAGTAATGATGGGGAATAAGCCCTTTATTACCTATCATACTCCTAACTGGGATTCTTTATAAAGGCAAATTCTTTATAACTGCACAATAATAGGGAACAAATACTGTGGTTATAACGGGGGTCCTCTGTAGTGGAATTACACTATACAGTGAAACTTTGATAGCTCAAACATTGATGATTCATTTGCCATGGCTGATGCATTACGGGGTCCCTAAGAAATTCTTCCAACAGCTGAAGAAAACACATTTATGGATGATTTAGTAATTTTTTCTTATTTTATCTTGTAAAATGTACCTTTAAGTCCTAAACGTTCAGACACCTTGAGGACTTGCGGTAATTCTCCTAAAATTTTAACATGATCCATCAAGGAGTCCAAAAGCTGCAGATGGAATGGCAAACAGTGAAGACCCTGAAGGAGCAGTCTGATTTGGGTCTGCACTCTTTGCTTAGGCCTATCTGTCCCAATACTTAGCATCATTACGATATGTCGTGATTTGTTGACAGTGTCCTTGAGCAGCCTCAGTTGTAACAGTGCTATGAGCCATCATCACCATCTATATCATAACTATCACTGTCTGTCTTTGTGTCTGTCTGTGTTTGTGTAACTGTTTGTGTGTCACTATCTGTACTGCTATCAGTTTCTATCACTCTGTCTGTCTGTGAATGTGTGTGTTTATCTTTGCCCCATACAAAACTGTAGTTTTCCTCCAGCTGAGCCTGTTTGGCCTCTTCTTTCTCTCCCTCAGAAGTTCCACCCTAGAAAACAGAAAATTGAAAGTACTCTTAGTATAGGTTTTGTTTGTGATGAGGTTTTACATCCCCCTCAAAACTATTTAGGTCATTTTGGAGACATTCCTTCTGATTTTGTGGGACTTTACCCGACATTGAGATGAAATGACATTTCAAGCCCTTGTGCTCAAAGAAACCACTAGGGTAGGGTTTAAGGAGCGGTCTCTGACTCGCACAACTTTTCCTAAGTAGACTTAGACCTTCTAAGTGGTTTACCAGTACTGAAATTCGGTTGGTTTCAGCTCTGTACTGAAGCACCATGCAGCCTAATCTATTTCTCCAAGCCCCAATGGGCAGGTGCGCAAGGTATGTTGTGTGTACTCATTAGAATCGACTGAATGAGGTGATTCTAATGTGTAGACATAACAAACCTTTATTCTAAGAAGACTGTAAAGATATCCCAATGGCTCCTGCCCATTAGGGCTTGGAGAAATACATTAGGCTGTATGATGCTTCCACGCAGAGCTGAAACAGACCACACATGTGTACCAGTAAACTACTTAGAAAGTCTAAGCCTGCCCAGGAAAAGTGGTGCGAGTTGGACCATTCCTGTATATAAACCTGATTGGTTTATTGATCTGTAGTGTAGTTTATTGGTTTATTGATCTGTAGTGTAGTTTATATCTTCTTGTCCTTTGGGATCATTGATTCCATTGTGGAATTTTGAAAATATTTGTGGGTCACTGCTGAGGCCTAATTGGCGGAAACTAGCTAGTCTGGCCTAGAAAACATGCACACTCCTTATTTTAAGTTCTGTGGTGTATTCCTTGCTTCAAAAGGATAACCCCTTTATAGAACATATTTGAGATGTCATTCCATCATAATGTCTGGTAAAAGCCCCATCAGATTGGAAGCAATGTCGGCTGCAGTTTCTTTTAGTTAAACAAAAATTCTAAGTCAAAAAAGGGGCATAACTCTGCCAAAAATATTTTGAGGGTTACCTCACCTATTGGTATGAGTTCCCCTTTTCATAACGAACAACTAGTCCGAGTTTCAAGTAAATATGTTCAGTAATGACAGAGATATTACAAAATGTCCAAGTTTTTGCAAAAATTCTAAGTCGAAAAAGGGGAATAACTGTGCCAAACATATTTTGAGAGTTACCTCAACTATTAGTATGAGTTCCCCTTTTCATAATGAACAACTAGTCCGAGTTTCAAGTAAATATGTTCAGTAATGACAGAGATATTACAAAATGTCCAAGTTTTTGCACAACGACGCAGACGATGCCAGAGCTATGACAATACCTTGTCGTTTTCTTTGAAAACAGCCAAGCTAAAAATGACCTAAATAGTGTTGACGGAGATGTAAAACCTCAATTCAAACAAAGAAAGATATCCGAAAGTGATCCCAATTATGCCTCACGACTTAGCTATGATTCAACCTAAATAGGTTACACTAACACTATCTTGAACAAATTTCCAAAAGGTATTTGAGTTATTGAAGTTCAACTAGCTGACTGACGTGATAGTCAAATGAACCAGAAGCTGCATTAAAACATCCCTTAAATTATGAAGTTCATCCACTGTTTGATCATTGATTTTACTTAAAATCCTCAAGACAGCCTCGTTTACTGTATGTATTTGGGCAGACAGGCCTTGCCCCAAGGTTATAAAACTTTTTTCGTGCTCAACTCACTTGAGCATGAAATTTGACATGCTCAAAAATTTCAAAATACAAATATATATGGCAATTTTCCTAATCAGGTCAGTAGAGAATGTTGTTTGCCCTACTCATAAATTCTTAAATGACAACAATTGTTGGCATTTTAGAATTTATGAGCTGGACAAATTCCTTGCTCATGTGAGATGAGCATGAAAAAAGTTGTATAACCTTGGGGCCTGACCAAACTCTGTAGACCTCAATGAGATGGCCAAGTTCTGTGGCTCTCAGCAGGGTCTACACTGTTTGCCGCTCATCCAGCTATTTTTAGACACAACACCATGGAGTAAAATTTACTTGTTAAAACTTGAGGAAAAGTATGGTAAGGATTTGAGGTGTCTGAAATACTTTGGGTAAATATGAGATGTCTGAAGGCAAGGCCTCAGGTCTCACCTACAAAGAACCTCCTCAGCACTGGCAAATGTTTATGGAGGAAATAACATGAATGATCCTTTTAGCGATCTGAAGCTGCTGATTTTTACAGCAAAATAACTGAAGATTTGTCTCAATTTCAAAGGAAGATCACTTCAACAAGAGTAAGTGTTATTGCTCAGTACCTGAATCAAGATGGCTAATGACAGAATGATATTTCTGAGCACTTACAATGACCCATCTGAACTTTTGCAATGACTTTTTTATTTTTGAAACATAAGATGGCAATCATTTTTCTGATCAAGTTTAGTGACAGTGACATTTTATAATGCTGACATACTTACTATAATAGAGACAATCATGTTTCTGAAGACCTCGGAATCTTTGTCAGAGAGAACATGTAAGGCATCATCCTTGTCATCATAATACCCAGCTGTAATAATCTTCACTTGAATTTTACCACCAGCTAGAAAATGTAAGAGAATAGTAGAATATTAGCCAATAAAATGCCAATCAAAACAATTGTCGTCTGCTTTGTCATCAGCCAAGTACTTTAGAATAAGTTTTTGCAGTGTGGACTGAGATCAGACTGCTCCTCTAGGAGCAGTCTGATCTGGGTCCACACTGTATGCCTGTATACAAAAATATTTTTAAAAAGTTAACAAGAAAATTCAGCAGACATCAGCAGACTATATTTTCAGATGTTGTTTTTTCTCTGTGTCTTAAAGGTGCATTATTGAGCTACGGGGTCTCAAAATTTTTTTTCTGGTTTTTATCTTCAATGCGTACTCCTTTGTCATGTGTACACTTTTGGAGCCAAATATAGCTTCAGAACTTTGTGAAAATGGTCGTTTTCATTCGTGTTTACCCTTCGCTCTGAACATGTGTTCGGAATTTCTGTTCTAAAAATAAATCTGTCACTTTACACATACATGGCGACAGTATCTTCTCTGAGTGTTGTTACTTATGGCATGGTATTCAGCGTCATACTTTTTTCCGATTCAGGCATGGCCAAAGCAAACAAGGCCAAAAATGAACGTCGCATAACGTCGTATATGGGGATTCTATTTTTGTCACGAACTAAAAATAGATCTAACTAGTGTTTGAAACCTAGTTAGGGAATCCCTCTGAAACTCGTTTACCTGTCATCATAATTGTTTTGCATTAAATGCATTCATTTGTATTGTTTTAAAGAAAAATACCGGCTATATGTATTTTATTTTTGGAAGCATTTTTTCCAGATAGCTCAATAATGCACCTTTAAGGGTTAATTATTTTGATTCTTGATGGGGAGCATGGGATCACATTTCTCATCTGAAAGCGATATTTGCACGGGCCTTATGGGCCGTTACGGCTTCAGTAAATATCACTTTCAGATGCGGGATGGCTCAAGCAACTCTCCAACACCATTTTTCAGTCAAAATGGACCAATCACAAAAGAATTTTTTCTACATGACTTTGTTTAAACACAGTACTTTCAACTTGCTGTTTTTTTTTTTTTTTGTTTTTGTCAACACTTTAAGGATTGTTAACCCTTAAGATGCCATGAAAAAACTGCATCAGAAAATGTCTTCTGTTGCTTTCCTTGTAAACTTTTCAAACCTTTTTTTACATACAGGCAAACAGTGTGGACCCTGACCAGACTGATCCTTGTGGAGCAGTCTGATCAGGTTCCACACTGTTTGCAAAACTGACTTTTAAAGTTACCAGCAGAGAACAAAACAGATGACAACTGTTGTGATTGGCATCTTATGGGTTAATACCACTTTTTTTGAGGAATAAAGGGCTGATAACTATAACTATGTGTCAGTGTTTTTGTTGTATATGATGTGTGTGTGGTTGTATAATAGCTTTTCTCATGGTGTCCTTTCTGGGCAATTAACTTTGGATGTGGCTTTTCCTGGGGAGAGACAGCCTCCCAGAACTTCATCATACTGCAGTCTTTAGGGATAAGTGAGATTGTGTTTGGTTTCCAAAGGCAACTATGAAAACATATCCATGTGAAAAAATTGTGTCCAAACATAGTATCAGAAATAACATAAATGTGGTAAATCGCGACATCTTTATTAATTCTACTTCAAACATAGGTTATGTGTGCTCGTTAGAACCACCTCATTGAGGTGGTTCTAACAATTACCCACAACCTGTGTTTTGGGGCAAAAATAAGGGAAATAGTGAACACCCCCCATGAACCCAAATTTTCTCTATATAAAGTGGGGTTGAGAGGGGGGTATCTTCGTTACATGGACTTGTTTTCGTGATGATTTTCCATATGTATTCAGACAGACAGGCCTGAGAAACAGTGTAGATACAGATGAGATGCCGAAACATGCTAATTTTGGACAGAAGGTCTAGTAGTAAATTGTAGTTGTTCAAATTTTAGAACAAGTATGATAAGGAGTAAAGGCGTCCAAATAGGATAAGTACAATAGCTACATTCACTGCACACTGGAGCGCAGTGGTGCAGTGGTAAAGCATCGGCTTAGAGATCGAGAGGTACCGGGTTCGAGCCTCACATGCATCATGTGTTGTAAGAAACTTTATCCACATTTCTCAGTACTGGTTTCTACCCAGGAAAAGAGGGCAACATGGAAGATTAGTACTAGCACTAAACGTGTTACCCTCTATAAATAAGGTCGATTATTATTACATTGTATTTATTATTATTTACTCTACACATGCTCTATGTTTAATGCTGATTCTCACTTACTTGCAGAATCCCCTAGTCCTGCCTCTTCCAACCCCTTCTGAACACTTTTCTCTAGGTCTTCAATCTGTTTATTCCTGATTTCCTCTCCCTCCTTCACTAGTTCACCACTCTTTATTCTAGATATTCTCACTTTAACTTTATCATCATCTGTACCAGTCTTTGCTGGACCTGTAAGTATACATCATAGCAGGTTTTTGTTTGAATGTTAGGAAATTAACCCTTATCTTGCTGTTCACGACAACCCCTATCTTTGCAAACAGTGTAGATCCAGATCAGATGGCTTCTGAAGAAGCCATCTGATCTGGATCTACACTGTTTGGCATTCAGTTTACAAATTTGTAGCAATAAATTACATCAAGTGATTTGATTGGTTGATAGACAGAAATGGTTTTGGCTAATCTAAATATTCAGCAAGAGAAGGGTTAATGGCCCAGTCAACTCTATTTTGGTCATACAGCCTGTCAATTTACATAACCACATTTTCCAGTGCAGGCTTGTATATAAGCTGTAAACCAGTACAGTGCAAATTCCTTTGCCAGAAGTTGACAACTGCCCTTCTTGAATTACCATAATGATCCTAGTACTGGGAGGGAAATGTCTAAGCAAACTGTGTAGATCTAGGGTCTACACTGTTTGCCATTTCATCTGTACCATTTGGACTCGCTGGTTCATGAAACAAATGTTAAAAGTTAAGAGAGAAGTCTTCAAGGTGTCCGAATTTTTAGAATTTTTACTGTAGCATGTTAATCCAGTTTGAGGTGAAGAGAATCTCCCAACTTACATTTAGACAGAGTCTATTTCAGCATTTAGGGGTATCAGGTTGTGTTATTTATAGAAATTTATTCTGAAAGGGGCTAAACTCTTTGGAAACAGTACAGATCCTGATCTGATCAGATGCTATGTTCTGCGGCATCTGATCTGGGCCTACAGTTTTCTCTGTAGCCAATAGCCTCAGTGACTCAGTTGGATGCGAGTCGGATTGGTGATCAGGAGGTCACCTGTTCTGTCCTTGACTGGGTCAGTAACATTCCTTCATGAAGACTGATCAGGACAATTTTCTACAGGCATTCTCTCCCTTTGGCTGAATATAGAAGGGCATTTTCGGTATCTGACAGAAGATTTTGTTTGTTTGTTTTGAGGTTTAACGTCCCCGTCAACACTGTAAAGGTCATTTTGGAGACACTGCTTCCAATTTTGTGGGACTTTTACCCGACATTGAGATGAAATGACATCTCAAGCCCTGTCCCCCAATAAAACCAATAGGGTTTATAAGCATGGACGGTCCGACTCGTGCGCACCGCTTTGCCTGGGCAGGCTTAGATCCTCTAAGCAGTTTACCAGTATGCATGTGCGGGTCGGATTCAGCTCTGCGTGGAAGCATCATGTAGCCCATATATTTCTTCAAGCCCCGATGGGCGGGGGCCGATGTGACAGAAGAATGTGCACAAAACTGATTAATTGCTTATATTTAAAGCCTACTCAAGAAAAAGTCTGTTGAGATAAGCCAACCTGCTCAACATGTCCTTAATAGTGTTGACTGGGCTATTAAAGTCCTAACCATGACCATGTCTCTGTAGCTGTCACATACAGTAAAATTCTGCTACTAAGACCAGCTAAAGTTAAAACTATGGTTATTCTGCTTTTAAGAGTATATCTAAAATGTTATAGCTGTTTATCATTGTGTTCTCCACACACAGGATCCTCTAGTAAGAGACCATCTTTGGAACTGTTCAAAAGTGGTCTTCAGACCACTTTTGAACAGTCCCAAAGGTGGTCTTAATATAGGAATTTTACTCTACACAATTTTACATGCTGACATTCTGTATGTATTCATACTCCACCTAAATGTCTTCCTCATAATCTTATAAAAGAAAAGCTTAATGATTTAATTGAATGGGCTTTTCACAGAGAAGATTCTCTCTATCTTGCATGTAATGTCAGAAATGCATTTTTCACTTCTAAAGAGCATAAGAATTATACACTTTGGTCATGTCAGAAAGTGTGTGATGCCCTCACCTTTCTACTTGACAATATTTATATTAGATTCGGTACTAAGTTATTTAAACAAATTGTGGGTATTCCGATGGGTACTAATTGCGCACCTCTTGTGGCTGATCTGTTCTTGTATTGTTATGAGAGAGACTTCATTTTGTCGCTTTCCATTAATAATCAATCTGAAATTATTGAAGCTTTTAGCTCCACTTCTACATATTTTGATGATTTATTAAATATTGATAATACCTATTTTGATGGTTTGATCAGTCGGATTTACCCCCCAGAACTTCAGTTAAATAAAGCAAATTCTTCTGATACCGAGGCCCCGTTTTTTGATTTACATCTATCTATTGTAGATGGATTTGTTTCGTGCAAAATTTATGATAAACGTGATGACTTTGATTTTGAGATTGTAAATTTTCCTTTTTTGGATGGTGATGTTCCACGTGCGCCATCCTATGGCGTTTATATTTCGCAATTAATTCGATTTGCTAGTGTGTAGTCATGTAACTGACTTCAACACTCGTAATAAATTATTAACGGCTATACTCCTTAATCAGGGTTATCGGTACCATAAACTACGCAAAGTAGAAGTAAAACAAAGATCAGGAATCGATACAGTTAACTTACTCCACCCATCAAAGACACCAAAGGGAAAGAAACACAAACATTAAGCGACCAGACCATAATGGAAACCTAAACAAAGGAAGGCCATAAGGACAGTTACTTTCCCACAAAATGGCCATATGGCCATCCAAAATAAAAAGACACAAGTGATACAAACAGTAAGTAACAAACAACACCATAAATAAACCGCCACAGAAGAACCGCCTTGGAACGGTCAGTGGAATGATTTCCACTGGGGGGCTTAAATCGATTTTAAGTGGCCACAATCCTCGCCCTTACTTCCGTTGCGCTCTAGACAAACAATTTGTTCAGTCCGCATGAAGGCCTCATAACTCATCAGTGCAACATCTCCGTGAACACAAAAATCAAAGAACCACAGAGGTGAGACAACGGTGAGGACTTGACAGCAAGAAACCACTGAAATGCTGGAGCAAAAGAAAACCAACAGTTAGACTCCGATGGGCCCGACCAGAGACAGAGCATCAGGCACAAGCAAAGCCTTTTCAAACTTTTATAGACGCCATTCTGATTTAATTTCAATATTCAATATTGGACTTAAATCTCTTCTGCAACAAGGTCTATCGGAACCCGAATTTTATGGTGACTTAGTATATAAATTCAGAAAAATATATAACCGCCATGACTTCAGCACCCAATTTAGTAAAATCATTCTTCGATATAAAAAGATTGGGTACAACATGGATGTTATACGACAGACTGCATGCATGGTAGTTAACCCAATCACGGTTGGCAACTTTGCTTCCCTCTTTAATTGCACGCCGGTGGGTCAGGCCTCAGATTCTATGACGGCTCCAACGTAAAGGCTGATTGAGAATTAGAGAGATCTAATTCAAGGTAATGTTGGTGGTGCCTGATGCTCTGTCTCTGGTCGGGCCCATCGAAGTCTAACTGTTGGTTTTCTTTTGCTCCAGCATTTCAGTTGTTTCTTGCTGTCTCACCTCTGTGGTTCTTGGATTTTTGTGTTCACGGAGATGTTGCACTGATGAGTTAGGAGGCCTTCATGCGAACTGAACAAATTGTTTGTCTAGAGCGCAACGGAAGTAAGGGCGAGGATTGTGGCCACTTAAAATCGATTAAAGCCCCCCAGTGGAAATCATTCCACTGACCGTTCCAAGGCGGTTCTTCTGTGGCGGTTTATTTATGGTGTTATTTGTTACTTACTGTGTGTATCACTTGTGTCTTTTTATTTTGGATGGCCATATGGCCATTTTGTGGGAAAGTAACTGTCCTTATGGCCTTCCTTTGTTTAGGTTTCCATTATGGTCTGGTCGCTTAATGTTTCTGTTTCTTTCCCTTTGGTGTCTTTGATGGGTGGAGTAAGTTAATTGTATCGATTCCTGATCTTTGTTTTACTTCTACTTTATAACACTGTTCATTATAACATGGTTATGCCTATAACTCGTTTAAAGATGGATCCCAAAAAAGGTGTAGATTTATATAGAAAAAGAACCATAAATGGTCATTCTTCTATATAATCTATACTTTTGGGTTTAGATATAACATGATTGTTTTGGCCCCCTGCCCATCGGGATTGGCCGCATTATGTTTTCGCCCAGAGTCGAAACTGACCACAGATGAGTACTGGCAAACCGCTTAAAAGATCTAAGCTGCCAGGCAAAGTGGTGCGAGTCGGACCATCCCTGCACATAAACCCTATTGGTTTGTTTGGATGGTAGGGCTTGAGATGTCATTTCATCTGAATGTTGGTTAAAAGTCCCACAAAATTGAAAGCCACATCTCCAAAATGACCTAAATAGTGCTGAAGGGGACATAAAACCTCAAATCAATGTACAAACAAATATGATAGTTTAGCTAATACAGCTTCTACTTGGACCCCATTAACCCTTATCTTGCTGTTCACGACAACCCCTATCTTTGCAAACAGTGTAGATCCAGATCAGATGGCTTCTGAAGAAGCCATCTGATCAGGATCTACACTGTTTGGCATTCAGTTTATGAATTTGTAGCAATAAATTACATCAAGTAATTTGATTGGTTCAAAGCCAGAAATGGGTGTGGCTAAACTGAATATTCAGCAAGAGCTATTAGGAGGTTGGAGTGTACATTCTTCATTTCGCTGCATCTTAACCCTTAGAGTACCAAGCAAAGCAGATGACATTCATATTTTTTGCTTGCTTGTTTAGGAATATTAGACTTGACATTTCATGTGAATCACCTGCTAACTGATGACTCAAATGAAATATCATACCTCATTTCTTCTGAAAAATGAGAGAAAAAAAATAAAAATGCCATCTGCTAGTTTTGCTCAGTGCTGAAAGGGTTAAGAAAAATATTTTTATTATTAAAGCTCATTCATCCTGTCTAATTACCAGTTAGTATTTCAAGTCAGTATCATTACATCAGTTTACCACATCTATTTTGATGGTAATTACTTTTTCTGAATGAGCCCGGGTCAAAGCCATCGGGTTTCTGACAAAGTATGAGCAGTCTGTATCAGACACAAGCAGATTTTATTTCATACATGAAAGTTTTCTAAACTAATATTGTGACTGAAGTTTCAGACAATTAAATGCACTTATCTTTATTTGACTTCCCCATGCAAAACACACTTTAAAATGCAGAGTTAGATGAGTTACAGCTGCAAATCAGAACTATAAAACACATCCGTGTGATATAGTGCATTCTTTCATATCTCCAAAACAATCAATTTTCTGAAAATAATCTGTGATCATTTTCTTGTCTATACTAAAAATATTGGTATAATGCTTGTTAGAACTGCCTCATTGAGACCGTTCAAACCTATGGTATGAAGGAGAAATACAAAAAAAATTATGTATACCCCTGTAAACCTCTTTGCTTTATATAAAATGGGATTCACACGGATGTTCATTACACCGGCTTGTTAATGTAATGAATTTGAAAATGAGATCCTTTGGAAACACAGAAAGACCTTGTATGGCTTAGTCTGCTCTGGCACTATTTTGGATTCAACTTTAACCTATTCACTTTAATATTTTCCTTACAGTTAATTTATTTCTGTTGTATAGCAAATATTTACAGATAAAAAAGAATCCATCAACAAATCAAAGCACAGCCTGATTTAATCAGACTGTATATGCAACCGAGTCATTGAAGTTTAACTTTAGTCTGCTTATTATCTCCATTACTTTATAAGAAGTTTGTCATATCTCCAATTTACTCTATTAGAGGTGTGTCATATCTCTATTACTCTATCTGAGGTGAGTCATATCTCTATTACATTATTAGAGGTGTGTCATATCTCTAATACTTTATAAGAGGTGTGCCAAATTTTCATTACTCTTCAAGAATTGTGTCATATCTATTACTGCATAACTTGATAAGAGGTTTACTTTTTTAGAAGTATAACCTATCTCTATTACTTTATTAGAAGTGAGTCGTATCTCCATTACAATGTCATATCTCCATTACTCTATAAGAGGTGTGTCATATCATTCTTTATTACAGGTGTGTCATGTTTCTTTGTTAGTTATGTGTCATATTTCTATTACTCTATTAGAGGTGTGTCATATTTTCCATTACTCAATCAGATATGTGTCATATCTCTATTAATTTATAAGAGGTGGGTCATATATTCATTATTCTATTAGATGTGTGTCATATCTTCATACTGATAATGTGTCGTATCTCTATTACTTTATTAGAGGTGTGTCATATCTTCATACTGATAATGTGTCGTATCTCTATTACTTTATTAGAGGTGTGTCATATCTTCATACTCATAATGTGTCACATCTCTATTACTTTATTAGAGGTATGTCATATCTTCATACTCATAATGTGTCACATCTCTATTACTTTATTAGAGGTGTGTCATATCTTAATACTCATAATGTGTCACATCTCTGTTACTTTATTAGAGGTGTGTCATATCTTCATACTCATAATGTGTCGTATCTCTATTACTTTATTAGAGGTGTCATATCTTCATACTCATAATGTGTCACATGTCTATTACCTTATTAGAGGTGGATCATATCTTCATACTCATAATGTGTCACATCTCTATTACTTTATTAGAGGTGTGTCATATCTTCATACTCATAATGTGTCACATCTCTATTACTTTATTAGAGGTGTGTCATATCTTCTTACTCATAATGTGTCACATCTCTATTACTTTATAAGAGGTGTGTCATGTCTTCATACTCATAATGTGTCACATCTCTGTTACTTTATTAGAGGTGTGTCATATCTTCATACTGATAATGTGTCGTATCTCTATTACTTTATTAGAGGTGTGTCATATCTTCATACTCATAATGTGTCACATCTCTATTACTTTATTAGAGGTGTGTCATATCTTCATACTCATAATGTGTCACATCTCTGTTACTTTATTAGAGGTGTGTCATATCTTCATACTGATAATGTGTCGTATCTCTATTACTTTATTAGAGGTGTCATATCTTCATACTCATAATGTGTCACATCTCTGTTACTTTATTAGAGGTGTGTCATATCTTCATACTCATAATGTGTCACATCTCTATTACTTTATTAGAGGTGTGTCATATCTTCATACTGATAATGTGTCACATCTCTATTACTTTATTAGAGGTGTGTCATATCTTCATACTAACAATGTGTCACATCTCTATTACTTTATTAGAGGTGTGTCATATCTTCATACTGACAATGTGTCACATCTCTATTACTTTATTAGAGGTGTGTCATATCTTCATACTCATAATGTGTCACATCTCTATTACTTTATTAGAGGTGTGTCATATTACCATACTCATAATGTGTCATGTCTCTATTACTTTATAAGAGGTGTGTCATATCTTCATACTGATAATGTGTCATATCTCTGTTACTTTATTTGAGGTGTGTCATATCTTCATACTCATAATGTGTCACATCTCTTTTACTTTATTAGAGTTGAGTCATATCTTCATACTGAAAATGCGTCACATCTCTATTACTTTATTAGAGGTGTGTCATATCTTCATACTGATAATGTGTCACATCTCTGTTACTTTATTAGATGTGTGTCATATCTTCATACTCATAATGTGTCACATCTCTATTACTTTATTAGAGGTGTGTCATATCTTCATACTGATAATGTGTCATACCTCTGTTACTTTACTAGAGGTGTGTCATATCTTCATACTCATAATGTGTCACATCTCTATTACTGTATTAGAGGCATGTAATATCTTTATACTGATAATGTGTCACATATCGTTTACTTTATATTTTCATTATTCTATTAGATGTGGTGTATTTTCATCATTACTCCATTAGAAATGTGTCATATCTCCATTTAGCTCCTTGGGAGCAAATTCTTTCCTTTAAGATAATAGATGAACCTCTCATTGACAGGAGAGACTAAAAGAATACACAAAGAATTACCTTGGAATGGAAAGGGATAAAAATTTAGACATGAACTAGAAAAGTGTCCAGACGACACAGATGCCCCCGCCAAGGGCCCCACCTCACCCCGAAAATCCATGTTACAAGAAAACTTTTTAAGTGTGTGACCTTGTCATCAGGAACATTTGTGAGAAGTTATATTGAAATTGGTGAAAAAATGTAAGCACTACAGCAATGACAAAGTTTTTCTAAAAATAGCCACAGTAACCTTGACCTTGAAAGTCGAACTCGCTCGAGGTATTGTCATAAGGAACATTTGTGTGAAGTTATATTGAAATCAGTAAAGAAATGTAGTCGCTAGAGCGATGACAAAGTTTTTCTAAAAATAGCAACAGTGACCTTGACCTTGAAAGTCGAAATCACTCAAGATATTGTCATAAGGAAAATTTGTGTGAAGTTTTATTGAAATCAGTGAAGAAATGTAAGCGCTAGAGCGATGACAAAGTTTTTCTAAAAATAGCCACAGTGACCTTGACCTTGAAAGTGGAACTTGCTAGAGATATTGTCATAAGGAACATTTGTGTGAAGTAATACTGAAATTGGTGAAAAAATGTAAGCGCTAGAGCAATGACAAAGTTTTTCTAAAAATAGCCACAGTGACCTTGACCTTGAAAGTCAAACTCGTTTGAGGTATTGTCATAAGGAACATTTGTGTGAAGTTATTTTGAAACCATTGAAGAAATGCAGGCGATAGAGCTATGACAAAGTTTTTCTAAAAATAGCCACAGTGACCTTGACCTTGAGGTCATGACCTTGAAAGTCAAACTCGCTCGAGATATTGTTATAAGGATCATTTGTGTGAAGTTATATTGAAATCAGTGAAGAAATATAGACGCTAGAGCTATGTTGTGCGAGGGGATAATTAAAAAAAATTTAAGTCTGTGACCTTGACCTAGAGCTCTTGGGCATGGGTGGGGGTATCGCTGAATAAAATGGACAGGTATCTAACATCATACCAAATATCAACTCAATCCATCGCACGATTTGGAAAATATCAACTCTTAAAATATCTAATTAAAAATTTCTAAGTCTGTGACCTTGACCTTGAAGCCATAGGCATGAGTGGGGGTATTGCCAAATAAACATTTGGACCTGTAACTATCATCATAGCATACATAAGCCAAATCCATAATATAGTTTGGAAAATTTGAGCTCTTTAAAATCTTTCACATTAAAATTGTCTAAGTCTGTGACCTTGACCTTGAGGTCATAGGCATGGGTGGCGGTATTGCTGAATAAAACATTGTACCTATATATATCATCATATGAACCAAAACCATCATAAAAGTTCAGGTTCTAGCAGGTACAAATACCTTAACTGGAGTCTTTAACATGGAAAATTTCTAAGTCCATGACCTTGACCTTGAGGCCATGGGCATGGGTGGGGGTATCGCTGAATAAAACTTTGGACCTATATCTATAATCATACCAAATATGAACCAATTCCATCAAATGGTTTGGAAAATATGAGTTCTAAAATGTTCAAGTTCACCTGTTACAAAAACCTTAACCTGAGTCTTTAACATTGAAAATTTCTTCTAAGTCTGTGACCTTGACCTTGAGGTCACACGCATGGGTGGGGGCATTGCTAAATAAAACTTTGGACCTATATCTATCATCATACCAAAGATGAACCAGTTCCATCAAATGGTTAGGAAAATATGAGTTCTAAAAGTTCAGGCTCTACCTGTTACAAAAACTTTAACCTGAGGTTACAGGATCACGTACGTACGTACGTACGTACGTACACACACACGTACAGACGGACGTACACATGTACGCACGTACGCACGTACGGAAAACCCAAAAACTATATGCCCCCGGCATCATATGATGCGGGGGCATAAAAATCTCTCTAGTAAAAGTACATACATGTACTGATAATTCTGATGCATTACAAAACTGGCAGAGTAAGTGTGCAATTTGCACCCATTTTATGGTCCTAGCTCTGACAGAAAAGAAAAGTATAAGGTCTTCTGAAGTCTTTAAAACCACTACATCTAGCAGAGGCAGTCCACCTTCAGGCCATGTCTTATGATGTCACTCACTTTTTTAGAGAGGGGTGTGGGGGATGAATGCGGGCTCTCTGTGTATGATGTGTATGGGATAGTAAACAGAAATTTACAAAGTTGTTTATCAACAACAAAAATTTTGTTGTTATCTTTGTTGTATATCTCTTTTTTTTAAAGATATGTCTTGTTTCTTTCCAGTCATAAAAAGATTACTATCTCAAGTTTTTCATCTAAGAACGATGTTAGGTTACTACTAATCTGATGGATCTTTAATTGCCCATATTTTACACATTTAACATAATTATCACCACCAAAAATTCATAATAGGACAGAAAATTGGAAATGATACACTCTTAATATTACTACACTTTAATATGATTTGAATTGAATGACTTAACATGAAAATATGATGTATTACTTTGAATATTTTTCCAATTATGATGGCATCTTAAATAGTAAATGACATTTTAAAATAGCAAAAACATTTTGGTCTCATTCAAGTTGCAACATTTGAATTCAATCAAAACTGATAACCTGTCAAATAATATTTTTTACTCAGTGTATATGCATATTTTATGCATCTTGTCATATTTGCTGCACATACTTTTTTTTTCTTGTCATTCATGCCGATGTCCCCATGAATGAACAAAAATATGCCATTTGTAGAAAACAGTTGGCCCCACATCATGGAAAACGGCCCTTACAATGCCTGAAATCAATTTTTAAAGATCGGTATGTGTAGTCCCTCATTTGAGCTACAGACATCTAAAAGGTTTTTCATCAGCATCTTTTCAGGTTTATCTTATTGTGTGTGAACAGTTGAAGCTCTGGAGAGCCTGCACATCTGTGCAGGCTCGCCAGAGCCTCGACTGTTCAATAATATGCTAACTCGCTGTAAGAACCCTTTATATGGGTGTCATCTAGCACAAATTACATGAATAAAGAATCAGCATAGCATAAAATGATGAGGTTTTAGATTCAACGAGAAGAATGAAATCTGACAGAGACATTGTACGATGACAATTATCTATCTAGAAATCAGATCGGAAAGGAAATTGGGATAATGTAAGTCTATCAGCTGACGCTTTCAAAATATCAGTCACTTCGTAACAAAACCTGACCACTATCATGAAGTTTCATGACCAGAACACAGGCATCTGATGCAAGGATAGCTTTTGTCTATTTGGGGCTGTTGTGTAGACACTAAGAGATATATGGCCGGGTACGCCCATAAATGAGTGCGTATAAAGACAGAGCCGCTCTCTTAGAATGAGAGGGGAACATCACTCTGCAAGTATTCATGGATTTCCAAACCACTCATCTTCTATTCTAATATATATATATAAATATATATACAAGATCTGAATGGGATCTGTCCTTCTATCAACCACATGGTCAGATGCAACTGTATGCTTGTCATGCCAACTTTGGACATACTTGGTTGAACCAAACATGTCCAAAGTTGGTGTAAGGAGCATATAATCCTTAACAAACACAAGTAAGCAATTGTTCCCCTTTATCACAAATGCATAGTAATTGATAATGTAAGTGTGATCTTTTATCGTGATCCTATGCATGTTATTACCCTTGTCCTGCTGAGCCTGTACATCCCTTATCTTTCAAACAATGTAGATCCAAATCAGATGGCTTTGTTGGCTTCTGACGAAGCCATCTGATCAGGATCTACATTGTCGTTCAGATTGTGAATTTGTTGCAATAATTTGCATCAAGTAATCTGATTGGTTGATAATTGGTAGTGGGTGCGGCATATTTAAATGCATGTACATGTATTCAGCAGGTCAAGGGTTATTATGTGTGAGCTTCTAAAAGTTTTTAACTTTAATAGACTGCAAAATCTTGCATTCTTAATTGAAGTTTAATATGCGGTAATGCTCTTAAGTATTGGGACAGACAGGCCTAAGCAAACAGTGCAGATCCAGATCAGACTGCTCCTGAAGGAGCCGTCTGATCAGGGTCTACACTGTTTGCCATTCCGTTTGCACCTTTTGGGCTCCTTGCTGGATCATGAAACTAATTTGTTAATATTTTTGGAGAACTTCAGCAAGTCCTCAAGGTGTCCTAATTTTTAGGACTTTTACAGTACTTCTTGAAAATAATGGTGTAACATGATTATTTATGCAAATATGGTATATTGACCCAATCGTTGATCAGAAAACCTCAGTGCCTGAGAAAACAAACACCTGACCTCTTTCAGTACTGGCGTTTCACATATGACCTGAGTGGGGCTCAAATCCACATCGGCAAGTCACCACTCTTTAAACATTAGGATTTACTCAAAGGGTCAGAAATAAAGTGCTAATGGATGGAGTGAGCCGACGTCAGATAGACAGACAGGAGACCAGTATTATAATACCAAACCATTTAATGAGCCAGGTTATACCGTAAAAATCCTAAAAATTCGGATGCCTTGAGGACTGTAATTCTCCTAAAATTTTAACAAGTTTGTTTCATGATCTAGCAAGGAGTCCAAAAGGTGAAGACAGAATGGCAAACAGTGTAGACCCTGATCTGGGCCTGCAATGTTTGCTCAGGCCTATCTGTCCCAATACTTAGGATCATTATGGTAAGACCTGGAGACTGTAATATCCTAACAGTTAGTACCCACACAATACCCCCCACATTCAATGCAAGTTCAATCCTTTTCAAGCATTTAACGGTTATTACATGTTAAACGCTGAAAATTAGAAAATTATGTCAATTTAGTATTTATAACAGCAGCTATGTCATGGGAAAACAAGTTTTTGCCATCTGAAAACAACAATGGTGCTGATCAGACTGCGCAGATGCGCAGTCTGATCAGCACTTTTGTGTTTGCTGCATAGAAAAGTAAAATCCCTCTAGTTTCTGTATCTAAAATGTCAAGTCCCTTGCTAGCCTGTGCAGCTGAGCAGATCAGTTTGAGTCCTAGTAACCCGGTCGTTTCTTGTTACCGGGGCTCACATGAAGTTTTAAACCAGTAACCAACAAATTTCTTTTTAACTACCAGCAAATTACCAGCCGGATCGGATGTTAACTATCTGTGAAATTACATATAAAGAGGGTCTTTAGTAATTTTTATTATTTTTTACTATAATCACTACGGGTCATCTTTTACAAAATTAAATATGATCACATAAATTTTACAAAATTAAAAAATTTACTACTTTTTAATATTCTAATGCAGAAAACAGAATGCTGTTACAGTAGGTAGTTATAAAAGTGTAAAAAAAAAATGAGCTTAACATTTATTTTTTTTAAATTATGTTCAGAGAAATTCAGGGTTGATATTTCATGTGACAATTCACATGAAATGTCACATCTAATTTTCTCTGAAGAATGAAAACAAATCATCCCAACCCTCTTTTACACTCCTGATGGGGTCCAAAATAGAAGTAGAGGCAAAGCTGAAACCCTGTTACCAGATAGTTTAACAATTATGTTATGTCTAAATTATGTAATCTACATATTTTTGGGAGTCATCTTTAACCCATTTCAGACTGGAACCGCTAAACAGGTACCGTGGCAAACAGTGCAGGCCCAGATCAGAAGCCGCAGAATGCAGCGTCTGATCAGGGCCTCCACTGTTTGCTAAAAGTTCAATCATTTTCCAAATAAATTTTAAAAAAACACAACGTGACACCCTAAATTTTGAAATGAACTCCTGCTATATATAAGGAGGAAGATTCCATTTGGTACAAAAAAGGTTAAACCATGTTAAATCCAAAATCATATTATATAATATTATATATATATATCATATAACTGGCACGAATCGTCAGCCATTCACTTCTTACATTCATATTATAATGTTGTTTTTTGTAAATTTGTCTGCTAGGTTTGTGAATGGCACTGCAAGGATTCAAAAGGTCTTGGTAAGGAAACTGTAGACATAAAATCTGTGATCTATTTTTCCTGTCCAGCAAGGCTGAATGCTCCAATATCCCTTCTTGCATAAAATCCTGTGAACTTAGCTGTTCGAAGCTATTCTTGAATGGGCCAGAGGCCGTGTTCAAACAATAAACATCATGTAATGTAACAGTGTCGCTCCGGGTGTAGCATTTTAATATTTTATGATGACATCAATGCGGAACTGACATCACTTTTAACAAAGTTGTCATCACAATAACATTTGCTGGGTCCATTGGAAGATCCTTGGAATACGAGGCCACTAACACGAGGCCTAGCGGGCTCATGTTCAAACAGCTTCCTCTGTGCCCTGACAAATGTTAACCCTTATCTTGCTGTTCACGACAACCCTTATCTTTGCAAACAGTGTAGATCCAGATCAGATGGCTTCTGAAGAAGCCATCTGATCAGGATCTACACTTTTTGACATTCAGTTTATGAATTTGTAGCAATAAATTACATCAAGTAATTTGATTGGTTGATAGACAGAAATGGGTGCGGCTTAAATGAATATTCAGCAAGATAAGGGTTAATGATTGAAAATCAATGTGTGATCCCATTATCAAAGCACCACAGAAATGTTTAGTGCAGATGACAATTGTATTTTTAGAATTATTTTTTTTCGAAGAAAATAAAGATTGAAATTTCAACCAGCAGAACCCCTACCTTTCCAAACATTATGGTTCCAGATAAGATGTCTTTTAAGCTATCTGATCATGATTACACTGTCTTGCAGTTTGTGAAATGAACAAGTAAATCATATCAAGTAATTTGATTGGTTGATAGTCAGAAAAGGGTGTGGCTAAATTAATTTATTCAGCAGGACAAGGGTTAAAGGGTTATTGCACTATGTACAAACTTCAATGGCTCATGAAAACTGGTTCAAGAAAGGGTAGTTTGAGTCACTGAGGGTTGACACTTATCTCCTTGAACACAACATCAACATGGGTAATTTTTCCTATGAACTCAAGAACGAGTTTGAAACGAGTGGTAACACACACATTGGTGTTTGAGCCATTGACGTTTCATCGTACATGTACAGTAAAACTTCATTGGTTAGAACACTTTTGGAACCTTTCATACAAGGGTTATTTGAGCTACTGAGGGTAAATTACAGTGCCAGGTCTGGAGGGATAATAGGGATATTTAATATAAATGAGTAAAACATGGATTTTCAATATAAAATATCATAAAAATCCACAAATTTCGGACACCTTGAGAACTTGCTATAATTCTTCTAAAATTTTAACAATTTTTTTTTCATGATCCAGCAAGGCGGCCAAAAAGTGCAGACAGAATGGCAAATAATGTAGATCTTGATCTGTCTGATCTAAATCTACACTGTTTGCTTAGGGCTACCTACCCCAATACTTAGGATCATTACGGTATGATTGATTGAATGATTTGGGGTTTAATGTCCCAATCAACATTATTTATGTCATTTTGGAGCTTCCAATTTTGTGGGACATTGACATGAAATGACTTCTCAAGTCCTGCCGCAAATGAAATTATATATATATGCACTCATTATGGAGGGTGATAGCTCAGTTGTTAGTGCACTTGCCTCCGAAATTAGAGGCCCCCGGTCCAATCCCCAGCGGCGTTGATCATGTCGGTGTCCGCACATGCGCCATTGGCATCATTTGCAGGGATGAATGTCAAAAAATGCATTGTCCTTCAGACCGGGAGAGAGAGATATTTTATAATCTTTTCAAAGGATTTTTAAGCAGTGGGCCAAGGTCATTGTCCTGATCAAAGGCACTCTAGATTCGTAATTCACTCATAATAATCATACTCATAATTAATGTAAAATAGATCTTTTACAAAAGACAATGTCTAAGTTAACTCCCTCACAGGGTGAATCTTCTTGTTAATTTGTCATGATCCATCTCAATAAATTATTCTTTCTTTGTCCTATAATTTATATTTTGATTTAATAAGTGATACATTTATGGTCAGTGTGGGTATGAAGCACTGATTTTAGGCACTGAATATAATTCTTTCATCACTTGAAGTGATGACCCGATAGCCGGTGGGTACCTGTTAGGGATGTGATTTGTAGTGTTCATTTCGTGTGGTGTCGCAGTAAATCTCACAACTTTATATTTAGGGGGTAGTTTATTGTGCCAAATAATGATATGGTTTGAAATGATAACCCGACTTTCATGGAAACAGTCAACACAAAGTTGGAGTCTTTATTTCAAACAAATTTTACTTATTCCTCCGCAGAAACATATGCTGTGGGTACTCATTAGAATTGCCTCTTTGAGGCGATTCTAATGAGTACCTACAACATATATTTTTGTCAGGAATAAGAGAGAAAAATATTCGAACACCTGTCTTATCTGTTCCAATGATTAAGTGACGTAGGATGGTCACTTCTGGAGTGATTCACTGTTAACGATGACATCAACTTCTATTCAGGGTGGTCAAATGCACCATTTAGCTCACTGATAAACAGCGGTTTACGTATTCAACCATTCAAATGCCAAACGAATCACAAAAAAATTGATGATTATGAATAGAAATTAAATTTGTAACCAAAGATTTCAGTTCTCATGGGTAGAAATCTTCATTCATAGATTTTAACAAAGACATGCTCACATGAAAGAGTAATCTTACAGTAAATTATATATCTGTAATCGTTCATTATTCTCGACTGTTTAACCGTCCACCACACGCAATTAAGGCTGTTGATTTATGCTTTGGTTTTGCCAAGGTCAATTTTTGGTCATGTGACAATGCGACAGAGAAATTATGAATGAATTTTTGTCTTTTCTTACACAGCTGTTTAGATTTTTTTTCTGATATTCAGGAAAACACAAATAACAGTGGATAGCATGCATCTGAAAATCTCTCAAACCTTTCAAATGATTCTAATCAAATTTGCATTTTTTTTTTTTTTTTTTTTTTGAGTGGGGAGGGTGCTTTTATGGCCTTTTCAAAATTATTTCACTTAATAGCAGCTGATCGTTAATAAGAGGTAGGAGAAAACTGGGATACCTTAAGAAAAACCATGTGACCTTTCCTTGCATAACTTGCTACCCGAGTGAGGCGCGAACCACAGTGGTGAGAGACCTAATAATTAAGATTCAGTGCTCTTACCTATTAAACCCAAAGGCCTGTACACCTGTATAAATCAAGTGTTTATAACAGGTATAAATCAGGTTTGATGACCTTGACTTCATTATCAAGGTCCTGAGAAAGAGGTATTTTTGTACAAGTTTTTGTCAGAATGTAGCTTTTGTGATCGCAGAATGTAGCTCTTGTGATGGTAGAATGTAGCTCTTGTGATGGCAGAATGTAGCTCTTGTGATGGCAGAATGTAGCTCTTGTGATGGCAGAATGTAGCTCTTGTGATGGCAGAATGTAGCTCTTGTGATGACAGAATGTAGCTCTTCTGATGGCAGAATGTAGCTCTTGTGATGGCAGAATGTAGCTCTTGTGATGGCAGAATGTAGCTCTTGTGATGGTAGAATGTAGCTCTTGTGATGGTAGAATGTAGCTCTTGTTATGGCAGAATGTAGCTCTTGTGATGGCAGAATGTAACTCTTGTGATGGCAGAATGTAGCTCTTGTGACGGCAGAATGTAGCTCTTGTGATGGTAAGCACCTGTGTGAAGTTCCATGCGAATAGGGCAAATACTTTTATCATAGTGTAGACTATATTTTCTTGTCCTTTGGGATCATTGATTCCATTGTGGAATTTTGAAAATATCTGAGGGTCACTGATGAGGCCTAATTGGCCGAAACTAGCTAGTCTGGCCCAGAAAACATGTACACTCCATATTTTTTGATTCTGTGGTGTATTCCTTGCTTCCAAAGGATAACCCTTTTATAAAACATTTTTGAAGTTATGACCGAGGTTAAGTTTTTTGGTTATGGGATGACAAACACACACATATGGCCCTTTGTCACAATATGGGTTTTATGAAGGTAAGTATGTGTGTTAAGTTCCATAGAGTTAGGCAAATACTTTTGAAGTTATGACCGAGGTTAAGTTTTTTGGTTAAGGCATGACAAACACACGGGCAAAAGCAATATAGTTATGGCCAGTGTATGTGCTGCTCCACAACATGGTCCAACTATATAGCAAGTTTCAGCTTGATCAAATGTTAATTGTAGGAGGAGTTAGCTGTAAACCAGACATGTTAAGTCTCCCGAAAATCGCGGGAGACTGCCGAAAAAATAGCTTTTCTCATGCCTCACGAAATTCAGGATAAAACTCCGGGAAAAATGAAAATACCGTTTTGGGGCAAAATTTTTAAAACCTCCGCTTGTATTTTTGTATGTGCAAACCAGCGGAAAAATCCGAGTTAATCCGTGAGTAAAACTGATAATAATTAATGCACTGTCCAGTATCATAGGGGATTAAAACACCGCTCCACACCTGCAGATGAAAACAGTCATTTCTTGAACTGATTGCAAAAATGAAAGTAAACCATAACGGTTAATTTCCTTCAACCAACGAACCAAGTTAGTTAACTGAATCGTGTTATAAACGCCGACCGTATTTGTCACGGACCAGTCTATTCTATTATTACACTGTAAACACAAGCCTCCGGTGCTCTCGATAGGCCTACAATCTTCTGCATGACAAGGTGTGAAAATAAGATTAAGTTATGGCTCTAATTTGCATTTATCCCCAAATAATAAAATTTAATCCACAATCAGTGTCAAAATGATGTAATCGCTCCTAAGATGTTTAGCAACATCTAAAGGTAGATTTATGCATAATAAAAACAGACTATTCTACTGTCTCGTGTGTGGTTGTGTTTTGGCGCCAAAATAGCAGAATGCTTGGCGGGAAAAGTCAAACGCTTTAATGTGTGTAAACACATCTGTATGCTGTTTGTGGTGATTGACACAGAGCTTCCCGGGATAAGTCGGGAATTGTGGCAGGCACGTTCCCAAACAAGCTCTTACCGGTTGCAAACATTTTTTATGAAAGAAATACGCTCCATTAAAATAAAATACAACGATTAAACATTAAACACGTGTGGGCTTGCTTGGGTGGGATGACGTCATTTTCCAATCGCGTACAGAAAAACGGTAGCTGCTGTTTGTGAACGGTAGATTTCATGGCGATTTTGGTGGTGGAGATCATTGATGTTCATCTTGGACTTGCTTGTTGAGCGGGTGTGAAAGTTGTGGATGGAGGAGTCCTTGTCTTGTGGCTGGATTATTAAATTATAAACTAATCTGCATTCTTTATTCTCTTTTCTCGCTAACCTGATACTTTTGATCTTTTGAGTATATCGACTGCAGCTTGTGTTAATCATGCGTGTCAAGTTTATTTATCTATCAGTATCTTTAATTGCTAATTGGACAAGCTGTTATGACATGTCTGCAAATAATTTGAACTTGAAAAAGTACCGTTATTGACCGTGACAACTACAGTATTATTTACTGTATTTCCGCACTTAAAAGTCAGGGGGGAATAAATAAGTTCTTAAGTTAGATCCTTTGGAAGCAAGGAATACACCAAATAAACGAAAATAGCAGATAGTTGTTGTGCTTGAGATTTGATCTAAATCTTGGATTATTATACCCGCTTTTGCGAAGAATAATCGGGTATATTGTTTTCATGTCAGAGTCGAGTGTCTGTCAGTCAGTGGGTCTGTATGTATGTATGTGTGTGTACGTACGTCCGTCACGTTTCTATGGAATGGATCTCCTCTGAAACCGATTAAGGTACACTTTTCAAACTTTGCCTGTGGATAGTACATGGGATGTAGATGGCACTTCTGAAACTTTGCTTATTGGATGGCCCTTGGAATATAGAATGAATTAGACTACTTTTGGCAGGACCTTGACCTCAACATGACCCCAAGGTCAAAGGTCAAAAGTATGACTTTGCCATATCTCCTAAACTATTGGAGTTACACTTCTGAAACTTTGCTTATTGGATGGCCCTTGGAATATAGAATATATTGGGCTACTTTTGGTGTGACCTCGACCTCAACATGACCCCAAGGTCAAAGGTCAAAAAGTATTATTTTGCCACATCTTCTAAACTATTGGAGTTACACTTCAGAAACTTTGGTTATTGGGTGGCCCTTGGAATAAAGAATCAATTGGGCTACTTTTGTTTTGACCTTGATCTCAACCTGACCCCAAGGTCAAAGGTAAAAAGTATGACTTTGCCATATCTTCTAAAGTATGGGAGTTACACTTCTAAAACTTTGGTTATTGGATGGCCGTTGGAATATAGGAAAATTGGAATACTATTGGTGGACCTCAACATAACCCCAAGGTGAAAGGTCAAAAAGTATGACTTTGGCATATCTTCTAAACTATAGGAGTTACACTTCTGAAACTTTATCAGCTAGAATGTTCTTTGCAAATTTTTTGGTTATTGGATGGCCCTTGGAATATAGAATGAATTGGGCTACGTTTGGCATGACCATGACCTCAACAGGACCCCAAGGTCAAAGGTAAAAAATATGACTTTGTCATATATCCTAAGCTATTTGAGTTACACTTCTGAAACTTTGCTTATTGGATGGCCCATGGAATATCAAATAAATTGGGCTACTTTTGGGGTGACCTTGACCTCAACATGACCCCAAGATCAAAAGTCAAAAAGTATTATTTTGCCATATCTTCTAAACTATTGGAGTAACACTTCTGAAACTTTTGGTTATTTGATGGCCCTTGGAATATAGAATGAATTAGACTACTTTTGGCAGGACCTTGACCTCAACATTACCCCAAGGTCAAAGGTCAAAAAGTATGACTTTGCCATATCTCATTAACTATTGGAGTTACACTTCTGAAACTTTGCTTTCTGGATTGCCCTTGGAATATAGAGTATATTGGGCTACTTTTGGTGTGACCTCCACCTCAACATAACCCCAAGGTCAAAGGTCAAAAAGTATTATTTTGCCATATCTTCTCAACTATTTGAGCTACACTTCTGAAACTTTGGTTATTGGATGGCCCTTGGAATATAGAATCAATTGGGCTACTTTTGTAGTGACCTATCTGGGCATAAATGATAAGATATGCTCTTGTGCTGAAGGATGGGGGGGGGATGGGGGCACTGGTATGGCTAGGTGTTAGTTTGTAGGCATCGTCCCAAGGAAATGATTTTAAAATATGAATTAGTTACTTATCTATGAACAGGACTGTAGAGAATAAACGGAAAATATTCAAAAAGCTCACAGAATGCACCATTTTCTAGCCTATCCTGAGAGCTTGCCACCAAGACATCGCGCCTTTGGCATGCTCCAATCCTCCTCGAATGCGCTGTCTCCCTCATTTTTATTTTCAAAACTTAACATGTCTATGTTAACAAAATATTTACAGAAATAATCAAAGGGGTATAACTGTAAATATTTAGTTGACTGTACCATAGAAATAATATGCGCTACACCTCCTCATAGTCTTACTATCTACCAAGTTTCAGTTGGATCCAATGAAAACTGTAGGAGGAGTTATCCGGAAAGAAAAAAGTTTACAAAAATTTTCAAAGGTGCAAAGGACTGTAAATATTTGGTGGACAGTAACCTCAAAAGAATATGCACTACAACACTCACAGTCCTTGTTTGTTTGTTTGATTTGTGGTTCACGTCCCTGTCAACACTGTATAGGTCATCTTAGAGATGTTGCTTCCAATTTTGTGGAACTTTTACCCGACATTGAGATGAAATGACATAGCAAGCCCTATCGCCCAATGAAACCAATAGGGTTTATAAGCACAGATGGTCTGACTCACACCGCTTTGCCTGGGCAGGCTTAGATCCTCTAAGCAGTTTACCAGTACTTGTATGCGGTCGGTTTCAGCTCTGCGTGGAAGCATCATGCAGCCAATCTATTTCTTAAAGCCCTAATGGGCGGGGGCTGACACTCATAGTCTTACGATCTACCAAGTTTCAGCTTGATCAGACGAGAACTGTAGTTGTTATCTGGAAATGGAAAGTTTATGAATGGACAGACGCCGACCCCATAACATAATACAACAGTATTTTTCAAAACGACGTATAAAAATAAAATCCAGACTATGTTATATCCAAATATGTTCTATAAAAGGGTTATCCTTTGGAAGCAAGGAATACACCACAGAACTGAAAATATGAAGTGTAAATGTTTTCTGGGCCAGACTGCTAGTTTCGGCCAATTAGGCCTCATCAGTGACCCTCAGATATTTTCAAAATTCTACAATGGAATCAATGATCCCAAAGGACAAGAAAATATAATCTACACTATGATGTAGGGCAGGGAGACGTTTTACCGCCACCACACATTCCCACACACCAGCTGTAGTGAAGTTAAATATGTTCTATAAAAGGGTTATCCTTTGGAAGCTTTTTTAAACAATCTTGACAGAGGTCCACTAGATGAAGCTTCAAACCATATATCAAAGTCATGTTAACAATGTTACTAAGAGGTTGTCGTGTAATTGTAGGAATAATTTTCATAATATTGTCATCATAATACAAACCATCCAAATGACTAAAATACCATTAATGACCCATTACCACATGTATTCATCCATCAACAATTAACATTCTTTAAATGATCTTTTTAACTCGTTTTATGTTTATTCTAACACCTGGCTGGGGTCTTGGTCTTCAATCAAATCTCAAAAATCTTGAAATCTTTAACATTTGCCTCAAATACCTTGCACTTTATGCATCATAAACATGCACCTAGAGTTCAGGTTGTTTAGCCAAGAAAATTTTAAACAGCTACTTAAATAAGCAATTATGTCTGTCTAATTATAGAACAAGAATTTGAAAGCTACACCACCAGATGTTTGTTTTCTGTGTCTAGGTAATTGAAGTACACTTTTTCTCATTTAGTTACAAATTGATTAGACCAATTTCTAGAA
Organism: Lucinisca nassula; assembly: GCA_963580285.1. NCBI lineage: Eukaryota > Metazoa > Mollusca > Bivalvia > Lucinida > Lucinidae > Lucinisca > Lucinisca nassula. Next base: position 73,032,302 of record OY757019.1, on the reverse strand, counting down.
CCCTATTTCTAGAATTATAAAACTTAAGTCATGCTCAACTTAGTTGAGCATTAAATATTTAATGCTCATTAATATCAAAATACCAATGAAGTAATTTTCCTGCTCAGATCAGAAGAGAACATTATTTGTTCTGCTCATTAAGTTTAAAATGCCAGCAATTGTTAGCATTTTAAAATTTACAAGCACAACAAAGTTCATGCTAAAGTTGAACATGAAAAAAAAACAAGAGGGCCATGATGGCCCTGGATCGCTCACCTGATCCATACAGTTACAAGTTGGCCTCGGGGAGGCCATTATTGGCCCAAGGGCTATAATGTGCATAATGTTGAGGGAGGTCTAAAAAGGTGAAGCTTCATACCATACCAACAAAGGCTATAATTTGAACGATCTTTACAAAGGTCCACTGGATGAAGCTACACACAAAATATCAAAACCTGGGCCTTGCGGTTTCAGAGAAGATTTTTTTTAAAGATAGCCCAAGTGTATGGGGATGCCCCTTGCTGTATACAAAGGCCTGACACCCAACACCAGTTGGATCTGTTTCGGTTGTGGAATACCAAACTTTTCAACCACACTGTTTAACACCATGTCAGCTGACTCGGTGCACACGTCCATCGCCACAGAGAATACATATAGCATCCTCTCAGAAACACCAGATACACCAGACATTAGCAGAAACACCACCAGTTCCTGCCCATCAGACTGTTCCTTTGGCTCCCCGCAGTACACATCCTCCCCAGTCCAGCAGAGACAAACTGCCACCACCACAGACAAGCGGTCTAGCATGCGGGTACTCGTGACCAATTTTCAGAGCATCAGGGCGAAACGAACATATTTCTGGCTCCTACTAGAGGAAGTTGACCCCGACATCATCATTGGCAGCGAGACCTGGCTTTACCCAGCCATTTATGAGCGAGAAGTGCTTCCGGCAGGCTACCACTTTATAGCCAGGAAAGACCGTACACAGGACAGACATGGTGGAGTGATCATCGCTGCAAAGGACTCCATCAATGGCACTGACCTAAAGATAGACACCTACACAGAGTTGACAGCTGCATCCTTTGTCTGTAAAGGAAGGGAACCACTCATTATAGCCTCAGCTTACAGGCCGCCAAATACTGACCAAGCCTACATGGAAGAAATGTGCACTCAGTTCCACCAACTCCACCTTGCCTATCCTACTTCCACGATATGGTTAGCAGGAGACATGAACCTTCCTGACATAGACTGGAGTGCAGGCACCATCCCAGGAAACAACTACCCGAAGCAAACAAGCAAACTCCTTCTTGACGCCATCTACGATACAAGCTCTGAACAGATGGTAAACTTCAGCACAAGAGGCAACAACACCCTTGACCTCTTCATAACAAACCGGCCATCCTTAGTCCAGCGTTGCAAACCACTGCCAGGAATCAGCGACCATGACGCTGTCTTCATACATGTTCACACTACAGCAGCACGAGTGAAGCCACCCTCCAGGAAGATCCTGCTATGGAAAAAGGCCGACTCATCCAGCCTACGACAAGCCATACAAGACTTCAGCAGTGACTTCAACTCCTGCTACTCCCAAGACACAGACATAAACATACTATGGCAAACATTCAGAGACTTTGTCGGGACAACCATCCAGACGAACGTCCCATCAAAAATGACCTCCACCCGCTTCAGCCAACCTTGGATATCCCGAAAGGCAAAACGCTCCTCCAGAAGAAAGAAGAGAGCCTTCCGCCGTGCCAAGGCCACCGGGTCTGATGCGGACATCGACCGCTACAAGCAAGCCTGTAAAGACACACGCTATGAATGTAGGAAAGCTTATAACACCTACATCGGTGATATGGTCACTACAGATCGCAACCCGAAGAAGCTTTACTCACTTGTCAAGGGTAAGAGGTGCGACAGCAGCGGCGTATCACCCTTGAAGTCTGGAGGCCTGACCCACAGTGACCCAGCCACCAAAGCGACCATACTCAACAGCCAGTTTAGCAGTGTTTTTACACAGGAGGACACAACCAACATCCCGTCACTAGGAAACAGTCACTACCCAGCGATGCACAACTTCAGCATTGGTATAGAAGGTGTCCGAAAGCTCCTAGCTGACCTGGATCCACATAAGTCTACTGGGCCAGATAACATCCCAACAAGGTTTCTGAAGGAATATGCTGACGACTTGGCACCTGCTCTTACCCTCATCTTTTCGGCTTCTGTATCACAGGGAGAGGTACCCAAAGACTGGAGAGATGCTAACGTCACACCAATATTTAAAAAGGGAGACCACAGCGACCCAGCCAACTATCGGCCCATCTCACTAACCTCTGTATGCAGTAAACTGATCGAGCACATCCTACACAGCCAGATCATGACCCACCTTGACAGCCATCGGATACTTACCGACCAGCAGCACGGGTTCCGGAAGAGGAGGTCCACTGAGAGCCAGCTCATCCTCACGCTTCACGACCTAGCTAAGGGCCTCGACGAGGGAGAGCAGATAGATGCGATTCTACTCGACTTCAGTAAGGCATTTGACAAAGTCCCTCACGAGCGCCTAGCCAGCAAACTGGAACACTACGGGATCAGAGGCAACCTCCTGCTGTGGATCAAGAGCTTTCTGGCCCACAGAACCCAGCAAGTTCTGGTGGAAGGAAGGTCCTCAGACACAGCACCCGTCACCTCCGGAGTGCCCCAAGGATCTGTCATCGGACCTCTCCTCTTCCTGTTGTACATCAACGATCTCCCACTTCAGGCAACATCCACAACACGTTTGTTCGCAGATGACAGTCTCTTGTACAGGAAGATCCGCTCCACACAGGATGCCCAAGCCTTACAAGATGACCTAGACAGACTGCAAAAATGGGAAGAAGACTGGTTGATGTCCTTCAACCCATCGAAGTGTGAGGTAGTCCGCATTACCAGGAAGAGGAACCCACTCAAGACCACCTACCACATCCACGGCAGCGAGCTCCAAGTGGCGAAGGGCGGAAAGTACCTTGGTTTCTACCTGGACGAGAAGCTGTCTCTAAACGACCATGTTGCGACCACCGCGAAGAAGGCCAACAACAGCCTCGCCTTCCTCAGGAGAAACCTCACAAGCTGTCCTCAGACCATCAAGGCACAGTGCTACCAGACGCTTGTCAGACCTATCCTTGAGTACGCAAGCTGTGCCTGGGACCCTCACACGAAGACTAACATCACCCAACTGGAAGCCGTTCAGCGTCGTGCTGCTAGATTCGTCAAAGGCAACTACCTTACGACCAGCAGCACTAGCCAGATGATTGCCGACCTGGGCTGGCAATCCCTTGCTGAACGCCGCTCCAACGCCAAGCTAGTGATGGTTTTCCGCATCACCCATGGCCTCGTAGACATACCAGCCGAGAGTTTCTTTCACCCAGCCTCCATCAGTACACGTGGACACTCTGCTCGCTACATGCTGCCCTTCTGCCGCACTGAGGTCCTCCTACACTCCTTCTTCCCCTCCGCCATCAGACTGTGGAACCAGCTACCAGAGCACTCCACAACGGTCGACAGCGTCGAGGCCTTCAAGAGGAGCCTGGTCGCGGCCTAGTGACCCTGTCGGTTTTTATCATTTTAACCTGTAAATATTGATGCGCCGCTCACACAACCTTTGTATATACACCCACTGTGCGACTTTGCCCCAGAGAGGGATCTGCACACGACCGGAAGAAGAAGAAGAAGGATAGTCCCTACATAAGCCTATGTAAAACCAAATGGCCCCAGAGTGGGGGCATTTTTGAACCAAGGGCTATAATTTAAACAATCTTGACAGAGGTCCACTAGATGAAGCTTCACACCAAATATCAAAGACCTGGGCCTTGCTGTTTCAGATAAGATTTTCAAAATTATCTTTATGTAAGTCTATGTAAATCCAAAGGACCCGGGGCGGGGGCATTTGTGGCCCGAGGGCAATTAGTTGAACAATCTTGGTAGAGGTCCACTAGATGAAATTTCACACCAAATATCAAAGACCAAGGCCTTGTGGTTTCATAGAAGAAGATTTTTACTCATTTTCCTGATATAAGTCTATGTAAAACCAAAGGGCCCCGGAGCGGGGCATTTTTGGTCTCAAGGCTATAATTTGAACAATCTTGGTAGAGGTCCACTAGATGCAGCTTCAAAAACCTAGACCTTGTGGTTTCAGAGAAGAAGATTTCCAAAGATTTTCCCTATATAAGTCTGTGTAAAACCAAAGGGCCCCAGAGCGAGGGCATTTTTGTCCCAGGGCTATAATTTGAACAATCTTGGTAGAGGTCCACTAGATGAAGCTTCATACCAAATATCAAAGACCTGGGCCTTGCGGTTTCAGAGAAGAAGATTTTTAAAGATTTTCCCCATATACGCCTATGTAAAACCAAAGGGCCCCGGAGTGGGGGGCATTTTTGGCCCCAGCAATATAATTTGAACAATCTTGGTAGGGGTCCACTAGATGAAGCTTCATACCAAATATCAAAGACATTGGCCTTGTGGTTTCTTAGAAGAAGATTTTTTAAGTTTTTAGTGAAAAAAATCTATTTTTGGCTCCTGTGACCTAGATGTGCAACGGACCAGAACCATTTGAACAACTTTGAAAGAGGACCACCTAAGGATTGATCAAAATCCGATCAGTGGTTTAGGAGATGTCATTTGAAGAAAAAGTTTACAAACGAAGGCACGCCAAATTGACGCACATACAGACGGACGGACGCACTGACGACAGACGAAAAGTGATCACAAAAGCTCACCTTGTCAGTACGTGACAGGTGAGCTAAAACAAACAAAAAACAGTTTTAAGGTTCAAAGGTAATACAGAAATATCCATAAAAACTTCAAGACTTGAAGCAATTACTGTCATGTGGACCTTGATCAGACTGCTCCTAGAGGAGGATTCTGATCTGGGTCCATATTGTTTGCATTATGGGCAAACTATGTGGACCCTGATCAGACTGCTCCTTTAGTCCACTCTGTTTGCACTGTGACTTTTGAAGTAACCAGCAGACAATAAAGCCGCTATTAGAAGAGAGACAACTGCAGAATCCAAGTACAATTATACTATTGAGAGTTAAGCTACATATTTGTCACTGAAAAAGCCATATCATGAGAAAACCTGACTTTGCCATTTACAATCAACAAAGGTGCAGATCAGGCTGCTCATTTGTGCAGTCTAATGAGCACCTTTATGTTCATTGCTTGGATAGTATAATCTAGTTTCTACATCAAGAATTCAAGACTCTTTCTAGTCTGTGTAGCTGAGCAGGCTGGTTTATGTCTTACCGTACCTGTCATAAACACCAAAAGACAGGTTTTCTCGTGACTCACAAACCAATGCAGAGCCAGTTAAGCCCAGTCAAGCAGTCTATCTATGAGCCAGGGCACAACATTTTCAAGAATTTACAGGTGCACCCAGTGAAGACTCAGATCAACCTGCACATCTGCACAGTCTGATCAGACTATATCACAGTCTTTGTTGTGAACACTGAGGACAGCTAATGTTCATGCAGTCTCTGCTCAAACTATATGGATGTGTAGGCTGATCTGATTCTTCACTGGGCACACATGTAAATTGTAGGAAATGCTGTGCCCCAGCTCCTATATGCTCTAATTGATATTCTACAAGTATGTTTGTTTGTTTTGTTTGTGCTGAGGTTTTACAACCCTATCAACACCGGCCCCGATAGCTCAGTTGGTAGAGTGTCTGCTCCGGGGAAGGGAGGTCACGGGTTTGATCCCGGGCCGCGACATACCAAAGTCGTCAAAAATGGTACTAGCTGCTCCTCGCTTGGCACTCAGATTTACGGGGTAGAGCTAGGACTGGTCGACCCAGTGTCAGGATAATGTGACTGGGTATGGTTTCATGTAATGTGTCTGGGACATGATACCTCAGTGAGGCAGCACTATAAAAGTGAGCATTGAGCTCCCTGTCGCAACCAGACACAAACGTGATATGACTGAAAAATTGTTTAAAGCGACGTCAAACCCGAATTCACACACATACACAACCCCATCATCACTATTTAGGTCATTTTGTGGGAATTTTACCTGACACTTGTGATGAAATGACATCTCAAGCCCTATCACCACTTTTCCTGGGCACGCTATGCAGTTTACCAGTACTCAAAAGTTTGGTCGGTTTCAGTTCTGCACTCAAGAACCATGCAGCGCAATCTGTTTCTCCAAGCCCCAATTGGCATGGGTGTACAAGTACATGTACATTTGTGATATCCTGCTTTAATAGTTGCAGATAAGATTGGCAGGGTATGGCAGTTCAGATGTTGTCAATATATGTCAATTTCGCTGAGATCACAAGAAAATATGGTACTGCTTTTTCCATGCTTTTTGTAAGCAGACCATATGGCCATATATACCATAGTTTTGTGTAACAGCTGAATTCACGTAATCAGCTGACTTGGTGTACCTTTCTGTTAATAGTGACTTTTATATTAACAGCGAAAAGAACTGTTGGCAGAGAGAGCAGGCTGCCTGCTTGTTTCTTGTTTCCAAACATTTTTCAGGCAATTCTATGAGGAGAAGGTAATAGGCTGAAATTTGTGTGTGTTAGTTGAGGGGTGTGAGTTGTGTACAACAGCTCTTCCGTCCATATGGGCTTGGAGAAATAGACTGGGCTGCATGGTGCTTCCGTGCAGAGCTGTCACCAATCCATCTTTAAGTACTGGTAAACCACTTTGGTCTAAGCTTGCCCAGGAAACCAGGAAAAGTGGTTTCAGTTGGACTGCTCCTGAAACCCTAGCCATTTCTTTGCGTGGTAGGGCTTGAGATGACATTTCATCTCAATACGGTGTCTGATCTGGGCCTGCACTGTTTGCAAGGGTAGCCATTTTGGGGTTTCTGGTATCAAATGGGTCAATATGCAATTAACTACCTTACAGGCACTGATACGCCTGGCATATTTTCTATCATTTGTTTAACAAGAGGGACAAGTTTCATAACTTTCTGTCTGTCTTCTGGTAAGCTGAGCCCTTCTGATTTAGGGGTCTAATCTTTGTGGAAAGAAGCCGCTCCTTGGGAGCACATTTGGAGATTGGACCCCTACTTTGATCAGGGTAACAAAAATATTCCTATACGCTGCCTTCCTTGCCCTTTAAAGAGACCAGATTTTTTACTGTTGGTCTAGTTCAGCTGATTTTCTATCACGAACCCATTTATAAAAATTGAAAACTGTAGCATGCACCTTTCATTAGTTCCAAAAACAGCAATCTATGTCTTTATGACATCGTATTTCGTTAAAACTGTATTATTGTTTGTACAGCTGTATTAATTTCTCTTCACTTTGAAATACAATATCTCTTTATAAAACTACTGTTGGGGTCTAATGAACGACAAGATTGTTGTCATGGATTTCTTTTCTATTTTTAGTACCAGTGACCTTGACTTGACACATATGAAATTTATGTAACACACATCTACACCAAATTGTGAAAGCATATGCAAAATTTGAAGTCAATTGATGTAGCAATGTGGAAGTACATGTAGTTCACATAACAAGATTGTTGTCATGGATTTCTGCTCTATTTTTAGGAACAGTGACCTTGACCTCGACTTGATGTGTATGTAATTTATGTCATGCACATCTACACTATATTGTGAATGCATATGCAAAACTTGATGTCAATTGGTGAAGAAATGTGGAAGTAGTTCACACAACAAGAAAAAATGTGTCACAACCAACCAACCAACAGACTAACTCCTATACACCCCTCACAAACTTCGTTTGCAGGGGTATAATAATGAACTACGATATAATAAACAGTGCTATAAAGAAGTTGTGGCACCATACTACTTAAGATGGCACATAAAATACTGCACATCTAAATAAGCAATCATAAAAGAACACAAAACAAAGACATTTTGTTGGTATCATGATGAACAACAAAAACTGTTCTTACTCTCCCATCTTGCTTATTTGCACCAGCTCACAAGAAAAGGGTTAATATTGCTAAGGCGAGCAGCAAAGTCTAAAATGAGCCTGCACAGTATCAACCTTGTGTATTCGGACAGACAGGGTTGAGCAAACAATGTAGAACCAGATGAGACGCCACAGAATGTAGCATCTCATCAGGGTCTAACCTGTTTGCCACTCGTCCAGCTATTTTTAGGCTCAACATCGGGTAGTAAATTGTACTTGTTCAAATTTTAGAGCAAGTATGGTTTGGAGTTAAGGTGTCTGAATACTTAGGCTAAATCAATATGCCCAGTCTTCCCAAAACCTTTGCTGTTTATAGATTTGTAGTGGGAGTTCATGAGGTAGCTTTAGGTAAAAAGTCATGTGTCCTTCCCTATTAGTTGGCTGTGCTGGTTCTACTTAGCTCTTTCCGGTCGCTTACCATAAGTATTTAGACCAAAAGGCCAAAACAACCAGTGAAGACGGAGATGAGATGCCACAGAATGATGTCTTCAGGGTATACATCATTTGCCACTCTTTTAGCTGTTTTTAGACTCAACATCAGGTAGTAAATTGTACTTGTTCAAATTTTAGAACAAGTATGGTAATGAATTCAGGTGTCTGAATACTTTTGCTAAATACAGTATGTAAAACAAGAGGGCCCAGAGGGCCCTGGTTCGCTCACCTGATCCAATGTATAACAAGTGGGCCCCGGGCAGGGTCAATTTTGGCCCCAGGGCTATAATTTGAACAATCTTGGTAGAGGTCCACAAGATGAAGCTTCATATCGAATATGAAAGACCTGGGCTTTCGGGTTTCAGAGAAGAAGATTTTAAAGGTTTACCCTGCATATAGAAGTCTATGTAAAACAAGGATTTCCCTATATAAGTCTATGTTAAACCAAAGGGCCCCGGAGCAGGGGCATTTTTGGCCCCAGGGCTATAATTTGAACAATCTTGGTAGAGGTCCACTAGCTGAAGCTTCATAACAAATATCAAAGACCTAAGCCTTGTGTTTCAGAGAAGATGATTTTTAAATATTTTCCCTATATAAGTCTATGTAAAACCAAAGGGCAACATGGCGGAGGCATTTTTGGTCTCAGGGCTATAATTTGAACAATCTTTATAGAGGTCCACTAGCTGAAGCTTCATAACAAATATCGAAGACCTAAGCCTTGTGGTTTCAAAGAAGAAGATTTTTCAAGATTTTCCCTATATAAGCCCATGTAAAACCAAAGGGCCCCGGAGCGGGGGCATTTTTGGCCCCAGGGTTATAATTTGAACAATCTTGGTGAAGGTCCACAAGATGAAGCTTCATACCAAATATCAAAGACCTGGGCCTTGCAGTTTCAGAGAAGAAGACTTTTCAAGATTTTCCCTATATAAGCCTATGTAAAACAAAAGGGCCCTGGTGTGGGGGCTTTTTTGGCCCCAGCACTATAATTTGAATAATCTTGGTGAAGGTCCACTAGATGAAGCTTCATACCAAATATCAAAGACCTGGGCCTTGCGGTTTCAGAGAAGAAGATTTTTAAAGATTTTCCCTATATAAGCCCATGTAAAACCAAAGGGCCCCCGTGTGGGGGGGCATTTTTAGCTCCACCACTATAATTTGAACAATCTTGGTAGGGGTCCACTAGATGAAGCTTCATACCAAATATCAAAGACCTGGGCCTTGCGGTTTCAGAGAAGAAGATTTTTAAAGATTTTCCCTATATAAGCCTATGTAAAACAAAAGGGCCCTGGGGCGGAGGCATTTTTGGCCCCAGCACTATAATTTGAACAATCTTGATAGGGGTCCACTAGATGAAGCTTCATACCAAATATCAAAGACCTGGACCTTGCGGTTTCAGAGAAGAAGATTTTTCAAGATTTTCCCAATATAAGCCCATGTAAAACCAAAGGGCCCCCGTGCGGGGGCATTTTTAGATCCAGCACTATAATTTGAACAATCTTGGTAGGGGTCCACTAGATAAAGCTTCATACCAAATATCAAAGACCTTGGCCTTGCGGTTTCAGAGAAGAAGATTTTTAAAGATTTTCCCTATATAAGCCCATGTAAAACCAAAGGGCCCCCGTGCGGGGGCATTTTTGGCCCCAGCACTATAATTTGAACAATCTTGGTAGAGGTCCACTAGATGAAGCTTCATACCAAATATCAAAGACCTGGGCCTTGCGGTTTCAGAGAAGAAGATTTTTCAAGATTTTCCCTATATAAGCCCATGTAAAACCAAAGGGCCCCCTTGCGGGGGCATTTTTAGCTCCAGCACTTTAATTTGAACAGTCATGGTAGGGGTCCACTAGATGAAGCTTCATACCAAATATCAAAGACCTGGGCCTTGCGGTTTCAGAGAAGAAGATTTTTAAAGATTTTCCCTATATAAGCCCATGTAAAACCAAAGGGGCCCCGTGCGGGGGGATTTTTTGCCCCAGCACTATAATTTGAACAATCTTGGTAGAGGTCCACTAGATGAAGCTTCATACCAAATATCAAAGACCTGGGCCTTACGGTTTTAGAGAAGAAGATTTTTAAAGATTTTCCCTATATAAGCCCATGTAAAACCAAAGGGGCCCCGTGCGGGAGCATTTTTGGCCCCAGCACTATAATTTGAACAATCTTGGTAGGGGTCCACTAGATGAAGCTTCATACCAAATATCAAAGACCTGGGCCTTGCGGTTTCAGAGAAGAAGATTTTTTAAGTTTGCGGTGAAAAAAATCTATTTTTGGCTACTGTGACCTATATGTGCAACGGACCGGAACCATTTGAACAACTTTGAAAGGGGATCACCTAAGGATCATTCCTGTGAAGTTTGGTCAAAATACGATCAGTGGTTTAGGAGGAGATGTTGTTTGAAGAAAAGTTTACGGACGCACGCACGCACGCACAGACGCACGGACGCACGACGGACAAAAAGTGATCCCAAAAGCTCACCTTGTCACTACGTGACAGGTGAGCTAAAAAGCCCTTTTCTCATGAGTGGCCTCATTTCTATATCTGAATTTGAGACTGTCTTGTGTATCACTTGCTTATCCCAAGACATTGTTATTTTTCCACAGGCTAATTTTGAAGAACTCTTCTTCTGTATAACTCTATTTTTTTCCAATTATGATTTTATCTATCAGCAATGCAATTGACTTTTAGCCTTTACAACAATACAGGAGACATCATCAGGGATATATGAATATTTGCGTTTGCTGTGAATCGAACCCATGCGCATAATTATGTGGCAATGTTACGTAATACTGCATGTCTAGGTGACACTGATGCATCTGTTCGTAGGTTCCCTTTGCAGCAAATTGAATATTTATTTTTCTGTATTCAGGACCATTTAAGTCTAGCACATTGTCAGATAATTGCAAACATATAACACAAGACTAAAAATGCGTCCATAGGAGACGGATGCCCCCGCCTGAAAAATCCATCTAGAAATAGCAAAGATATTGAGTGGACACAAGAAAAAACTTTTCTCTTTACCTTTGACCTGTAAGTATGACCTCGACCATGGATGTACCAACCTGGGTCTTGCGCATGACACATCAAATGATGGTTAACATTTTTACTAAGTAATCTCCAAAACCATTCAGAATAACCAGACACATTTTTCTTTACCTTTGACATCTAAGTATGACCTTGACCTTGGAGGTACCAACCTGGGTCTTGGGCATGACACATCGTCTCATGATGGTCAACATTTCTGCCAAGTAATTTCAAAATCCATGCAGAAAAAAGTAAGTGTTTGACTGTTTAGACCCTTTTTTAATACTTGACCTCTCCTTGACCTTGGAGGTACGGACCGGGGTTTTGTATGAGACAGGTTGCTTCATGATGGCTAACATTTCTGCCAAGTAATTTCAAAATCCATTCAGAAATAAGAAAGTTACTGACCATGTTTAAGTTTTGAACACTTTTTTTTACCTTTGACCTCTAAGTATGACCTTGACCTTGGAGGTATGGACATGGGTTTTGCATGTGACGCATCGACTCATGATGATTAACATTTCTGCAAAGTAATTTCAAAATCCATCAAGAAATAAGCAAGTTATTGACTGCGTTTAAATTTCGGAACGGACAAACGGATGGACAAACGGACAAGGTCAACGCTATATGCCCTTCCGCCATTCAAACAGGAACATAAAAAGGTCCCTTAGTATTTGCCACATCTTATTTAAACGCGCTTGCACAGCTAATTAACAGGACTAGACACACAATCTTTTTAAATGAATCCCTTCATCAAAGGTCGACCCCTATTGATTTCTAAGGGAGACAAAAAATATTTTTGAAAAAGTTGCCTCCACTTCCCTCCAAAGATTTCAATTGAGGCAGCACAAGACAAAACTTAAAATAATGCTCACAAAACCAGCAAAGACTTAGCTCACTCAGTCTGTGCATACACGCAGTCAGATCTGAGCCATTACTGATCCCAATGACGTTCTATAGCCAACAGGCTATAGAAAGAGGGATAAATGCTAATTCTTGCTATAATGGGTGGCTGTGCAGACTCTTAGTATTCTCCACATCTTATTTAAATGAGCTTACAAAGCCAACTACACCTGTGGACACAAAACTGTTCAAACTTTGATGCGCTTCATTTCATTCTGATTTGAAACATCATTCAATATATCCTAACATATTGTCAGTCAACTGCCAGATAGAAATAAATTCAAAACATATGTACATTTCATAGCAGACTCATCACTGTACAATCAAAATACATCTCAAATGTCAATCAGACAGTTTGCCAAATTGAGACCAATCAATTACTCCATCCACTTTTAGAATTCTATGATGAATGACATTTGCTTGTCAAACTAGCTTGATGCAAAGAGATTCATTGAAAGGTATTTCAGAGGAGTTTTAACAGTTTTGTGTCCACAGGTGTAACAGGACTAGATACACAATCTTTTGCAAAAAGCTACCCCCAGGTTTCTTCTACATGTCTAGGTACAGCAAAAACTCTGGGAAGACTGCACATAAAGATCTGTGCAGGCTGGTCTCAGCTTTCACTGGATGCCTATCGGATAATAATCCTTTTCTCATGAGCTGGCAGGGTTTATTTAACCGATAAAATGCCAATCACAACCATTGTCATCTGCTGGAAACTTAGAAAGTCTTTTTTGCAAACAGAGTGGGCCCAGATCAGACTGCTCCTCTATGAGCAGTCTGATCTGGGTCCACACTGTTTGCTTATATGCAAAAATATGTTTGAAAAGTTCGCAAGAAGATACAGCAGACAACACAAAAAGACTTCATTTTCAGATGTAGTTTTTCATGGCATCTTAAGGGTTAAAACAATTCCTTTTCCAATTTTGTTTGTTTTGACATTAAATGGGCCATTCACCATTAACATCATTAAGTTCATATTCTGCTGGTCAGATTATTTAATCACACAATGGACAGGCTTAAATCATCTAAGCATTTAACCAGTGCAGTCCACAGTCATTCACCAGTAACTGACAACTCTCCTTCTTGAATCATCAGAATGGAGAGAATGACCACAGGATATATTTCATGACCAGTCTGCATGAAATAATGTTCCGAGACCTGAGAATAAAACCCACAACCTTATTAAAGCAATCTAACACGCATCAAACTGAGTTACTGTTTTTTTTTTGTTTTTGTTTTTTTGGCACAGCATCATGTGGTATTTTATTCAAATTTTGTCCCAATACACTGAAAATGAAGTTATTTTTGCGTATATAAATGTTCATAATTTTCCAGATTGTTGCAAATCCAATGTTATTAAAGTACATGGAGCAAAATAATTCTCCTATTTGTAATTCATGAATTTCCAATATTTGTGTGTTTGCATATTTTTCCTGATTGTGAAATTTGGAAACATAAATAAACTGCGACAATTTGTACAATGCAGTATCATGCCTATCAGGTTAACAAGTCTGTGTAATGAACACCCCTATAAATCCCACTTTATAAAGAGAAAACTGGGGTTTACAGGGGTAAATATTATTATTTTTATTTCTGCACCAAGATAAAGGTTATGGGTACTTGTTAGAACCATCACAATTAGGCAGTTCCAACAAGCACCTACAACCTATGTTTTAAGTAGAAATTTGTTTGTTTGTTTGTATTGGAGTTAAACAGCGCAGTCAACACTATTTAGATCATTTTTTAGCCGGTCAGTTTACCTATCCACACTTTCCCTGGGCAGGCTTAACCAGTACAGAGCACATTCTTTTGCCAGAAACTGACAACTGCCCTTCTTGAATCAGCAGAAGGGAGAGAATGACTGTAGAAAATACTTTATGATCAATCTTCATGAAAGAATCTGCTGACCCCGGCAGGAATCAAACCTCCTGATCACCAGTCAGACGCACATCTGAGCTACCGAGGCAGGCTTTCAGTAGAAAAAAGAATATCACACATTTTCATCAGAAAATTAAGCATTTTGGAGATCTACACTCAGTGGCCATAAATGAGTTCCCAAAACTGTTTGACGTTGTGATGTGCCGAAGTCTGTGACAGTCACTACATTTCCAGATCAAATTACTTAAAAATAAAAGATCCAATGCACATTATGTTTACTGGATGAAGTTGTTTATTCATTACCAATAACAAATATAGCAATTGTTCTTAGAAATCTTGTCATGCATAACTCTGGTGTATTCTTCATTTAGAGTACACTGTAGAGTCGTTATAACGCTGATGCTTAAAACGCGGAAATCGTTATAACGCTGTTGGTCTGTGGCTCCCATTTTTTTTTTAGGTTTTTTTCCCAGTTTTGAAAGTTTGGCTGAAAATTTTGCCCCTTTTTTTCGCGGAACTCGGCAGTCAAAACATCGTCGGCCATGATAAGACGTGTATACTCGCCGATTTACTCAAGCTGTCAACACTTATGAAACTGTGAATATTCGCCTAAGGCATTAAAAATAAGCTGGACAACGTGTGAAATTAAATTGACACCTGTATATGCTAAACATTTTTCGCGCCAAAACAGAGCAATGCAGACGCTGTTTTCACCTGTGCATCTGCATGCGGTAAATCCGTGGGGCCGTTTGTTGGGGGGGGGGGGGGGGGGGGGGGATCGTTATAACGCTGTTGGTCTGTCGCTCCATTTTTTGCTTTTGTCCACCAGTTTTGAAAATGGTCAATTTTTTTTCCCATTTTCCCGCCGAACTCGGCAGTCAAAACACCATAAGACAATACCTGTATTCTCGCTTATTTACTCAAGTTGTCAACACTATTAAACTGTGAATACTCGCCTATGGCTTATTGATAAGACGGCAATTAACTGTGGTAAGGTGTGAAAACTAGGTAATCAAGGTATTTGTACCTGTTTGTCTCAATTAATCCCTTTATAATTGTCACTTGCACACGCTAAATATTTTTCCCGCCAAAACAGAGCATAGCAGACGGGTTTTTTTTTTTTTTTGGTATTTATTTATTATTCACTAGATAAAAACAAAGAAACGGAAATCAAGCGAGGTACAACAATAAACATTAATAATCCCCATGTTAAACTTAGTTCGCTTACATTAATAGCCCCTCTTTCAAGCTAACCTTTCGGAATTGTCAAGTTGCATTTCACTTCACTATTTAGTGATACCTTCTTGAGACCGGAGGAGGTAAATAAATATGGCGGCCAGAGATACAGAAACGAAAGTACAGTAATAAATAAATTCAGCAATGGTTTGAATGAAAAGCTAAATGACCACTAGAAGTATGGAATCCGATTATTATTTAATCTAGTAACTATATAATTTATAAAATACATGCAGTATGTAATATTCATAATAAACTGGCAGAAACCGTAACCATGCATGCAGAAAAAGTGGGTGGGGTAATAATATAACGCTATATTTTCGGGATCAATATAGCGCTGGATCACATATAACGCTGTCGACGTCGATGGATCCCGATGACAGCGTTATAACGACGCTACAGTGTACCATGGTTTTAAAATTGGATTCAAAAATCTGCACTGGCTAACAGATTTCTTCTTATTCTGAATGATTAAGATTTTACTTTTTAATCTATATAATTTTGGTTACTCTGATGTCTTTTTAGTATGATGGACAGCTGAGAACCAAATATGTTTAAATTTTCCCAATTGAATTAATACAATATTAGAAGTGGGTGGGGTAATTTTATCCCTGACAGTAAAATAGTTGCTATGGAAACATTAAGTAAGTAGGCCGCATTGTTTCTATCTAAATTACTGGCACACTCTCCAATGTTCTAGTAACAATCATTGAAAAGAAGTATCTTTCTCTGATATATGAAATGTAGCTATCAACAGTGAATAAACAACTAGATGGGCGCTTGTCTTTATGGGGGTACCCATAGAGTTTGACACATTTATTTGACACTCTTATATGAAAGATGAAGTTTTTTTTTGTAAAAATATAGTCCAAAATGGTGCTTTAAGTTTACAATACTATTTACAAAATTTTACAACATATTTTTATGTTGTTTTATGGAGCGCAAAGAGTGCACGGCTGTTCAAATAAACCATTTTTTTCCTGGATCTCCTTGCTGCTGCAGTCCCCTGAGATATATTCAAAACAACAGTTTTTGCTAGAAACTATGATTCAATATCTCTCAAATCAGATATATCACACAGTCCGTTTTCTGTCTGTTTCCTTAGCGTCTATCACCAAAAATGTTTGCTTTACAGCGATTTTGACAAATTTATGTTACATCCGAAAGCAGGTCAGATTTCCCATAATGTATTGTCTGTAGGTAAAATTATACACAATCAGATTGTTTTTCAGTATGTCGCCAATATATCTGGCAATTTTTATTTAAAAAGATCAGAAATTGATAATTTTATGACTGCTTTAGTACACCTACCTTGATTTTTCAAAAGGAAGGTGCTAATCTGTATGCTGTCTGGTGTTGCCATGGCAACTGATTACATCATCATTTTACTAAGTGCTGATGTAAACATATACCCTAATTAGTGATATCAGCCAATTAGCATTTGATTACGATTTGTAATTAGGTAGGAAATTGCAATTATTTCAGACCATATTTTTCTCCAATTTCTTGTCAGCCATTTTGGGAACTCATTTATGGCCACTGAGTGTATGTCACCCAGATGTGTTATCATAATGCCTACCTTGAGCTTGACCAGTTTTCAGTCCCCTGTTATGACCACCAGCTGCTGTATCATCACTGTCTAGGTCAGAATCTTTATTCCTTTCTTCAGACATCCGTTTGAACTCATCCTCAACGAACTTTTCTGAAACAAGCAGACAACAATCTTAGCTTTATTCTCATTCCTTTCAGGGAATAATTAGTTTGTTTCGAGTGTTAAAGCCCAATCAACACTATTTTAGGTTATATCAAGCTCACAGTTTACCTGACCACACCTTTTCTGGCAAGTTTTCACACCAGTACAGTGCACATTTTTTGTCAGTATCTGACTACTGCCCTGCTTGAATCAACAGAAGGGAGAGAATGACAGTAGAAAAGATTTCCTGATCAATCTCCACAAGAGAATGTTGCCCATCTAGCAGGTATGGAACCCCCATCCTCCTCCCCAGTCAGATGCAGATCCAACTGAGCTACCAAGGCCAAAACTAACAGAATATGTTTTTTTTATTTATTTTTTTTCTTCTTTGGTTTTATTGCCCTTCAAGATTATTTCATTTATTTCCAGCTAATCGATAATCAGAGGTGGGTGAAAACCTGAGTACCAGGAGAAAAACCACTTGGCATTCCACTGCAGACCTTTGTGTCTCACATGTGACTTGACCATGGCTTGTACCACATCAGTGAGAGACCAAATGATTAGGAGTCAGCGCTCTTACCCTCTAGGCCAATGGAGATCCATTGATTGTATGCTGGAGTATGAAATATGTTATCAGTTCTTGTAGGGTATGTATAAACAGTGTAATACAAACATTTAACATAGCCACATGTAAGTCAATATAAAATAATTTCATTCTTGTTATTGTCAGGTGAATAAACATATTTCTGCCCTTTTTCAGCAAGAGAAACAACTTATATGATTTTGTGTTTTCTTTCCTGTAAAATGAGTTCCTTCATCAAAGGAGTCTACAAATAAAGGAAAGAATTTGCTCCTTAGGAGCAAATTCTTTCCCTTGGGGGTAGACCCCCGTAAGGAGCAAATTCTTTCCTTTAAGAGTAGACCCCCAGAGGAGCAAATTCTTTCCTTTAATGGCAGACCACTATTGATTGATATGGGAGAGAATTTCTTTGAAGAGTTGCCTTCAGTGTATCCATTCCTTACAGAGATTTTAATTGAAACAGCACAATACAAAACCTACAATAATGCTCATGTGACAGGCAAAGACTTAGCTCAGCCTGTGCATACATACAGATTGATCAGGTTGATTTGGGTTTAACATCCCCATCAACACTATTTAGGTAATTTTGGTGACGTTGCATTGTCTTTTAATTTTGTGGGACTTTTACCTGACATTGAGAGGAAATGACCGCCCAATGAAACCAAAAGGGTTTATATGCATGGACGGTCTGACTTGCACCTGTTTGCCTGGGCAGGCTTAGACCTTCTAAGTGGTTTACCAGTACTCATGTGCACAGTCGGTTTCAGCTCTGCGAGGAAGCACTGTGCAGTCCAATCTATTTCTCCAAGCCCCGATGGGCGCAGGCACTCAGACTGATCAGAGCCTTCACTGATTGCAATGACCTTCTATAGCCTACAGACTATCCAAAGAGAGATAAATAGCAATTCTTGCAAAAGTGAGTAGATATGCAGACTGATCTTAATCTTTGTGAGTAATATATCTTACTGTAGGTTTATGTTGTGCACCAACTCAATTCAAAATTTTACATACTGTAATCTTCTTGTGGTTTTGCAGGTGTTTTATCTCCAAGTTTTGATTTTGCTTCATTTTCATTCTCGTAACTCACAAACTTTCCCAGCTCTTCATCTACTTGACTGATTTCTGAAAATAAGACAGGAAATTATGAAGGTGTGCAGCAGAATGATGACCTACGGGTAGAAGGCTGGTTGTATTCTGTGTATGCATAAAACCTTTCAGAAATGGATCACTGTTTGAAGAACAGCGGCCACGTGTTCAAAACATCTTCAACTTAACAAGCTTGTTAGTGGTCAAATTGTTAACTGTTCTAGCACGTAATATATCTAAAATGATATTTTTAATGTAAAATTAATTTTAATTAATAATATACCTACCCATCACTACAATTATAGCCTTTTCACCAGATGCAGGTCTGGGACAGTCTGACACAAAAAAAAATCTAGCCAGAAATGCCACCGGCATGTCCCTTTTCCTGTGACCTCCCCAGCGTCGAGTCCTGATTGGTCGCTGATGTCACATGACCTATCAGACCAATAGGCAGACGATACAGGTCACGTGACCGCGATTTTCGCGCCGAGAAGGTCATTATTTCTTTCAGGAAAACAAATATTTCAGGCGGGGCTGGGAGGCGGGACATACCATTGTAGTGATGGGTAGGTATATTATTAATTAAAATTAATTTTACATTAAAAATATCATTTTAATATCAAATATAACTACCCATCACTACAATTATAGCCTGAATTCAAAGCAAGTGGAGGGTTGGATGAAAAATAAAGTTACACCTACCTAACTCCTCCAACCTTGGTTGTTTATACCCCTTTTAAAACCATTCAATGATGGTAATGTAAGAGAGTATCCACCATGACTGCAAGGGGTCCAAATCCAAAATTCACAAGTGGAGAAGATAAATGGACAGGAACCGGAGTCAAAATAGAAGGTTCATACCTATTCAAACAGGCTAACAAACAACCAAGGAAAATAAAATCCCAAAATAAGTGCTGCTCATAATAGATTGAGAAGCTACTAAACTACCCAAGGAATGAGTACCACTACGAATGGGAACCAAGCACCTTAGGTGAAGGGATGAAAAGTAGCGTTGGAACATCCATTACGCAGTAAGAAAAAACATTCTGAAGAAAAAACGGAGTTCCAATATGCCCAAAATGTAGAAGGTTCTAACCTCATACTGTATTCTGAATGATAATAGGGCAGAAGTGAAATTAGCATATACTGGTAGAAGCTTTATCACTTTACAAATCAACTTTGCAATCAAGGATGGTTAGAAATATATCCAAAACCCCTTGATTGAAAAGAAAAAATTCTCATGATAATCTCGAAACGTTTTAAACATTCTAATGTATACAAAAAATTCACATTAGCCTACGATCCACGAATCCTGGAAATGACAGGACAAATAATAGTTTCAGACAAGGTTATTTATATATAGCCTGAAACAAAAACAGGTTGAATGAGAAGAGAAAAAGAAGTCATTGTTCTTCTCATACCTGAAAACAACCCTCTGTAATTGGCAAAGCATGACTATAACTTCTACGAACTGAAGCAAATGTCAAATGAAATACAGCTTGACTATCAAATGAATAAAAGAAGCTGAATTCACCGGATCGTAAGGTGGTTTAGAAAACACCACAACACTCATGCAAGATTCCATTTGGATTCAAAGTCCTGGAAACCTGTCGGCATAGTGAAAAAAAAAAACCCTTTAATAAGCTGGTGATGGTAGGGTTTAATGAAAAAGTGTGAAGCCGACTAAAATTTTAACATGTTCGAGATTACTGATCTGTACCCTTCTCTTAGATGAAATAGAAATTGAAGGGTAGAGAACGGACAGAAAAAGAAATCCAGTAAAAAACCTCCCTAGAGGAATTGTCTGGATTTATTTCCCTTTTTCTACACCAACTAGAAAATATCTTCCATCTTCCAGAGTAAAACTTGAGAGTGGAGATCTTTCTATATTTGAAGATACACTCGGCAGAGAAACCAGAAAAGTGTCTACCTCTGGTTTGATTCCTGACAACATCTGGATGTGTAAGTAAAGCATTTCTGGATTGAAATGGAATGCTTAACCCACACCTTTTAGATATTTGATCTGGAGCTACTGGAAGACGGGTTGCAAGTCTTGAGACTAGGCTCAGAATGACTAAAAAAAACCAAGATCTCTGAGGCCATAGGAGGCGTAATCAGAATGGCTCGGCTTTTGGACGCTTGAATTTATACCTAGAACTAGAGGAATTCAGTTGAATGGTGTAAACGCATATGTAAAAGATTACCCCAATCTAGAGATTTTAAATCAACTGCACGTTCCAGGTGATCTGAAACTTAAAACACAAAGGAAGTTGATTGGAGAACCGAGTTGTTTGGACATTTGATTAAAAAAGGCCCAATAAAGTTTCTCTCCATTTGAGAAAACGCCCTGTAGAGAACGGATGGTGAACTGGTCTATAGGGGCGATCCCAATGACAATCTGCCCTGGAGGTGTCCGACAAGGATAGACATACCTTCCTGAAGACACCAAGTTATAATCTTCCATGTAAAAGCCAACAGGGAAGAGTAATGAGTCACTCCCTGATAAGTAGAAAAACTACACTATTCATTTGTCTGGAGTAACAATAATGAAGCTGTTCCTCAGTTTGGAGCTATGAAGAACTGATAAACCAAGGAAATTTGTCTGAAGTTTCAGAATGTTTATACACATATACATATATACATACATATACGCATACACACACATATATATATATATAGCCCCGCCTAATATAGGCCCCACGTTCCCTGAACAACTAATCCCTGAGGTTCGAAGTGGGAAAACAACCTGAAAGGCTGGCATGCGAAAAAACAAATAGGGGATAGTCTCTAAAAGAGGAGACCCCATTAGATACTGAGGGATTCATAAATCGTAGAGAGCAATCTTGATAATGGAATTTATTGCTCCTATAGACCGTATGGTATTTCCAGTGATAATATTAGCAAAAAAAACTGGAAAGGTCTAAGATGAGATTGTCCAGGGAAACTGGATCCAATTACTAAGTTCTAAAAAGGGGAAACAAACCCCCGACATAAATCGAAAGTTTTTCGGGGCGTGAAAAATTTTTGGAGAAGTATCTTTGAGGCTAGAGTCAATTTCAACTTCTCGATAAAGTGTATGAAATCTAAATTCACAATAACCTGTACACGTTAGGACAAGGTATGATAAACAGTATCTGTAAAAATGATGACAAAACCAATCATCGGAACACTACACGAGATTGGGGCCTAATTCTATGATGAGAGCTGCTTAATTAATTTCCATTAAGTTGGTGAACAGGGAAAACATTGATCCGTTGACAAATCCAACAAAGGAAAGGCAACGGACTGATACACAAAAATTCCATCCAAGGTGAAACAAAGGTATTTGCGTAATGACCTATGGATGGAGATGTGAAGGCTAGCGACCTTTAAAACTACGGAAATCGTCCCCGAATTTGGGAAATTTGACCTGACTAATCGAGGACGAAGTTTCCATTTTGACACGATCGACTCGCATCATCTTGTTAAGTGTGAGAAGTCGATGATGAGTCGATTTTCCCATTTTCTTCTTTTCTTTTCATTGATCCGTTGACAAATCCAACAAAGGAAAGGCAACGGACTGATACACAAAATTCCATCCAAGGTGAAACGAAGGAATTTGCGTAATGACCTATGGATGGAGATGTGAAGGTAAGCGTCCTTTAAAACTACGGAAATCGTCCCCGAATTTGGGAGAATTGACCTGACTAATCGAGGACGAAGTTTCCATTTTGAAATGATCGACTTGCATCATCTGTGTTAAGTGTGAGAAGTCGATGATGAGTCGATTTTCCCATTTTCTTCTCGACCAGAAAGATCCGCCTGTAGAAGCCTGGGGAAAGGAGAAATTTTTCTACTTACACGGCTTTCTTTTGGAGAAGAACCCTTCCTCTTCCAATAAAAAGATTTCTTTTCTTGATACTATTTACCAGAAATAGTATTTGCATGTGAGAAAGAGAAAGGATTCCTAACGAACTCAATCCAGTAACCCTTTCTCAAAACTCATAAAACTCAAAATATATTTAATAAAAGAAGCCAAGGCTTGATAGAACTGAAAAAGCTCGGCTCCTACTGGGAGAAGATGAAGAGGAGGGGAAGGAAGAAAGTCATTTGTTAGACTTGTGTCTTCCTCTATTGGGAGATTTCGTTCCAGTCCGACCTCTGGAACGAAAGGACCGTGTACCCTGATCTGAGAATGATCTATTAGTAGACGAGGACTGATTGAGATCTTCTAGTCGAGGGTGATAAGCACTTAAAAGTCATCGGAAGTAGTCGAAGAGCGTCTCTTGGTTGCGGTACCTGTACTTGATACGCTCTCCGAAGACTTCAAAAAAGACGAGTGCCCACGGTCTTGAAGCTTGATTCTGAAAACGTTGGGAAGACATGGTCCGCTTATAGTTTTAGAATCAAGAGGCGCTGAGGCTCTAAGTTTTCATTTACTATGCTCAGTAAAAACTGAACCAGTTATCAAGAGCAGAGTTGCGCCAAACATGCAACATGGTGGTAGACAGCCATGGCATGTGAAAAAATGACCGGGAAATAAACAAAAGCATTAGAATAGCAGCTATATGGTCGGAATGCTCTTGTTTGAAGGCAAAGTGGGTAGAATTAGAATACCAGTCATAATGAGAACCCACTTAATAATAGTCCTGGTAAGAAGCTCCAATGTTAGAGCGTCGAAACAGGAAGTAATGCCAATTTCCCTGACGTCATATATACAGAGACTGAATCTGGGTCGAATTTTGGAATTTCATAAGAACAAAAAATTGATGTTTTTTGTTGTTAGAACCAATGTTCCAAGTTCTTTTCGCACGAGTGCCCCCGGTCTTGAAGCTTGATTCTGAAAACGTTGGGAAGACATGGTCCGCTTATAGTTTTAGAATCAATAGGTGATGAGGCTCTAAATATGTCCTTCTCATAATCGCTAATTAGTAAGGACGAAAAAAAAAACCAACCTCTGAGTATTGATATATCCCCAGAGGATAATTCACTAGGCCCAGATTCAGCTCTAGGGGCAAAACACTCGAGGCTCAATTAAACTTCCCCAGTGTTAGGCCCTTTATTGTGTATCGTGCCCTGAACATGCGAAATTGCCGAATCAAAATTGAGCATTCAAGGAGCCGTGCCTAAAACGATCAAGGCCGAATCGATCCAAGGCCGAAACGACCCACCGAAATAGGCCGAATCGATGCAGGTGCAAATTCGGGTCGAAAACGACCCAGGCCGAAACGACTCTGTACCGAAACGTCCCGGATTCCCCTGCAATAGTCACGGTATTCCAATAAACGATGCCCAAGTCTGTATGTTTTACAAGGGAAAACAATCCAATTTAATGATTATGATAACAAAAATTTATCATAATAAGAGGAAAGAAGCATATGACCAAGGTAAACTAAGTACCGAAGGTCCGGAAAGGTTACCCGATAAAAACCGGGATCGGAACCGTACCAACATTCGTATGTAACATGGATTCGGAAAAAATTTTTGGGCATAGGTTCCCCGCACCCCGGAGTCCCCGCAATTATGAGCAGGGTCTCTACGGGGCGGTCGACGAACCTATCCTAGTCAACCCAGGCCCAAATGGGAGGAGGGGACATAGACTGGCTCATCTTGATTCGGCAAAGGTGACCCACACGAATTGGATGGATTCTGTTTAGAAGATACTATAGAAAGGCCACAAAGGGACCTGAATATTATCCATCTGCATCGTGGGATTTATAAGTGCTAAACGAAGACGGGTCTTGCACATGTTCAAAACTAAATTAATGCTGAGAATTTTTATTCAGCGATACAACGTCTTCCGATACCGGAAGTGGAAGGAACACACACAAAAACCGTCCTCTTTTCTGGCAATTTAAGTTTCCACAACGCCGACTTCTATTAAAACATTACCAGGAATAATACGAGCGTATACCCTGGCACATAACATGAAAAGAAGTGTGGTGCTTATCAAAAACCAAAAACGGTTGATCACATGATAAACAAAACTTCCAAGTGAAAATTCAAAATGGCGGACAACCACTACACATGTAATGTCGGCAGAAACACGCGAAATAAAGTCTCTAAGAATTTCGGAATAAACAGTAAGCTTAAAAAGCCTAAGTACGTTGTGGAAACTCAAGGTAAGTGCAAAATCAAAAAAGAATAAAACACTTATCCGTTTATTCATTCTTCCATGGAATGTAGTTTGACGATCCTATCCCAAGCAAGTCTGAAAAAATAATGACCTTCTCGGCGCGAAAATCGCGGTCACGTGACCTGTATCGTCTGCCTATTGGTCTGATAGGTCATGTGACATCAGCGACCAATCAGGACTCGACGCTGGGGAGGTCACGGGAAAAGGGACATGCCGGTGGCATTTCTGGCTAGATTTTTTTTTGTGTCAGACTGTCCCAGACCTGCGTCTGGTGAAAAGGCTATAATTGTAGTGATGGGTAGTTATATTTGATATTAAAACTGGTATTTTTGCTGAAAAAATGTGAGCAGCTTTTGCATGAAGGTTGTGGACACTGCCCGTGATCACCAGTTTTTGCCTGCCCCGGCTGATAACCGGAAGTAATGTATTTTTACACTAGAGCAAGCGACCTGTCGGTCACGTATACCCCAGCCAGTGCCACCCTCTGATAAAAATATTGCCAAGTCCATGACATTGACCTTTGGTTAGCAGCATTCACCTTACCTATTCTCTGAAATGAAATATTTGATACGTACCTTTCTAGCCATGAAATCAATATATGTCCCATTGATGCATAGAGACTTGAATCAAGTAGAATGGATGGAT
This sequence comes from Lucinisca nassula, assembly GCA_963580285.1. NCBI lineage: Eukaryota > Metazoa > Mollusca > Bivalvia > Lucinida > Lucinidae > Lucinisca > Lucinisca nassula. The sequence continues at coordinate 73,006,797 of OY757019.1, read as the reverse complement.
GGAAGGATGGACACACGGATGAACGGCAGGACGAAAACTATATATCCCCATAGCATACTTTGTATGCCAGGGGTAAACACAGAAGCTTCTATAAACATTGTCATAAAACTTAAGCAAACATAAAACTTCTGAGTCTGTGACCTTGACCTGAAGGTCATTGTGGGGGGTGGGACATGCATCAATGAAATCTTTCGACCAGTATGTAACTTCAGTGTAAGTATCAACTAAATGTATCAAAGAGTTCAGAAGATACAACCTCTTAGAAACTTTAACGCAAAACTTTAACCAAAATGTAAAATTTCTAAGTCTGTGACCTTGACCTCAAGGTCCCTGTGAGGGGTGGGACATGCATCAATGAAATCTTTAGACCAGTATGTAACTTCAGTTTAAGTATCAACTAAATCTATCAAAGGATTCATAAGATACAGTGTCTTAGAAACTTTAACGCAAAACTTTAACCAAAATGATAACGGATGGACGGACGGACAGACGGAAACACGGATGGACGGACGAACGGCAGGACGAAAACATTATACCCCCATAGCATACTTTGTATGCCGGGGGTTTAACCATAGCATACTTCGTATGCCGGGGGTATAAACATAGCATACTTCGTATGCCCGGGTATAACCATAACATACTTCGTATGCCGGGGGTATAACCATAGCATACTTCGTATGCCCGGGGTATAACCATAGCATACTTCGTATGCTGGGGGTATAACCATAACATACTTCGTAAAGTAAACACACTCGGCGGATCTATCAATATGAGAATATGGCGATCCACTGTTTAAATATAGAAACGAGATGTGATGAACAGATTATAACATGGGGTTTTGGTTGTCGCCCGCAGTATCAACCCTCGAGCATTATCAGCCCTCGAGCTAAAGCTCTCAGGCTGATAATGGGGTCTCAGGTTGATACTGCGGGGGATAACCAAAACCCCATGTGATAATCTCTAAGTTTTACCCTACTCTCATTTTCTGATTCCTTATCACCATTCTTTAAAATAAGACCATGATCTCCCACAGTAGCTAAGACTTTAGAAAACAGTCACGTGAAACGTGGAACCAGATGAGTAAACATGATGAAACATTCACAGTTGACGTACCATAAAAACAGTCACCTTGAGGATTGTTGTAATTCTCCTGAAGTTTTAACAAATTTGTTTCCTGATCCAGCAAAGAGTCCAAAAGGTGCAGATGAAATGGCAAACACTGTAGAAGTAAAATTAAGAAGCTGGGTCTGCACTATTTGCTTAGGTCTGTCTGTCCCCATACAAAAGATCACTAAGGTAATGGTCAAAATTTTCTGATTCCGTATCACCACCATTTAATCCAAAATAACCTATACAGTGTTGATGGGGACGTTAAACCTCAAATCAAACAAACAAAACATCTAACAGAGAGAGAGAGAGAGAGAGGAATGGAGAGAGAAAGTGTCAACTGCTTTAAGCTCAAAGAGACCTACAGTGGGAGTTGTACCCATTCAACTTAATAAGACCAAGTATAAAGCACTCTATGTCTCACCTTTTTCTGTCTTATCAAGTTTCTTCATGAGAGTTTCCAGTGTTGATGATAACTGTTTAAAAGCTGCCTTCTTCACTTCAATACTGTCTTCACCATCCTCAGCTGATAACTCGTCCTGTGCCTGGGGAATGAATGGATCAGGAATACAATAATTTTACAAAGGTGTGATTGGGAACAGAGAAATCCCGAGGGTCACTGTATGGTATTATGAGGCTTTGCTGAGTGTTGCAAGCATCATGAGGCTTGTCAAGTGATGCTGGACTGTTCTCCCTAGAAACAGATTTTTCTTTCAACCCGTCATTCCCTTGACAAATTTTTTTTCTTCCATACCTTTCATTTCTGAATGTGGAGTTTTAATAATGCAGCCAATTAAATTGCTGAAGTGATGACATCACTGTGGCATTTGATGATGTCATTATGTTGTGACGTCAGCCAGTATGACAGCGTAAATGACAGCCTACATAACCAGTGTACATCAGGCTCCGTTTTTATCCTACCCTGCTTATGATAACCTGGGTTGGAAAAGAATTAGATGCAAGAAACATAACCTGGGCTTGAGACGAATTACAGTAAAATCCCGCTATTAAGACCACCTAAAATTAAGACTAATTCTGCTTTAACTAGAGAAAGTGACCAGTGGGTCACGTATACCCCCGGCCAGGGCCATACTCTGATATAGCTTTCAAGCTTGTATGTAATATGAATGAAGATATCAAGAAGCTATAAGAATCTATAAATGTGCTTGTAAAAGCTAAACTAAACATAAAATTTCTAAATTGACCAAGAGAGTGAGGGCATCAAAGTTACTGAAGGAGTGGAGGTATCAATGTTACTGAAGCAGCAGGGTGGGTTATGCATCAATGAAATCTTTGGACTGGTATGCAACATCGATGCAAGTATGGATTGAATTTGTCTTAGAGTTTAGAACATACAGGCATCTATAGACTTTGTCATAAAACTTTAACCAAATGTAAAATTTCTAAGCCCATGACCTTGAGGTCCAGGTCGCCGTGGGTGGGGGAAGGGACATACATCACAAAATGTTGGGACTGGTACATTGATGCAAGTATCAACTGAATTTGTCTTAGAGTTTAGAACATAATAGGCATCTATAAACTTTGTCATAAAACTTTAACCAAATATAAAATTTCAAAGTCTGTGTCCTTGACCTCAAGGTCACTGTGGGGGGTGCGACATGCATCAATGAAATCTTAAGACCAGTATGTAACTTCAGTGTAAGTATCAACTAAATCTATCAAAGGGTTCAGAAGATACAATCTCTCAGAAAATTTGACACAAAACTTTAACCAAATGTAAAATTTCTAAGTCTGTGACCTTGAAATCAAGGTCACTGTGGGGGGTGGGACATGCATCAATGAAATCTTTAGACCAGTATGTAACTTCAGTGTAAGTATCAACTAAATCTATCAAAGGGTTCAGAAAATACAATCTCCTAGAAACTTTGATGCAAAACTTTAACCAAAATGTTAATGGACAGACGGACGGACAGACAAAAAGATGGACGGACGGACGAACGGCAAGACGAAAACCATATACCCCATAGTATATTTCGTATACCGGGGGTATAAAAAGCCTATTTAGAAGGGTGCAGCTATTCTTTCTCAGGGTTTTCTGCATACAGTGACCACCTTTGGGACTGTTCAGAACTGGTCTTAAAGACCAATTTTAAACAGTCCCAAAGGTGCTCTTAACATAGGAATTTTACTGTATATGCAAGAAACAAGTATCTTAACACTAAAGGGTTATCAATGCCATAGCCTGGAAAGGCACACTGTGTCAATGGGACTAGAATATTAACTCTCTCCTTGCCTCAGCTAAACCAATTATAGCTGACTGAACTCTGACACACTGGGATTCAATGACTTGTCCAGGACCACCCATGTGTAAGTTCTGTCATTCTAAATGAGAAATACAGTTGAACTTTGATGGCTCGAACTCGCCGGGACCGCCGAAAAAAGTTCGAGCCATCGATAGTTCGAGCTCGGCAGTGCCAGCAGAAACCTCTGATCTGGGTATCTCCCCATTGCCGGGTCCTTCACCAGTTTGCTCGAAAGCTGACATACTCTCTGACATGACTGCAGGAGTGAATGATGAGCCGTATTTTTGGTCCGTATTTTAGGGCAAAGACTAATTTTGGCAGGTCTTACCCAATGTCGGTGTGAAATTTTAATTTGTGAAAAATATTTTGCCAGCTTTAATTTCCTTATGCCGCCTCATTAGCCCTGGGTTATTATAGGTGTTTACAGTAAACTTAATTTGACACCTTCTCAACATTAATCTCTTGACCTGTTGATCAAAGGGATTGCACCAATCAAGTACACCTGTGTTATGTAAACAGCTGTTTCGGCAAGACGCTTTGCGTCTTATGATACTGATCATGCGCCTTCGTGATTTGATCGATAAAATTGGAATTTTTAAAAAGGTAATTAGTGCGAACCATCGGTGGGATTTTACATAGAAAATGCACTCTAGGGACCAGGCTTAGAGTTCAAGGGTTCGAGCCATCGTGGTTCGAGCCAAGGGTGGCATGTTTAGTTAAAATGAATAGGGATTTTGCCGGGACTATAAAGTCAGTTCGACCCAAACGTGGTATTCCAGCCAACCGAGTTCGACCCATCAAGGTTCGACTGTACATGAATTTCAAAAATGAAAAATTATCCTTGAAAAATACATCACGGGAGAGAAATTAACCTAAATATCTGGGTCAAAATGTTCAAAGCACCGTTAGCTTTATGAGCTCATAACAAAACTAGACAAAAGTGCCCAGTGGGGCACGTATACCCCCGGCCAGTGCCATCACCTCAGCTGAAACAAGAACTACAAAGGGAAATAACTCTAAAAGGCCTGACCCCTTGGCCCTTATTTTCTTTCCCACAATACAACTAGTCATACTGATCATGTTTGCAAAATTTCAAGTTTCTATGTACAGTAGTTATTGAGAAATCTTTGACACAAAATAAAAATATACACTATTAAACAGCAAGAACTACAAAGGGAAACAACTCTAAAAGGCCTGACCCCTTGGCCCTTATTTTCTTTCCCACAATACAAGTAGTCATACTGATCATGTGTGCAAAATTTCAAGTTTCTATGTGAAGCAGTTCCTGAGATATCTTTTACACAAACAAGAACTACAAAGGGAAATAACTCTAAAAGGCCTGACCCCTTGGCCCTTATTTTCTTTCCCACAATACAACTAGTCATACTGATCATGTTTGCAAAATTTCAAGTTTCTATATGAAGCAGTTCCTGAGATATCTTTGACACAAAATAATTGTTTACGGACAGACGGAAAAGACAAAAACTATATACCCCCATGGCATACTTCGTATGCCGGGGGTATAATTAGTGGTCAATATGTCAAATGTTGTAGTAAGTACAATATCTCATACAATGGTATTTTTGCTGACAAAATGTTACCATACTTTCCATATTCAAATAATCAAAGTTTTAACGATATGTTAACCAATGTCATTGTTAGTTTGGAACAAAAGGACCCAAGATGATTGTTACATGGTGTCAAATATTCTTTGTTTTCACTAGAAATAGGTGATTTCCATAAACTAGCAGCAAATTCACAAATGGCGTCTTTCTCATAAGGAAGTTCTTGTCCTCGAACCATGAAACCTTGAAGGTAAATGGATATACCCAAAACGATTTTTTCTCACACTCTAAACGATGGCGACAACTCTAGTGAGTTCCTGTTTTTCTACACAGACAGCAAAATTCAATGGAATTTATTCACACTGAAGTTAAGATAAACTAAATGTTATCTCTGAGATTGACAGTGTAGGTAAACAAACCTCTTTGAATATATCATCAAACTGCTGTTCCATGGAAGTCCTTACTTTCTGTTTTAGTGCGGCTAATTGTTCCCTTCTATTCTTATACCTCTCCTTGATAGACTTCAGCTCTGTAATAAGCAGGAATCATTAGTTTTGTACAACTGGATGAAGAAAAATAAAACTTGGTTACATGTGTTCTTTTCTTGACATTAAGAGTAGACCTCTTTTTCTATAGGACTTAGACAACAGGCAAGAATGTAGGAGGTCACAGTAATTGTCTCCCTTGAAATGCTAGTTAAAATGTCAGGTATATCCAATATCCTTAACCCTCATCATTTCTTATAGCACTTCTCTCTGTACAATCTCATTAACCACATTTTTTTATGTGAAAAGCCTTTCATTACACTAAAATAACTATAACAGAATGTTTCTGCTATGCATGGCAGGTCGTTAAAACAAGCAGAATATTTTTCATTGCGCATTTTCCAACGTAATTTATGCTAATCTACTTGTGAATATAATACAACAACTTATTGGACAGCATCAAAAATTTTCAGTACTATATTATATCAGGGCTCAAGCTAGAGGGCGACTCAGGCGAAGAAGTCGCCCTGTTGGGGCTCACTTCGCCGACTTTGGCGATGAAAGCGAAAAAAACTTCGCCCTGAAATTTCGCCCGTTTTTTTTTTTTTTTTTTTTGGTGTCTTCCTTGTGAACAGTAACGGTAAACTGACAAGGTGATGATAATCCTTCGATCCACTAGTGTCAGAAATCTCAGTAATTACACTGAACAAAGCTAACTATTTATTCTGCACTTCGTGTCAGTTGCAGTTTGGTACTGTTATGTAATTTAATTCTAACAGTTAGCTCATGCCGCTCGAGCCACTTGCACAGGCTTAGTAGTTTTGCACGGTCATAAATCTATCTCGGTTGATTGCACAAAGTTTTTATTGCAATAAGAGCCAATTAAGATTACACAAAATTATGTAACTTAAACAGGTATATTTGTACCGTTAGCTCGTGCTAAAGTCCGGGTGCGGACGTACTTCGTTAAGTGCTGTTGTATTCAGTAATAAGATTATTTCAGCAGTGGCATTGACACTGCATTAGAATTTAATAATTTTTAAATAAAGATGGTTTATTTGTTTCGCCATTGATTTGTTTGTACATTACTTTTGCATCCATCAATCGTTTTCATTTTTTATGGACAACAACAAAAGTAGGTAGCATTTTTTTATTTTGTAAGTGAAAATAATTATCACTTGCCGGTAAATAATAAGTAATTATCCAAATTCATAAAAAATAACAACTGATTTTCATCTAGCGAGGTTGTTCCCCCTTGTTTTAAAGGAACTGGGTGAGAAATGATCTAACTAGTACACAGAAACCTCACCATTCATTATAACATGGATGGATACAACAAAAGTTACAGCTTGCCCAAATACAGTAAAATTACTATATTAAGACCACCTTTGGGACAGTTCAAAAGTGGTCTTTAAGACCACTTTTGAACAGTCCCAAAAGTGGTCTCTGATCAGGGGCCACTGTATGCAGAAAACAGAATGAACTAGACAAAAGTGCCCAGTGGGGCACGTATACCCCCGGCCAGTGCCATCACCTCAGCTGAAAATAGCAATGTCAAAAGCTTCTTTGCATATACAGAACTACAAAGGGAAATAACTCTAAAAGGCCTGACCCCTTGGCCCTTATTTTCTTTCCCATAATACAACTAGTCATACTGATCATGTTTGCAAAATTTCAAGTTTCTATGTACAGTAGTTATTGAGAAATCTTTGGCACAAAATAAAAATATACACTATTAAACAGCAAGAACTACAAAGGGAAATAACTCTAAAAGGCCTGACCCCTTGGCCCTTATTTTCTTTCCCACAATACAAGTAGTCATACTGATCATGTGAGCAAAATTTCAAGTTTCTATATGAAGCAGTTCCTGAGATATCTTTGACACAAAATAATTGTTTACGGACACAAAGACAGAGAACTACAAAGGGAAATAACTCTAAAAGGCCTGACCCCTTGGCCCTTATTTTCTTTCCCACAATACAACTAGTCATACTGATCATGTTTGCAAAATTTCAAGTTTCTATGTACAGTAGTTATTGAGAAATCTTTGACACAAAATAAAAATATACACTATTAAACAGCAAGAACTACAAAGGGAAATAACTCTAAAAGGCCTGACCCCTTGGCCCTTATTTTCTTTCCCACAATACAAGTAGTCATACTGATCATGTTTGCAAAATTTCAAGTTTCTATGTACAGTAGTTATTGAGAAATCTTTGACACAAAATAAAAATATACACTATTAAACAGCAAGAACTACAAAGGGAAATAACTCTAAAAGGTCTGACCCCTTGGCCCTTATTTTCTTTCCCACAATACAAGTAGTCATACTGATCATGTGTGCATAATTTCAAGTTTCTATGTGAAGCAGTTCCTGAGATATCTTTGACACAAAATAATTGTTTACGAACAGACAGACGGAAAAGACAAAAACTATATACCCCCATTGCATACTTCGTATGCCGGGGGTATAAATATACACTATTAAACAGCAAGAACTACAAAGGGAAATAACTCTAAAAGGCCTGACCCCTTGGACCTTATTTTCTTTCCCACAATACAAGTAGTCATACTGATCATGTGTGCAAAATTTCAAGTTTCTATGTGAAGCAGTTCCTGAGATATCTTTGACACAAAATAATTGTTTACAAAAACTACAAAGGGAAATAACTCTAAAAGGCCTGACCCCTTGGCCCTTATTTTCTTTCCCACAATAGTACTAGTCATACTGATCATGTTTGCAAAATTTCAAGTTTCTATGTACAGTAGTTATTGAGAAATCTTTGACACAAAATAAAAATATACACTATTAAACAGCAAGAACTACAAAGGGAAATAACTCTAAAAGGCCTGACCCCCTGGCCCTTATTTTCTTTCCCACAATACAACTAGTCATACTGATCATGTTTGCAAAATTTCAAGTTTCTGTGTACAGTAGTTATTGAGAAATCTTTACACAAAATAAAAAAATATACACTATTAAACAGCAAGAACTACAAAGGGAAATAACTCTAAAAGGCCTGACCCCTTGGCCCTTATTTTCTTTCCCACAATACAAGTAGTCATACTGATCATGTGAGCAAAATTTCAAGTTTCTATATGAAGCAGTTCCTGAGATATCTTTGACACAAAATAATTGTTTACGGACACAAAGACAGAGAACTACAAAGGGAAATAACTCTAAAAGGCCTGACCCCTTGGCCCTTATTTTCTTTCCCACAATACAACAAGTCATACTGATCATGTTTGCAAAATTTCAAGTTTCTATGTACAGTAGTTATTGAGAAATCTTTGACACAAAATAAAAATATACACTATTAAACAGCAAGAACTACAAAGGGAAATAACTCTAAAAGGCCTGACCCCTTGGCCCTTATTTTCTTTCCCACAATACAAGTAGTCATACTGATCATGTGTGCAAAATTTCAAGTTTCTATGTGAAGCAGTTCCTGAGATATCTTTGACACAAAATTTACAAAAACTACAAAGGGAAATAACTCTAAAAGGCCTGACCCCTTGGCCCTTATTTTCTTTCCCACAATACAAGTAGTCATACTGATCATGTGTGCAAAATTTCAAGTTTTCTATGTGAAGCAGTTCCTGAGATATCTTTGACACAAAATTTACAAAAACTACAAAGGGAAATAACTCTAAAAGGCCTGACCCCTTGGCCCTTATTTTCTTTCCCACAATACAAGTAGTCATACTGATCATGTGTGCAAAATTTCAAGTTTCTATGTGAAGCAGTTCCTGAGATATCTTTGACACAAAATAATTGTTTACGGACAGACGGAAAAGACAAAAACTATATACCCCCATGGCATACTTCGTATGCCGGGGGTATAAGAGATATCTTTGACACAAAATAATTGTTTACGGACAGACGGAAAAGACAAAAACTATATACCCCCATGGCATACTTCGTATGCCGGGGGTATAAAGAATAACTGCAGCCAACCAAATAAGCTTTTTAAAGCAGAATTAGTCTTCATTTCAGGTGGTCTCAATAGCGGAATTGATTGATACCCCTATAAAACACACTTTTCTCTAAATAGGGGTTTACAGGAGAACTCATTACTTTGTTGTTGTTCGGCGTTAAGCCGCACCCACTTCTCCCTAGACCCAGCAAACTTCTCCCTATTTTCCCAGGATGGAGAAGTCACTTCTCCCAAATGTTTTGGGCTAGCTTGAGCCCTGTATATTTGAAGAGATACTGTCCAATCAAAATAAAGAGTCAATCAGACTGTAGTGTTCATGATTTCATTAGTAACTGATGACAACCCTACTTGATGTGTTTTGTTTTGGAGTTTAATGGCCCAGTCAACACTTTTTAGAGCATTTTGTGCCAGCCGTTGTATTAGCCACACTTTACCTGGCAAGGCTTATATATAGTGTATATTTTTTTGCCAGAAACTGACAATGCCAATCTCGAATCACGGGAAGGAAGAGAATGACTGTTGAAAAGATTTCATGATCAATTTCCATGAAAGAATGTTGCCGTCCCAGCAGGTATCACATCCCTGATTGCCTGATCACCAGTCAGATGCAAACCTGAGCTACCAAGAACGGCAGCCTACTTAAGTCAAGGTTAATGGTTGAAGAGCTGTAGAAAGAAATTTCTGATGTCATTACCTAAATATTGTTTCACTGCACTGCTGACAGTGGCATGCCTTCTTTGTAAAAGCATTTACTTCTATGTAAACAGTAGAGGGCCTCATGGAAAATAAGCTGTTACAATACTTATGCATGTTAAAGGTAACCCTAACTAAATAAAGTCTTCACTTATTTATTAATTTTCTTACTTACTTACCCTCGGATGCGCGTTTGACTGGTGGACAGGAGGACGCGGGTTCGATACCTGCTGGTGTCGGCAACATTCTTTCCGGAATTGATTGATCATGAAATCTTTTCTTAGTCATTTTCTCCCTTCCACTGATTCAAGATGGGCAGTTGTCAGTTTCTGGCGAAAGAATATGCACTGTACTGGTTAACCACTTATGTATAAGCCTGCCCAGGAAAAGTGTGGATAGGTGAACTGACTGGCTCAAACATGGCCTAAATAGTGTTGACTGGGCCATTAAACCCCAATACAAACAAACAAAACTTACTTACCCACTTAGTATGATTTAGAAACAAAAGAAATGAGAAAGTCCATTGCAATAAAGTTAACTGTATTGGAAATTGTCATTTGCATTAGTATATTGTCTGTTTTATGGTTACAGATTGTACTTCATAGTGCCGCCAATGCATCACTGTAAACTGCAACTGTGTTTACCTTAAATGTAAGTTACACCTGTAAACCTGGTCGCAGTTGTTCAAAGTACCATTAGCTTAACAAACTTGTTAGCTGTTAAAAAGTTAACTGTTCAAATTGTATTTGCAAAAGCTACTCACATTTTTTTCAGCAAAACTATTCGCATATCTGCCATATTAAAAGATCAAAGTTGTAAAGATTTGTCTACTAATGACATTGTTAGCTTTGAACAACCGGGCGCTGATGATTTACAATCCAAAAATGGTCATTCTGAAGACACTTATCGCTGAAATGTACAAGAAATTTACCTGCACCCATTTCTTCTGCCTCTTCATCATCTTCTCTGGAAGAGAACAAACATAGGCACAAAGCTTAAAAGACACTTTCTGACAGACATTGAAATTGCATTTGGTGTGTGTTTGTTTGTTTAAGTTCGGGTTTTAGGTCCACATCAACACTATTTAGGTCATTTTGGAGATGTTGCTTCTAATTTTGTGGGCCTTTTACCAGACATTGAGATGGAATGACAGCTCAAGTCCTACCACCAACAGAAACCACCAGAGTTTAAGGAGCAGTCTGACCCACAACCCTTTTTCTGGGCATGCTTAGACCTAAGCGGTTTACCAGTACTCAAGTTTGGACATTTTCAGCTCTGTGTGGAAGCACTATGCAACCCAATCTATTTCTCCAAGCCCCATTGGGCAGGGACACTGCTGGTGTGTGTATCTGAGTGTGTAAGTGTTTGTGCCTTACAGCCTAGTCAACACTATTAGCAGGCCAACCTTCAAACATTGTTCCTCAACAAACAAAAACATAGTGCACATACGTAATTTCTTCAATATCTGAAGCCAGCCCTTCTCGAATCAGGGGCAGTTGGATAATGACCATAAATAGAAAGGAAACTTATGCTCAAAGTCAACTTTATCCTTTCGCCCCTGAGTTTCTGAAGTGGACTCCTCTTTGCATTTGGACACATCCAATTTCATTAAATGGTTGATTTAGCCAATGATGGCAAGCAGTGTCGATCCTGATTAGAGGGCTCATAACTGTAATGATCCTAAATATTGGGATGGACAGGCCTAAGCAAACAGTGCAGAAATAGCAGTCTGATACGGTCTGCACTATTTGACATTCCATCTGCACTTTTTGGACTCCTTGCTTAATCGTGCAACAAATTTTTAAACTTTAGGAGAATTACAGCAAGTCACTAAGGTGTCCTAATCTTTAGGATTTTTACAGTATGAGCTGTCACATCGGAATCTACATTGTTTGCACAGGAATGTGTACAGGTCTACAGGATTAAAAGGGCTAAGTTACCGCATTCGATTCAATCTCAATATTCCTTAACTCACAATCCAATTAACTAACAACTGTTCTTGCATAAATGGTTGTTTGAAGCCATTGTCAAATGGACTGAAAGCCATGCTTAAACAACAAAATCCATGTTCAAATCATGAAATTGGTTTGTTGTTTGAACATGGATTTTGAGCTTTTGCTATCACCAGACGGGTCTTGCTTTGTTTACGTTACATTGAGCGAAGTAACGTTATCACCCTGAATGTAGTGTTTTAGAGTTCTATGATGACATCAGAGGGTTCTGCGTAACAACATCATTGTAAACAACATTCTGAACAAGCTGCCATGTTGGTGTGCCAGACCCATTTTTAGAGTTTATAAATGGATACAGCTGACGTATTTTACACGAGAGACCAATTTCATGATTCCCCATTGTGATAACACATTTGTGTAACATAGTGGTGTCTTTCATACCACCAAAACAATTAATTTTCTGATGAAATTTTGTGATAATTTTCTAATTTATTCTTCAAACATGGGTCAAAGGCAGTTCAAAGGGCTAACCATAACCTATGTATTGGAGCAGAAATAAGAAAAATAATGCATACCCCTATAAACCCCATTTTTCTCATATAAAGTGGGGTTTAGAAGGGAGTTCATTTCACAGCCTTATTAACATGATGCTGTTTGCTTTCCTGTACTCTAAACCACTCTAAAAATGGAACCTACTCTTAACCCTTATCCTGCTGAATATTCATTTAAGCCACACCCATTTCTGTCTATCATCCAATCAAATTACTTGATGTAATTGATTGCTACAAATTCATAAACTGAATGCCAAACAGTGTAGATTGTGATCAGATGATCTGGATCTACACTATTTGCAAAGATAGGGGTTTTCGTGAACAGCAAGATAAGGGTTAAATAGAGGAATTTTCTCCTAACAGTACAAATTCTTTCCATCATAAGTAGACCTCTATGGAAGGGGAGTTAAAGGCATTTTATTAGAATGTTGGGACTTCTGACAGTGTATTCATTCTTCTTAACACACAACTTTGTCTGAGTGATGTGCTGAGAAGGTTATACAGGTGTAAAAAATCATAAGGAATTATCCAACAATTGAATCCAATAATCTGGCTTTTTTTGTTTTGGTTTTAGAGCCCTTTCAAGACAATTTCTCTCATATATAGCCAATTATTAATCAAAGGCGAGTGAATACCTGGAGAAAAAATACCTAACCTTACGTTGCAGAACTTAACATCTCACATGTGATCCAAGCTAGGCTTGAACTTACAGTGGTGAGAGACCTAATGTTTATGAGTCATCATCCCTCATCACACCACAAGGCCCATAGAGCTGTTACAGAATGGTGTAACTTTCTTGTAAATCTTTTGTTCATCAAGGAACTTTGGACTTGAAAATCTTAAACCAAAATTGAAGATTGAACAGCAACTACGGTTGATGAGACTGGAATGGCATTTCAGGTTCAGAGGACCCTTGTTATAACGACAGTATTTGTTCCCTATTATTGTGCGTTAAAAAGAATTTGCCGTTATAAGGAATCCCAGTTAGGAGTATGTTAGGTAATAAAAGGCCTTTTCCCCATTATTAGGTCAAGAAACAAATGCTACAGATATTTGTTAGAATCGCCTCACCTAAGCCTTGAGTTAAGTAGTCATTACATTCAAAATGCCATTTTAACGAGTTTTTTCGTTAAAACAAATGTCGTTATATCGCAGGTTCTCTGTACCTTATATAAGGCCAGCTAAAATCAACAAAATTTACATGTCATCCATTGCTCAAGAATGTTAAAACTCAAAGTGAAAACTTACAAAAGAAACTTTAAGTCCTCATCTTCCTCTTCTTCTCTTTCATGATCTTTGACCTTACTTGATTTCTTGACAAGGTCAGCAACCTCCTCTCCCTCCTGACCTTCAACTTTACTTGTTTCCTTCACAGGGTCAGCAACCTTGACCTTGTCAATGTCATCCATGGCTTCTTTTAGAAAGTCTTTGATATCCTCTGGACTGTTGATTACCTTAACTTTGAATTTTCCTGCATCAGCTGTGCCTGGAAATATACATCTCATGGGAGTTGTCATGTCATATAAAATTCATGCAATAAATTTAATCTTTACCATGCTGAATAACTTAATATGCTATGCTACACTCCTCGATTTTAAGCCAATTGTGATATATGCTTTTAAGCCTTACCCTAATGAATATTTCAATTGGCCACACCAATTTCTGACTATCAGCCAATCATATTACATGATATAATATTTTCCTTCAAATTCACAAGCTGAATGACAAACAGTGTAGATACTGATCAGATGGCTTCTTCAGAAGCAAACAGTGTAGATCCAGATCAGATGGCTTCTTCAGAAACCATCTGATCTGGATCTACACTGTTTCAGGACAAACCGATAAAGGTTAGTATTTACCATAGATTCTGAAGCAGAACAGAAATCAGTACAGATCATGATCAACTGGAGTCTTCCCATCCCCTATTCAACACAGAACCTTTCCACATGCACCAGAACATATTTTGTCCTAACAAAGAAACCTCTACCAACAATGCAAACTATCACTTTTTGCACAGTTTTTTTGGTTTGATTTGAAGTTTAACATCCCCGTCAACACAGTATAGGTCATTTTGGAGATGTTGCTTCCAGTTTTGTGGAACTTTTACCCGACATTGAGATTAAATGACATCAACAGGGTTTATATGCATGGATGGTCCGACTCGCACCACTTTATATGGGCAGGCTTAGAACCCCTAAGTGATTTACAAGTACTAGTGTGCGGTCGGTTTCAGCTCTGCGTGGAAGCATCATGCAGCCCAATCTATTTCTTCAAGCCCCAATGGGTGGGGGCCGACTTTTTGCACAGTGTTATTACAGCCTAAACATTACCCCCTCAAACATTTTTATATCAAAATTCAAAGAGCAAAAACAAAAATCTGATCCAGTTGTTCAAAACTAACAAAAAACTTTAGTTAATCTAGTGTTAAAAATTTTATCACTAAGTATCAAAAATATACTGGTATTTTTGCTGTAACATGTTGGTGGCTTTTTCAGCAAAAACACCAGTTTTACAACTACATGCTATAATATTTTAGTGACACCAATAAAAGCTGGTTTTATTGTTTGTGAACAATGGAGTTGTAGATCAGCCTGAACATATCACAGTCTGATCAGCACACTTGGACAGTACAATACCTATAATTTCTATATCTAATTAACCCATTTTGTACTGGAAACCCCAAAACGCGTAGTTGGCAAACAGTGCAGGCCCAGATCAGACGCCGCAAAAAGCATTTTTGATGAAAACACAACCCGACACCCCTAAATTTTGAAATGGATTCCTGCTATATATATGGTGGAAGATTCCATTTGGTACAACAAGGGTTAAACTTCAGGACACTTGCTAGAGCGTGTAGCTGAGGAGGCCAGTTTCTGTCTTACCCAGCTGCACAACCAGGGCCGTTGTTCAAAGCATTGTTACCTTAACAAGCTCATTAGTGGTAAAATAATTATTGTTAACTGTTCTAGTAAGTACAATATCTAATGCAGTGATATTTTTACTGAAAAACAATGTTAGCAGCTTTTACAGATGCAGAAGCTGCTCACATTTTTCTCAGCAAAAATATAAGCATATTTGCAACATTAAATGATCTAAGTTTTAATGATAAATTAACTAATGATGTCACTATTTTTGAACTGGCCCCCAAAGACAGGTTTTTCTCTTCATGGGGCTCAAATTATGTTCAACCACTAATGAATTTGTCAAGCTTACCATATTCTGAATAACTGGGTCCAGTTGTTCAAAGTGTTGTTAGCTTAAAGAGCTCATTAGCAGCCAAAAAATTACTTGTACTATTAGAAAAATATCTAAAACCCTGATATTTTGCAGAAAAAAATATGAGCAGCTTTTGCATTTGCAAAATCTACTCACATTTATTCAACAAAATGTTTATATTATAAATGCCATATTAAATGATAAACTTTTTAACAATATCTACACCAATGACATCATTGGTTTTGAACAACTGAATCCTAGGTGCTAACAATATTTTATTTACCAGCCAGTTTTGCTGCTTTCATGAGATCTGACAAACCATCACCAAACAGTGACTGACTGGCTGATTCCAACATCTCTACTTCCCCACTGTCAACCTCTTCTTGTATCTCTACACCATCTTCTGGAATAAGAACAAAGAGGTCAGAACAAGGTGAATGGACACAAGTGACCAGCTGTTCAACACATCGTTAGCTTTACAAACTTGTAGCTAGAACCTGTTCTAGCAAATCAGGGCCTGACAATCAGGGCATAAAGTTTCAACCACTTGCCTGGCAGTCCACAGCATCTTAAATATGGCTCAGAATTAAAATATTCCATATATATTCTATACAATTTCTGGGCGAGTGAAATAAAAACTCACTTGCTTAACCAAAATTTGGACTTGTCCTGGGCGGCTGGGTAATGGACTTGTTATGCCCTGAGCAAATACCATATCCTCTATTCATATTATGTGGTATTTTTGCAGGAAAGCATGCACATAGCAAATTGTTCTAGCAAGTACCATATTGGTTCTACTTACAGGTGTATTTTTGCTGAAAAAATGTGAGAAGCTTCTGCAATAAATCTGCTTCCACATTTTAGTTAATATGGAAATAAAGCTACACCCATTTTAAAGTGTTTTTTTCTGCAATAAAGCTACTCCCTTTTTTTTAGTTTTTTCTTCAATAAAGCTACATATTTGCTGCAATAAAGCTACTCCCATTTTTTTTTTCTGCAATAAAGCTGCACCCAATTTTTTCTGCAATAAAGCTACTCCCATTTTTTTTTCTGCAATAAAGCGACTCCTATTTTTTTTTTCTTTCTGCAATAAAGCTACACCCATTTTTATCTGCAATAAAGCTACTCCCATTTTTTATTTTTTCTGCATTTTGTCTGCAATAAGCTACTCCCCTTTGTTAATTTTTTCTGCAATAAAACTACACCCATTTTTTTCTGCAATAAATCTACCCCCACTTATTTTCTTCTGCATTTTGTCTGCAATAAGCTACTCCCATTTGTTAGTTTTTTTTCTGCAATAAAGCTATACCCATTTTATGGTTGTTTTTTCTGCAATAAATCTTCTCTCATTTTTAATCTGCAATAATGCTACACAAATGTTTTTTTTAGTATATTTCAGAAATAAAGCTTCTTCAATTTTTAGTAGAACTATCAATTTGTCCTGAACTGGATGTTTGCAGTTTCAATATAATGTTAGATGACAACTTGATAGCTTCCAACAGGTCCCTCAATGTTTTTCTGCTATTGCTAATACATGAACTGTCTATCAGGAAAAAAACTTGCTTTCCTGCCATTTGAATCCTTTCTTGTGTCGAAGGTTCTCTTACAAGACTGTGCTCCAAGACAAGAAGACATTAATCACATGGTCAGTTAAAAAGAGAATTTTTCACATTTTTCAATGAAAATATGTGTTGTGGGTATTCATTACAATAGCTTCATTCAATGCAATTCTAGCCAGAAACTAAAATTTTTAATGCACTATTCTAAATATAATTCTTGTCACTACCTCTACAGAAATTAAAATATCTGCAGGAGAGAGCGATTTCCCTTTGAGGTGAAAACAAGCAGGTGAAGAGGAATTAGATAATATTTTTATCAACATTGCCATAATGGCAGCTATTAACTGTCTCCTTTATGAGAACAATTTTTATCTGATTTGGGACACCAAAGCTAAAACAATTCCTCAAATATGAGTTGTGTTTTTTTTTGTACAATTAGCCCCAATCGAATGCGTTTGTTTATTTTTTGTCTGTTTTAAAATTACTGTGATGTCTGCACAAAAAAAAGGTATGCACTGTCAGCAGTCTAAATCAAATGTCCACAACAAAAAATGATGATGACATATTTATGGACACTCTTACCCCACTAGCACCGACAAAAACAGTGGGAAATATGGCTCCTGCTGATAGCATTGGCAAAACCATTTGGATTAGGCCCCCCGCCCATTGGGGCTTGAAGAAATAGATGGCCTGCAGGCTGCTTCTACACATAGCTGAAACCAGCCGCACACAAGTACTGGTTAACCACTTAGAGGACCTAGCCTGCCCAGGCAAAGCGGTGCAAGTCGGACTGTCCATGCTTTTTAACCCTATTGGTTTCATTGGGCGACGGGGCTTGAGATGTCATTTCATCTCAATGTCTGGTAAAAGTCCCCCAAAATTGGAAGCAACGTCTCCAAAATGACATATACAGTGTTAACTGAGACGTTAAACCTCAAATCAAACAAACAAGTTTGGACGCAGATCAGGCACGACAAAAATTTGGGCCTAATCTGGATCCAAACTTTTGACCCTCTGATGGTATTCCTGTAAGGTTTTTCTGATAAAGTTAATTAAAATTAAGAACAAGAGGCCCAAGGGCCACTATGCTCACCAGAGCTCAGTTGAACACTGCCCACTAGCAGCCATGTATTTTAACATGATATGATTTTAATCTATCAATTATAAAGTCTCCCCAACAAATCCCCATTCCCAAATGAGCATGAAAATATTAGGCATTTTATAAAGCTGTGGAGGTGGAGCATGGACTGGATGCGTCATATCACAAGGAACAAGAATATCTATGGTTTATGGGTGGGGATCTGTATGGTTCCTGAAATATAAGGCCACAAAAGATCACAGGAAAGCCCAGGATTGCAGTCACTGAATGAGTCTTATCAAAAGGACCAAGAATATATATGGTTTAGGGGAGGGGATCTGAATGGTTTCTGAGATACATATGTGGCTTTTTATGAAGTGGATGGGTGGGGCTTGGCCCAGGGCATCCCTGGGGACCTCCAGGATGGTGGAGGTCACTGAATGTGTCTTATCATAAGGAAATGAATATATATGGTTGAGGGGTGGGGCTCTGAACAGTTTCTCAGAATAGTTGGTCTTTTGTGCAGTAGAGGTGTGGGGTATGGCCCTGGCACAACCTGTTAGACCCCAAGGTTCCTATACCTGTATGTGTCTTATCATAAGGAACAAGAATATATATGGTTTAAGGATAGAGATCTGAACGGTTTCGGAGATATATGGCTTTTTATGAAGTGGAGGGGTTGGGCATGACCCACGGCACCCCGGGGGACCCCCATGATGGTATCACTGAATGTGTCTTATCGCAAGGAACATGAATATGTATGGTTTATGGGTGGGGCTCTGGACAGTTTCTTATATATATGGCAGACCCCTAGGTGGGTGTCATTGAATGCGTCTTATGATATGAGATATATGGCCAGTTATGAAGTGGAGGGGGTGGGGCATGGCCCTGGCACAACCTGCAAATGTTTTGTTTGTTTGATTTGAGGTTTAACATCCCCATCAACACTGTAAAGGTCAATTTGGAGACATTGCTTCCAATTTTGTGGGACTTTTACCCGACACTGAGATGAAATGACATCTCAAGCCCTGTCGCCCAATGAAACCTATAGGGTTTATAAGCATGGACGGTCCGACACTCACACCTCTTTGCCTGGGCAGGCTTAGATCCTCTAAGCGGTTTACCAGTACTCGTTTGTGTGGGTCAGATTCAGTTCTGCGTAGAAGCATCATGCAGCCCATATATTTCTTCAAGCCCCAATGGGCGGGGCCAAAAAAGCAAATGTCTGACAGAAGTTTACTCAAGATATATTTCTATAAGAATTTTGTCAAAATATCTGCAATGACTTGACAGTAAATGCCATTTTTCAATTTTCCCCATTATAAGTCTATGGAAAACTAGTTTCCATAGCAACCAAACTACAAGAGGCTCAATGAGCCTAAACCGCTCACCTGAGGAACTTAAGTTTTAACAATTCACAGACTTGACTACTAAATCTGCTAATAGAATCCAGCCCATTGACCCTTACAGGATATAAGTCATCATTATTGCATTGCATTCCAAGTTTGAGACTTCTAGCTTCTATAGTTCCTGAGAAATCTTTGACGAAAATTTAACATTGGTCAAAATGGAGAGAAAGAAGAATGAAAGAACAGATGAACAAATAAGCTGAGAAAGCCCAATGTCTCTTACACAAAATAAGTCATCATTATTCTATTGAATACCAAATTTGGTTTCTTCTAGCTTTTATAGTTCCTGAGAAATCTTTGATTAAAAATTTAACATTGGTCTATTATCTCTATATGGAGAGAAAGAAGAATGAAGGAACAAATGAACCAGACTAGCTCCAAAACCTAATGCAGCCTTTCCCCTTGCCCAATGGTGCTACACATAAAATTTAAACAAGATTGGTCGACTGCCTTCTGAGATATGCTTCATTGAAAGTGTGGACGACGGATGGACGGACGACAGACGACGGACTCCGGAGCCTTGGTATACTATCAGCTCACTGGAGCCTTTGGCTCAGGTGAGCTAAAAATTCAAGTCGCTATTTCTGTCACAACATTTTCCCTACGTTAAGTCTATGGGCAAATTTTTTTGTCTCTCAAGGTCACGTAACTCCGAGGTCAATATTCCGATTCGGCCCAAAATCGAACTTAACCGAGATTTTATGCCTGTCCTCGTTACCTGCAAGTTTGAAGCTGATATGAATAAAAATAAAGTTGCTATCGTGGTCACAACGTATTTTTTTATGCTCAAGGGCAGGTAACTCCAAGGCAAATATTCCAATTCGGCCCAAAATCGAACTTAACCGAGATTTTATGTCTGTCCTCGTTACCTGCAAGTTTGAAGCTGATCTGAAAAAAATTCAAGTCGCTATCGTAGTCGCAACATTTTCCCTAATTAAGTCTATGGGCAAATTTTTTGTCGCTCAAGGTCACGTAACTCCGAGGTCAATATTCCGATTCAGCCCAAAATTGAACTTAACCGAGATTTTATGCATGTCCTCGTTACCTGCAAGTTTGAAGCTGATATGAATAAAAATAAAGTTGCTATCGTGGTCACAACGTATTTTTTTATGCTCAAGGGCAGGTAACTCCAAGGCAAATAATCCGATTCGGCCCAAAATCGAACTTAACCGAGATTTTATGTCTGTCCTCGTTACCTGCAAGTTTGAAGCTGATCTGAAAAATATTCAAGTCGCTATCGTAGTCACAACATTTTCCCTATGTTAAGTCTATGGGCAAATTTTTTGTCGTCCAAGGTCATGTAACTCCGAGGTCAATATTCCGATTCGAACTTAACTGAGATTTTATGCCTGTCCACGTTACCTGCAAGTTTGAAGCTGATCTGAAAAATATTCAAGTGGCTATCGTAGTCACAACATTTTCCCTATGTTAAGTCTATGGGCAAATTTTTTGTCGCTCAAGGTCACGTAACTCCGAGGTCAATATTCCGATTCTGCCCAAAATCGAACTTAACCGAGATTTTATGCCTGCCCTTATTATCTGCAAGAATGAAGTCGACAAGTTTGAAGCTGATCTGAATAAAAATAAAGTTGCTATCGTGGTCACAACGTATTTTTTTAAGCTCAAGGGCAGGTAACTCCAAGGCAAATAATCCGATTCGGCCCAAAATCGAACTTGACCGAGATTTTATGCCTGTACTGGTTATCTGCAAGAATGAAGTCGATCAGAAAAAAATTGACGGAGCTAGAGTGATGACAAGCTTTTTCCTATGTGAAGTCTATGGGAGCTAGATGTTGCCATGGCAACCAGAGTTCCACTCAGATCTGCCTGAAAACCTTATGAAGCCTTTCCACTTGCCCAATAATGCGACACATGAAATTTGATCAAAGTTGGCCAGGTAGTCTTTAAGATATACATTTTTGAAATTCCCATTAACCCTAATGCAAAAACACACAAGGGCAGGTAACTCCTAAGTGAATGATCCGATTCTGCCAGTTATCGACCTTGACCGAGATTTTATGGCTGTGCTGGTTATCTGCAAGAATAAAGCCAATCTGAAAATAATTGAAGCAGCTACGGTGATGACAACATTCTCCCCATGTTAAGTCAATAGGCAATTTTTTTCAACGCTCAAGGGCACGTAACTCCTGAGTGAATAATCCGATTCAGCCCAAAATCGAACTTGATCGAGATTTCATGCCTGTCCTCGTTATCTGCAAGAATGAAGTCGATCAGAAAAAAATTGACGGAGCTAGAGTGATGACAAGCTTTTTCCTATGTTAAGAACGCTCAAGGGCACGTAACTCCTGAGTGAATAATCCGATTCAGCCCAAAATCGAACTTGATCGAGATTTCATGCCTGTCCTAGTTATCTGCAAGAATGAAGTCGATCAGAAAAAAATTGACGGAGCTAGAGTGATGACAAGCTTTTTCCTATGTTAAGCCTATGGGAGCTCTTTGTTGCTGTGGCAACCAGTTCTCATCCGATCTGCACGAAAACCTAATACAGCCTTTCCCCCTACCTGATGATGGTTCATAGGAAATTTGATCAAGGCCGGCCCACTGGTTCCAGAGATATACTTCGTTGAAAGTGTGGACGACGGACGCCGGCTCGTGGTATACTAATACCTCACATGAGCCTTCGGCTCAGGTGAGCTAAACAAGAGGACCAAGCTGGTCCTGTATCGCTCACCTGAGCTAACAGATTCAAAGTTTCAGGAAGTGCCAAGTAGAATGTAACTCTATGATAAATAGGCTGACCTCACCAGTTTTCAAACTCATTCAAGCTTTTATTCCTGACTTGTTAAGAAGATCCGATATAAACAGATGGGGTTATGGTGATGACAAGTTAAAAAATAAGCAATTAACTGCTGCAATCAAACGCATGTTACTCTGTGACAAATAGGCAAACCTCACGAGTGTTCAAACTCCTCCGAGCTTTTCTGCCTGACTTATTTGTTTGTAAGTTTCACAAAGATCTGATCAAAACTGAAGGGGGAAGCAGTGCTAACAAGGTCTAAAATAGGCATTTTAAGCAATCAAAGGCATGTAACTCTATGATAAATGTGCTGACTTGACCAGTATTAAAACTCATCCCAGGTTTTATTTCCAGCCACCTTACATATAAGTTTAAGAACGATCCGATCAAAACTGAAGGGGCTACGGTGGTGACAAGGTCAAAATTTGGCATTTTTAGCAATCAAAGGGATGTTACTCTAAAATAAATGGGCCGACTTGGCCAGTTTTCGAACTCATCCGAGGTTTTATCCCAAGCCACCTTATATATAAGTTTCAGAAAAATCCGATCAAAACTGAAGGGGCTACGGTGATGACAATGTCAAAAATCAACATTTTCAGCCATCAAAGGGACATAACTCTATGATAAATGGGCTGACTTGGCCTGTTTTCTAACTCATCCGAGATTTTATCCCCAGCCACCTTACATATAAGTTTCAGAAAGATCCGATCAAAACTGAAGGGGCTATGGTGATGACCAGGTCAAAAATCGGCATTTTCAGCAATCAAAGGGACATAAATTTATGATCAATAGGCCACCTTGGCCAGTATTCGAACTCATCCAAGGTTTTATCCCCAGCCACCTTACATATAAGTTTCAGAAAGATCCGATCAAAACTGAAAGAGCTACGGTGATGACAAGGTAAAAAATGGTCATTTTCAGCAATCAAAGGGACGTTACTCTGTGATAAATGGACCAACTTGGCCGGTTTTTGAATTCATCCAAATTTTTATCCCCAGCCACCTTACATATAAGTTTCAAAAAGATCCGATCAAAACTGAAAGGGCTACGGTGATGACAAGGTCAAAAATCGTCATTTTCAGCAATCAAAGGGACGTTACTCTGTGATAAATGGATCAACTTGGCAGGTTTTCGAACTCATCCCAGTTTTTATCCCCAGCCACCTTACATATAAGTTTCAGAAAGATCCGATCAAAACTGAAGGGGCTATGGTGATGACAAGTTCAAAAATCGGCATTTTCAGCAATCAAATAGACGTAAATCTATGATAAATGGGGGGATTTTCAGCAATCAAAGGGACGTTTCTCTGTGATAAATGGACCAACTTGGCCGGTTTTCGAACTCATCCAAGTTTTTATCCCCAGCCACCTTACATATAAGTTTCAGAAAAATCCGATCAAAACTGAAGGGGCTATGGTGATGACAAGGTCAAAAATCGGCATTTTCAGCAATCAAAGGGACGTAAATCTATGATAAATGGGCCAACTTGGCCGGTATTCGAACTCATCCTAGGTTTTATCCCCAGTCACCTTACATATAAGTTTCAGAAAGATCCAATCAAAACTGAAGGGGCTACGGTGATGACAAGGTCAAAAATCGACATTTTCAGCCATCAAAGGGGCATAACTATATAGTAAATGGGGCGACTTGGCTGGTTTTCTTACTCATACGAGGTTTTGTACCCAGCCACCTTACATATAAGTTTCAGAAAGATCCGATCAAAACTTAAGGGGCTACAGTGATAACAAGGTCAAAAATCAACATTTTCAGCAATCAAAGGGACCTAACTCTATGATAAATAGGCCACCTTGGCCCGTATTCGAACTCATCCAAGGTTTTATCCCCAGCCACCTTACATATAAGTTTCAGAAAGATCCGATCAAAACTGAAAGGGCTACTGTGATGACAAGGTCAAAATCGTCATTTTCAGCAATCAAAGGGACGTTTCTCTGTGATAAATGGACAAACTTGGCCGGTTTTCGAACTCATCCGAGATTTTATCCCCAGCCACGTTACATATAAGTTTCAGAAAGATTCGATCAAAACTGAAAGGGCCACGGTGATGACAAGGTCAAAAATCGTCATTTTCAGCAATCAAAGGGACGTTACTCTAAGATAAATGGGCCGACTTGGTCTGTTTTCGAACTCATCCAAGTTTTTACCCCCAGCCACCTTACATATAAGTTTCAGAAAGATCCGATCAAAACTGAAGGGGCTATGGTGATGACAAAGTAAAAAATCGGCATTTTCAGCAATCAAAGGGACGTAAATCTATGATAAATGGGCCAACTTGGCCGGTATTCGAACTCATCCAAGGTTTTATCCCCAGCCATCTTACATATAAGTTTCAGAAAGATCCGATCAAAACTGAAAGGGCTACGGTGATGACAAGGTCAAAAATCGTCATTTTCAGCAATCAAAGGGACGTTACTCTGTGATAAATGGACCAACTAGGCCGGTTTTCGAACTCATCCAAGTTTTTATCCCCAGCCACCTTACATATAAGTTTCGGAAAGTTCCGAACAAAACTGAAGGGGCTACGGTGATGACAAGGTCAAATATCTGCATTTTCAGCAATCAAAGGGACGTAACTCTATAATCAATAGGCCGAATTGGCCGGTTTTCGAACTCATCCGAGCTTTTATCCCCTGTAACCTTACATATAAGTTTCAGAAAGATCCGATCAAAACTGAAGGGGCTATTGTGATGACAAGGTCAAAAAGCGGCATTTTCAGCAATCAAAGGGACGTAACTCTATCATTAATGGGCCGACTTGGCCGGTTTTCGAACTCATCTGAGCTTTTATCCTCAGCCACCTTACATATAAGTTTCAGAAAGATCCGATCAAAACTGAAGGTGCTACGGTGATGACAAGCATTTTCCATTGTAAGTCTATGGGAAATTGGAATTGCCATAGCAACCAAAGTTTTCAATCAATTTTGATAAAAAGCTAAATTCTTCGTTGCCCCACCCAAGGCATGCTACAGATAAGAAATGATTGAGATCAGCCTGCAGGCTGCAGAGATATAACTGGTCAAAGGTGGTGACGGACAGACGACGGACGACGGACGGCGGATGACCAGTTATACTAAAAGCTCCCCTGGAGCCTTCGGCCCAGGTGAGCTAAAAAGCTGATTGTTATAAAAAACATAAACTTTCAATCTCCAGCCCAAGGATGCTACAGATTAAATTTGAGCTCTATCAGCCCAGTGGGTTCAGAGATGTTGTTTGAAAATGTTGAGGCCAGACGATGCAAGACGCAATACGCCAGGCGAAGATGACAGACAACAGCCTATCCTATAAGCTCCCCGGAGCCTTCGGCTCTGATGAACTAAAAGAAAATGCAAAGATAAAAATGGCAGGCAAAAATTACCTAGTATGAATTATCTTTTACCTAGAAGTTATTCAATCAGATGTCACCATACTGCACGTAAGAATAAAATTTTGTTTCTTTCTCTCCCTATACAACAGGAAAACATAACTTGCCTGTGTGTGACTGGCTATGAGGGGCTTGAAAACGTAGAATTGGCATCCATCTAAGTCATGGGTACAGGTGATATTACCACACAATACTTTGGATTATGCCCCTTTCATTACAGGTTTAGGAATTCTTTCACTTTCATTTTCTTACCACAGCCTAGTTTTTCAAAGTCTTTGTCAGCTTAACAAGCTTGTTAATGGTCCAAACTGTTAACTTTTCCAGCAAGTACAATATCTAATAATCTTGCATTTTTGCTGAAAAAAAAAAATTGAGTAGCTTTTGCATTTGCAAAATGCAAAAGCTACTCATATTTTTTTCAGCAAAAATATTTACACCTTTGCCAAACTAAACTGTCAAAGTTTTAATGATATGTTAACCAATCATACAGTTAGTTTCGAACAACTGGCATCAGAATACCAAATATGTAAGAAATATTGACTACCGTATTCTGGCGTGTATTACCCGCATTTGTGTACTACCCGCACCCCCTTTTTTGCCAAAATCAGGGGGAAAACTGTTATTCTGTTGTAATACCCGCATGGAACATTTGCTGAAATTTTGGTGGATGCGTAAGTGAGAAAAAGTAAGAATTTGGCCAGTTTTGTAACACACAACGGAACGCGTGATCGTCTTCAAAAAAGGCGGGAAAATGCACATGCGTGCGAGTATCACCAGAAAGCATGTACAGTCAAACCTGTGTTAAGCAAGCACCTCTGGGATAATGAAAATGTGCTTGCTTAAGACAGGTGCTTGCTTAATACAGTTGAATTTTAATGCATTTGCCTTTTTCAGGGACTAAATGCCTGCTTGCTTAAGACAGGTTGCTTGCTTAATACAGGTGGCCACTAAGACAGGTTTGACTGTATTTTACATTAAAATGTTGAAAAAACTTTACCTGTTCACCATTGTTATTTATTTATTAACCCACATATGCCCACGGCCCTTTTTTGGGACATCGGCAAACAATGCAGTCCCAGATCAGACACCTCAGAAAGACGCCGCAGACGTCTGATTTGGATTTACACTGTTTGATGATTTATAATGGTTCAATTATGACACTATTGTTAATCCCTGTCATACAATTGCCACCCTGCGGTGCGTGTCGATAACGTGTGAAAATATGGCCAAGTTATGTCTCTAATTTGCGTTTATTCCCCAATCATAAAATTTAATCTGCAATCAATGTGAAAATTATTTAATTGCTCCTAAGACGAGTTGCTACGGCTATTCTACTATCTGTGAACGGTTATGTTTTGGCGCTAAATAACAGACGCTTGGCGAGAAAAGTTGAATGCTTTAATTTGTGTTAACACATCTGTATGCTGTTGTTGGTTATTGACACGGAGCTTACGGAAAGCACTGTTTTCCACAACCATTTTGCTATCGAGAATTTTTTTATCTTTTCCAAACAATTTTTTATGAAAGAGATACGCCCCATTAAGATAAAACAATAGACACGTGTGGAGTTGCTGGGGTCCGATGACGTCATTTACCGATCGCGTGCAGAAAAAAACTGTAGCGGTGGTTTGTGGGCGGTGGTTTGGATGCCGGGAAACTTTGATGTTCGCATTGAACTTGCTTGTTTATTTCGTTTAAAATCAGAGTTTTCGGAATAATACTGACAAAATCTGGCTTGCTAGTAATGGAGATTGTTATATTACTCATGTGTAAGTAAAACTGAGTGGACAATTAAATGTTATTTATGTCGGGAATCGTAAAAGGATAGAGCATAACATGAGATGCATCGTATTTTCAGCTGACAAAAGTAAAAATAAAATGGTCCAAAAATAATTCCGGCGGATTACCCGCACCCTGAACTTGGGCCTGTAATTTGAGGGAAAAAAAATGCGGGTAATACATGCCCGAATACGGTACCGTAAAAATCCTAAAGTTCGGACATCTTGAGAACTTGCTGTAATTCTCCAAAAATTTTAACTAGTTTGTTTCACGGTCCAGCAAGGTGTCCAAAAGGCAAACAGTGTAGACCCTGATCAGACTGCTCCTTCAGGAACAGTTGGATCTGGGTCTGAACTGTGTGCTTAGGCCTATCTACCCCCAATACTTAGGATCATTACTGTACAAAATAAAATATTTGTAAAACATATGTTTTAAAAAAAACTTTCTTATTCAAGAAAATCTTCTTCCTTTTTTTACAAAAGAAAACAAGATAAAATATGAGTCACCTTTATTCTTGAGTTGATTCTCCTCGAGATATTTTGCCTTCTCTTCAGCCAGTCTCTCTTTTTCCTCTTGATCTTTCTTCTTTCTTTCTCTTTCTATCTTTTTCCTTTCTTCTTCCGCTAAAGTAAAACAAATATTTGCATGTAAGTATTTTTGTCATTTCTGATGTGTCTTCTGGAGTTTAATGGCCCTACCAACACTATTCATACTGAGTCTATCACTTAACCTATTTTGTACAGGAAACCCCAAAATGGGTAACTGGCAAACAGTGCAGGCCCAGATCAGACACTGCAGAATGCAGCCTCTGATCAGAAGCTACACTATTTTCAAAAGTTTAGCTATTTTCCAAACAAATTTTAAATATAACACAACCTAACACCCCTAAATTTCGAAAGGGGCTTCTGCCATATAGAAGGAGGAAGATTCCATTTGGTACAAAAAGGGTTACTAAAATTACATTTTTCCTGGAGTGGTTAACCAGCAAACTGCACATTCTTTTACCAGAAACTGACAATTGTCCAGAAGCTTTTGAATCAGTGGAAGGGAGGGAAGGACCATAGATTTTTTTCATGATCTTGAAAAAGGATATCTAAGACTTGACTGGATTACTCTAAGTACTTCTTGTTTGCATCTGTTATATACTGTCTGCTAAAATGCTTCGTAAATAACACAGTCCTTGATATTTATGTCTGTTTCAAATCTGACTAAACATTTGCTATCAATGTGTATATTCCAGATTTTGAACTTCTGTTTGTATTGGAATCTGATGAACAGCTGGTCACTAACTTAGCGTAACTTGTCACTTACTTAATCTAATGTGTTTTATGGGTCTCTCTCACCAGTAAATGGCAAGTGTCCTTTCTGAACCACCAGAATAAGAGAATGACCACAGAAAATATTTCATTAACAATCTCTTTTGCTTAAGATGGAGCCATAACTGGCCAAAACTAGCTAGTCTGGCCGAGAAAACTACAGACCTGCTGATTTCATTTATTTTCCGTGTTCTTTATTTAGAAGGGATTTCCTTTTTTACTGAACAATATAACAGTGAAACGAACTGAAACCTTAACAAACTGTGAAACAAACTGATTACCGGTAGGTCCCATTTCCATTTTGCAGTTCACTTCAAAACTGATTTGATACAAGAGCAACAAACTACACCCCAACCAAAACTGTTTTAATCAAACAACTGTGTTATATCCAAACAAAACTGTATAGATTATACAGAAACTGACCATTTATGGTAATCTTTCTGTATTATATATACATTTCTTGAATCAATCTTTATACAATGACATATCTAAAACTGTGTTATAATGAAGAGTGTTATCAAGTGGTACATGGGTGCCTGTTCTGATATATTTCTTTACAGTACAGCATGGTGTCAGAGGTACTGTTTCAATTTCAAGTATTTATTTACCATATGTATTGGCCAGACTGACCTGAGCAAAGACCCAGATGAGATGCTGAAGAACTTGGCGTCCCATCAGGGTCAACATTGTTTGCCACTCATCCAGCTATTTTTGACACAACATCGGGTAGTAAATGGTACTTGTTCAAATTTTAGAACAAGTTTTGTAAGGAGTTGAGGTGTCTGAATACTTATTTAACTTCCAGTAGTCTGTTTTGATACAAAACAGAAATGTAATCAAACTTTTTTTTGATTTCCAGGAAAAGAAAAAACTCACTAACACTAGAAGGTAATGTAAAAGCGGATCAAACTGTCACAAGCCCAAATTTTTAAACATTACTTTCACCCATTGTATATAGTAAAACCCATGACAAGTCAATGGCAAACAGTGCAGGCCCCTGATCAGGGCCTCCACTGTTTGGAGAGAGTTCAAAGGTTTTCTAAATACAGTTCTACCAATTACTCTACCTGACACCCCTAAATTTAGAAATGGATTCCTGCCATATATAAGGGTGAAGATTATAATGGGTTAACTGCATACAGTCGAACTTCAATGGCTCAAGCACCTTTGGGACCTCGAAAATCTGTTCGAGACAGGGGTAGTTCGAGCCACTGAGGTTACTGCTAGGAGGCATAACGAGATACTTTTAGACATCTTTTCGGTGTTCTATAATGAAAATGCATGTTGTGTGTACTCATTAGAATCGCCTCATCGAGGCGATTCTAATGAGTACACACAACATACATTTGCAAGATAAAAGACTAAAATCTCCTTAATTATCCCCCACTATTTCTTTTCGCTAGGGGCTCACGAATGGGTTCAACACATCCATGGTGAACGAGCCATGGGTGTTCGAGCCATCGAAGTTCTACTGTATAACCTATTTACCTTCAACTTCATCCAAATACTCTTGATACTGAATCACAGTGAGTAGAGGGTGACACGTGATGGCCACTGTCTTCCGAGGAGTGGGTGGCTTCAGGAATGGGTGGTGACAAATCTTGGTGGTGTGGACCGTCATTACATAAACACATGTCTCTGGTTCATCAACTCTTGCTACATGGTCCCCATTACCTTCATCACACTGAAACTATTAAGGATCAAAGTGCTGACAGCACTGACAGCTTGACTGTCTATGGAGTGGACTGGGAAAATGGTCCTGAATGAGGACTTGGACTATTTCATTTAACCTTTCAGTTCTTGTTCTTTAAACAGTGTAGATCCTGATCAATAAACATGTACACTCCATACATTCCAGTTCTGTGGTGTATTCCTTGCTTCCGAAGGATTACCCTTTCTAAGAACATATTTAATGTCACTACAGCTGTTGTCTGGGAATGTGTGACGGCCGTAAAAAGTCTCCCTGCCCTACATCATAGTGTAGTTTATATGTTCTTGTCCTTTGGGATCATTGATTCCATTGTGGAATTTTGAAAATATTTGAGGGTCACTGATGAGGCCTAAATGGCCAAAACTAGCTAGTCTGGCCCAGGAAACATGTACACTCCATATTTTCCAGTTCTGTGGTGTATTCCTTGCTTCCAAGGATAAACCTTTCTAGAACATATTTAACGTCACTACAGATGTCTGGGAATGTGTGGCAGCCGTAAAATATCTCCCTGCCCTACATCAGAGTGTAGTTTATATTTGCTTGTCCTTTGGGATCATTGATTCCATTGTGGAATTTTGAAAATATTTGAGGGTCAGTGATGAGGGCTAAATGGCCAAAAACTAGCTAGTCTGGCCCAGGAAACATGTACACTCCATATTTTCCAGTTCTGTGGTGTATTCCTTGCTTTCAAAGGATAACCCTTTCTAGAACATATTTATTATTGTTGATTTGAATTTTTTTTTTTCAAAATTATTTCACTTATATCAAATAGATCCAATTGGTCCAAATTAATGATGCTGTTAGTTAAAACATTGATAAACTTTGATCTTTAAACATGACAAATAAAATATTTTTTTTTCTGATAACATGTAAGTGGCATTTGCATTTGCAAAAGCTACTCACATTTTTCAAGCAAAAATACCAGAACACTACCACAGATATTGTACTGGCTAGAACAGTTAAAATGTTGAACACTAACAAACTTCTTACGCTAACAAAGCTTTGAACAACCTGACTCTGATCTATTATCAGAGGTTGGCAAAAACTAGAGTAACCAGAAGGAAAACAACTGACATTCTGTTGTAGAATTGGTACCATGGTTTAACTACATGTAAACCCTTGAAGTTCATGTTTTGTGCCACTGACATACTGCTATGTGTGGTATTTCTTTAGTCTCTTACTTACCCTGATGTCTGTCTTTTTCAATTTAACACTGATGTCACACTTTGTATCACTGACAAACTGCTATGTGCAGTATTTCTTTATTCTTTTACCTACCCTGAATTCAGTCTTTCTCAGTTTACCAGTGATATATTGTTGTGTGGTATTTCTTTATTCTCTTACTTACCCTTTTTTTCTCAGTTTACCACTGATGTCACACTTTGTACTAGTGACATACTGTTGTGTGATATTTCTTTAGTCTCTTCCTTATCCTGACTTCAGTCTTTCTCAGTTAATCATTGATGTCACATTTTATACTAGTGACTTGTGTGGTATTTCTTTTAGTCTCATATTTTTCTCAAGTTACCACTTATATCACACTTAGTGCCAGTGACATACTGTCATGTGTGGTATTTCTTTAGTCTCTTACTCACCCTGACTTCAGTTTGATTCACTTTACCATTGATGTCACACTTTGTGTCATTGACATACTTCTGTTTATTTTCTATTTACCCTGACTTTCTCAGTTTACCACTGATGTCACACTTTGTGCCACTGACATACTGTCATGTGTGGTATTTCTTTAAAATCTTACTTACTCTGACTTCAGTCTTTCTCAGTTTACCACTGATGTCACACTTTGTGCCATTCACATACTGCTGTGTGTGGTATTTCTTTAGTCTCTTCATCTCTGCCTCAGACTGGAGAAAAATATATGCAGGCTTATTCTTCTAAAATCGCTTTATCCTTAATGTGGTACCTTTTTCCCCTATTTTAGCACACAACAATTATGCAACAAGATCTTATTATGAACAAAGGCAACTTCAAGGATCAAAAGCAAAACTAATGCAGTAAAGGAACCACAATTTGTCTAGTGTAGCTATGTTAACCAAAAGCTTTCTGCCAACCTTTAAGAGAACTTATTCATTACCACAATTTAAAGGGGGGATAACTCATGAATGGGCAATGATATTCAAACAGTCATATGACATTGGTTTCATCTATAAAGAAACAAGAGGGCCATGATGGCCCTGGATCGCTCACCTGATCCATAGAACAACAAGTGGGCCCCAGGGAGGGCCATTATTGACACCAGGGTTATAATGTGCATAATGTTGAGGGAGGTCTAAAAAGGTGAAGCTTCATACCAAATATCAACAAAGGCTATAATTTGAACAATCTTGGCAAAGGTCCACTAGATGAAGCTACACACCAAGTATCAAAGACCTGGGCCTTGTGGTTTCAGAGAAGAATATTTTTTTAAAGATATTCCCTACATAAGCCTATATAAACCCAAATGGCCCCGGAGCGGAGGCATTTTTGGCCTCAGAGCTATAATTTAAATGATCTTGATAGAGGTCCACTAGATGCAGCTTCACACCAAATATCAAAGACCCGGGCTTTGCTGTTTCAGAGAAGATTTTCAAAGATTATCTCTATATAAGTCTATGTAAAACCCAAGGGCCCCGGGGCAGGGGCATTTGTGGCCCGAGGGCTTTAATTTGAACAATCTTGGTAGAGGTCCACTAGCTGAAGCTTCATACCAAATACCAAAGACATAGGCTTTTTGGTTTCAGAGAAGAAGATTTTTCAAGATTTTCCCAATATAAGTCTATGTAAAACCAAAGGGCCCCTGAGCGGGGGCATTTCTGGCCCCAGGGTTATAATTTGAACAATCTTGGTAGAGGTCCACAAGATGCAGCTTCATACCAAATAGCAAAGACCTGTAAAACCAAAGGGTATCGGGCGGAGGCATTTTTGGCCCCAGGGCTATAATTTGAACAAACTTGATAGAGGTTCACTACATGAAATTTCAGACCAAATATCAAGACCTAGGCCTTGCGGTTTCACAGAAGAGGATTTTTCAAGATTTTCCCTATATAAGTCTATGTAAAACCAATGGGCCCCTGAGCGGGGACATTTCTGGCCCCAGGGTTATAATTTGAACAATCTTGGTAGAGGTCCACAAGATGAAGCTTCATACCAAATAGCAAAGACCTGGGCCTTGCAGTTTCAGGGAAGAAGATTTTTAAAGATTTTCCCTAGATAAGTCATGTAAAACCAAAGGGCCCCGAGGCGGGGGCAGTTTTGGTCTCAGGGCTATAATTTGACAATCTTGGTAGAGGTCCACTAGCTGAAGCTTCATACCAAATATCAAAGACATAGGCCTTGTGGTTTCAGAGAAGAAGATTTTTCAAGATTTTCCCTATATAAGTCTATGTAAAACCAAAGGGTCCCAGGGCAGGGGCATTTTTGGCTCCAGCACTATAATTTGAACAGTCTTGCTACAGGTCCACTAGATGCTTCATACCAAATATCAAAGACCTGTGCCTTGCGGTTTCAGAGAAAAAGATTTTTACAGATGTTCCCTATATAAGCCCATGTAAAACCAAAGGGCCCAGGGGCGGGGGCATTTTTGGCCTCAGCACTATAATTTGAACAATCTTGGTACGAGTCCACTAGATGAAGCTTCATACCAAATATCAAAGACCTGGGCCTTGCGGTTTCAGAGAAGAAGATTTTTACAGATTTTCCCTATATAAGCAAATGTAAAACCAAGGGCCCCAGGGCGGGGGCATTTTTGGCCCCAGCACTTTAATTTGAACAATCTTGGTAGGGGTCCACTAGATGAAGCTTCATACCAAATATCAAAGACCTGGGCCTTGTGGTTTCAGAGAACAAGATTTTTGAAGATTTTCCTATAAAAGCCCATGTAAAACCAAAGGGCCCCGGGGCGGGGCCATTTTTGGCCCCAGCACTATAATTTGAACAATCTTTGTAAGGGTTCACTAGATGAAGCTTCATACCAAATATCAAAGAGATAGGCCTTGCGGTTTCAGAGAAGAAGATTTTTTAAGTTTTCGGTGAAAAAAATCTATTTTTGGCTCCTGTGACCTATATGTGCAATGGACCAGAACCATTTGAACAACTTTAAAAGGGGACCACCTAAGAATCATTGCTGTGAAGTTTGGTCAAAATCAGCTCAGTGGTTTAGGAGGAGATGTCGTTTGAAGAAATTGTTTACGCACGGATGACAGACAAAAAGTGATCCTAATATAAAACACAAGAGGGCCATGATGGCCCTGGATCGCTCACCTGATCCATAGAGTAACAAGTGGGCCCCGGGGAGGGCCATTATTAACCCTAGGGTTATAATGTGCATAATGTTGAGGGAGGTCTAAAAAGGTGAAGCTTCATACCAAATATCAACAAAGGCAATAATTTGAAAAATCTTGGCAAAAGTCTACTAGATGAAGCTACACATCAAATATCAAAGACCTGAGCCTTGCGGTTTCAGAGAAGAAGATTTTTTTGAAGATATTCCCTACATAAGCCTATGTTGAACCAAATGGCCCCGGGGCGGGGGCATTTTTAGCCTCAGGGCTATAATTTAAACAATCTTTATAAAGGTCCACTAGATGAAGCTTCACACCAAATATCAAAGACCTGGGCCTTGCTGTTTCAGAGAAGAAGATTTTCAAAGATTATCTCAATATATGTAAAACCAAAGGGCCCCGGGCGGGGGCATTTGTGGCCCAAGGGCTATAATTTGTTTAATCTTGGTAGAGGTCCACTAGATGAAGCTCCATACCAAATATCAAAGACATGGCCTTGCAGTTTCAGGGAAGAAGATTTTTAAAGATTTCCCTATATAAGTCTATGTAAAACCAAAGGGTCTCGGGCGGGGGCATTTTGGCCCCAGGGCTATAATTTGAACAATCTTGATAGAGGTCCACTAGATGAAATTTCACACCAAATATCAAAGACCTAGGCCTTGTGGTTCGTTAGAAGAAGCTTTTTAAAGATTTTCCCTATATAAGTCTATGTAAAACCAAAGGGCCCCGGGGCGGGGGAATATTTGGCCCCAGCACTATAATTTGAATATTCTTGGTAGGGGTCCACTAGATGAAGCTTCATACCAAATAACAAAGACCTGGGCCTTGCAGTTTCAGAGAAGAAGATTTTTAAAGATTTTCCCTATACAAGCCCATGTAAAACCAAAGGGTCCCAGGGCGGGGGCATTTTTGGCCCAGCACTATAATTTGAACAATCTTGGTAGGAGTCCACTAGATGAAGCTTCATATCAAATATCAAAGACCTGGGCCTTGCGGTTTCAGAGAAGAAGATTTTTAAAGATTTTCCCTATATAAGTCCATGTAAAACCAAAGGGCCCTGGGGCGGGGGCATTTTTGGCCCCAGCACTACAATTTGAACAATCTTGGTAGGGGTCCACTAGATGAAGCTTCATACCAAATATCAAAGACCTTGGCCTTGCGGTTTCAGGGAAGACAATTTTTTAAGTTTTCAGTAAAAAAAATCTATTTTTGGCTCCTGTGACCTATATGTGACACAGACCGGAACCATTTGAACAACTTTGAAAGGGGTGCACCTAAGGATCATTCCTGTGAAGTTTGGTCAAAATCCGATCAGTGGTTTAGGAGGAGATGTTGTTTGAAGAAATTGTTTACGCACGGATGACAGACAAAAAGTGATCCTAATATAAAACACAAGAGGGCCATGATGGCCCTGGATCGCTCACCTGATCCATAGAGTAACAAGTGGGCCCCGGAGAGGGCCATTATTGACCCCAGGGTTATAATGTGCATTATGTTGAGGGAGGTCTAAAAAGGTGAAGCTTCATACCAAATATCAACAAAGACTATAATTTGAACAATCTTGGCAAAGGTCCACTAGATGAAGCTACATACCAAATATTAAAGACCTGGGCCTTGCGGTTTCAGAGAAGAAGATTTTTTTACAGATATTCCCAAAATAAGCCTATGCAAAACCAAATGGCCCCAGGGCGGGGGCATTTTTGGCCTCAGGGCTATAATTTAAACAATCTTGATAGAGGTCCACTAGATGAAGCTTCACACCAAATATCAAAGACCTTGGCCTTGCTGTTTCAGAGAAGAAGATTTTCAAAGATTATTTCTATATAAGTCTATGTAAAACCAAAGGGCCCTGGGGCGGGGGCATTTTTGACCTCAGGGCTATAATTTGAACAATCTTGATAGAGGTCTGCTAGATGAAATTTCACACCAAATATCAAAGACCTAGGCCTTGTGGTTTCATAGAAGAAGATTTTCAAAGATAGATAAGTCTTATATAAGTCGCTATATAAGTCTATGTAAAACCAAAGGACAGGGGGGGGGGGGGGGGGGGGCATTTTTGGTCTCAGGGCTTTAATTTGAACAATTTTGGTAGAGATCCACTACCTGAAGCTTCATACCAAATATCAAAGACCTAGGCCTTCTGGTTTCAGAGAATATGATTTTTCAAGATTTTCCCTATATAAGTATATGTTAAACCAAAGGGCCCCTGAGCGGGGGCATTTTGGCCCCAGGGCAATAATTTGAACAGTCTTGGTAGAGGTCCACAAGATGAAGCTTCATACCAAATATCAAAGACCTGGGCCTTGCAGTTTCAGAGAAGAAGATTTTTAAAGATTTTCCCTATATAAGCCTATGTAAAACCAAAGGGCCCAGGCAGGGGCATTTTTGGCCCCAGCACTATAATTTGAACAATCTTGGTAGGGGTCCACTAGATGAGGCTTCATACCAAATAGCAAAGACCTAGGCCTTGTAGTTTTAGAGAAGAACATTTTTAAAGATTTTCCCTATATAAGTCTATGTAAAACCAAAGGGCCCCGGAGGGTGGGCATTTTTGGCCCCAGGGCTATAATTTGAACAATCTTGGTAGAGGTCCACATGATGAAGCTTCATACCAAATATCAAAGACCTGGGCCTTGCAGTTTCAGAGAAGAAGATTTTTAAAGATTTTCCCTACATAAGCCTATGTAAAACCAAAGGGCCCCGGGGCGGGGGCATTTTTGGCCCCAGCACTATAATTTGAACAATCTTGGTAGGGGTCCACTAGATGAAGCTTCATGCCAAATAGCAAAGACCTGGTCCTTGCTGTTTCAGAAAAGAAGATTTTTCAAGATTTTCCCTATATAAGCCCATGTAAAACCAAAGAGCCCCGGGGCGGGGGCATTTTTGGCCCCAGCACTATAATTTGAACAACCTTGGTAGGGGTCCACAAGATGAAGCTTCATATCAAATATCAAAGACCTGGGCCTTGCGGCTTCAGAGAAGAAGATTTTTACCGATTTTCCCTATATAAGCTTATGTAAAACCAAAGGGCCCCGGGGCGGGGGCATTTTTGGCCACATCACTATAATTTGAACAATCTTGGTAGGGGTCCACTAGATGAAGCTTCATACCAAATATCAAAGACCTGGGCCTTGTGGTTTCAGAGAAGAAGATTTTTTAAGTTTTCAGTGAAAAATCCTATTTTTGGCTTCTGTGACCTATATAAGCAACGGACCGGAACCATTTGAACAACTTTGAAAGGGGACCACCTAAGGATAATACCTGTGAAGTTTGGTCAATATCTGATCAGTGGTTTAGGAGGAGATGTCGTTTGAAGAAATTGTTTATGCACAGATGACGGACAAAAAGTGATCCTAATATAAAACACAAGAGGGCCATGATGGCCCTGGATCGCTCA
The DNA here is from genome assembly GCA_963580285.1 of Lucinisca nassula. Taxonomy (NCBI): domain Eukaryota; kingdom Metazoa; phylum Mollusca; class Bivalvia; order Lucinida; family Lucinidae; genus Lucinisca; species Lucinisca nassula. The sequence goes on along the minus strand of OY757019.1, from coordinate 72,968,363 downwards.
CCTGATCCATAGAGTAACAAGTGGGCCCTGGGGAGGGCCATTATTAACCCCAGGGCTATAATGTGCATAATGTTGAGTGAGGTCTAAAAAGGTGAAGCTTCGTACCAAATATCAACAAAGGCTATAATTTTAACAATCTTGGCAAAGGTCCACTAGATACTAACAAATATCAAAGACCTGGGCCTTGCGGTTTCAGAGAAGAAGATTTCTTTAGACGTCCACTAGATGAAGCTCCATATCAAATATCAAAGACATGGGCCTTGCAGTTTCAGAGAAGAAGATTTTTAAAGATTTCCCTATATAAGTCTATGTAAAACCAAAGGGTCTTGGGGCGGGGGCATATTTGGCCCCAGGGCTATAATTTGAACAATCTTGATAGAGGTCCACTAGATGAAATTTAACACCAAATATCAAAGACCTAGGCCTTGTGGTTTCAGAGAAGAAGATTTTTCAAGATATTCCCTATATAAGTCTATGTTAAACAAAAAGGCCCTGGAGCGGGGGCATTTTTTTGCCCCAGGGCTATAATTTGAACAATCTTGGTAGAGGTCCACTAGATAAAGCTTCATACCAAATGTCAAAGACCTAGGCCTTGTGGTTTCAGAGAAGAAGATTTTTCAAGATTTTCCCTATATAAGCCTATGTAAAACCAAAGGGCCCCTGGGGGGGGGGGGGGCATTTTTGGCCCCAGCACTATAATTTGAACAATCTTGGTAGGGGTCCACTAGATGAAGCTTCATACCAAATAGCAAAGACCTGGGCCTTGCTGTTTCAGAGAAGAAGATTTTTAAAGATTTGCCCTATATAAGCCCATGTAAAACCAAAGGGCCCCGGGGCAGGGGCATTTTTGGCCCCAGCACTATAATTTGAACAATCTTGGTAGGGGTCCACTAGATGAAGCTTCATACCAAATAGCAAAGACCTGGGCCTTGCGGTTTCAGAGAAGAAGATTTTTAAATATTTTCCCTATATAAGCCCATGTAAAACCAAAGGCCCCGGGGGCGGGGGCATATTTGGCCCCAGCACTATAATTTGAACAATCTTGGTTGGGGTTCACTAGATGAAGCTTCATACCAAATAGCAAAGACCTGGGCCTTGTGGTTTCAGAGAAGAAGATTTTTAAAGATTTTCCCTATATAAGCCCATGTAAAACCAAAGGGCCCCGGAGCGGGGGCATTTTTGGCCCAAGCACTATAATTTGAACAATCTTGGTAGGGGTCCACTAGATGAAGCTTCATACCAAATATCAAAGACCTGGGCCTTGTGGTTTCAGAGAAGAAGATTTTTTAAGTGTTCGGCGAAAAAAATCTAGTTTTGGCTCCTGTGACCTAGATGTGCAATGGACCGGAACCATTTGAACAACTTTGAAAGGGGACCACCTAAGGATCATTCCTGTGAAGTTTGGTCAAAATCCCATCAGTGGTTTAGGAGGAGATGTTGTTTGAAGAAATTGTTTACGCACGGATGACAGACAAAAAGTGATCCTAATATTAATCACAAGAGGGCCATGATGGCCCTGGATCGCTCACCTGATCCATGGCTAACAAGTGGGCCCCGGGGAGGGCCATTATTGACCCAGGGCTATAATGTGCATAATGTTGAGGGAGGTCTAAAAAGGTGAAGCTTCATACCAAATATCAACATAATATAATTTGAACAATCTTGGAAAAGGTCCATTAGATGAAGCTACACACCAAATATCAAAGACCTGGGCCTTGCGGTTTCAGAGAAGATGTTTTTGAAGATATTCCCTTCATAAGCCTATATAAACCCAAATGGCCCCAGGGCGGGGGCATTTTTGGCTCAGGGCTATAATTTAAACAATCTTGATAGAGGTCCTCTAGATCAAATTTCACACCAAATATCAAAGACCTAGGCCTTGTGGTTTCAGAGAAGAAGATTTTTAAAGATAAGCCTGTGTAAAACCAAAGGGCCCAGGGCGGGGGCATTTTTGGCCCCAGGGCTTTAATTTGAACAATCTTGATAGAGGTCTATTAGATGAAATTTCACACCAAATATCAAAGATCTAGGCCTTGTGGTTTCATAGAAGAAAATTCTGAAAGATTTTCCCTATATAAGTCTATGCAAAACAAAAGGGCCACCAGGAGGATGGGGGGCATTTTTGGTCTCAGGGCTATAATTTGAACAATCTTGGTAGAGGTCCACTAGCTGAAGCTTCATACCAAATATCAAAGACCTGGGCCTTGTGGTTTCAGAGAAGTTTTTTCAAGATTTTCCCTATATAAGTCTATGTAAAACCAAAGGGCCCCGGGGCGGGGGCATTTTTTGCCCCAGCACTATATTTTGAACAATCTTTGTAGGGGTCCACTAGATGAAGTTTCATACCAAATATCAAAGAATTTGGGCCTTGCAGTTTCAGAGAAGAAGATTTTTAAAGATTTTCCCTATATAAGCCTATGTTAAACCAAAGGGCCCTGGGGCGGGGGCATTTTTGGCCCATGCACTATAATTTGAACAATCTTGGTAGGGACCCACAAGATGATGCTTCATACCAAATATCAAAGACCTGTGCCTTGCGGTTTCAGAGAAGAAGATTTTTAAAGATTGTCCATATATAAGCCCATGTAAAACCAAAGGGCCCCGGGGCGGAGGCGTTTTTGCGCCCAGCACTATAATTTGAACAATCTTGGTAGGCGTCCACTAGATGAAGCTTCATACCAAATATCAAAGACCTGGGCCTTGCGGTTTCAGAGAAGAAGATTTTTTAAGTTTTCGGTGTAAAAATCTATTTTTGGCTCCTGTGACCTATATGTGCAACAGACCGGAACCATTTGAACAACTTTGAAAGGGGACCACCTAAGGATCATTCCTGTGAAATTTGGTCAAAATCCGATCAGTGGTTTAGGAGGAGATGTCGTTTGAAGAAATTGTTTACGCACGGATGACAGACAAAAAGTGATCCTAATATAAAACACAAGAGGGCCATGATGGCCCTGGATCGCTCACCTGATCCATAGTGTAACAAGTGTGCCCCAGAGAGGGCCATTATTGGCCCCAGGGCTTTAATGTGCATAATGTTGAGGGAGGTCTTAAAGGTGAAGCTTCATACCAAACATCAACAAAGGCTATAATTTGAACAATCTTGGTAGGGGTCCACTAGATGAAGCTAGACATCAAATTTCAAAGACCAGGGCTTGGCGGTTTCAGAGAAGAAGATTTTTTAAGATTTTGCCTATATAAGACTATGTAAAACCAAAGGGCCCCGGGACGGGGGCATTTTTTGCCCCAGCACTATAATTTGAACAATCTTGGTAGGGGTCCACTAGATGAAGCTTCATACCAAATATCAAAGTCCTGGGCCTTGTGGTTTCAGAGAAGAAGATTTTTAAAGATTTTCCCTATATAAGCCTATGTAAAATCAAAGGGCCCCGGGGCGGGGGCATTTTTGGCCCCAGCACTATAATTTGAACAATCTTGGTAGGGGTCTACTAGATGAAGCTTCATACCAAATATCAAAAACCTGGGCCTTGTGGTTTCAGAGAAGAAGATTTTTAAAGATTTTCCCAATATAAGCCAATGTAAAACCAAAGGGCCCCGTGGTGGGGGCATTTTTTGTCCCAGCACTAAAATTTGAAGGGGTCCACTAGATGAAGCTTCATACCAAATATCAAAGTCCTGGGCCTTGTGGTTTCAGAGAAGAAGATTTTTAAAGTTGTTCCCTATATTAGCCAATGTAAAACCAAAGGGCCCCTTGGTGGGGGCATTTTTTGTCCCAGCACTATAATTTGAACAATCTTGGTAGGGGTCCACTAGATGAAGCTTCATACCAAATATCAAAGTCCTGGGCCTTGTGGTTTCAGAGAAGAAGATTTTTAAAGATTTTCCCTATATAAGCCTATGTAAAATCAAAGGGCCCCGGGGCGGGGGCATTTTTTGCCCCAGCACTATAATTTGAACAATCTTGGTAGGGGTCTACTAGATGAAGCTTCATACCAAATATCAAAAACCTGGGCCTTGTGGTTTCAGAGAAGAAGATTTTTAAAGATTTTCCCAATATAAGCCAATGTAAAACCAAAGGGCCCCGTGGTGGGGGCATTTTTTGTCCCAGCACTAAAATTTGAAGGGGTCCACTAGATGAAGCTTCATACCAAATATCAAAGTCCTGGGCCTTGTGGTTTCAGAGAAGAAGATTTTTAAAGATTTTCCCTATATTAGCCAATGTAAAACCAAAGGGCCCCTTGGTGGGGGCATTTTTTGTCCCAGCACTACAATTTGAACAATCTTGGTAGGGGTCCACTAGATGAAGCTTCATACCAAATATCAAAGTCCTGGGCCTTGTGGTTTCAGAGAAGAAGATTTTAAAAGATTTTCCCTATATAAGCCTATGTAAAACCAAAGGGCCCCGGGGCGGGGGCATTTTTGGCCCCAGCACTATAATTTGAACAATCTTGGTAGGGGTCCACTAGATGAAGCTTCATACCAAATATCAAAGACCTGGGCCTTATGGTTTCAGAGAAGAAGATTTTTAAAGATTTTCCCTATATTAGCCAATGTAAAACCAAAGGGCCCCTTGGCGGGGGCATTTTTTGTCCCAGCACTATAATTTGAACAATCTTGGTAGGGGTCCACTAGATGAAGCTTCATACCAAATATCAAAGTCCTGGGCCTTGTGGTTTCAGAGAAGAAATTTTTTAAAGATTTTCCCTATATAAGCCTATGTAAAACCAAAGGGCCCCGGGGCGGGGGCATTTTTGGCCCCAAAACTATAATTTGAACAATCTTGGTAGGGGTCCACTAGATGAAGCTTCATACCAAATATCAAAGACCTGGGCCTTATGGTTTCAGAGAAGAAGATTTTTAAAGATTTTCCCTATATTAGCCAATGTAAAACCAAAGGGCCCCGTGGCGGGGGCATTTTTTGTCCCAGCACTAAAATTTGAACAATCTTGGTAGGGGTCCACTAGATGAAGCTTCATACCAAATATCAAAGTCCTGGGCCTTGTGGTTTCAGAGAAGAAAATTTTAAAAGATTTTCCCTATATAAGCCTATGTAAAACCAAAGGGCCCCGGGGCGGGGGCATTTTTGGCCCCAGAACTATAATTTGAACAATCTTGGTAGGGGTCCACTAGATGAAGCTTCTTACCAAATATAAAACACCTGGGCCCTATTGTTTCAGAGAAGAAGATTTTTAAAGATTTTCCCTATATAAGCCTATGTAAAACCAAAGGGCCCCGTGGCGGGGGCATTTTTTGTCCCAGCACTAAAATTTGAACAATCTTGGTAGGGGTCCACTAGATGAAGCTTCATACCAAATATCAAAGTCCTGGGCCTTGTGGTTTCAGAGAAGAAGATTTTAAAAGATTTTCCCTATATAAGACTATGTAAAACCAAAGGGCCCCGGGGCGGGGGCATTTTTGGCCCCAGCACTATAATTTGAACAATCTTGGTAGGGGTCCACTAGATGAAGCTTCTTACCAAATATAAAACACCTGGGCCCTATTGTTTCAGAGAAGAAGATTTTTAAAGATTTTCCCTATATAAGCCAATGTAAAACCATAGGGCCCCGTGGCGGGGGCATTTTTTGTCCCAGCACTAAAATTTGAACAATCTTGGTAGGGGTCCACTAGATGAAGCTTCATACCAAATATCAAAGTCCTGGGCCAAGAAAATTTTTAAAGATTTTCCCTATATAAGCCTATGTAAAACCAAAGGGCCCCGGGGCGGGGGCATTTTTGGCCCCAGCACTATAATTTGAACAATCTTGGTAGGGGTCCACTAGATGAAGCTTCATACCAAATATCAAAGACCCGGGCCTTGTGGTTTCTGAGAAGAAGATTTTTAAAGATTTTCCCTATATAAGCCTATGTAAAACCAAAGGGCCCTGTGGCGGGGGCATTTCTTGTCCCAGCACTATAATTTGAACAATCTTGGTAGGGGTCCACTAGATGAAGCTTCATACCAAATATCAAAGTCCTGGGCCTTGTGGTTTCAGAGAAGAAGATTTTTAAAGATTTTTCCTATATAAGCCTATGTAAAACCAAAGGGCCCTAGGGCGGGGGCATTTTTGGCCCCAGCACTATAATTTGAACAATCTTGGTAGGGGTCCACTAGATGAAGCTTCATACCAAATATCAAAGATCCTGGGCCTTTTGGTTTCAGAGAAGAAGATTTTTAAAGATTTTCCCTATATAAGCCTATGTAAAACCAAAGGTCCCCGGGCGGGGGCATTTTTGGCCCCAGCACTATAATTTGAACAATCTTGGTAGGGGTCCACTAGATGAAGCTTCATACCAAATATCAAAGAACTGGGCCTTGTGGTTTCAGAGAAGAAGATTTTTAAAGATTTTCCCTATATAAGCCCATGTAAAACCAAAGGGCCACTGTGCGGGGGCATTTTTGGCCCCAGCACTATAATTTGAACAATCTTGGTAGGGGTCCACTATATGAAGCTTCATACCAAATATCAAAGACCTGGGCCTTGCGGTTTCAGAGAAGAAGATTTTTTAAGTTTTTGGTGAAAAAAATCTATTTTTGGCTACTGTGACCTATATGTGCAATGGACTGGAACCATTTGAACAACTTTGAAAGGGGACCACCTAAGGATCATTCCTGTGAAGTTTGGTCAAAATCCAATCAGTGGTTCAGGAGGAGATGATGTTTGAAGAAATTGTTTACGCACGGTTGACAGACAAAAAGTGATCCTAATATAAAACACAAGAGGGCCATGATGGCCCTGGATCGCTCACCTGATCCATAGAGTAACAAGTGGGCCCCGGGGAGGGCCATTATTGACCCCAGGGTTATAATGTGCATAATGTTGAGGGAGGTCTAAAAAGGTGAAGCTTCATACGAAATATCAACATAGGCTATAATTTGAACAATCTTTGCAAAGGTCCACTAGATGAAGCTACACACCAAATATCAAAGACCTGGGCCTTGCGGTTTCAGAGAAGAATATTTTTTAAATATTTTTAGATATTCCCTACATAAGCCTATGTAAAACCAAATGGCCCCGGGGCGGAGGCATTTTTGGCCTCAGGGCTATAATTTAAACAACCTTGATAGAGGTCCACTAGATGAAGCTTCACACCAAATATCAAAGACCAGTGGGCCTTGCTGTTCAGAGAAGATTTTCAAAGATTATCTCTATGTGAAACCAAAGGGCCCCGGGGCGGGGACATTTGTGGCCCGAGGGCTATAATTTGAACAATCTTGGTAGAGGTCCACTGGATGAAGCTCCATACCAAATATCAAAGACATGGGCCTTGCAGTTTCAGAGAAGAAGATTTTTAAAGATTTCCCTATGTAAGTCTATGTAAAACCAAAGGGTCTCGGGACGGGGGCATTTTTGGCCCCAGGGCTATAATTTGAACAATCTTGATAGAGGTCCACCAGATGAAATTTCACACCAAATATCAAAGACCTAGGCCTTGTGGTTTCACAGAAGAACATTTTTTAAGTTTTCGGTGAAAAAATCTATTTTTGGCTCCTGTGACCTACATGTGCAACAGACCGGAACCATTTGAACAACTTTGAAAGGGGACCACCTAAGGATCATTCCTGTGAAGTTTGGTTAAAATCCGATGAGTGGTTTAGGAGGAGATGTCGTTTGAAGAAATTGTTTACGCACCGAATGACAGACAAAAAGTGATCCTAATATAAAACACATGAGGGCCAAGATTTTCCCTATATAAGTCTATGCAAAACCAAAGGGCCCCGAGGCGGGGGCATTTTTGGTCTCAGGGCTATAATTTGAACAATCTTGGTAGAGGTCCACTAGCTGAAGCTTCATACCAAATATCAAAGACCTAGGCCTTGTGGTTTCAAAGAAGAAGATTTTTCAAGATTTTCCTTATATAAGTCTTTGTAAAACCAAAGGGCCCCGGAGCTGGGGCAGGGCTATAATTTGAACAATCTTGGTAGGGGTCTACAAAATGAAGCTTCATACCAAATATCAAAGACCTGGGCCTTGCGGTTTCAGAGAAAAAGATTTTTCAAGATTTTCCCTATATAAGCCTAATTAAAACCAAAGGGTCCCGGGGAGGGAGGCATTTCTGGCCCCAGCACTATAATTTGAACAATCTTGGTAGGGGTCCACTAGATGAAGCTTCATTCCAAATAGCAAAGACCTGGGCCTTGTGGTTTCATAGAAGAAGATTTTTAAAGATTTTCCCTACATAAGCCCATATAAAACCAAAGGGCCCTGGGGCAGGGGCATTTTTGGTCCCCAGCACTATAATTTGAACAATCTTGGTAGGGGTCCACTAGATGAAGCTTCTTACCAAATATTGAAGACCTGGGCCTTGCGCTTTCAGAGAAGAAGATTTTCAAAGATTTTCCCTATATAAGCCCATGTAAAACCAAAGGGCCCCGGGGCGGGGACATTTTTGGCCCCAGCATTATAATTTGAACAATCTTGGTAGAGGTCCACTAGATGAAGCTTCATACCAAATATCAAAGACCTGGGCCTTGTAGTTTCAGAGAAGAAGATTTTTTAAGTTTTCGGTGAAAAATCTATTTTTGGCTCCTGTGACCTAGATGTGCAACGGACCGGAACCATTTGAACAACTTTGAAAGGGGACCACCTAAGGATCATTCCTGTGAAGTTTGGTCAAAATCCGATGAGTGGTTTAGGAGGAGATGTCGTTTGAAGAAATTGTTTACGCACCGAATGACAGACAAAAAGTGATCCTAATATAAAACACAAGAGGGCCATGATGAATCATGGCCCTGGATCGCTCACCTGACCCATAGAGTAACAAGTGGGCCCCAGGGAGGGCCATTATTGACCCCAGGGCTATAATGTGCATAATGTTGTGGGAGGTCTAAAAAGGTGAAGCTTCATACCAAATATCAACAAAGGCTATAATTTGAACAATCTTGGCAAAGGTCCACTAGATGGAGCTACACACCAAATATCAAAGACCTGGGCCTTGAGGTTTCAGAAGAAGATTTTTTAAAGTAAGCCTATGTAAAACCAAATGGCCCTGGGGTGGGGCATTTTTGGCTTCAGGGCTATAATTTAAACAATCTTGATAGAGGTCCACTAGATGAAGCTTCACACCAAATATCAAAGACCTGGGCCTTGCGGTTTCAGAGAAGAAGATTTTTAAAGATTTTCCCTATATAAGCCCATGAAAAACCAAAGGGCTCCGGGCGGGGGGATTTTTGGGCCGGGCACTATAATTTGAACAATCTTGGTAGGGGTCAAATAGATGAAGCTTCATACCAAATATCAAAGACCTGGGCCTTGCAGTTTCAGAGAAGGAAGATTTTTAAAGCGTTTCTCTATATATAGATATAAGCCCTTGTTAAACCAAAGGGCACTTGGGCGGGGGCATTTTTGGCCCCAGCATTATAATTTGAACAATCTTGGTAGGGGTCCACTAGATGAAGCTTCATATCAAATATCATAGACCTGGGCCTTGCGGTTTCAGCGAAGAAGATTTTTAAAGATTTTCCCTATATAAGCCCATGTAAAACCAAAGGGCCCCAGTGCGGGGGAATTTGTGGCCCCAGCACTATAATTTGAACAATCTTGGTAGGGGTCCACTAGATGAAGCTTCATATCAAATATCATAGACCTGGGCTTTGTGGTTTCAGAGAAGAAGATTTTTAAAGATTTTCCCTATATAAGCCCATGTAAAACCAAAGGGCCCCAGGGCGGGGGCATTTTTGGCCCCAGCACAATAATTTGAACAATCTTGGTAGCGGTTCAGTAGATGAAGCTTCATACCAAATATCAAAGACCTAGGCCTTGCGGTTTCAGAGAAGAACGTTTTTAAAGATTTTCCGTACAAAAGCCCATGTAAAACCAAAAGGCCCCGGGTAGGGGCATTTTTGGCCTCAGCACAATAATTTGAACAATCTTGGTAAGGGTCCACTAGATGAAGCTTCATACCAAATATCAAAGACCTGGGCCTTGGGGTTTCAGAGAAGAAGATTTTTTAAGTTTTCGGTGAAAAAATCTGTTTTTGGCTCCTGTGACCTATATGTGCAACGGACCGGAACCGTTTGAACAACTTTGAAAGGGGACCACCTAAGGATCATTCCTGTGAAGTTTGGTCAAAATCCGATCTGTGGTTTAGGAGGAGATGTCGTTTGAAGAAATTGTTTACGCACGGATGACAGACAAAAAGTGATCCTAATATAAAACACAAGAGGGCCATGATGGCCCTGGATCGCTCACCTAATCCATAGTGTAACAAGTGGGCCCCAGGGAGGGTCATTATTGGCCCCAGGGCTTTAATGTGCATAATGTTGAGGGAGGTCTAAAAAGGTGAAGCTTCATACCAAACATCAATAAAGGCTATAATATGAACAATCTTGGCAAAGGTCGTCGAGATGAAGCTACACACCAAATATCAAGGAACTGGGCCTTGCGGTTTCAGAGAAGAAGATCTTTTTAAAGATATTCCATACATAAGCCTATTTAAAACCAAATTTGCATCTGGGCTATATAAGTCTATGTAAAACCAAAGGGTCCCAGGCTGGGGACATCTGTGGCCCCAGGGAAATAATTTGGAACAATATTGGTAGAGGTCCACTAGATGAAGCTTCATACAAAATATCAAAGACATTGGCCTTGCAGTTTCAGAGAAGAAGATTTTTAAATATTTCCCTTTATAAGACTACCGGTATGTTAAACCAAAGGGTCTCAGGGCGGTGACATTTTTGGCCCCAGGGCTATAATTTGAACAATCTTGATAGAGGTCCACTAGATGAAATTTCACACCAAATATCAAAGACCTAGGCCTTGTGGTTTCAGAGAAGATTTTTAAAGATTTTCGCTATATAAGTCCATGTAAAACCAAAGGACCTCGCAATGGGGGCATTTTTTGCCAAAGGGCTATAATTTGAACAATCTTAGTAGGGGTCCATTAGATGAAGCTTCATACCAAATATCAAAGTCCTTGGCCATGCAGTTTCAGAGAAGAAGATTTTTTAAGATTTTCCCTATATAAGTCTATGTAAAACCAAAGGGCCCAAGAGCGGGGACATTTTTGGTCCCAGGGCTATAATTTGAACAATCTTGACATAGGTACACTAGATGAAGCTTCACACAAAATATCAAAGGACTAGGCCATGTGGTTTCAGAGAAGAAGATTTTTAAAGATTTTCCCTATATAAGTCTATGTAAAACCAAAGGGCCCCAGAGCGGGGGCAGTTTTGGCCCCAGGGCTATAATTTGAACATTCTTGGTAGAGGTCCATTAGATGAAGCTTCATACCAAATATTAAAGTCCTGGGCTTTGCGGTTTCAGAGAAGAAGATTTTTAAAGATTATCCCTGTATAAGCCTATGTAAAACCAAAGGGCCCTGGGGCTGGGGGCATTTTTGGCCCTAGCACTATAATTTGAACAATCTTGGTAGGGGTCCTATAGATGAAGCTTCATACCAAATATCAAAGACCTAGGTCTTGTGGTTTCAGAGAAGAAGATTTATAAAGATTTTCCCTATATAAGTCTATGTAAAACCAAAGGGTCCCGGAGCGGGGGCATTTTTGGCCCAAGGGCTATAATTTGAACAATCTTGGTAGAGGTCCATTAGATGAAGCTTCATACCAAATATCGAAGACCTAGGCCATGTGGTTTCAGAGAAGAAGATTTTTAAAGATTTTCCCTATATCAGTCTATGTAAAACCAAAGGGCCCCGGAGCGGGGGCATTTTTGGCCCCAGCACTATAATTTGAAAATCTTGGTAGGGGTCCATTAGATGAAGCTTCATACTAAATATCAAAGTCCTGGGCCTTGTGGTTTCAGAGAAGAAGATTTTTAAAGATTTTCCATATATAAGCCTATGTAAAACCAAAGGGCCCTGGGGCGGGGGCATTTTGTGCCCCAGCACTATAATTTGAACAATCTTGGTAGGGATCCACTAGATGAAGCTTCATACCAAATATCAAAGACCTGGGCCTTGTGGTTTCAGAGAAGAAGATTTTTAAAGATTTTCCCTATATAAGTCTATGTAAAACCAAAGGGCCATGGAGCGGGGGTATTTTTGGCCCCAGCACTATAAATTGAACAATCTTGGTAGAGGTCCATTAGATGAAGCTTCATACTAAATATCAAAGTCCTGGGCCTTGTGGTTTCAGAGAAGAAGATTTTTAAAGATTTTCCATATATAAGCCTATGTAAAACCAAAGGGCCCCGGGGCGGGGACATTTTGTGCCCCAGCACTATAATTTGAACAATCTTGGTAGGGGTCCACTAGATGAAGCTTCATACCAAATATCAAAGACCTGGGCCTTGTGGTTTCAGAGAAGAAGTTTTTTTAAGATTTTGGTAATAAAAATCTATTTTTGGGTCCTGTGACCTAGATGTGCAATGGACCGGAACCATTTGAACAACTTTGAAAGGGGACCACCTAAGGATCATTCCTGTGAAGTTTGGTCAAAATCCGATCAGTGGTTTAGGAGGAGATGTCGTTTGAAGAAATTGTTTACGCACGCACGGACGCACGCACGGACGCACGGACGCACGACGGACGACGGACAAAAAGTGATCCCAAAAGCTCACCTCGTCACTACGTGACGGTGAGCTAACAAGAGGGCCATGGTGGCCCTGGATCGCTCACCTGATCCATAGTGTAACAAGTGGGCCCCAGAGAGGGCCATTATTGGCCCCAGGGCTTTAATGTGCATAATATTGAGGGAGGTCTTAAAGGTGAAGCTTCATACCAAACATCAACAAAGGCTATAATTTGAACAATCTTGGCAAAGGTCCACTAGATGAAGCTACACATCAAATATCAAAGAGCTGGGCCTAGCGGTTTCAGAGAAGAAGATTTTTAAAGATTTTGCCTCTATAAGCCTATGTAAAACCAAAGGGCCCCGGGACGGGGGCATTTTTTATCCCAGCGCTATAATTTGAACAATCTTGGTAGGGGTCCACTAGATGAAGCTTCATACCAAATATCAAAGACCTGGGCTTTGTGGTTTCAGAGTAGAAGATTTTTAAAGATTTTCCCTATATAAGCCCATGTAAAACCAAAGGGCCCAGTGGCGGGGGCATTTTTTATCCCAGCGCTATAATTTGAACAATCTTGGTAGGGGTCCACTAGATGAAGCTTCATACCAAATATCAAAGACCTGGGCCTTGTGGTTTCAGAGAAGAAGATTTTTAAAGATTTTCCCTATATAAGCCTATGTAAAACCAAAGGGCCCTGGGCTGGGGGCATTTTTGGCCCCAGCACTATAATTTGAACAATCTTGGTAGGGGTCCACTAGATGAAGCTTCATACCAAATATCAAAGTCCTGGGCCTTGTGGTTTCAGAGAAGAAGATTTTTAAAGATTTTCCCAATATAAGCCTATGTAAAACCAAAGGGCCCCGTGGCGGGGGCATATTTTGTCCAAGCAATAAAATTTGAACAATCTTGGTAGGGGTCCACTAGATGAAACTTCATACCAAATATCAAAGTCCTGGGCCTTGTGGTTTCAGAGAAGAAAATTTTTAAAGATTTTCCCTATATAAGCCTATGTAAAACCAAAGGGCCCCGGGGCGGGGGCATTTTTGGCCCAAGCACTATAATTTGAACAATCTTGGTAGGGGTCCACTAGATGAAGCTTCATACCAAATATCAAAGACCTGGGCCTTGTGGTTTCAGAGAAGAAGATTTTTAAAGATTTTCCCTATATAAGCCTATGTAAAACCAAAGGGCCCGGTGGCGGGGGCATTTTTTGTCCCAGCACTATAATTTGAACAATCTTGGTAGGGGTCCACTAGTTGAAGCTTCATACCAAATATCAAAGTCCTGGGCCTTGTGGTTTCAGAGAAGAAGATTTTTAAAGATTTTCCCTATATAAGCCTATGTAAAACCAAAGGGCCCCGTGGCGGGGGCATTTTTTGTCCCAGCACTATAATTTGAACAATCTTGGTAGGGGTCCACTAGTTGAAGCTTCATACCAAATATCAAAGTCCTGGGCCTTGTGGTTTCAGAGAAGAAGATTTTTAAAGATTTTCCCTATATAAGCCAATGTAAAACCAAAGGGCCCCATGGCGGGGGCATTTTTTGTCCCAGCACTAAAATTTGAACAATCTTGGTAGGGGTCCACTAGATGATGCTTCATACCAAATATCAAAGTCCTGGGTCTTGTGGTTTCAGAGAAGAAGATTTTTAAAGCTCTTCCCTATATAAGCCCATGTAAAACCAAAGGGCCCCGGAGCGGGGCATTTTTGGCCCCAGCACTATAATTTGAACAATCTTGGTAGGGGTCCACTAGATGAAGCTTCATACCAAATATCAAAGACCTGGGCCTTGTGGTTTCAGAGAAGAAGATTTTTAAAGATTTTCCCTATATAAGCCTATGTAAAACCAAAGGGCCCCGTGGCGGGGGCATTTTTGGCCCCAGCACTATAATTTGAACAATCTTGGTAGGGGTCCACTAGATGAATCTTCATACCAAATATCAAAGACCTGGGCCTTGTGGTTTCAGAGAAGAAGATTTTTAAAGATTTTCCCTATATAAGCCTATGTAAAACCAAAGGGCTCCAGGGCGGGGGCATTTTTGGCCCCAGCACTATAATTTGAACAATCTTGGTAGGGGTCCACTAGATGAAGCTTCATACCAAATATCAAAGACCTGGGCCTTGTGGTTTCAGAGAAGAAGATTTTTTAAGTTTTTGGTGAAAAAAATCTATTTTTGGCTCCTGTGACCTAGATGTGCAATGGACCGGAACCATTTAAACAACTTTGAAAGGGGACCACCTAAGGATCATTCCTGTGAAGTTTGGTCAAAATCCGATCAGTGGTTTAGGAGGAGATGTCGTTTAAAGAAATTGTTTACGCACGCACGCACGCACGCACGGACGCACGCACGCACGACGGAAGACGGACAAAAAGTGATCCCAAAAGCTCGCCTCGTCACTACGTGACGGTGAGCTAACAAGAGGGCCATGATGGCCCTGGATCGCTCACCTGATCCATTATTGACCCAGGGCTGTAATGTGCATAATGTTGAGGGAGGTTTAAATAGGTGAAGCTTCATACAAAATATCAACAAAGGCTATAATTTGAATAATCTTGACAAAGGTCCACTAGATGAAGCTAAACACCAAATATCAAAGACCTGGGCCTTGTGGTTTCAGAAAAGAAGATTTTTTTAAAGATATTCCCTACATAAGCCTATATAAAACCAAATGGACCCGGGGCTAGGGTGTTTTTGGCCTCAAGGCTATAATTTAAACAATCTTGATAGAGGTCCACTAGATGAAGCTTCACACCAAATATCAAAGACCTGGGCCCTGCTGTTTCAGAGAAAAAGATTTCCAAAGATTATCTCTATATAAGTCTATGTAAAACCAAAGGGCCCCTAGGCAGGGGCACTTGTGGCTCGAGGGCTATAATTCGAACAATCTTTGTAGAGGTCCACTAGATGAAGCTCCATACCAAATATCAAAGACATGGGCCTGACAGTTTCAGAGAAAAAGATTTTTCAAGATTTTCCATATATAAGCCCATGTAAAACCAAAGGGCCCTAGAGGGGAGGGGGGGGGGGGCATTTTTGGCCCCAGGGCTATAATTTGAACAATCTTGGTAGAGGTCCGCAAGATTAAGCTTCATACCAAATATCAAAGACCTGGGCCCTGCGGTTTCAGAGAAGAAGATTTTTAAAGATTTTCCCTATATAAGTTTATGTAAAACCAAAAGGCCCCGGAGCGGGGGCATTTTTGGCCCCAGCACTATAATTTGAACAATCTTGGTAGGGGCCCACTAGGTGAAGCTTCATACAAAATAGCATAGACCTGAGCCTTGCGGTTTCAGAGAAGATTTTTAATGATTTTCCCTATATAAGACCATGTAAAACAAAAGGGCCCGGGGCTGGGGCATTTTTGGCCCAAGCACTATAACTTGAACAATCATGGTAGGGGTCCACTAGATGAAGCTTCATACCAAATAGCAAAGACCTGGGCAATGCGGTTTCAGAGAAGAAGATTTTTAAAGAGTTTCTCCATATAAGCCCATGTAAAACCAAAGGGCCCCGAAGTGGGGGCATTTTTGGACCTAGCACTAAAATTTGAACAACCTTGGTAGGGGTCCACTAGATGAAGCTTCATACCAAATATCAAAGACCTAGGCCTTGTGGTTTCAGAGAAGAAGATTTTTAAAGATTTTTCCTCTATAAGCCCATGTAAAACCAAAGGGCCTGGGGGCGGGGGCTGTTTTGGTCCCAGCACTATAATTTGAACAATCTTGGTAGGGGTCCACTAGATGAAGCTTCATACCAAATATCAAAGACCTAGGCCTTGCGGTTTCAGAGAAGAAGATTTTCCCTATATAATCCCATGTAAAACCAAAGGGTCTCGGTATCAAATATCAAAGACCTGGGCCTTGTGGTTTCACAGAAGAAGATTTTTTAAGTTTTCAGTGAAAAAAATTTATTTTTGGCTCCTGTGACCTAGATGTGCAACGGACAGAAACCATTTGAACAACTTTGAAAGGGGACCACCTAAGGATCATTCCTGTGAAGTTTGGTCAAATTCCGATCAGTGGTTTAGGAGAAGATGTCGTTTGAAGAAATTGTTTACACACGGATGACAGACAAAAAAGTGATCCTAATATAAAACACAAGAGGGCCATGATGGCCCTGGATCGCTCACCTGATCCATAGTGTAACAAGTGTGCCCCAGAGAGGGCCATTATTTGCCCAAGGGCTTTAATGTGCATAATGTTGAGGGAGGTCTTTAAGGTGAAGCTTCATACCAAACATCAACAAAGGCTATAATTTGAACAATCTTGGCAAAGGTCCACTAGATGAAGCTATACATCAAATATCAAAGACCTGGGCCTAGCGGTTTCAGAGAAGAAGATTTTTAAATATTTTGCCTATATAAGCCTATGTAAAACCAAAGGGCCCCAGGACGGGGGCATTTTTTGCCCCAGCACTATAATTTGAACAATCTTGGTAGGGGTCCACTAGATGAAGCTTCATACCAAATATCAAAGTCCTGGGCCTTGTGGTTTCAGAGAAGAAGATTTTTAAAGATTTTCCCTATATAAGCCTATGTAAAACCAAAGGGCCCCAGGGCGGGGGCATTTTTTGCCCCAGCACTATAATTTGAACAATCTTGGTAGGGGTCCACTAGATGAAGCTTCATACCAAATATCAAAGACCTGGGCCTTGTGGTTTCAGAGAAGAAGATTTTTAAAGATTTTCCCTATATAAGCCAATGTAAAACCAAAGGGCCCCGTGGCGGGGGCATTTTTTGTCCCAGCACTAAAATTTGAAGGGGTCCACTAGATGAAGCTTCATACCAAATATCAAAGTCCTGGGCCTTGTGGTTTCACAGAAGAAGATTTTTAAAGAATTTCCCTATATAAGCCTATGTAAAACCAAAGGGCCCCGGGGCGGGGGCATTTTTGGCCCCAGCACTATAATTTGAACAATCTTGGTAGGGGTCAACCAGATAAAGCTTCATACCAAATATCAAAGACCTGGGCCTTGTGGTTTCAGAGAAGAAGATTTTTAAAGATTTTCCCTATATAAGCCAATGTAAAACCAAAGGGCCCCGTGGCGGGGGCATTTTTTGTCCCAGCACTATAATTTGAACAATCTTGGTAGGGGTCCACTAGATGAAGCTTCATACCAAATATCAAAGACCTGGGCCTTGTGGTTTCAGAGAAGAAGATTTTAAAAGATTTTCCCTATATAAGCCTTTGTAAAACCAAAGGGCCCCGGGGCAGGGGCATTTTTGGCCCCAGCACTATAATTTGAACAATCTTGGTAGGGGTCCACTAGATGAAGCTTCATACCAAATATAAAAGACCTGGGCCTTGTGGTTTCAGAGAAGAAGATTTTTAAAGATTTTCCCTATATAAGCCTATGTAAAACCAAAGGGCCCCGTGGCAGGGGCATTTTTTGTCCCAGCACCTAAATTTTAACAATCTTGGTAGGGGTCCACTAGATGAAGCTGCATACCAAATATCAAAGTCCTGGCCCTTGTGGTTTCAGAGAAGAAATTTTTTAAAGATTTTCCCTATATAAGCCAAATGTAAAACCAAAGGGCCCCGGGGCGGGGGCATTTTTGGCCCCAGCACTATAATTTGAACAATCTTGGTAGGGGTCCACTAGATGAAGCTTCATACCAAATATCAAAGACCGGGGCCTTGTGGTTTCAGAGAAGAAGATTTTTAAAGATTTTCCCTATATAAGCCTATGTAAAACCAAAGGGCCCCGTGGCGGGGGCATTTTTTGTCCCAGCACTATAATTTGAACAATCTTGGTAGGGGTCCACTAGATGAAGCTTCATACCAAATATCAAAGTCCTGGGCCTTGTGGTTTCAGAGAAGAAGATTTTTAAAGATTTTCCCTATATAAGCCTATGTAAAACCAAAGGGCCCCGAGGCGGGGGCATTTTTGGCCCCAGCACTATAATTTGAACAATCTTGGTAGGGGTCCACTAGATGAAGCTTCATACCAAATATCAAAGTCCTGGGCCTTGTGGTTTCAGAGAAGAAGATTTTTAAAGATTTTCCCTATATAAGCCTATGTAAAACCAAAGGGCCCCGGGGCGGGGGCATTTTTGGCCCCAGCACTATAATTTGAACAATCTTGGTAGGGGTCCACTAGATGAAGCTTCATACCAAATATCAAAGAACTGGGCCTTGTGGTTTCAGAGAAGAAGATTTTTAAAGATTTTCCCTATATAAGCCTATGTAAAACCAAAGGGCCCCAGGTTGGGGGCATTTTTGGCCCCAGCACTATAATTTGAACAATCTTGGTAGGGGTCCACTAGATGATGCTTCATACCAAATATCAAAGACCTGGGCCTTGTGGTTTCAGAGAAGAAGATTTTTTAAGTTTTTGGTGAAAAAAATCTATTTTTGGCTCCTGTGACCTAGATGTGCAACGGACCGGAACCATTTGAACAACTTTGAAAGGGGACCACCTAAGGATCATTCCTGTGAAGTTTGGTCAAAATCCGATCAGTGGTTTAGGAGGAGATGTCGTTTAAAGAAATTGTTTACGCACGGACGCACGACGGACGACGGACAAAAAGTGATCCCAAAAGCTCACCTCGTCACTACGTGACGGTGAGCTAACAAGAGGGCCCAGAGGGCCCTGGTTCGCTCACCTGATCCAATGTATAACAAGTGGGCCCCGGGCAGGGTCAATTTTTGCCCCAGGGCTATAATTTGAACAATCTTGGTAGAGGTCCACAAGATGAAGCTTCATATCGAATATGAAAGACCTGGGCTTTCTGGTTTCAGAGAAGAAGATTTTAAAGGTTTACCCTGCATATAGAAGTCTATGTAAAACAAGATTTTCCCTATATAAGTCTATGTTAAACCAAAGGGCCCCGGAGCAGGGGCATTTTTTGCCCCAGGGCTATAATTTGAACAATCTTGGTAGAGGTCCACTAGCTGAAGCTTCATAACAAATATCAAAGACCTAAGCCTTGTGTTTCAGAGAAGATGATTTTTAAAGATTTTCCCTATATAAGTCTACGTAAAACCAAAGGGCCACATGGCGGAGGCATTTTTGGTCTCAGGGATATAATTTGAACAATCTTTATAGAGGTCCACTAGCTGAAGCTTCATAACAAATATCGAAGACCTAAGCCTTGTGGTTTCAAAGAAGAAGATTTTTCAAGATTTTCCCTATATACGTCTATGTAAAACCAAAGGGCCCCGGAGCGGGGGCATTTTTGGCCCAAGGCCTATAATTTGAACAATCTTGGTAGAGGTCCACAAGATGAAGCTTCATACCAAATATCAAAGACCTGGGCCTTGCAGTTTCAGAGAAGAAGATTTTTTAAGAAAACAAAAGGCCCCTGGTGCGGGGGCATTTTTGGCCCCAGCACTATAATTTGAATAATCTTGGCAGGGGTCCACTAGATGAAGCTTCAAACCAAATATCAAAGACCTGGGCCTTGCGGTTTCAGAGAAGAAGATTTTTAAAGATTTTCCCTATATAAGCCCATGTAAAACCAAAGGGCCCCCGTTTGGGGGGCATTTTTAGCTCCAGCACTATAATTTGAACAATCTTGGTAGGGGTCCACTAGATGAAGCTTCATACCAAATATCAAAGACCTGGGCCTTGCGGTTTCAGAGAAGAAGATTTTTAAAGATTTTCCCTTTCCAAGCCCATGTAAAACCAAAGGGCCCCCGTGCGGGGGCATTTTTGGCCCCAGCACTATAATTTGAACAATCTTGGT
Source organism: Lucinisca nassula (assembly GCA_963580285.1). Taxonomy (NCBI): domain Eukaryota; kingdom Metazoa; phylum Mollusca; class Bivalvia; order Lucinida; family Lucinidae; genus Lucinisca; species Lucinisca nassula. The sequence continues at coordinate 72,948,244 of OY757019.1, read as the reverse complement.
AGGGGTCCACTAGATAAAGCTTCATACCAAATATCAAAGACCTGGGCCTTGCGGTTTCAGAGAAGAAGATTTTTCAAGATTTTCCCTATGTAAGCCCTAGTAAAACCAAAGGGTCCCCGTGCGGGGGCATTTTTAGCTCCAGCACTATAATTTGAACAATCTTGGTAGGGGTCCACTAGATGAAGCTTCATACCAAATATCAAAGACCTGGGCCTTGCGGTTTCAGAGAAGAAGATTTTTAAAGACTTTCCCTATATAAGCCCATGTGAAACCAAAGGGCCCCCGTGCGGGGGCATTTTTGGCTCCAGCACTATAATTTGAACAATCTTGGTAGAGGTCCACTAGATGAAAGACCTGGGCCTTGCGGTTTCAGAGAAGAAGATTTGTTAAGTTTGCGGTGAAAAAAATCTATTTTTGGCTACTGTGACCTACACTACAGGTCGCGCATAAAAGCCAGTTTTCTTTTTCACTCCGAATGCAATTTTCACAGTACTCCAAACCACTCCGCATATTTTCATCAAAACACTCGGAATGAGGAAACAAACCACTCCCAAACACTCCGCGAAATATCGAGTATACTCGGAGTTTTCCGAACGACTATACAGGTAATGTTTGGTCAATAATGCCCGGGGCTAATATTCCAAATGTCGGTAGAATTACTCCGAGTGGTTCAAGTTTATATTTATTCATATGATATTGGTTGTATATTAATTGTTATTAATATTATTATTATTTTACTGACAATTTTTCATTAGGTCGTTTTTCCTTCCCCTATCAAAATTTCACCTTTCTAACATGCCTCGCCAACTTTCGCGCAGCCTAACATGTATCATTTGACCCAATCTTTTTTCATGCCGGTTGGATTTTCAATTTGCACGTGCAACTAATATACCCCAGCACGGAAACGGGACCATTACGGTAAAATGCCTTACTTGAAGTTGTAATAAACAGGCATATAATGAGTCTAAGGTACTCCTCGTGATATGTTTCCAAATGCAATATATATATTTATATATTTTTTTTGGTTTGATGTTCTGTTGAAGAATTCACTTCTTTCGACCAGATCGTTGTTTTAAAGGCTGGCGGAATCCAAATTTCAAGGAGAGGAAGGGAAAAAGGAAAACATCCGAATCAGCATCTACAGCAACCGTAGCCGAGCACGTGTCCGTCAGGTGGACAGGTCCATAAGATGAACACCTAGCTTATATAAAGCAGTGGGGCTTACGAGGATTGGGGATATTCATTAGTTCTCTTATTTTTAGACAGAAGCTTACATGTACCGATTTATGGATCTCGTAAGGATCGGCTAATTGTGGCTGTTCTTACTAGCACCAGTAGTTTACATTTGAACTAGATTTGTAAAAACATTACGGAAGCACGCCTATTTAAATATATAGGATAATTTTACCACCAAATTGAAATTTTTCAGTGTAAAAATGTGATAGTTTTCTTATTTCTGCTCAAAATATGGATTATGGATACACATTGGAACCGCCTGATCGAGGCGGTTCTAACGAGTACCACTGGCTGTGTTATAGAGCAGAATAAAGAAAATAACGTTTACCTCTCTAAACCCCAGTTTTACTGTATAAAAGTGGGGTTAAAGGGGGTCAGAATTATTTAGACATGTTTTCGCGATGATACCGAACTATGTCATCTTAAAAAAAAAACAAACAAACAAAAAAAAACGTTAGTTCTAGAGATAAGGAAGACGATGAGAGCCTCCCCTGCAAGAGCAATGATTTGGTCTCTCACCGCTGTTGGGTCTCACTCGGGCATGTAAAAAAACAACGGCTATCAGGTTCATATCTGGGTACTCCAGTTTTCGCCCATCTCAGATTAGCATTTTGATAGAAATAAATGAAACTAGAGCTGTCAGTGAAACTGACTAGGGCCCCGGCAGCGCTATCAGAGGAGTAGGAAAATTTGTGGACGGACAGACGGACAGACAGACAGACGGACGGACAGAGTGATTACTATAGGGCACCCACACTTTCAGTGCGGGGCCCTAATAATAACAAAGTTATTAATTGGACACAGGAAAGACCCTTTTTTGACCTTTAACCTCTAAGTATGACCTTGACATTTGAGGTACGGACCTGAGTCTTGCGCGCAACACTCCATCACATTATGGTTAACATTTCTGCCAAGTAATATTTAAATCCATCCAGGAATAAGAAAGTTATGGAGGATAAAAAAAAATTTGTGGACGGACAGACGGACAGACTGACAGACAGACAGACGGACGGACAGAGTGATTACTATAGGGCACCCACACTTTCAGTGCGGGGCCACATTATGGTTAAGATTTCTGCCAAGTAATATTTAAATCCATCCAGGAATAATAACAAAGTTATTAATTGGACACAGGAAAGACCCTTTTTTGACCTTTAACCTCTAAGTATGACCTTGACCTTTGAGGTACGGACCTGAGTCTTGCGCGCAACACTCCATCACATTATGGTTAACACTTCTGCCATCCAGGAATAATAATAACAAAGTTATTAATTGGACACAGGAAAGACCCTTTTTTGACCTTTAACCTCTAAGTATGACCTTGACCTTTGAGGTACGGACCTGAGTCTTGCGCGCAACACTCCATCACATTATGGTTAACACTTCTGCCATCCAGGAATAATAATAACAAAGTTATTAATTGGACACAGGAAAGACCCTTTTTTGACCTTTAACCTCTAAGTATGACCTTGACCTTTGAGGTACGGACCTGAGTCTTGCGCGCAACACTCCATCACATTATGGTTAACATTTCTGACAAGTAATATTTAAATCCATTCAGGAATAAGAAAGTTATGGAGGATAAAAAAATTTGTGGACGGACAGACGGACAGACAGACCTTTAACCTCTAAGTATGACCTTGACCTTTGAGGTACGGACCTGAGTCTTGCGCGCAACACTCCATCACATTATGGTTAACATTTCTGACAAGTAATATTTAAAGCCATCCAGGAATAAGAAAGTTATGGAGGATAAAAAAATTTGTGGACGGACAGACGGACAGACAGACAGACAGACAGACGGACGGACAGACAGAGTGATTACTATAGGGCACCCACACTTTCAGTGCGGGGCCCTAATAATCTTGAGAGGGCCGCGAAACACTCCCACCCCTTAGCTCACAGTCTTGTTATCGTCAAGACAAGTTATATGAGAAATGACTTTATTTTATCATATTCTATGTGAATTGTTGAGTAATAAATCACAGTTTGGAGGCATTTGTAAAGAAGACTAAACCACGATTGGTGTATCTTCTTTAAAGTAAACGGCAGCTTGAACTGTGATTTTTTTTTTGCAATGGTTCACAAACTGGAGCTGATCTGTTTGGATTCTAACACACTCATATTCAACAATACCATCAAATTCTCCCAACTTTTCGACTGTTTCTTCCTTTTCTTTCTACTAATACTGCGATCGGTCACATCTTACCATTACTCGCAGATGTACATTACATATACACCAGTTTTGCAGGATGAAAGCCAACACAGTAATCATGTAATTACGGTAGGGGGTCTTCAACCTGCATAGGGCATGACTCTCCCTGCACATGGGGCCTCCAGATAGCGTCCCGATCCGAAGGACGATGCCCTTTATGACATTCATCCCTGCAAATGATGCCAATGGAGCGTGTTCGGACATCGAAATTTTATCGCCGCTGCGGGGGATCGAACCTGGGACCTCTAGCATCAAATGCAAGTGCACTAACCACCGAGCTATCAAGGCACGTAATATGTTAAAAGGAATCCCAGCAAATTAAGTGATTCAGGGGGATGCGGATTCAATACCTGCAAGGAGTCGGTAGCTTTCTGTCATGGAAATCGATCATTACAACTTTTCTACAGTCCTTCTCTCCATTCCGCTGACGGCCCCCGCCATCGGGGCTTGAAGAAATAGATGGGCTGCAAGGTGCTTCCAGGCAGAACTGAAACCAACCGCACACTAGTACTGGTTGACTGCTTAGAGGATCTAAGCCTGCCCAGGCAAAGCAGTGCGAGTCGGACCGTCCATGCTTGTAAACCGTATTGGTTTCATTGGCCGACAGGGCTTGAGATGTCATTTCATCTAAATGTCGGGTAAAAGTCCCACAAAATTGGAAGCAACGTCTCCAAAATGACTTATAGAGTGTTAACGGGGACGTAAACATCAAATCAAACAAACAAACAAATCCATTCCGCTGAGTCAAGGGCACTTGCCAGTTTCTGGTGAAAGAATTTGCACACTGCAGCCTATTAGTTAAACGCTTACGTAGCCAATAGGTCTGCACAGGAAGTGTTGACAGCTAAAATAATGACCTAAAATAGTATTGACTGGACCGTCAAACTCTGGACCGTCAAACTCTTATACAAAAAAAAAAAAAAAAAAAGGAGTGACGTTCTACAACTGCGGCTGTTCGGTCACGCTCTTCTTCGCTGAGATTTATTGCACAATAAAACACTCCATTTCCATTGCCGTTATGGGCGTCATTTTTTAACTGATCAGTTTACCCATCAGCACTATTCCTGGGCAGTCTTTTACGGTAACGGTTAACCAGCACAGTGCGTATTCTTTCGCCAGAGAATGACAACTGCCCTTCTTGATAACAGCGGAAAGGAGAGAAAGGCCAGAACCAATTTCATGATCAGTCTCCACAACAGAATGTTGCCGACCCCGGCAAGTTACGGACCCACGTTCTCCTGATCCCAAGTCAGACGCGCATCCGAATGAGATACCGAGGCTGGCAATGGGCGTGATGTACTAGAATAAAATGATTATAGAAGAAATTGTGTTTGTTGGTTTTGAACATTCCAGGATGAGCAACGTAGGCATCAAAAATGTATGATCGGAAAGCCATACGGCGTAGTAACCTTCCAATGTGACCTTGACCTGGTGTCAGCAAGATTCATTTATGAACTCTGCACATGAGCTCACTGAGGGGGATAATTGATCAAAGTTTAATGAAAATCTTTTGAGGGGTCTAGGAGATATGGAACGGACACAAAATTCAATGTTTCAAAGTCGTGACCTTCAAATGTGACCTTGACCTTGTGTCGGCATGGTTCATTTATTGGTTCTGCACATAAGCTCACTGAGGTAAAAGAATGGGGTAAAAGAGATATGGAACGGACACAAAAATCAAAGTTTCAAACTCTTGACCTTCAGCTATGACCTTGACCTTGAGTCGACATGGTTCATTTATGGGTTCTGCACATGAGCTCACTCAAAAGAATATTTGACCAAAGTTTAATGAAAATCGTTCCAAGGGTAAAGGAGATATAAAACGGACAAAAAATAAACTCATGACCTTCAACTGTGACCTTGACCTTGAGTCGGCATGGTTCGTTATGGTTTCTGAACATCAGCTCACTGAGACTAACACTTGACCAAAGTTTAATGAAAATCTATCAAAGGGTAAAGGAGATATGGGGCGGACAAGAAAGTGTTACGGACAGACAGACGAACGGACATTCCTATTATCCCGCCGCCAAGGACGGATAGACGAAAGACATTCCTATAATCCCCGCTCCGCTTCGCGGTGGGGAATTAAAAATTGTTGATATCACAAGTCCTGGTATTGATAGCCGCGCTATTCTAATCGCTGTGAGGTCAGAGTGTTGCGCAAATGGGTTAATTATCTCTAGAATCTGGACTGGAATCCTGTTGTCGGGTTTGAAGACCCAGATCAGACGCCGCATGAAATTGGAAGTAAAGAAATTTAAAATAATAATGATTTGCCACTATTACATACCTTTATCTGTAGTCAGTTAACGGACCCCTTAACATGAAATCTGTCATTGAGGAATAAATTATAGTAGCCGGTGTATAGTTGTTACGTTACTCGCCTCATAAACCAGGGATTGTCGGATCAATCCCGGGCCTCTCCAGACTTTCGGATGCGTCCTTAAACCGAGGACCCGGCTCTGTATGACATTAGCTGTTGGTGGGACGAAAAACTAAAACAGACACATATGTAGACCGCATTCCTATACATTTTCCTTGTACATGAGCCGGCGCACGACAAAGACTTTTTTTCTACTACAGAAGTATCGGATCAGCATTTGCATCTAGACAACATGTCCAGTCTTCGCTTGTTGCTCTTTGAATAGCCCACATAGTAGGCTTATTCGAACAGCAAAGGCTCTGATCAGACTGCACGGATGCGCAGGCTGATCTGAGTCTTCAATGGTTACACGTCTTATCGAATTACGTGTTCCCCAGTCTATGCATCCACTTTGGTCAAAGTCTTCACTTGTTGCTCTTTGAATAGCCCAGAGATCAGAATGCTCACAGGAACAGCAAATGCTCTGATCAGACTGCACAGATCAATTCTCAAACGAGCAATTATGTTTCCTGTAAGTGCCTTTTCACACGCAATAACTGTGCGCGTGCTCACTAGTATGACGTAGTATGGTTAATCTGCACGTGCTTACATGACGAACTGCGGTAAATCTTGGGAATCATGTGCTCAGTCGGAGACAGCGCATGGAAAAAAGCAATCTGTCACACTGGTTGTTCACGAGAAGCGAGAGATGTTTAACCCTTTTTGTACCAAATGGAATCTTCCAGCTTATATATGGCAGGAGTCCATTTGAAAATTTAGGGGCGTCAGGTTGTGTTTTCTTCAAAATTGATTAGGAAAAGGGCTGAACTTTTTGCAAACAGTGTAGGCCCTGATCAGACGCCGCATTCTTCGGCGTCTGATCTGGGCCTGCACTGTTTGCCAGGGTACCCGCTTAGGGGTTTCCAGTCTGAAATGGGTTAATGGAGAAATAATGAAAACAGCATTTCAATAAGATGGTTTAATCGAGGCATTGATGATTTGGGAAAATGGCCCTGGATAGGAGCTCAGACATTCGTTCGTTAATCCCTTAAATGCCTTAACTCTAAATAATGCAGACTCTAATCAGAGGCCCTTTATTTGGCTTCTGACCGGGATCTACCATGTTTGCCATTTCCAGACCAGATCGATTCTACAGGTAAACCTTTACACACTACTCTGGCCTCACTGATACGAACAGCGCGGCTTTAATAAACCGCTACCTGGATTTCATACAAATAAGTGACACTCATTTAGAATTAGTATCGTAAAGCTACTGCACTTCGTAAGTTTTGGTCGACTGTCAATCTACCGAAAACTTTCTATGGTGCTGTGTAATAATAAAAACCTTTTCCGAGCTGGTATGCTACTCTTGAATTGGCCCCCGCCCATAGGGGCTTGAAGAAATATATGGGCTGCATGATGCTTTCACGCAGAGCTGAATCCGGCCCGCACACTAGTACAGGTAAACCGCTTAGAGGATCTAAGCCTGTCCAGGAACCGCGGTGCGAGGCGGACCGTCAATGCTAATAAACCCTATTGGTTTCATTGGCGACAGGGCTTGAGATGTCATTTCATCTCAATGTCGGGTAAAAGTCCCACAAAATTGAAAGCAACATCTCCAAAATGACCTTTACAGTGTTGACGGGGACGTTAAACCACAAATCAATCAATCAATCAATCAATGCTACTCTTGAAGGAAAGAATTTGCTCCCGAAAGGCAAGTATTTTTTTTTTACTTTACGCACATGCGTAATATGTCTGATGAGCCTTTCGCCTATGAATACACTGGAAGTCGCTGGAATAACACACGCACCCACCTTTCATGGACGGTTTTTCCAGGTTGGCGTGCGCATCCATGCAGTCTGATCAATATTCAGCCATCACAAGTGGTCGCAGTTCTACCCATGGTGAAATGATACACTTACCTTTGACAGTTATGTTATTCTGGGTTTTTGTTTTGTTTGTTAGTTTGATTGAGGTTTAACGTCCCCGTCAAAACTGTAAAGGTCATTTTGGAGACGTCGCTTCAAATTTTGTGGGAATTTTTGTCTTTTACCCGACAATGAGATGAAATGACATCTCAAGCCCTGTTGCCCAATGAAACCAATAGGGTTTATATGCATGGACGGGCCGGCTCGCACCGCTTTGCATGGGCAGGCTTAGATCCTCTAAGCGGTTTACCAGTACTCGTGTGCGGGTCGGTTTCAGCTCTGCGTGGAAACATCCTGCAGCCCATATATTTCTTCAAGCCCCGATGGGCGGGGGCCGTCTCGGTTTTTGTAGTAGCACGGGTTTTATGTCGAGCGCTAAATAATGTACGATCTCAGTGTTTTGTTACATGCTGAACATGAGGCCGGCTGCGAATTTATTTTCAGTAAAAGGGTATACAATTCCTTGGTCGAGTCTACTGATTAAAATAGGGGTGTGTTGTTGATTTTAATATACCCGTTTTTTTGTTGTTTTTTTTTTTTTTGAAGAAAAAAAACATGGACATTATTTTCGTCATTGTTGTTCGTCCGTCCGTCATAAGTGGCCGCAGTTCTATCCATGGTGAAATGAGCGAAAACACTTACCTTTGACAGTGCATGTTATTCTAGGTCTTTGTTCATGCCGAGCGCTAGCTAATGTACGATCTCAATGGTTTGTTTTAAAACATGGTGAACATGAGACCGACGGTCAAAACCAGTCAGCTTCGGCTACGACATTTTATTTTTCAGCTAAAGGGTATACGATTCATTGGGTGGTGTCACTGGTTATTGTTTTTTGGGGGTATATTATTTTCGTCACTGGTGTTCGTCCGTCCGTCCGTCCTATCAACTGTCACAAACATTGTGAATGCAACTACTTTTTTTATTCATCACGCAAACATGCCTATATAGTTTTGACCCCCTTCAACCCCACTTTTATATAGCGAGGCTGGGGTTTACAGGGGTTAATCTTTATGTTCCCTATATAGATTGTGGGTAACCGTTACAACCGCCTCGTCGAGATTGTGCTAACGAGTACCCACAATCTATGTTTTGAGTTTTGTTTGTTTGTTTGATTTGAGGTTTAACGTCCCCGTCAACACTGTAAAGGTCATTTTGGAGACGTTGCTTCCAATTTTGTGGGACTTTTACCCGACATTGAGATGAAATGACATCTCAAACCCTGTCGCCCAATGAAACCAATAGGGTTTATTAGCATGGACGGTCCGCCTCGCACCGCAGTTCCTGGACGAGTAGAAATACGAAAAATTATCAGGATTTTTATCTGAAAAAATTCCATTTTTGGAGGTAAAATTTTGTCGATGTATTTCAATAGGCGTGTTTTCGTAATGTCTTAGCCTATGGTGACCAAACTCGCACGAACTGCAAGACTCGGGACTTGTAGACCGGAAAAAAACCTGCGTGCTCATATTTCAAACGCCTCGGTGAGTTGATAAAGTAAGCCGTGTAGGGAGAAAGATTCTGACTGATCAGTGTTTGTAAAGGTCAGACCCAGTACCTAGCGCCGGCCAAAGCCTGCACGCTCCTTTTGAAACGCCTCGGTGAGGTGATAGAGATAGCTGTGTAGCCAGAAAAGTTGTGACTGATCAGTCTATGAACACCTCATCAGGTACTCGGATAAGGAACTTAACTGTTTACGCAAATAACAAAAATTATGTATGTTTTGTTTGTTTGATTTGAGGGTTAACGTCCCCGTCAACACTGTATAGGTCATTTTGGAGACGTTGCTTCCAATTTTGTGGGACTCTTACCCGACATTGAGATGAAATGATATCTCAAACCCTGGCGCCCAATGAAACCATTAGGGTTTATAATCATGGACGGTCCTACTCGCACTGCTTTGCCTGGGCAGGCTTAGATCCTCTAAGCGGTTTACCAGTACCCGTGTGCGGTCGGATACAGCTCTGGGTGGAAGCATCATGCATCCCATTTATTTTTTTCAGCCCCGATGTGCGGGGGTCAAGAGGTTGTGGTGTATATAGATATCTAGAGCTTTGGGAACAATTCGCTATGTGCTCAAGAGCGATTTCGATTTGGCCATTATAAACAAGCAAGTACTCGTGTGCGGTCGGTTTCAGCTCTGCGTAGCCCATCTATTTCTTCAAGCCCCGATGGGCGGGGCGTAATTATGTATGCTAAAGTCATGACTGATCAGTCTTGTGAACGTCACTTTAACCCATCAGACCCAGTGCTTGCACGATCTGCAAAAATTCAAGATTAACCTGCAAATCCTGCCTAACCAGCAAAGATCAGCCTTTCCGTATGCGCAGTTTGATTAGCATTTCCGTTTTGTAGGCATCTGATCATGATCTACACGGTTTCAAAAAAAAAACAACAACAAAAAAAAAAAAACACGCACACACACAAACAGGAGTTATTACAAGTTATGCTATATATATAAATGTCATGATTTTTATTATAAATAATGGAATCGCCTCGTTAAACACGAAGCTAAGTTCGAGCGAGCGCCAGCCAAATACAATAAGATTCACATGACCGGTAAAGACGTAGATTGGAGCCTGACTAGAGTTGATCAGCCTGCACAACCGCGAGGTCTGATTAGAGACAATCATCGGGCATTCAGATTGGGATAACGCTGGTCATGTCATAGATACGTTTACATGTATCGCAGCGACGAATAAACACTACAAAAAATGGAATCGCCTCGCTAACTGTAGTTTGAGTCATTAAGTCCTGAACGAGCAGTTAAGACCTCACAGCCTGTGCACCCTCTCAGCCTCATCTGGACCAGCCTGCGCATTCGCGCAGTCTCATCTGCAGCATCTGAGGAATGAAAAGAGGGAAGTGAAAACATGCTAAGTTCTGCACCGAAAGGTCAAGCGGATTTTCTCCGGGTAAGCCGAGTTTCGCCCACCTTTGATTAACGATCGACATCTTGAAAGAGCCATATTACCACACTACACCTACCAAAAAAGATGGGTCAATTTAGGAGTGTTTACGAGATGCAATCTTGCATTTTCTAAACTCTATCTGTCTGTCTGTCCATTGGTCTATCTTGTCTGTCTGTGCCTATCTGTTTGTCTGTCGGTCGGTCGACCAATGTCCAAGACGGATGTCCGAATTTTGATCGAAAGGCAAAAAAAACATGGAAACTTCAAAACATCTAATGCGACATCAAATAGAAACATCAAACAACACGCGACCAAACATCGGAAGACAAAACATCTTGAATGTCACACACGCAGACACATACACATACACAAAGACAAAACATCGTCTTTTTTGTATACAGAAAACGGACCGGGAAAACACATGAGCATATAAAAGATAAATTCTTCAACACTGATACACTGCGCCATTCAACCGTGTTTGTTTTAAACCTTTTCCCTTTTTCATTTCCAATAACTTTCGTTATTTTTTTTATTTATTTTTTTTTTTTTTTTTTTGTTCTTCTTCTTCTTTTTTTTTCATAATTAATTATCAGTTGTACACACAGGTAATAATTAAATACACTCCGCGTAACTTTCGCATGGATTTCGCGGCAAAGATAGCCTGCGGCAAAGAGGTAAAGCTTCCGAAACACTCGGAATATGCTCCGCGAATCGCGAACGACGACGGTTCGCGGAGTGTTTGCGAGTAAAACACTCCGAACAATTTTCAGATTCGGAATGTTTTAGAGGGCCAAAAGAATCATGCGAAATGAAGAAATTCGGAATAAAGAGTCTTTCGGCTTTTCTGCTCGACCTGTACTGTATATGTGCAACGGACCGGAACCATTTGAACAACTTTGAAAGGGGACCACCTAAGGATCATTCCTGTGAAGTTTGGTCAAACTACGATCAGTGGTTTAGGAGGAGATGTCGTTTGAAGAAAAGTTTACGGACGCACGCACGCAGGCATGCACGCATGGACACACGCACGGACGCACGACGGACCACGGACAAAAAGTGATCCCAAAAGCTCACCTTGTCACTACGTGACAGGTGAGCTAAAAATACATGTGTAATATATGTCTATGAGTAGTTATATCACTTGTACTTCTATGACACCTAACCAGTAAGATTACCTTGGTCTCACCCTCATCCTCCCAGTTATACTCCGACTCATAGTAGCCCAGAACAACGATGTCTCCCTCGATCTTTCCTTCTGAAATCATACATGTCAAAATTCATAGCAACACAGCTTAGCAATGCCAGACTTTATGTTCCCTTTTATTTCACAGTATCACAAATGATCACAGAACAACAAACATTAGAATTAGTCATTTTGATTCTTGACGAGGCACATAGGATCACATACCCTGCCTGAGTATGATATTTGTCTGAGCCTTTAGGGACCATGGGATGACATTGCAAGAAGTTAATTATGAGCACTCCCTCACAGTCCCCTTACTTGCCAACAGATGTAACTCGCTTTCAAACTTTTGGGAGGCAGAAACCCAGGATGTTTCCACTGTCTGCTTTGAGACTTGGGTTCAGGATCAAAATGGTGAGATACATGTATGTCTCACTCTGGGTCATAAATCTCTTGAAGAATTTTGCTGGGTCAGCCAGAAAATGATCTACCATTAAAATCTTAAAACTTCAGACACCTTAAGAACTTGCTGTAATTCTCCTAAACTTTTGACATACTTATTTCACTATCCAGCTGTAAGTCCAAAATGTACAGAGGGAATGGCAAACAGTCTAGACCTTGATCAGACTTTCAGGAGCACTCTGATCTCCGTTTGCACTGTTTGCTTAGACCTATCTGTCCCCATGTATTGGGACCATTAGCTAAAAGTGTTCTCTTAATGTGCAGCATTTTCAGCTTTTGGACTTTGTGTGTGTGTTGGGGGGGGGGGGGTCAAAATTTGGGGAAACTATCGTGGGAACAAGAATGTTGGTCAAAGCAGCATGATCAGAGCCAATACTTATACCTATAGTGTTACATGACTACCATTCACCATCATGGGTGGTATTTGCCTCAATCTGATGTTCTGCTGTTCAGATTTTAGGTGACCCAACTGTGGAGCATCATCAATGCTCTCACTGCCTTGCTTGACATCAGCAACCCACTTCTTAATACAGGAGTAGGAAGGACAATCCTCACCAAGTGTTTTCACCATGTCATCATGGACTAACTTGGTATTCCTTCCTTTTATATAAAGGTACCGGTATTTGATAAAAGCTCAGATTTCTTTTGGTCCATTTTTCAGATTAACACCATCCTCTTTGCATCAAAATTGCACCATCTGTATTCATTGTATATGAACACAGCAGACAAATCAGGTTTGGTGGATTGTATTATAGTTGTATGCAAAAACAAATAAGCAATATGATTTTTTTCTATGTAAGGCTGTTAAGTTTTTGATGTGCCCTCATATGTCTATTCACAGTCACCAAGAATATCCCGCCCATGCTAATAAACCCAATTGTTTTCATTGGGTGGCAGGGCTTGAGATGTCATTTCATCTCAATGTCGGGTAAAAGTCCCACAAAATTGGAAGCAAAGTCTCCAAAATGACCTTTACAGTGTTGACAGGGACGTTAAACCTCAAATCAAACAAACAAATGCATGTAATTCTCTGTCTGCTCTTCTGATAATGTACATGTATAAACAGCTACTATTAGGAACAACAAAGCTCTCTGCTAACTCAGCCCTTATTGTTTCAACTGTATAAATATGTAAACTTGACAAAAACCCATGCTGCTGAAAAATGTTTAGAAGCTCCACTGCAATCAATTCCAAAAAATATTTCCCCAGCTTGTAGCAAAATTGTTATTCATTTTATCATTTCCACTAATAAACAGATGCCCAAGTGGGCTAGTGGGCTAGAAATCCCTCACCTGGATGGGACTGATCATAATATGTTACACTGCGCCATTGTGGCCATCTTAGTTATTAGATTACACTGCCTTTAGCAATTCTGAATCTGCATGTAGCTTTGATGAAAAGTTTAATCAAATAGAGGATTCAGGAAGAAATGTGGTGTATAGTTTGGCAGGGCAGAGCTATCATTTGCACCTGCCTTTGGAGTTACAGTATTATAACAAAGGTAAACCAAGTCCCCTGATTCATGTAAAATCAAATGTAACACAAACAAAGCTATGGTGTATATGGCCACTTGCAATAAGCATGTGACAGGCCTTCTTCCTTATCTTCTTGTGGACTATCTAAATGCAACGATTTTAGAATTTCTGAATCTTCTTGTCACCCGAATGCCTTCAACCAAATTTCGACTCAATACAACTGACCTTTTGGGAGCAGATGTGGTTTTAAGATTTTCAAGATGGTCACCGTGGCAGCCATCTTGGATATCAGAACAGAATGGTTCTAATAAATCTGTATCTCCATGTCACCCCAATGCCTCCCACCAAGTTTTGGCTTAATTTGACTTGATGTGGTTTGAAAACTTTCAAGATGCCTACCAGCTTGGACATCAGAATTGAATGAATTTAGAAATTCTAAATCACCAATGCCTCCCACCAAGTTTTGGCTTAATTTGACTTGATGTGGTTTGAAAACTTTCAAGATGGCTACCATATTGGACATCAGAATTGAATGAATTTAGAAATTCTTTATCACCATGTCACACAGATAGCTCTCATCAAGTTTCAACTCAATTTGACTTCTGGTAAGAAGTTTCCTTTAAAGAATTTCAAGTTGGCCACTATTGGGTAAAACTCACCTTCTGAGATATGGAACTGCCTAACATACTTTCCATAGCAGAACTCGTAACTCCACCAATCTTTAGTCTACAAAAATATACATTCAGTACATTTACATGTATGTTTGTGTGGAGTTTAAGGGGAATGGGAACACCTGGCACATATTTCCGCCATTTTTTAAAGGGTGACAATTTTCGGGACTTAGTGTTCACGTTTCTATAAACCCTGACCTAAGGAAAAAGGGGTCAACTCTTAAAGGAAAGAATTTGCCCCTTAGGAGCAAATTCTTTCCTTTTAGAGTTGACCCCTATTGACATAGGAGACAAAAACACTTTTGAAAGAGTTGCCTCCCCTGAAGGTGTTCCCATTCCCCTTAAAGACCCAGTCAGCAATATTTATGTCATATAAAGCTGGTTAATTTACCTAACCACACTTTTCCTGGGCAGATTTACACATAAGCAGTTAACCAGTACATAGCATATTATTTTGTCAGAAACAGACAACTGCCCTTCTTGAATCAGCAAAAGGGAGACAAAGATAAAAAAGATTTCCCGATCATTCTCAATGAAACTCCATGCACTGGTTAAGGAGGAGAAGTCGTTTAAAGGTTTTTCAATTTTTAGCTCTGGTGGCCATCTTGTTCACCCGAGTGGAACGATCTGAGCAATTTTGGTAGAGGGTCACCCAAGGAACATTCCTGTGAAATTATTTTGAAATCCATCCACTGGTTAAGAAGAAGAAGTCGTTTAAAGGTTTTTGTATTTTTAGCTCTGGCGGCCAACTTGTTCATCCGAGCGGAACGATTTGAGCAATTTTGCTAGAGAGTCACCCAAGGAACCTTCCTGTGAAATTATTTTATAATCCATGCACAAGTTAAGGAGGAGAAGTCGTTTAAAGGTTTTCTATTTTTAGCTCTAGTGGCCATCTTGTTCACCTGAGCGGAACGATTTGAGCAATTTTGGTAGAGGGTCACCCAAGGAACATTCCTGTGAAATTATTCTAAAATCCATTCACTCGTTAAGGAGAAGTTGTTGAAACATTTTTTTTTATTTTTAGCTCTGGTGGCCATCTTGTTCATCCGCGCGGAATGGTTTGAGCAATTTTGGTAGAGAGTCACCCAAGGAACCTAGCTGTGAAATTATTTCAAAATCCATGCACTGGTTAAGGAGGAGAAGTCGTTTAAAGGTTTTTCTATTTTTAGCTCTGGTGGCCATCTTGTTCACCCGAGCGGAACAATTTGAGCAATTTTGGTAGAGGGTCACCCAAGCAACATTCCTGTGAAATTATTTCAAAATCTGTCCATCAGTTTCGGAGAAGAAGTCGTTTAAAGCAAAAGTTGACGACAGACGGACGCACACACGTTCGACAGCCAACGGACAAAGACCGATCACAATGGCTCACCTTGAGCACTTCGTACTCAGAAGAGCTAAAATATATTATTTTTCATATGAAATTTTCGCTTTTTCGGTGGAAAAATTTACTATGACATTGTATACTAGTAGCATAGGCATGTCCGCCCCCGCCCATAGGGGCTTGAAGAAATATATGGGCTGCATGATGCTTCCACGCAGAGCTGAATCCGTCCCGCACACTAGTACTGGTAAACCGCTTGGAGGATCTAAGCCTGTCCAGGAACCGCGGTGCGAGGCGGACCGTCCTTGCTAATAAACCCTATTGGTTTCATTTGGCGACAGGGCTTGAGATGTCATTTCATCTCAATGTCGGGTAAAAGTCCCACAAAATTGGAAGCAACGTCTCCAAAATGACCTTTACAGTGTTGACGGGGACGTTAAACCTCAAATCAAACAAACAAAAGCATAGGCATGTTTTCGTAATGTGTATTACCATTTTCTTTTTGTCCTCACAGGAGAAGAAATTCTGGAGACCTATTGCTCCTTTCAAGATACTTTTGTAAAGGGGGCTTGACATTTTAAAATGACCAGTAAGTTAAGGCTTACTGTCAGATCCTGAAAAATTTTGTATTTTTGTATATTAAGCCAAGTCACAAATTACTGAAATTATGGTCAATTATGGCAACAAAAACAAGAGGGCCCAATGGCCCTATATCGCTCACCTGTTTGGACCCCAGGGGCATGATTGGCAGGAATTATGTAGGTGACCACTTGCTAAATATCTAAGCTCTGGGCCCTGTGGTTTCAGAGAAGAAGATTTTTTAAGCTTTTTTCCATTATGAGTCTATGGGAGCTAAGGGGCCCCGGGGCGTGGCCCATTTGGACCCCACGGGCATGATTGGCAGGATTTATGTAGGTGACCACTTGCCATTGCTACATGCTAAATATCTAAGCTCTGGGCACTGTGGTTTCAGAGAAGAAGATTTTTGAAGCTTTTTTTTCCATTATGAGTCTATAGGAGCTAAGGGGCCCCGAGGCGTGGCCCTTTTGGACCCAAGGGGCATGATTGGCAGGAATTATATAGGTGACCACTTGCCGTTGCTACGTACTAAATATCTAAGCTCTGGGCGCTGTGATTTCAGAGAAGAAGATTTTTTAAGCTTTTTTCCATTATGAGTCTATAGGAGCTAAAGGGCCCCGGGGCGTGGCCCGTTTGGAACCCAGGGGCATGATTGGCAGGAATTATGTAGGTGACCACTTGCCGTTGCTACATGCTAAATATCTAAGCTCTGGGCCCTGTGGTTTGAGAGAAGAAGATTTTTGGATCTTTTTTCTATTATGAGTCTATGGGAGCTAAGGGGCCCCGGGGCGTGGCCCATTTGGACCCCAAGGGCATGATTGGCAGGATTTATGTAGGTGACCACTTGCCGTTGCTATATGCTAAATATCTAAGCTCTAGGCCCTGTGGTTTCAGAGAAGAAGATTTTTGAAGCTTTTTTTTCCATTATGAGTCTAAAGGAGGTAAGGGGCCCCGGGGCGTGACCCTTTTGGACCCCAGGGGCATGATAGGCAGGAATTATATAGGTGACCACTTGCCGTTGCAACGTACTAAATATCTAAGCTCTGGGCGCTGTGATTTCAGAGAAGAAGATTTTTTAAGCTTTTTTCCATTATGAGTCTTTGGGAGCAAAGGGGCCCCCGACACGTGGCCCATTCGGAACCCAGGGTCATGATTGGCAGGAATTATGTAGGTGACCAATTGCCTTTTCTACATACTAAATATCTAAACTCTGGGCCCTGTGTTTCAGAGAAGAAGATTTTTGAAGCTTTTTTTCCATTATGAGTCTATGGGAGCTAAGGGGCCCCGGCGCGTGGCCCATTTGGACCCCAGGGGCATGATTGGCAGGAATTATGTAGGTGACCACTTGCCGTTGCTACATGCTAAATATCTAAACTCTGGGCCCTGTGGTTTCAGAGAAGAAGCTTTATAAGCTTTTTTTTTCATTATGAGTCTATGGGAGCTAAGGGGCCCCGGGGCATGGCCCATTTGGACCTTAGGGGGATGATTGGAAGGAATTATGTAGGTGACCACTTGCCATTGCTACATGCCAAATACCTCAGCTCTGGGCCCTGTGGTTTCAGAGAAGAAGATTTTTGAAGCTTTTTTCCATTATGAGTCTATAGGAGCTAAAGGGCCCCGGACGTTGCCCGTTTGGACCCCAGGGGCATGATTGGCAGGAATTATGTAGGTGACCACTTGACGTTGCTACATGATAACTATCTAAGCTCTGGGCCCTGTGGTTTTCGAGAAGAAGATTTTTGAAGCTTTTTGTTCCATTATGAGTCTATGGGAGCGAAGGGGCCCCGGGGCGTCGCCCATTTAGAACCAAGGGGCATGATTGGCAGGAATTATGTAGGTGACCACTTGCCGTTGCTACATTCTAAATATCTAAGCTCTGGGCCCTGTGGTTTCAGAGAAGAAGATTTTTGAAGCTTTTTTTCCATTATGAGTCTATGGGAGCTAAGGGGCCCCAGGGTGTGGCCAATTTGGACCCCAGGGGCATGATTGGCAGGAATTATGTAGGTGACCACTTGCCGTTGCTAGTTGCCAAATATCTCAGCTCTGGGCCCTGTGGTTTCAGAGAAGAAGATTTTTGAAGCTTTTTTCCATTTTGAATCTACAGGAGCTAAAGGGCCCCGGGATGTGGCCCGTTTTGACCCCAGGGGCATGATTGGCAGGAATTATGTAGGTGACCACATGCTGTTGCTACATGCTAAATATCTAAGCTCTGGGCCCTGTGGTTTCCGAGAAGAAGATTTTTGAAGCTTTTTGTTCCATTATGAGTCTATGGGAGCGAAGGGGTCCTGGGGTGTGGCCAATTTGGACCCCAGGGGCATGATTGGCAGGAATTATGTAGGTGACCACTGGCCGTTAATACATGCTACATATCTAAGCTCTGGGCCCTGTGGTTTCAGAGAAGAAGATATTTTATTTTTTTCCCATTGTAAGTCTATGGGAGCTATATGTTGCCATGGCAACCAGAATTCCAATCTGATCAGCCCAAAAACCTTATGCAGCCTTTCCCCCTACCTGATGATGCTTCCCATGAAATTTGATCAAGATTGACCATGGGGTATTAGAGATATACTTATTTGAAATTGTTTACGGACGCACGCACGACGGACAAAAAGTGATCACAAAAGCTCACCTTGTCACTACGTGACAGGTGAGCTAAAAAACTGGAAAAAATTAATCTGACAATGACTGTTGTGTCTGTAAAGCATTTTTACCATCCGCAGACAAGGGCTAGTTTCCATCGGTTTGAGGAGATCTGGTATTCCAGTTTCCATGGCAACCTTCTCTGCCTCTTCTTTTTGTTTCTCAGCTTCATAGTTGTCAGGAAAACTACACTGATATTGTTGGCCATACTTAGATGTCAGGAACACAGCATTGGATGGGTGGTCTTCCTAGCATCAAACAGAAAAAGAATTACTAACCAAACCATAAAAGACCTAAAATTCGGACACCTCAAGGACTGGCTGTAATTCTCCTTCAATTTTAATCCTTTTTGTACCAAATGGAATCTTCCTCCTTATATATAGCAGGAGTCCATTTCAAAATTTGGGGGTGTCAGGTTGTGTTTTCTTCAAAATTTGTTTGGAAAATGACTTAACTTTTAGCAAACAGTGGAGGCCCTGATCAGACGCCGCATTCTGTGGCGTCTGATCTGGGCCTGTAATGTTTGTCCTGGTACCCGTTCTGGGGTTTCCGGTACTAAATGGGTAAACATGTATGTTTCATGATCAAGCAAGTCCAAAAGGTGAAGACGAAATGGCAGTGTAGAAGGAGCAGTCTGATCAGGGTCTGCACTGATTGCTTAAGCCAATCTGTCCCAATACTTAGCTAGGATCA
This sequence comes from Lucinisca nassula, assembly GCA_963580285.1. NCBI lineage: Eukaryota > Metazoa > Mollusca > Bivalvia > Lucinida > Lucinidae > Lucinisca > Lucinisca nassula. Next base: position 72,928,567 of record OY757019.1, on the reverse strand, counting down.
TCACATAGTTTTATAATGACCCAGTCTTCCATGAATGATAACAGACCAATGTCACATTATGTAATGGTATTTATTTTTAAACAAGAATTCCACAGAAGGCGGGGTCATACCTGCTGTGGGCAAAAGTCACAGGAACCACAATCATAACATAGTTATTAAATAAGTTAACTTAATTCCTAGAAGTTAAAAGTTGACGTAAATTGTGCCGAAGTCACTAAACCAAAAAATAAAGGTCATGGTCACCAGATCAAGGTACCTGCCACATCAGTACATCGAGAAGAAGCACTATGCATGGTTTGGTGGTTGTAGGCTCAACTTTGATCTTTCAGAAATCGTCTTCCACTCACACAGCGAAAAAACATTCATGCTCATAGCAGCAAAAGTTCAAGCACCATGAAGTATGTTTTGCTGTGACAACAGCAAGCGCTTGTTGCACTATTGGCCCAAAAAAGGAGCAGCGGTCTCTTATGGAAACTTTGATTTCTTGATTAAAATCTGCGACCGTTAATAAACACTTCAACATTTACAGGCACACTAATCAGACATGAGAAGATGCGCAAGGCATCCGAAGTCCAAAGAGCCTCGCGGCTCATGGCCGCTTATAGACTAACACATAGAGGCGCAGCCGTAACAACCTGACTTCCATATGCAACTTTATTTTCTTGTGTCCAATCATTATAAATTTTGGCGAGACTTTGCGAGACAACTGTCTTGGACTGGTTAATGTTTAATTCCTCCACTACAAAAATGTCTGCCTGTGTCCGGGTAGACTACCAGACCAAAACGTCAATTTTGACAACCTTTTTATTAATTTTTTTTCTTAAATGCTCATATTTATATTCCCTGTCCTGACTTACAGTATTCTAATTTGTGAGCAACAAACAAAAACACAAAACTCAAAAACTCAATCTTTAAAAGGTGAAAGCCAGCACCTCACATACCGGTATACAAATTAATGCGCACTAAGCGTAAACTCAAGCTTTTTGTAAATATTTGTACAGAGGACCCAAGTTATAAGGACAGTATTTTTTCCCTATTATTGTGCCGTTATAATGAATTTGCCGTTATAAAGAATCCCAGTTAGGATTGTGATAGGTTATAAAAGGTCTTTTCCACATAATTACTCCAAGAAACAATTGGACATTTGTTAGACTCGCTTCGATGAGGCGATTCTAACAAATGTCTATAACATCTGTTTCTTGGAGTGTAAAAATTGCAAGAATCTTTCATTACTATGGATTCAATTTAGGCATTTCCAACCCGAGGAAAGCCCAAAGGGCCAAGCCGCTTGGAATCAAGGCTAAACCTTGACCTAAGAATTCATACCATTGAAATTGTTGTTATAACGAGTTTTGCCATTATAAGGAATGTCATTATAACGTGGGTCCTCTGTATTATTTTAGATGAACTTGGTTAAACCTTATCCTGCTGTTCATGGCAACCCCTACCTTTGCAAACAGGGTAGATCCAGATCAGACTGCTTCTGAAGAAGCCATATGATCAGGCTCGACACTGTTTGTCATTCAGTTTGCGAATTTGAATGAAAATATTGTAACACATATTCTGATTGGCTGAGTCAGAAATGGGTGTGGTTAATAAAATTATTCAGCAGGACAAGGGTTAAGATTTTTGTTGTGCTAACATCAGCAGCCACCATTTTTATTTTTTGGAGGTATACGCTTCAGTTTTTATCGGAATGATTTAATCATATTTCAATGAAAAAATCTCAAAAGCAAGCGGAGTAAATTTAAAAATAAAGATTCACATTCTATTATAAAACATACCATATTCACCCTAATTACTGCAACGTGCACTTAGTTTTCAAAATTGTGTAAAAAATTGTGGTGAAAAATCGTCATATTAAGCGCACACTCGATACGGAAACAATAACTGTCTTGGCAGTTGAACTGACTTGTTCCACTTTGCAAATTTTCTCAGGAAAAAATTGCTACTTTTGTAAAACCCACGTGCTTCACGCATGATCGCACCACATGTTTCTACAGTGTTTATGTTAGTGAAAAAAAATGCATATGGGAAGCGATTTCATTAGCACCGACCGCAAGACAATACTGTCTGCGTCTACAGGACGCAAGTTAACTTTTATTATGTTCTGTCAGACATCAAAGACGCCGACGAGACATCTAAGGAGCTCGATAGAGTGCTAATTTCATCGGCTACTTGAGATGAATAGCGGTAATTAAGCATGCATCGCATGCAGCCCACCTCAGATTAATTATTGATAAATGAGTAATATAACCGAAGTATAACAGTTTAATCGAGTTAATTGGGTCTCAAAAGAACAGGGGAAATAAATTCAATCTTGCATTTGGTAACATGATTGTATACATGCATTGCTAGTCGGAAAACGACGGACAAAGATGTCATCGTAAGACAGCATGTTGTGCGTAGATCAGTCTGTGCAGCGATAAAGAGTGAGAAAAACAGTTCCATTTGAAATAAATACAGCAGTGCACATGGTTCTATCTGTATTGACTTCAATGTCACAAGAAAAAATATGTCGGGGTGATATAAGTATGAACACTGTTTCATTTATTTGTTTTGTTTACTTCTGCATAAAATGTTTAAAAAGATGAATAAATTTCAAATGTTGCAATGCTGACGAAATCTATGTATACGATTTTATTGTGCTGAATTGAACTATTTGAATATTAAAATACTGGAATCCAGAACTCATGAAAACCAGACACAAAAGATATACGCGACCTTAGTATTCCGCAACAAACTTTATTAATACTCATTTCGCCAGTCCATATTACAAACCATTACCAGTTATTGTCCCTTACGTCAGGTACGGCATAAATTTTCATTCATAGGGTGATTATCATCCAAGGCGGTGAATATATAATGAGTTGGTCAGTATTGACATGTCTCAAAATTGAACAACCACCATGATTGAACAATCAAAGAAGCTTTTTATCAAGATGCAAATTTCAGGCGTCACATACACTTGTCGGGAAACGGCTTGTGTAGGCAATAAACAAGAGGCGACATTCCTTTATTTTAGCGACCAGTTTTCATAAAAGTAGAAATAGCTAGCCTGCTGTGTTTCAATAATGGCATATAGATTTGACAGTGGAAATTCTTACAAATACAAGTCAGTTATCCGTGGATTTCATGTGTACCAAAAGGTTTGGGAACCATATTTAAACGAGGAATTAAAGTGTGTATTAGAGCCGTCGAATGAATTTGACAGAAATGCAGTTGCTGTGGTAAAGGATGATCAAATTGTGGGGCATGTGCCGCAGGGGAACTCGAAAGTGTTTGCATTTTTCATTCGGAGAGGGGTTCTGTGAAATGTAGAGTGACTAGAATTAGGACTGGAGATTCCTTGCATATATATTTTTAACGGGAGGGAAAAGGACACCAAAGCTTGACCTTCACTGTTGAAGAAACAAGTTTTTATAGATTTCCTTTAAGAGCTTCAAATGGAGGTTACTGTAAAGCGTGCGCTAATGCATTTCTTTTCAAAATTACCGTATTTTGCCGTGTATAACACGCACTCGTGTATAATATGCACCCGATTATCAGTGTCTGATCGGCGGGAAAAAAATAAGTTCGTATATATAACACGCTTCAGTTTTACCCAGATGCCCCACAGGTAAAAGTTGGTTCCCTGTTCCAGACTTAAACGAGTTCGGTGATTTTCAATATGACATTACAAGTGTAAATGTGTTTTGTTTATTTTTTCTTGGTGGGAATAAAAGACAAATTATCGTAAGTTTTTCCCCCATCTCGTCGCCAAAAGACATAATTGAAGTGTGACAAGGGTCATTTCTAAGGGTACTGTTCTCTCTATCTTGTGAAAAAAAAAAATGACAAAATAGTTTTGTTTGACAAAAAAAATAATTTCCAAGACCCAGAGTGTTAAAATAAGTCTTTGTTATGACAACCCCTTGGGGATTACAAAATGTGTGTATATTGGGCACAGTTTTCTAGAGTTTTGAGTCGTTTGACACATCCAACTAGAATCGCGCAGTCGATGGCACGCCATCGCATATCCCCACGCTTTTTTAAAAATACGCCACTATATAAGTTCTCAATTGCAACTCCCACCCAATCTTAAGATCAAAATTCCGAAAGTGTCATGCACTCCTCAGACCAAAGACCTATCAGTTCCCACAGTTACATGTTTCTATCTGAAAAGGCGTAGGAGGAGTTATCCGGTAATCGTTAAAAAGGGGCTTATGGGGGTGAAAATCCAATTTTTTGACCTCTTGTGATCTCAAACCTGATCCTAGGGGTCAAATTTTGATTGTTTTGTATTCTACTCATTATGCCATTTGATTTGAAATGTCACACGACCAGGTTCTGAAAACTTTGATTTTATACCCCAGGGGCACCCCACCCCCTGGCCTGGCCCCTAGGGGTAGGATTGAAATTCCGAAAGTGTCATGCACTCCTCAGACCAAAGACCTATCAGTTCCCAAAGTTTCATGTTTCTATCTGTAAAGGCGTAGGAGGAGTTATCCGGCAATCGTTAAAAAGGGGGTTATGGGGGTGAAAATCCAATTTTTTGACCTCTGGTGACCTCAAACCTGACACTAGGGGTCAAATTTTGATTGTTTTGTATTCTACTCATTATGCCGTTCGATTTGATATGTCACATGACCAGGTTCTAAAAACTTTGACTTTTTACCCCCAGAGCACCCCACCCCCTGGCCTGGCCCCTAGGGGTAGGATCAAAATTCCGAAAGTGTCATGCACTCCTCAGACCAAAGACCTATCAGTTACCAAAGTTTCAAGTTTCTATCTAAAACGGCATAGGAGGAGTTATCCGGTAATCGTTAAAAAGGGGGTTATGGGGCTGAAAATCCAAGTTTTTGACCTCTGGTGACCTCCAACCTGACCCAGGGGTCAAATTCTGATTGTTATGTATTCTACTCATTATGCCGTTTGAATTGATATGTCGCACGACAAGGTTCTGAAAACTTTGATTTTTTGCCCCCGGGGCACCCCACCCCCTGGCCTGGCCCCTAGGGGTAGGATCAAAATTCCAAAAGTGTCATGCACTCCTCAGACCAAAGACCTATCAGTTCCCAAAGTTTTAAATTTCTAGCTGTAAAAGTCTGGGAGGAGTTGTCCGGTAAGATGGACGGACGGACGGACGGACGGACGACGAAGACAATTACAATATCCCCACTTTTTCTTCGAAAAGCGTGGGGATAATAATTAGCACCTTCTCAACTGCAGTATTCTAAATCCGTTTGTTGTGAAATTCACACCTCAGTGCAAATAAACACCAATCACGCTTGATAGCATGTCATACTGCAACGCTACAAGCAGTCGTATTGTTTGGAATAATTTCCTACAATTCACATTGAGGACCGTCTGCTCAGAGCTGCCTGTGCAGTCACGCAGTCTGATCAGTTCCTTGTGCCCTGTAACGATAGCTAAGGGCCCAATGCTCCTTCGTGCAGCAAGAGAAATCTCTACAACTTACATGTGCGCCCTGCAAAGACCATCTGCTCAGAGCAGCCTGCGCATTTGCGCAGTCTTATCAAAGTTTGTTGTGCAGCAAGTGAAATCTCTACAAAATACATGTGCACCCGGCAAAGACTGATTGCTCCGAGCAGCCTGCGCATTCGAGCATCCTATCAAATTTCTTTGTGCTCCTTCGTGCAGTAAGAGAAATCTATTCAATTTACATGTGCGCCCTGCACAGTCCGTCTGCTCAGAGCAGCGCAGCGCATTTGTGCAGTCTTATCAAACTTTGCTGAACCCTCTAAGGATTGCTCTTTCGTCCAGGAAGAGAAATCTTTATAATTTTCATGTGCGCCCAGCAATGACCATTCGCTCAGAGCAGCCTGCGCATTCGCGCAGTCTTTGCAGTGTTCAATGTGCAATCTAAGGAAAGCTAAAAAATCTCTGGTCAGACTATATGGGTGCATAGGCGGGTCTGATTCTTCGCGGGGAGGCACGCGTTAAATTGTAGGAAATTAATGCCTCGGCTCAAATTAAAGTTATGCATAGTTGCTTCCCTTACTTAGCTGTCAATCAAATATATTTATAGATTCAGGTTTTTCTTTCATTCGTTATTACGTTAATAAAGTCAAATTTCTGAAACAAAAATAAGTAATTACAGTTTCCAGGTAAGAGAATATATTCAGGGGCCTTGCTTGGAATCCAAAACCATCTGTTTATCGTTGAAGTCGGTCTAACAAGAATTTTTTGTAGTAAATTCGCGATTGTCATTAGATTTCGCGACCGCAAAACTTCGACAACACTTGGAAAAATGTTGGAAGTTTTGTGTTCTGTTATATTACACGCACCCAGTTTTGATTTCATATTTCTGAGAGAAACTAGAAATGTGTCCAAAGTACACAGATGCCCCCGCTTAAATGTGTCCAAAGTACACAGATGCCCCTCGCACCAATCTGTGCGAGTTACGGCGTTCCACCAATAGTGACCTTGACGTTAAAAGTCGAAATCGCTCGAGATATTGTCATAAGGAACATTTGTGTGAAGTTATTTTGAAATTGGTGAAGAAATGTAAGCGCTAGAGGGGTGACAAAGTTTTTCTAAAAATAGCCACAGTGACCTTGACCTTGAAAGTGGAACTCGCTAGAGATATTGTCATAAGGAACATTTGTGTGAAGTTAAATTGAAATTAGTCAAGAAATGTAAGCGCTAGAGCGAAGACAAAGTTTTTCTAAAAATAGCCACAGTGACCTTGAACTTGAAAGTCAAAATAGCTTGAGATATTGTCATAAGGAACATTTGTATGAAGTTATATTGAAATTGGTGAAGAAATGTAGGCGCTAGAGCAATGACAAAGTTTTTCTAAAAATAGCCACTGTGACCTTGACCTTGAGGTGATGACCTTGAAAGTTGAACTCGCTCAAGATATTGTCATAAAGAACATTTGTGTGAACTTATATTGAAATCAGTGAAGAAATGTAGGCGCTAGAGCAATGACAAAGTTTTTCTAAAAATAACCTCTGTGACCTTGAGGCCATGACCTTTAAAGTCGAACCTGCACGAGATATTTTTATAAGGAACATTTGTGTGAAGTTTATTGAAATTGGTGGTACAAATACCTTAACCAAAGTCTTAAACATTAAAAATTTTCTAATTCTATGACCTTGAACTTGAGGTCATGGGTATGGGTGGGGGTATTGCTGAATAAACCATTGGACCTATATGTATCATCATAGTAAATATAAACCAAATCCATTGTATGGTTATGAAAATATGAGCTCAAGTTCTACCTGGTACAAATACCTTAACCTGGGTCTTAAACATTAAAAATTTCAAGTCCATGACATTGACCTTGAGGTCATGGGTATGGGTAGGGGTATTGCTGAATAAAACTTCAGTCCTATATCTATCATCATACCGAATATGAACCAAATTCATTACACGGTTTGGAAAATATGAGCTCAAGTTCTACCTGGTACAAATACCTTAACCTGGGTCTTAAACGTTAAAAATTTCAAAGTCCACGACCTTGACCTTGAGGTCTAGGGTATGGGTGAGGGTATTGCTGAATAAAACTTTGGACCTATATCTATCATCATACTAAATATAAACCATATCTATTGTATGGTTTGGAAAATATGAGCTCAAGTTCTACCTTGTACAAAAACCTTAACCTGAGTCTAACAGGATTACCACACTTTCGTACATTCGGAAACCGTACGCACGTACCCACGGACGCACGTACGGAAAACTATATGCCCCTGGCATCATACGATGCGGGGGCATAAAAAGTGTGTATCATACTCGCCGAAATACGGTAGCTTTGGCATGCGCTTATAGGAGCATGTGCGGTTATTAGGGCAAATACGGTAATCAGTGCTAGAAGTGGTTAATTTTTTCAATGAAAATTTGGATTATTGACTTATTGTGTTATTTTAACCGAAAAATGATAAGCTCATGAGCATGATAGCTTTGTGGTTAGTGAATTTGCCTCTGATGCTAGAGACCACTGGTTCGATCCCCAACAGCGGTGACAATTTCTGTGTCCGGTCAAGCTCCACTGGCATCATTTGCAGGGATGAATATTACAAAAATGTGCGCTGTCCTTTGGATCATGATGATAACTGGAGGCCCCCTATGCAGGGTGAGTCATCCCCTCTGCTGGTTAAAGACTCCTCCCATTATTACATGATTACTGAGTAGGCTTTCATCATGCAAACCTGGTGTGTATGTAATGTACAACTGCCAGTAATGGTCAGATGTGACCGAATGTATCAGAAAGAAAGCTGTTAAAGACAAAGTCCTAGGCTAGTACATCCAGTATTCATTTAGCGTTTCCCAAATCCCTTTTTAGCATGGTGCGGCATCATGCCCCTTTTCTCTAGCACCATGCCCTTTTTCAGATAGAGTAAATGTTGCCCTACATTTTGGTACAAAATCACTGAAATTAACCAGAAAATAAAAGTCATGTCTATTTGAATAAGGAGTACTTGAACCACTTATTAGAAATAAATTGTTGCCTATTTGACAGTCCCCATTTATGATTGACTGCTAGTCCCCTTGATTATTGCATTTAATTAATTTACTTTTAGGAGTCATAACTGTGCAGGGATACAGACTAAGCATTTTGCTTTAGGCGCCCAGACTGCCATAAATCCAAATTTTACATTAAGTTAATAGGCACTTTTATTCAAAACTTAGGCGCCCAGGCAAAAATTAAGGTGCCTTGGGCGACTGTTAGTCTGTATCCCTGTTGTGTTTTGATAACAAGTGTAAGTTACACCAATTAAACAACTGAAGTGTGAAAGTGTGCCTGACCAGTGTCATTTCGGTATTTGTGAATATTAGAGAATGGGAATGTGGCCCAAACATGTACCAAGCTTATCTCGTTTTTATCATAATCACTTAACTTCTGGTCACCAACGGTGAATGTGACATATCTCATAACTTAGCATAAAAAAAAAACATGCAGACAGATGGTAAGAAAAGGATAATTTTATTTCAAGTTGAGAGATGTGTCCTTTTAGCAAGTATGTGAATGTACCTTTTTTACAAGGCTGTGCATATTTAAAGTGCCTTTTTTTTTTTACATATTGTGGCGTGATGAAAGTGCTCCTTTTCCTGACCAGCACCATTCCCTTTCTGAGAGCTGGGGGAAACACTACTACTGTACATAACTGCTTATGGTTTATCTATCTATCTATCTATCTATCTATCTATCTATCTATCTATCTATCTACTTATACTGCAATCGGTCACATTTGACCATTACTCGCAGCCGCAGGGATCTTTTACCAGCACAGGGGATGGTTCTCCTTTTTTTCTTTCCTTTCTACTGATACTGTGATCGGTCACAGGGCTTTAGATAAGGCTGCGTACCGCGTAAATTACGAAAATAATTGGGAGGATACTCCTTTTTTTCAAATCTGCTGCGTATCAGGTACGAAAAACAAATTAGCATTACGCATTTAATATTTTTTGAGAGCGTATTTGGAACGCACGTGAAATAAATGACGTGTGTAATAAAAGGCGAGAAATTCTCACACGGGAAAATTATGCATTCATAAATTATTTCAAGGGAATCATGTTTTATTGGGGTTGGGTTTACGGTCCTTTCAAGATTATATCACATATAGAGCCGATCCGATCGTTAATCAGGTGGGCGTAAACCGGAGTAATCTGAACTGCAGTAAGAAGAGCGAGCAGTGAAGTCTTGGATCAGTCAGCAAATGCGCGCAAGCCTTCATTAGCCGTATTGATTGGATGAGCAGGTCATTGCTCAACAGTATTGACGCGCATAAGTCTGCGCATCGCTGATTTTACAAGCTGGGTTATCCAAACGGACTTGCAAAGTTGTTGCGCATGTTGTTCTGACTTACATAGTGGTTGCGCATGCTGGTCTAAGTCTTCAAGTATCGTGCGACCAGTGAAGACTCGGAGTAGCCTGTGCATCATTGCAAACTGCTCAGTCTTCGCTGGCCCCAAGAGCCTTTTGCAGGGCTACTCAGAGATAGGTGAGAAAAAAGGTTGCCCGGGTTGCGCATGTTGATCTGGGTTTTTGCAAGGTGTTGTGCGACGCAGCTCGGTATACACACTGTTCACTTGTAATACTGTCGCAGACTGATCAAGCTGCGGGGATATTGCAAACACTAGCTTCGCATTTTGATCAGAGTCTTTGCAGATCATTGGCAACCAGTGAAGGCGCACGTTCAGCCCGAGTTCTGAAACGTAAATGACATGGATAATTATTGAGTAGTCTCCCTTGAACAGATTACTTATTCAGTCATCGTTTATTTTTGTATTGCTTTAATAACACGCTTTCAAATGAATCAAACAAATTGTTTTTTATTTAAATATTATAATTCTATATTAAAAGATACCTAGAGGTTAAATGTTCAAATGTTTTTTTAAATAATAAACGTTGCTATTGCTTCGACCCAGTACACCACTTACTTGTGAAATGCATGTACATACATGTATACATGTATATAATTCCAGTAGAGACATCAGTACCATTAGCTCCACTAACATGTGAGCAGCCAATTGATCATAACGATTTTGATGGCATTTCACAAACCAAAAAATGGTGCCCATTTTTCATGCAGAAGTGCCCTACCTAGCCAAGCGCCCATCTGCCCTAAAATCCTAGCTGGAGCACTGCAATCTTAAGTTCTTCTCAGCTGATCAGGAGTCTATCTCTGCCCCACTTTTTTGTGAAAAAGGTCCTGACAGATTTTTGACCCAGAACCTGGTTCCGATTATAACATTGCCTGTAAGGAAACACGATGGGTCCCACGATCGAAGGGTGGAAGAAAATAAATATCCATTGACAATATATGATGAAATTGAGAATATGGTTTTGAAAAGGAATTATAATAGTTTTAAAGAATAGGAGTTTCACTCCATATCTTGGACAATAAAGTGAAGCTGATATTCTAAATGTTTAGAAACTCTTTGGCCACAATAATCAGCCATTGAAGTCCTGCTATCCGCCAAGAGAACTGAACCCCAAAAGTTAGATTTCTCCGTCAACAAACTGCTCAGAAGAGATTTCAATATGGCATTGTTTTGTCTGATTTGTGGCCAGGCATACTGCTTGTTTTCTAATAGACACAGATATTGAATATGTGTATCTATAAGAAAACAAACAGTACACCTGGCCACAAATCAGTCCATAAAAACATTGTGTCGAGACTGCAAAATGAAGTTTTTTGGTTTATTTTTCAGTACTCTTAAAAATTTCTCGTTACTCCTTTTTTGAAAAAAGGACGAGTACTGTACTCTTTTGAAAAAAAAATTATCTAAAGCCCTGGGTCACATTTGATCATTACTCGCAGGTGTATATTACATACACTCCAGGTTTGGAGGATGAAAGCCTACATAGTAATCATGTAATTATGGTAGGGATCTTTAACCTGCACAGGGGATGGTTCTCCCTGCACAGAGGGCCTCCAGTTAACATCCCGATCCGAAGGACAGTGCACTTGTGGCATTCATCCCTGCAAATGATGCCATTGGAGCATGTTCAGACACCGCAATTTTATTACTGCTGCCGGGAACCGAACTGGGGGCCTCTAGCATCAATGGAAGTTGCACTAACCACTGAGCTACCACGCTCCACCCTCCCTGCAAAATGCCAAATGTTGCCATTGGAGTGTGTTCTGACACTTGATTTTATTACCACTGCTAGGAATCAAAAGCATGTTAGACAAGGGCACTAACCACTGAGCTACCACATTCCTCACCGATGATCACTATTTAAAGGCAAAGATAATCAATTCGCTATTATCTGTCATTTGAGGAGTAATTTCCAGACAGACAAATGCCACCAATTTGCTAGGAAACGGGTCAACTCGGCCTGTAACCAACTCGGCCCCCGAGTCAACTTGGCCTGCATTCGTCAAGCATTATATGTATGTATGTATGTGATTTTGCTTACTGATTGTGTTACCAAATTCAATCATTGTAGAAAGAAAAGTATATAACCGTTATCCTGCTGAATAAATTCAATTAATTAAAACGCCCAATTAAAACACTTTATTTGGGCTATCATAACCATGACATAACGTGACAGGGCGTTTAACTAATATTCCAAATTTAAATAATAATGTTTTATACAGGAAAAATGCTATCTAATAAAATCGGGCCGAAACGACCCAGGCCGAAATGAACCAGGGCCGAAACGACCCACCGAAATAGGCTGATACGACCCAGGTCCAAATTTAGGCCGAAACGACTCAGGGCCGAAAAGTCCCGGATTCCAGCTGTCTACTCAAATATCAAAAAGCATACTTCTGGCTTCAAAACAACTGGCTCGCTCAAAATATCTATGCCGTAATTCACAGATTTTAGCTCATCTATATCGAAAAGACTGAGTCCGATTCGGAATTCACACAAAAATAAAGTAAAAAGCATTAATGTTTTGATTAGGACTTCCATTTTCTTCCATTTGGTCCAGAAGTAAGGTAAAAGGCCGAGGCTTCCAATTATAAGCGATACGTCATTTTAAACTCCAGCTGTTGGCTTAATTCTCGTGTCTATCTATCTATCTTCTTATACCGAGTCGGTCATATTTGGCCATTACCTCAGTTGGGTGCGTAGCTAAATTTAGAATTTAGCTTGAAAAAAAAAAAAAAAAAGAAGTCACTGGATGACTCCTGAAAACTATTTACAATCTGAATAACAGAGGTATACTAAAACGCATACCTCTGAGTCTCAATCTTACACTGTATGGGCTTTGAACTCCTCTGCAGTCTTAGCATTCACCACAGACCTCTTCTGTGGTCTGTCCTACACCAAGACACCCCAAGACACCAAAATTTATTATTTATTTCTTTCCACAACAGTGTTAGAAGGCTTTTCAATACCTAAAAGTATTTAATAAACCAAATTTAGGCGCTTTTTACGCCCTAAACAGTTACAGAATGCACTGTATATACACTTGTAGCTATCATCGAAGGCAATTCGGCAATCTAATAAACACCCCCAAGACACTTATCTATGGCCTTTGTTGTTAATTGCCATACCATCTAAGACATTTATAGCACGAACAGTTAAAACCAGCACAATACTAAGAAATTATAGAGATAAATAGGTATTCTCTGTTCAATATTCTGGAGTTTGGGATTTATCAAATAATTGTTCAAAAACACAAAGGTCAAAACCAAAGCCTCGTATCTTAGGACAAATTTTATCATTGCCAAGTTTTCCCCTTTGTTTTGTTCGTAATTAGTAAAAAAAAATGTCAAGTAACCCATCCGTCCATTTGTTCCGATCTTAGGATAAAAGGTACCGAATATATAATTTAATTATCTCATTTATGCCCGTCAATCACTAATATCTGATATCTCTGCATGCAAACGGCCACTTGTTTACTGATTACGTTATTGTTCGCTTAATCCTTTTTAATTGATAATACTTTTCACACCTAATGAATAGTCACAAGTGTGTCTCTGCAAAGATGACACAGCAAAGTGTTGGCGACCGATATAATATTAAATCTTTAATGTTATTTCTAATGTTTTATTTTCTTACTTTACTTTTTACAGTATTGAACATTAATTATACCTAATAAATAAATACTTGATAAAAATAAAATATAAATTTTCTGATTAAAAATGTTATATTTTTGCATATTTCTACTCCAAACATAGATTTTGGGGCACTCATTAGGGCGCCAAGGTGGCTCTAATAAGTAACCACAACTTATGTCTTAGAGGGAGGCCTTCCATAGGGGCTGAAGAAATATATGGGCTGCATGATTCTTCCACGCAGAGCTAAGTCCGGCCCGCACACAGTACTGGTAAACCGCTTAGAGGATCTAAGCCTGTCCAGGTTCTGAGGTGCGAGGCGGACCGTCCATGCTAATAAACCCTATTGGTTTCATTTGGTGACAGGGCTTGAGATGTCATTTCATCTCAATGTTGGGTAAAAGTCCCACAGTATTGGAAGCAACTTCTCCAAAATGACCTTTACAGTGTTGACGGGGACGTTAAACCTCAAATCAAACAAACAAAACAAGAGGGAGGCCTTCATGCGGACTGAACAGATTAGTTGTCCAAATCCCGACGGAAGTGGGGGCGGGGATTAATTGTAGCCACGGTGGAGTTCGTTTCTCTGAACGTTCCGGGGCGGTTATTCTGTCGTGGTTAATTTTTGTTACTGCTTGTCGTTTAGTACGTATCGCTTATATTATTTTGTTTTGGCTAGACAATTGCATGATGACCATTTTGTGGGAAAGTTACTGTCCTTTTGGCTTTTCGCTAGTGATGTTTCCATTACGGTCCAGATGTTTAATGTTTGTGTTTCTTTCCCTTCGTGTCTTTAATGGGAGCTGTGGGTTAATTGTGTGGATTCCTAATCATTGCCTTCACTTCTATTGGAGCAGGGATAAGGAAAATAATGTATAACACGGTAAAATAGAAGGCTACGAATCGACTGACTGTTTAAAACAATTTATGTGTATATATCTGTATATACTGATATCTGTATATACTGATATCAGGTATTCTAAACGTGGCCATATGTAAATCTTTTCGCGAAAATCGCTTCAATTATATCATGATATATATAAAATAATAATAAATGTGTAATAATAATGGTGTCTTGGGGTATCTTGGGGTGTCTTGTGGTGTCTTGGGGCTTTCAGACCGACCCCAGAAGAGGTCGGGTATAAAAGCCAAGGCCGCGCCGGGCCGGGCCGAGCCGCCTAGCCTACCGAAAATTTTATTTTTAGTCTCTAGTTACAAGTTAGATATATATTTGGATGAATGTGGGATTAAATTATTATATATTAGATATGTTATAACTAGAAGTAGTTTTACGTATCTACATGGCTTATTTATCTTTTAATAGCGTTTTTCCGAAATCCAGGGGTATAAAAGCCAAGGCGGCGAAAAAGTATTGACAATTCCGAATTTCTTTCAAATTCATCGGTTAAAATACTTCTTTTTGGCCTTATGATATTTGAAATTGATTATACTTATTATGTGTTCGTGATAAAATTAAATATATTCACCAGAATCACCTTAATGATCGAATTACTTATTTTATTTTTGTTTCTATTTTTAGAATTACCTTATTACAAGAAACGACCGAAAAGGACCGAAAGGGAAGGCACACAACGACCAGAATGATCCGAATCGAATGACGACCGATGCTGTTCAGTGACGTCAGACTGTTATCCCAGTGAACAAAATTTGTATATGCGACGTTGTTTAAATGATTGTCCAAGGACTTCAGGGTTTTATGACGTTGTTTCGACGTCGTTAAAGGGAAATCAACACTCTTGTCCACCAAACTTTTTTTTCATAAAAAAGTGTTTTTTTCATAAAAAAGTGTAAATAGATGTTCCCAGCAGGCACTCCATGTTGAATCAACGTTGAAACAACGTAGATTCAACGTTGTGTGCCTGTAGGGTTCTGTTTACTGCCAGTAGGAGCTGTTTACTGACTGGTGACCAGGAGGACGCGGGTTCGATACCTGCTGAGGTCGGCAGCATTCTTTCGTGGAGATTGAACATGTAATATTTTCTACACTCATTCTCTCTGTTCAATTGATTCAAGAAGGGCAGTTGTCAGCCTGCTCTGGAAAAGTGTGGATAGGTAAACTGACCGGCTCAAAATGACTTAAATAGTGTTGGCTTGGCCGTTAAAAATAGAAATGAAGGCAAAGATCCAAATTCAAACAAAACAATAGGTCTTTTTTTTTCTTTTTTATTCGAATGTATACATGCATAATGATAATAATAATAAAGAACATTACTGCTAAGCAGTTTATGTCTATTTAATTTAGAATCCATCAAACCCCAATTTTTATAGTATATACATTATTTACATTAAACATTATTTCGGACACATAGAATGTGGGTACTCGTTAGAACTGCCTTGTCGATGTTGTTCTAACGAGTATACACAATCTATGGGTACTCATCAGAACTGCCTTGTCGAAGCGGTTCTAACGAGTATCCACAATCTATATTTACGACCCTTTCAATCACCAAGGCGGTGGTATTGCCCATCTATATATGCAATCTATGAACACATAGATTGTGGGTACTCATCAGAACTGCCTTGTCGAAGCGGTTCTAACGAGAGTTTCATGATGATCGCGGTCAGTTAACTTAAAGAATCGAATGCTTTAAGAACCTTAATTGACAAGATCTCACTAATTAAAACAATTAGATGAGTCAATTAATGCACTAATCACTTACTGACTGATGCATATTAACAAGCAATAATAATACAATAGGTAAGTATCAAAACATAATTAATATGTCTAAAACATGATTAAGAAATATGATGAGTTTCATAAAGCTCTATCTTTATTTCCTACCATTCAGATATTATATTTAAATGCCATTATCATTTATTTGACATTGCCGTCCGTTGCGGTTCATTACGACGTGGCCTACATAAATCCACCAAAAATACGGTTATTACAAATACTAAAAGGAATTGACTGGAATTTTTACAATAAAAGGTTTAGAAAATACTTTTGGGGGGTTGTCATGTACATGTTTTCACACATTCATGTCTATTTCATTCAAATTCGATCAAAACGTACAAAAAAACCGCCTTGGCTTTTATACCCCAAAATTTGGCAAATTTGCTATAAAACAAAAATTAGGGCGCCAAAAAGAACAAAATTTATGCTGAGTATCAGATTTGATATAATTAACATTATCATATCAAAATTTACCACTAACATTTCATTTTTGGTTAAAATTCCGAAAAATAAAATCTTCGGATCGGCAATTTTTGGCTCGGCGG
This sequence comes from Lucinisca nassula, assembly GCA_963580285.1. Lineage (NCBI taxonomy): Eukaryota > Metazoa > Mollusca > Bivalvia > Lucinida > Lucinidae > Lucinisca > Lucinisca nassula. The sequence continues at coordinate 72,911,858 of OY757019.1, read as the reverse complement.
CTCGGCCCGGCCCGGCGCGGCCTTGGCTTTTATACCCGACCCACAGAAGAGGGAAGACTATTCCACTGGGGAATAGTCCTAGGGAAGAAGGAATTTTTCAGGGCATCACTGTATGACTGGTGCCTGTGATACTGTGAGTTGTTTACTTTTGATGCCCTTGTTCGGGTAGGAACTGTCACAGGGGTCAAGTATTTATCTTTATTAATGGCCACTGTACCTGAATGTATCTTATAGAAGAAGGTTAAAGAGGACTGCTCACGACGGGCCTCTAGGGACGGCCATTCTAGCTCGTTAAGCATGTCACCGACGCTGCTTCTATTGCGCCATCGTCGGCAGGTCCATCGAGCAGCTGTCCTCTGCACCTTCTCCACCTGCTGAATCTGAGTTTTAACATAGGGATGCCAAATGGGTGATGCATATTCTAGCTGAGGGCGAACCAATGTTTTATATGCAACATCCTTTGTCTGCCTAGGTGCAAAAGCCAAGTTTCGTCTAAGAAATCCTAAAGTCCTAATTGCTTTTGATGTTATTTCTGAAACGTGTTGACCCCAATCAAGATCATCAGTGATGGTGATACCAAGATATTTGGCGGATTGAACCTGCTCCAAGATTTGCTGGTGTAGTTTATAGTCAAACTTAATTTGTTTGTCCGGAGGGTGTCTCTTTCTTAGAGCGGTGACCATTACGCGCAGGTGTACATTACATATATTACAGGTTTTGCAGGATGAAAGTCTGCACAGTAATTACGGTAGGGGTTTTTAACCTGCATGATTAAAAGAGTTCTAAAGTACAAGTGCTCAAGACGAAAAAGCAGGAAACTTTCCTTTTAATTTCACCACGCCCGACTTTGCGCTCACATGCTACATGTCCCAGAAATGTGTTAAGCATTATTGGAAGATAGATAGTGTCAAACACAGGAGACGCCAAAGGTGAGAAGTTTTAAGGCTGAATGTAAACAGATCCTATTCTCAACCTCATATAGAGTCCACATTGGAAGGGGGGCTGCAGAAAACCATCTTTAAAATATGTTAACCCACATTCACTCAAAGAAGGGAAAGCTCATTTACTCATGAAACTGGTGGTGAGCTTCCATCCAAAGGTAATAGCCCGTTTTCCTCTATGGGCTTAAAGAATGTAGTGCTGAAATCTCTCCTCTGCTGGCCCTTTTCTTTAATGAATCACTTGCTCAGGGCGCTGTACCAGATGATTGTCGACAAGCAAATGTTACTCCGGTCTATTAAAAAGGAGACAAATATGATGCTGCAAATTATAGACCAGTGCCGCTTACATACATCTGTTGCAAAATCCTAGAGTATATACTAGTTAGCAATATTAACAAGACCTAGCCTTTGAAAGCCTTCTTGCTGTCAACATGGTTTCTGCAATCAAAGGTCTTGTGAAACCCAGTTGGTCCTGTTTTACCATGACATTGTAAGCAATCTGGACCCGACCATTAACCGTGGCCACAAACCGACTGACTTAATTATCATAGACTTTGCCGAGGCCTTTGATAAGGTACCACACAGAAGGCTATTGTACAAACTGGAATATTATGGGATAAGAGGGTCCACACATATTTGGATTAGCTCATGGCTCTCGGGGCGCTCACAAAAAGTTGTACTTGATGGCCAAGCGTCGGATCCAGTCCCTGTTTTAGCTGGTGTCCCACAAGGCTCGGTATTTGGACCGGTCCTTTTTTTCAGTATTCATAAATGATCTCCCGTCATCTGCCCGTTTGTTTGCTGATGATTGTATACTGTTTAGGAACATATACTCTCCTTCTGACTGACTCATTTTACAAGATGACCTGGACCAACTAGCACAGTGGGAGGCCGATTGGCAGATGTGTTCAGTGTGGCCAAATGTCATTCGATGAGGGGGTCGCGGCATCTTCCTGACAATCAGATTAAGTTTGATTGACAGCAAGAAGACTCGACAGCAAGAAACCACTGGAATGCTGGGGCAAAAGAAAACCAACAGTTAGACTCCGATGGGCCCGACCAGAGACAGAGTCTATGGAAAATCTAAGTTGCCATGACAACCAAACTAATTTCCATCAAAAACCGATTTTCATTATAAACTATCAATCCCCCAGCCCAAGGATGCTCCAGATGAAATTTGGGCTGAGTCGGCCCACTGGCTTCAGATGAGATGTCGTTTGAAAGTGTTGACGCCAGACCACGCTGACGACGACGGACAACTGCCTATCCTATAAGCCCCTCCCCCACGCCCTCGGTTCTGGTGAGCTAAAACATATAGAGGGGGCAACCCCCCCCCCAAAAAAAAAAAAAAAAAAAAAACGCACTGTATATGCGACTTCGGAATGGTCGAAAGTTTTCGTAAGTCTAATAACGGCAGTCAGACGTAAAGAAATGCAATTTATGAGTGGCGTCTTTCATCATAAATATCAACAAATCTAAGCATTGAAACTAGTGAACAAACGCATTTCTTTATATTCTCAAAACACGAACGTATTACCTCTTAAACTTAAGACGTCTTTACGTCACATAAAACAAGGTATTCAAGAATTTCATAAGCAGTTTGTTTTGGTTCCAGCAGACAAGGCCGCTAACAATGTCGCGTTGTCTGACTGTTCCACTATGTTAACACTCTTCAGCAAGAGATTGGTGGTGAACTGCAGCATTTGGCTGTAGAGAGGGCTGTAACTGATAACTACAATTGTCATTCAGCCACCAAGTGTGCTGTATGCATTACAGAAGGCCAAGACAAGCTTCCTACGTTACCTTAACCTCATAAAAGACCATACAAAGCACGGTTTATTAATCCCCAACCGCGAAGCGGTGCGGTGATTATAGGAATGACATTCGTCTGCCTGTCCATCTGACAGTCAGTCCATCTGTCTGTTCTTAACACTTTCTTGTCCGCTCCGTATCTCCTGAATCCTTTGATAGATTTTCTTTAATCTTTGGTCAAATATTCCTTTCAGTGACCTGATGTGCAGAACCCTTAAATAAACCATGTCGAATCAAGGTCAAGATCAAGAGTTTGAAACTTTGAATTGTGTTTATGTTTCATATCTCCTCCACCCATGAAAGGATTTTCATTAAATTTTGGTCAAATACCCACCTCAGTGAGGTGATGTGCAGAATCCATAAATAAAACATGCCGAATCAAGGTCAATGTCACAGTTGAAGGTCACGAATTTGAATCTTTGAATTGTGTGTCCGTTCCATATCTCCTTTACCCCTGAAGGATTTTCATTAAACTTTGTTCTAATATCCCCCTCAGTGAGCTGATGTGCAGAACCCATAAAAAATGCCGACTCAAGGTCAAAGTCACAGATGAGGTCACGAATTTAAAACTTTGAATTGTGTGTCCGTTCCTTATCTCCTTTACCACCGGAAGGATTTTCATTAAAACTTTGGTCAAATATCCCCCTCAGTGAGCTGATGAACAGAACTCATAAACAAGAAATGCCGACTCAAGGTCAAGGTGACATTTGAAGCTCACGAGTTTGAAACTATGCTTTTTTGTCCGTTCCATATCTCCTTTACACCTGGAAAGATTTCATGCGGACTGAACAAATTATTTGTCTAAATCGCGACGGAAGTAAGGGCGAGGATTGTGGACACGTAAAATCAATTTAAGCCCCCCCCCCCCCCCAAAGTGGAATTCTTTCCACTGACCGTTCCAAGGCGGTTCTTCTATGGCGGTTTACTTATCTTGTTGTTTGTTACTACTCACTGTGTGTATCACTTGTTTCTTTTTATTTTGGATGGCCATTTGGCCATTTTGTGGGAAAGTAATTGTCCTTATGGCCATCCTTTGTTTAGGTTTCCATTATGGTCTGGTCGCTTCATGTTTGTGTTTCTTTCCCTTTGGTGTCTTTGATGGGTGGAGTAAGTTAATTGTATCGATTCCTGATCTTTGTTTTACTTCTACTTTTCATTTAACTTTGAATATCCCCTAAGTGAGTTGATGTGCAGAACTCATAAATGAACCATGCCGAATCAAGGTCAAGGTGACATTTGAAGGTCATGGAGTGTGCGTCTGTTACATATCTCCTTTACCCCTGGAAAGCTTTCCATTAAACTTTGGTCAAATACCCCACTCAGTGAGCTGATGTGCCGAACCCATAATTAAACCATGCCGACTCAAGGTCAAGGTCATTGGGGTTGCTAGTAGAATGACATTATGTATTATCAATTAAAAACATATCAGAGAATAGAAAAATGTAAAAATAACGTTATTTTATCGCGCCGACTAGTAAATATTTGACCCGGGAGTAGGCCGGGAGTAATTTCTGGCTTGAAATTGGCGCAGTTTTGCCTTATTGCCCATGTCACAAACATTACACATTTCTTAAACATTTCTCAGAACAAAATTGGGGATGCAGTATTTATTTATTTATTTATTTATTTATTTATTTATTTATTTTGCATACCCCCAGCTTTAACGAGTATCAATAATCATAGGTGATGGGGTACTTAAAAGTAATCAATCATAACTATTCACTCACTTAAAGAATCAGTTAAAGACCTTTCAATTACTAATTCCAGTGAGTCTTCCAATTAACTGAACCAATTAAAATTGATTGTCTTTAATATTTAATATGATCACCATATCTTTTGAAGAAACATTGGATTCTTTATTTCAGATCCAATTTAATATTAAATTCATGCGAAGTGTTCACAATGACACTGATATGAGCTGTTTTCAATTTGTATGGAATAGGTATAAAGGCAAACCAAATTCCATCCCTGTATTCATTTTCTTATATGCTGCCAATGTCATCATTACAGAAAATGTCAGAATCTTTGATTCCAGCTCACAGCCAAGGAAAGTAAGTGGAATTTATTTATTTATTTATTCATTTTCTTTGTTGATTCATGCGCTCAAGATTAATATATTTCCATGCTGATGCTGATAAGAATTCTTTTGTTTGTGTTTAGTGTTTACGCGCCTCTCAACAGCACTTGGGTCATTTTTGAGATGCCGACTCCGATTTTGATGGACTTTTTCCCGGGCAATTTTTGCAGAAACTGATGAAATGATATCGCAAGCTCTTATATACTAAACCCACGAAGTCCAGATAATCACGTTTATCCTTTGGCTTTCTTTTGAACCCAGTCCAATTAATAATCGTCTTCTTTCAGATACCTTGCCAACCATTTCTCCCCTAGAGATGGGATAGACGTTATGTTTCAAAGTGGCGCAGACCTCATCGACCTACACCGTCTTGTTCCTGCAAAAGTATCTGAGTATAAGGTAAGAATCTTACTTATTTTGTTTGTGTATGTTTACGAACATGCTTGAGACAAACCTTAATTTAGCCATATGCTTGTTTGTTTGATTTGAAGTTTAACGCCCCGTCAACACTATAGGTCATCTTGGAGACGTTGCTTCCAATTTTGTACCAGTACTCGTGTGCGGTCGGTTAAGCATCATGCAGCCCATCTATTTTTTTCCAACCCGATGGGCAGGGGCAAACACGCATGCGTATATCGTGATAACTGGCTGGCATTTTTGCAAAAAGTGTAGGTCCCGATCAGACGCCGCATTCTGTTTGCAAATTACTCGTTTAGGGGTTTATGAAACAAAATGGGTTAATAATTGGCGTGTTTGTTTTATAAGATTTATCCTCAATATGTATGGGAATGTCATCTTATTTATAGCAGATTCAGGGGTTCTTCAAAATTTATTTGAAAAATGGCTGACATTTTTACAAACAGTGTAGGTCCCGATCAGACGCCGTGGGCAAGGACAAGCTTGTTTTACTTGGTAACGATTGGCTTAACGATAGACACATGAGTGCAGTGAATACTATCCTGAAGAAACAATTCCCTCATGTAAATGGTTTGCAGGAGACTACTAGTATACCGCATTATTCCGACTCTCAAAACAAATGGCTCATTAGAAAACAGTTTCAGGCTCAGTTGCCACCCTCAGCTCAAGTTCATTTCAATGGTATCAACCATTGGATTATTACATGTCAAACCACTGAAAACCGTGACGTTATTTATGCAGACAGTTTAATGTCAGCTAATGTTCCAAACAGCAATGTTCAAATTCAGATTGCTCAGATTTATGGCAGATCTAACTGTAATTTGTCGGTGAACGTTCCAAAAGTTCAACAGCAGCTCAATTCGTCTGATTGTGGTCTATTTGCCATCGCTCATGCTGTAGAATTCTGTTTCAATCCAAAAACATATACTGCTAAGCAAAATTTTGAAATCGAAACTTTGAGAAAACATTTAACTGTCTGTCTTGAAAATGAGCATTTTGAGCCTTTTCCAAAGGAATATTCTAGGCTAAGACATGTAAAAATTGACATTAATAAAAACACTAAGATGATTGAGATTTCGTGCAGATGTGGACTGCCAGATTTTGTCGATGATATGGTTGGTTGTGAGAACAGAAAGTGTCGGAGATGGTATCATTTGAGCTGTGTGGGAGTGCAAAAGGGTGAAGAGTGTTCCTGGGTGTGTGATCACTGTGAGAAAGAACATTCTTTCAACGTCCAATCAAATTTTGTTTTGGATATTTTCCATATTTCTGCTCAAAACAATAGATTGTGGGTACTCGTTAGAACCGCCTTGCCGAGGCTGTTATAACGAGGACCCACAATCTATGTTTTGAGAAAGGCGGTTCTAACGAGTACCCACAATCTATGTTTTGAGCAGAAATATGGAAAATATCAAAATTACCCGTCATCTTCAAAACATAGATATAGTGGGTACTCGATAGAACAAATAGGCGATACGGTTCAAATGAGTACCTGTTTCCTCAAATAATAGATAATGGTACTCGAAAGAACAATCGGCGAGGCGGTTCAAACGAATACCCACAATGTATGTTTTGAGCAGAAATAAAAACTAACCTGCCTGTAACTTCAAGATTTACAATAAAAATGGGGGTTAAGGGTGAGCGGTGGGGTTTTCGGGTGGGTGGTGAGCCCTGATATCACAAGTAAATAAACATTCCATTTTCTTCTGACAAACGTTTAAGACAATGTATGTGATGCTCAATCAGGCCGAGAATAAGGCGAATCTGCGCCAATTTCAAGCCAGAAATTACTCCCGGCCTACTCCCGGGTCAAATATTTACTAGTCAGCGCGATAAAATAACGTTATTTTTACATTTTTCTATTCTCTGATATGTTTTTAATTGATAATACATAATGTCATTCTATTAGCAACCCCAAACTGAACATATTTTGCAAAAAGCTTTACATCGTCAATACCGCAAAAGTTACTCCCGGCTCCAAATTTTGCGACATGGTCTTATATTTTGGTTCATATCTTAAAAATTACTCAATAATAAGAAAAAATCTGATATGCATTTTAAAGAAAAGTCTATAGTCTACATTTGTTCCAAATTTCATCTAGATGGGTGAATGTTTAATACCTTTATTTGATTGTCAAAATTTACTGCTGGATTTTACTCCCGGCTTCCGGGAGTTACTTCCGGGTTTTATACTTTCCCCCTGACACGAAGATCGTGCGAACAGCGTAATCTGGAAGGAAATAAAAAAAAAAAAAAAAAAAAAAAAGCATCAGCATGACGGACCAAAAAGACTCAACAAAAAAGCCAGATTTGGGACTTTTGGAAGAAGATGACGAATTCGAAGAGTTTCCCGCGGAAGGTTATATGACTTAGTAACCTATGTTCCATTTTTCCATCACTCAGTTGAATTGTTTCGTAGGAGGCCCAGAAATGGTGACTGACTTGTTTCGGTGACACTTAGTTCCCTCGCAATATTTTGGCAATATCCCGTTATCTTCCCCGCGGGGAAGATTCTTTCTAGACTTTAAATATTAGGCCAGAACGACATCCAGAATAGTGTTTCTCCTTGCCTTTAGTTGATCTGGGTCATTACCTGACATTGAGATGAAATGACATCTCAAGCCCTGCCGCCCAATGAAACCAATGGGTTAATAGGCATGGGCGGGTCTGACCCGCAACCCTTTGCCTGGGCAAGCTTAGATACTCTAAACGGTTTACCAGTACTTGTGTGTGGGTCAGTTTCAGCTCTGCATGGAAGCGTCATGCAGCCCATCTATTTCTTTAAGCTCCGATGGGCGGGGGCCGGTGGACATTCTAAATAAAATACTCATCATGTATAATATTCATAGAATGTATCTGATTACATATGCTCCAGGTTGCAGGGTTGAAAGCCTACACAGTAATCATGTAATTACACTAGGGGTCTTTAACCTGTACAGGGGATGACTCTTCCTGCACAGGGGGCCTCCAGTTAATGTCCCGATCCGAAGGACAGTGCACTTTTTGGCATTCATCCCTGCAAATGATGCCAATAGAGCGTGTCAGAATCAGAATTGTTACTGGTGACACGTCAAATGACATTAATACACCAGGACCTGTGATATGGGAAGTTAGTCCCTAGCTCTGGCCAAAGAGGTAAACTTAGCTACACAATCGTCAGCACCTTCAGCAGTCGAAATAACCGAATCGGGAACTGGAATCTCTAATGGTTCGGGGGAAGAATGATTCTTTATAAATGTCAGTTCTTGCAGTAAGCGTCTGAAACGTCATTGAATGGTGCTTTCTGCAGTGCCTAGCTGGGGGAACAGGGTCATCTGTTGGATGCTGGCAGCACCCTTTAGACCTTTGTATAAGAGTATGAGCCTACTGTCTCTTCTCCTTTTTTTGAGAGACTCCCATCTTAATTTTCCTAGAATTCCAGCCATGCTCCCAGTTTCAAAGCAGTAATCTAGCAGCTCTATTCCGTATTCAAACACCAAAATAAGCACCGCCTCTGGGGATCGAACTGGAGGCCTCTAGCATCAGAGGCAGGTGCACTAACCACTGAGCTATCATAAGTATTGAAAAACATGGAAAATTTCAGATTGCAACAAATGCACGTTCAGAAATGACGGCGGGAAATTAAGCGTGAAACGACAAAAACTATACATGTGTGACCAGCGAAGACTACGATCATCCTGTGTAGGGCTGACTATCGATGCCAATTTTGACTATCGTGATAGTATTGCTATCGTGGAAACTACTATCACGATACTATCACTATCGTGGCATACTATCACGATACTATTGTGATACTATCGGGAACACTTATAAATCATTCAAAGATGTTATATCACTCACATAAAATGGCCAAGAGTGACAGAACGAGTTAGGAAAATTCCAATGGCCTAAAATTGTATGTTTATTGTGTGTTTCAATATCAGCATTCTTTCCCTCGGGGCTATTCCAGAAAAAAACATCATGGGGAGACGGCTCTTTATATATATCCCCACCACCGCCTAAAAATAGTTTGCTGCTTCCAGTATATATGCCTGTAAGTGATGGTTATCATAGCTTTAATACCTTTGCAGTGTTTGAGATTTTCTGCTTGTGAAAACTGACACATGCTGATCGTTCTTCGATTCTTTGATGTTTGCCGCCTGTGTTAAATTAGTCTGTGGATTCAGTTAATTAGGTAACCCGATTATTACATAGTATTACGTAATCACAGCACGCTATTTTAGCACCTCTTTAAGGGCGACATGAATCTAACAAACTGCATTAAAACTTGAACTTACATATTTTTTATTTGAAGTAGCATCAAAAGCTAGACTATCAAAATAGAAGTAAAGCAATCATCAAGTCGGTTTTTTCATTTAGCAATATGTACAGGGCTTGACCTAGGCTCTTTGACTCTGTGGACATTTAGTCCTTGCACAAAAGACAGCTAAGACAAGCAGCAATAATGTAATGAAATTTGGCCGTTTCGACATGTTATTTTTTCTGGAATATCCCTCTATTATAATACAAAGACAACCAAAAATAGAATCAGAAAGACCCACGAAAAATAAAAACGCCAATTTGTCCCAGGTTGTCCAGTGTCCACCATCAAAACGTCCAGAATCACCTTTAGAAAGGCTTGATAGACGGAGACCTAAGGCCTCGCGCTGCACGTTTTTCCCCCTACAGGATGACGACAGGAAAATAAAACTTTGTCTGCTTAAATATTCCCCCAAGAATTCAATCCCAATCGGTCAGGCCAGCCGACTGATGACATCCTCATTGATGCATTTGTGCATACTTGCCGACTTATCTGAGTCTATCATGTACTCGCATGCACATTCTGTGCATTTTTCGAGAAATGCATTTCTAATGAAACCACAAAAGTGCGTTTAATAGTCTGGTCCTTATGCGCAAAAAGAGTCACATATACAACAAGTTAAACTGCATTATACCGTCATTTATTACGCATTTATTTACCTATATGAATAAGTCAGCACACAGCAAAAACAAAAATTTCTTCATACAAAAGATCAGCTTGTGCATCTTGCAAATGTCTTCGAAACTGAACAGGGAAATGGCGTTTGTCCCAGAAGTTATACTACGCAAGGATAGTACAAACAGCAAACATTTATATATGACTGCGCAGGCTGATCTGAGCCTTCACATGTCGCACAGGTTTCACTGTCATGTTTTCAAAAAGTTGCATGCAACAAACGCGTGATCAAACTATCATTGACGTTTTGTTGTTGAAAAACGCGGGAAAATTTCTGACTGCCACAACTGCATGTGCAAAAATGACGGCGGGAAATTCATCGCCGCGAGAAATTCACCACACGGCAAAAAACTATGATACACATGTGCGACCAGCGAAGACTCAGATCATCATGCACATATGTGAAGGCTTATCAGTCTGTCCTGATTACAGCTGAATGGATTTCCTAAGCAAAAATACTTGCGTAATTACACAACAGTACAGGTATATTTTCAAAGTATATTCAAGAAAAATACAAAAACAATCGAAACTATCGATAGTTGAGTGAACTATCGGCGATAGCTATCGATAGTCCAAAGTACCATCGATGCATTGCTATCGAGGCAGTCCCTATCGCGATGCATCGAACTATCGATGCATCGTTACACCCCTAATCCTGTGCATCTGTGAAGGCTTAGCTTTCTGTTCATGGAGAAAGTGAAAATACTTGAGAGATTGGCGGCATTATTTATGTTTGTTGAAGCGTGTAGACGTGTCTGATTATCGCTACAGGTGGTAAAACATGTTTTGGATAATTTTTATCGTCACAAAAGTAATCTGATTATTGAGAGGGGTCATACCGTCATTATACCGCAAGAAATATTGTGCGGCATTGTCTTTTTTAATGCGTCCGATACATAGGTTTTATGCATCTTGCGCTTCTGAAAACAAATTGCCTTCAAAATTTGTGGTTTCCAACCGCTTCCTAATTTTGCTTCTCTTACCGGTCCATGCAAAATACCTGTTGATCACAGGAGACAACAGATGTTTTACCCTCTGGAAGTAGCTTTTTGCTATCATTTTTTTCTTTCCAGTGGTGGTTCTATTGGCTGGCTTGCATGTGTAAGTACTGGAGATTTTGGATTTTAATTATGGGTTACTTCAAAGCATCGGCTTCTTCAGAAGTAGCCACATGTCACATCCCTGACCCATTTGAACTGTAATTGGCTAATTATTATTGATTAGCACAGGCCACTTACCGTTAACTGACAGCTCGCGGCAATTGATAAAAAAGCAGCTTTTACATACCGATGTTTACGATATGCATTTTTATTCTAGGTTCACAGTTATATGTATTAGTGACAAACACAGATGCTTTTGATGTTGTTTTTGGCAGACGCACATCATTTTCATGCGTAAATACGACCAGATTGTCTTTTAATGATAGCACTTTTTGAAAGTTGATACTTGTATCAAGTTTATATGTCATTGCATTTCTACTTCCGGTACTGGACCGCGTTACTACACTTCCGCTGTTCGTTCACTGCATAAAATAGTTCAAATTAAGCACTTGCCTCATTTCCTTTTCCAGCACATTGATTTCTTAACATTTGCGCTGAAGGCGGACTTGATTCCACAGGTGTTCCTTCCCTTTCACCCCTCAGTTGCCGAACTGGACTTTTCCAGCTTTGATACTCGGTGTATCCTTTTATATCAAGGCGGACTTGATTCCACAGGTGTTCCTTCCCTTTCACCCCTCGGTTTCCGAACTGGACATTAACCCATATATAACTAGCGTCACTTTTTATGACATGTAAGTATTGTAGGCCCAGATCAGACGCAGCACAACTTGGCGTCTGATCTGAGTCTGCATTGATTGCTAAAAAACATATATTCTTGCAAAACCTACCTTTAAGAAAACAAATCTGACAATTCTGTTCCGAACTTATTTGTTGGAAGATTCCATTGTCATATATTGGTTAAGCAAATTCAGAAGCCACTGATCAGACACCTCATTCTGTGACCTCGAATCAGACCCTTCAGTGTTATAAAAGGAAGCTTTGCATTTTGGGTGCATATGCACTCGTTTTATAGACACTTGGGAAGACCAATCTAAGACGAAGCGTCTCCACTGTTTAAAATGTAGAAATTAAAGGGCTCTGCTGTAACGTCTCCGAAAGCATTGTACACTTCATTTTTGGAGACCCATGACTCGCCGAAAGAAAGCAATAGGTTTTAAAGTTCACTCCCGCCCAGTGCTCCAGATAAACAGCGTATTTGCGTAAATGCTCAATTAATCAAAGTGCTGAGAGAACTGGTGGATCGATCGTCTCTGAATGTAAGTTTGGAGAATAGTCATGAACTGAGAATCGGACTGTTTGTTTAAGCAGGTACATTAGATCTGATCGGACACCGCATTATGTGGCGTCTGATTATGGCGGTTCTGTTTGCCAATGGCCAAATGCACGAGCACAGTCCTACCGCCCCGCCCATCAGGACTTGAAGAAATAGACGGACTGCAAGATACTTCCACGCCGAGCTGAAATCGACCGCACATGAGTACTGGTAAACCGCTTAGAGGATCTAAGCCTGACCAGGCAAAGTGGTGCGAATCGGACCGTCCATGCCACAAGCCTATTTGGTTTCATTGCGCGACAGGCTTGATAATTATGTCATTTCATTTTAGTGTTGGGTAAAAGTCTCACAAAATTGGAAGGAACGTCTCTAAATGACCTAGTCAGTGTTGACGGGGATGTTAAACCTCAAAACAAGCAAACAAAAATACAAACAAACAAACAAGCACATTCCAGAATTTTCTTCTGACGTTCCGCTCTGACATCTTAGGGGTGCTATCAATAACCAATACCTGGATTTTGTTAAGGGTCGGCGCAAGTCAGATGGTCAGTGATTGTCACGAGGACAATAACAAGCAACAGGATTTTTTTTCTTAGTCAAACCTGGTTAATCTCCTTTTTTAACCTTGTCAAAAAGATACTTAGAGAACTGTTTAATCTACCACTACCATTTTATCATGGTGAATATACCTCATAAATCAACTTTCCTCAGTACTTTCAGTACTTTGATTAATGAATATGTACTCAAATACTTGGACCATGAAAAACTAAAAGATCGTTTTTGCACATAAAATGTTTGGAATATTCATGATAGAAAAAATAATTAGGGTCGGCGGGAAAAGCTAGGCACGGTCGGGTAACCGGAACCACACATATATTTTTTTTTGGCCTTAGTAGATATGGGTTGGGTATGAAACACCCTTCACAATCTGGTTTGGTATGACTAGTGATGTGCGATATCATGGGTATATCGTGATACAGTTCAGAAAAAAATCATATCACAATACGGTCCGCCAATACCGATATTTTCTTTGTTTTCATCCATTTTTAGCTCACCTGTCACGTAGTGATGAAGTGAGCTTTTGGGATCACTTTTTATCCGTCGTGCGTGCGTCCGTGCATCCGTCAGTAAACTTTTTCTTCCAACGACATCTCCTCCTTAACCACAGATCGGATTTTGATCAAACTTCACAGGATTGATCGTTACGTGGTCCCCTTTCAAAGTTGTTCAAATGGTTCCGGTCCATTGTACATCTAGGTCACAGGAGCCAAAAATAGATTTTTTTCACCGAAAACTTAAAAAATCTTCTTCTCTGAAACCGCAAGGCCCAGGTCTTTGATATTTGGTATGAAGCTTCATCTAGTGGACCCCTACCAAGATTGTTCAAATTATAGTGCTGGAGCCAAAAATGCCCCCGCCCTGGGGCCCTTTGGTTTTACATGGGCTTATATAGGGAAAATCTTTAAAAACCTTCTTCTCTGAAACCGCAAGGCCAAGATCTTTGATATTTGGTTTTAAGCTTCATCTAGTGGACCCCTACCAAGTTTGTCCAAATTATAGTGCTGGGGACAAAAATGCCCCCACTCCGTGGCCCTTTGGTTTTACATGGGCTTATAGATGGAAAATCTTTGAAAATCTTCTTCTCTGAAACCGCAAGGCCAAGGTCTTTGCTATTTGGTATGAAGCTTCATCTAGTGGACCCCTACCAAGATTGTTCAAATTATAGTGCTGGGGCAAAAAATGCCCCTGCCCCGGGCCCTTTAGTTTTACATGGGCTTAAATAGGGAAAATCTTTAAAAATCTTCCTCTCTGAAACCGCAAGGCCCAGATCTTTGATATTTGGTATGAAGCTTCATCTAGTGGACTTCTACCAAGATTGTTCAAATTATAGTGCTGGGGCCAAAAATGCCCTGCCCCGGGGCCCTTTGGTTTTACATGGGCTTATGTAGGGAAAATCTTTAAAAACCTTCTCTGAAACCCCAAGGCCCAGGTCTTTGCTGTTTGGTATGAAGCTTCATCTAGTGGATCCCTACCAAGATTGTTCAAATTATAGTGCTGGGGCCAAAAATGTCCCCGCCCCGGGGCCCTTTGGTTTTACATAGGTTTATATAGGGAAAATCTTTAGAAAATATTCTCTGAAACTGCCAGGCCCAGGTCTTTGATATCTGGTATGAAGCTTCATCTAATGGACCTCTACCAAGATTGTTCAAATTATAGCCTTTGGGCCAAAAACGTCCCTGTGCTGGGACCCACTAGTTTTGCATAGGCATATATAGGAAAAAACCTTTAAAAATCTTCTGGTCCGAAACCAGAACGCCCAGGTCTTTGATATCTGGTGTGAAGCTTCAACTAGTGAACCTCTGCTGAGATTGGTCAAATTATAGCCCTGGCGCCAAAAATGCCCACGCGCCAGGGCCCGCTGGTTTTACATAGGCTTATATAGGGAAATCCTTTAAAAATCTTCTTTTCTGAAAACAGAAGGCCCAGGTCTTTGATATTTGGTCTGAAGCCTTATCTAGTGGACCACTACCAAATTTATTCAAATTATAGCCCTTGGGCCAAGAATTCACTAGAGACACTGATACTCAGGTGAGCGATTCCGGGCCCTCTGGGCCCTCTTGTTCATTATTTCTTTCTAACTGATCAGTAAATACAGCTCAGTGTAAACAGAATCATTCCCGGGCCTAAATTTAGTAATTTAATCGATTCCCACCCTTTATGTATAAGCCGGTCATAGTATTGGCTGAGCTAGGATTTCGGTGAATCACGCAGCTGTTGTTGTTGTATACGCCGTTTTAGTGTAAGCCACCCAGCATTTACAAGATTGTGTAATCGAGAGAAACCAAAACGAACTTACCAGGTCGTTTAAAATCAAAAATGAAAAGCCGATATCTGGCAACATTTCAGGTTGCAAAAGATGACAGTCACAAATAAAGTGACTGAGGCCATCAATCTAATACAACATTTAATGGCATTTTCAGATAGTATCTTTATTTCCCCTCAAAACAGTGGGACAATTCTAATAAGTACCTTTGTTTTGTAAGTCCATGAGCAGAAATAGGTTAAATGATATATACACACGAAACCTCCCTTCTTTTCCCCACATATGGTGGGGTTTTCCAATTACCAGTGTGTTTCAGATTGCTACATAATATATCGTGATACACAGTAACCATATCGCAATATATCATGATACGAAAATTCTGACAATACCCATCCCTAGGTATGACACACCCTTCCCAATCCGAAAAACCCCAGTCCAGATATTAAGTCCTCCTTCAAAAATAGGAAGTTGCATTAAGCTATTGGTAGTGCCCAGCTGTCCGGTACCGGACGACCAGCCTACAAGTGTGCCCGTCCGATACCCAGACATGTTAAGTTTTGAAAACAAAAATGAGGAGGATTGGCGAGTGCCAAAGGCGCGAAGTCTTGGTGGCAAGCTCTCAGGCTAGGCTAGAAAATGGTGCATTCTGAGAGCTTTTTGAACATTTTTTGTTTATTCTCTACACTCTTGTTCATAGATAAATAACTAATAAATATTTTAAAATCATTTCATTGAGACGATGCCTACAAACTAACACCTAGCCATATCAGTGCCCCCATCCCCACCCCCAGCCCCAGGTGTATAATGCTTCAGCACAAGAGCATATCATATCATTTATGCCCAGATAGGTCACAACAAAAGTGGCCCAATTGATTCTATATTCCAAGGGCCATCCAATAACCAAAGTTTCAGAAGTGTAGCTCCAATAGTTTAGAAGATATGGCAAAATAATACTTTTTGACTTTTGACCTTGGGGTCATGTTGAGGTCATCCCAAAAGTAGCCCAATATATTCTATATTCCAAGGGCCATCCAATAAGCAAAGTTTCAGAAGTGTAGCTCCAATAGTTTAGAAGATATGGCAAAATAATACTTTTTGACTTTTGACCTTGGGGTCATGTTGAGGTCGAGGTCATCCCAAAAGTAGCCCAATATATTCTATATTCCAAGGGCCATCCAATAAGCAAAGTTTCAGAAGTGTAGCTCCAATAGTTTAGGAGATATGGCAAAATAATACTTTTTGACCTTTGACCTTGGGGTCATGTTGAGGTCGAGGTCACCCCAAAAGTAGCCCAATATATTCCATATTCCAAGGGCCATCCAATAAGCAAAGTTTCAGAAGTGTAACTCAAACAGTTTAGGAGATATGGCAAAGCCATACTTTTTGACCTTTGACCTTGGGGTCATGTAGAGGTCAGGGTCATGTCAAAAGTAGCCCAATTCATTTTATATTCCAAGGGCCATCCAATAACCAAAATTTCAGAAGTGTAACTCCAATAGTTTAGAAGGTATGGGAAAATAATACTTTTCGACTTTTGATCTTGGGGTCATGTTGAGGTCAAGGTCACCCCAAAAGTAGCCCAGTTTATTCCAATTCCAAGGGCCATCCAATAAGCAAAGTTTCAGAAGTGTCACTCCAATAGTTTAGGAGATATGGCAGTCATACTTTTTACCTTTGACCTTGGAGTCATGTTGAGGTCAAGGTCACGCCAAAAGTAGCCCAGTGCCATCTACATCCCATGTACTATCCACAGGCAGAGTTTGAAAAGTGTACCTTAATCGGTTTCAGAGGAGATCCATTCCTTAGAAACGTGACAGACGTACACACACACACACACACACACACACACACACACAGACCCACTGACTGACAGACACTCGACTCTAACACGAAAATAATATACCCGATTATTCTTCGCAAAAGCGGGTATAATCCAAAATTTCGATCAAGTCTCAAGCACAACAACAAAGAGATTAAGAATGCAGATTAGTTTATAATTTAAAGATCCAGCCACAAGACGAGGACCCCTCCATCCACAACTTTCACACCCACTCAACAAGCAAGTCCAAGGCGAACATCAATGATCTCCACCACCAAAATCGCCATGAAATCCACCGTCCACAAACAGCAGCTACCGTTTTTCTGTACGCGCTCGGAAAATGATGTCATCTCAACCCAGCAAACCCGCACATGTTTAATGTTTAATCGTTGTATTTTATTTTAATGGGGCATATTTCTTTCATAAAAATGTTTGCAACCGGTAAGAGCTGGATAGGGAACATGCCTTCCACAATTCCCGACTTATCCTGGGAAGCTCTGTGTCAATCAGCAACAACAGCATACAGATGTGTTTACACACATTAAAGCGTTCGACTTTTCCCGCCAAGCATCTGCTATTTTGGCGCCAAAACATAACCATGCACGAGACAGTAGAAAAGTCTGTTTTTATTATGCATAAATCTACCGTTAGATGTTGCTAAATATCTTAGGAGCGATTACATCATTTTCACACTGATTGTGGATTAAATTTTATGATTGGGAAATAAATGCAAATTAGAGCCATAACTAAATCTTATTTTCACACCTTGTCACACGGAAGATTGTAGGCTTATTGAGACCACCGGAGGCTTTTGTTTACAGTGTAATAGTAGAATAGACTGATCCGTGACAAATAGGGTCAAAGTTTATAACACAATTCGGTTAACTAAAATGGTCCGTTGGTTGAAGGAAATTAACCATTATGATTTACTTTCATTTTTGCAATCACTTCAAGAAACGACTGTTTTCATTTGTAAATACCCATCTGCAGGTGTGGAACCGTGTTTTAATCCCCAATAATACTGGACAGTGCATTAATTATTATCAGTTTTACTCACAGATTAACTCAGATTTTTCCGCTGGTTTGCACACACGAAAATACAAGCACAGCTTTTAAAAAATTTGCCCAAAAAAGGTATTTTCATTTTTCCGGGAGTTTTTTCCTGAATTTCTTGTGGCGTGAGGAAAGCTATTTTTTCGGGAGTCTCCTGCGATTTTCGGGAGACTTAGGTAACATGTCTGGATACTGGGTGGCTAGCCAACCCATGTGGGAATGACTAGGCGTCCGGTAGTAAATTTTAAGTCTCTCATTTCATATAGGGTATGCATTCCAAATAATGGTCACCAATTTTATGATGTAATAACAATGTTTCTAATTTACGTTGGCTGTATTCTTTTCACCTGTTTGTCACCTTTTTAGCTCGCCTGTACGAAGTACATGGAGAGCTCTTGTTGTCACCTGTTCCAAGACATTGGTTGTCGGTACTCCTTAGGACTGCCTCATTGAGCAGTTCTAACGAGTACCGACAACCTATGTTTGCAGTATAAATAAGAAAAATATCACAGATTTTTATCAGAAAAGTAGCCATTTTGGAGATGTGAAAAAATGCATTATGTCGCATCGTAAATGTTAAGAAGTTTATGCTACTGTTTCAGATTGGGAAGGCTCAGAGGAAGATAAAGATGATTTAAATGTGTGGGAAGATAACTGGGATGATGAC
The DNA here is from genome assembly GCA_963580285.1 of Lucinisca nassula. Lineage (NCBI taxonomy): Eukaryota > Metazoa > Mollusca > Bivalvia > Lucinida > Lucinidae > Lucinisca > Lucinisca nassula. Next base: position 72,892,939 of record OY757019.1, on the reverse strand, counting down.
AACATAGGGGATGATTTCTCAGTACAGCTCAGGTAAGTAGATGAAATCTACACCAGACCAGAGTACCTCACCAATGCAACTGGTGTAATTTTCATTGGTCATGATTTATATGACATGCACGAAGACACATTGTAGTTCGTTAAAATATGCAAAAACATTCATATAAATCCTTGATAATTGTACATGCATTTTTAAGCTTTAAATTAACACTGTAGTGGCATCATTCTTGTTATAAGTTGTAAAAGTTTGTCTGTAAGGTATACCAATACTTTAAGTATTCTTTCCTTCCTTTTTTTTCCATGACTTTTTTTTCCTGTTACTTTGTTTCGTACATTCGTATATTAGGTGTGTCATTTTACCGAGTATATATTCTCTTGATGCCGGCCTCGGTAGCTCAGTCGGATGCACGTCTGACTGGTGATCAGGAGGACGTGGGTTCGATACATGTACCTGCTATGGTCGGCAACATTCTTTCGTGGAGATTGATCATGAAATCTTTTCTACGGTCATTCTCTCCCTTCCGCTGATTCCAGAAGAGAGTTGTCAGTTTCTGGTGAAAGAATGTGCACTGTACTGGTTAACCGCTTCCGTATAAGCCTGCCCAGGAAAAGTGTGGATAGATAAACTGACCGGCTTAAAAATGACCTAAAATGGTGTTACTCCAATACAAACAAAATATTCTCTTGAATATATTTATGTAGAAGGTTCTGTTTACATGTTGCAGGTCAGAGCTAGAGAAACAAGGGAAGTCATTAGATGGAGCAGAGCCAATGAAGACGTGACATCTATAGTATTGATACTCAGGAACATTTCATCTGCATAAATTCACCAACATTTAGACAGTTTCATTTCTACAGCATGCTTTTGCTGTCGTACAAAATTAAACAACACTCTTGTATCTAAACAAAAGTTGTACAGGTTTGGTAGAAAATTGACTATTTAGTAACTTGTTTAACTCCAAAAGCACCATGAATAATTCTAGAGCAGATGGCAATTTCATTTTCTAAATTTTTTTTCACAAGAGAAAATAAAGTTTGACATTTGATGAAAATTGTCTGTCTTTCAGACAATGCAGATATAAAAGCAAGCCTTATAATCCAGAGAAAATAAGGCTTGACATTACATGTGTATTGTCTGCCTAGCAGTACTTCAAGTCTTGAAATGACATATACATTGTCTGATAAGCAGTAGTACAAGCCTCATTTTCTCAGAAAAATAAGGAAAAATACACCAGAATCTGTTATAACACTATGAATGTGGTCCAAAGCAGAAACTGGGTTGGTTAAACAAAAATGTATAGATTGTATAGAAAAATGACCATTTATGGTTATTTCTCTTTGTAATCTATACATTTTGGATTGTATAGAAAAATGGCAATTTATCGTCATTTTTCTTAATAATCTATACATTTTTGGGATTCATCTTGAAACCGTGTTATATCCAAAACCATGTTATAATGAGCATTGTTATAATGAAGTGGTGGTGTACGAAATTGCCATCTGCTAGTCACGATGGATGCTTTAAGGGTTGAAAATAACTAAATTTACCTCTGTCGCACAGAAACTTCAGATAACTAAAACAAAGTGCAGTTTTGTGGAGATGCAATGTTTTAGGGGGTCCATAACTGTTTGGAATTTCACCTGTTCTAGAAAGAATAGTGCTACTTTCAAAAAGTATCAGTTTTGTCCCACAGTATACTGTTACACAGCTTCAACAACAACAGCAGCTTGTTACTGGAGAAAGATTGGAAGACTCGGAATTCTAGTTTCAGGATGTACAGAATTTTTATGAAGACCTGCAAGATGTTTTTTTTTTTCAAGATTTTTTTTTCCATCTAGACCACTTTCATATGGAGAAACCATTGTGTCAGATATTAAGAAATAAAATATGAAATTCTGCAGACATGTTATCCGTTGTCGTGATGAACATGACACTACCTATCTTTGCAAACAGTTAAAAGACAGGGCTTCTCAAGAAGACATCAGATCAGGATCTATACTGTTTGTCATTCATTTTGTGAATTGAACATATATGAGCTCCGCCAAGCGAATTTGTGTCTTCGAGCATTCCGTCATGACAAATTTTAACTGCGCATGCCCAGCCAGTCAGAGGGGCCAGGGATATGGCTTTCTGTCTGAAGGTTCCTCTTGATTCACTGCTTGTATGAGCGAGCAGCGAAGGTTCTGGCGAGACTGCGCGGATGCGCAGGCTCGCCTGAACCTTCGCTGCTCGCATAGGCGATAAGTACCAAAATCGCTTGACGGGGCCCATATGTTATATCAAGTAATTTGATTGGTTGATAGTCAGAGGTGGCAGAATCAATTTATTTAGCAGGACAAGGGTTATTTTAAAGTACATGTATAATTTTCCAATCTAAAGTTGAAATCCACATCCTCAATCCAAGGTTTTATTTATGCCAATGCACAGTAGAAGCTACTAGATGAGATGTGTGGCCAGAAAAGTTTCAGATCAGTCTGTTTACCCACAGTCTGGTCAGAGTCTTTGCTGCTTGCATAGCCTGCAATAGATGCTGGTATATTCAGAGATTATTGACACTAAAAAAACTTGAAACAATCTGCCTTGTGGCAGAGGGGTTGTGGAGTCTTTGCTCATCATACAGGTCAGATTGTTAGTTTTGCTGTGCCTTGACTTCTTCAACATTTCTATCATGGTCATGATAAGCTGTTCTTCGAAAGGTTTTATTTAAACATGAAACATTGAAACTTTGTACATTAAGGGCAATGGGAACACCTTCAGGGCAGGCAACTCCTGCAAAGTATTTTTGTCGCCCATGAGGAGCAAATTCTTACCTTTAAGAGTAGACCCCTTTTCCATGGGACAGGGCTTATAGAAAGGCAAACAGTAAGTCCCGAAAGTTGTCTCCCTTTGAAAAATGACGGAAAAATCTGTGAGGTTTTCCCATTCCCCTTAAATGCTTTTGAAATTGTCAGCATACTCAGCCAAACTTCAGTGGCTCATACACCTTTGGGATCATGAACATCACGTGAACAAGTCTGTGAAATGAATGTCCCACTAAACCCCACTTTATATTGAGAAAACTAGGGTTTATGGAGATGTACATTATATTTCTGCTCCAAGACATAGGTTGTGGTACCCATTTGAACTGCCTCAATGAGGCGGTTCTAACGAGTACCCACAATCTAGGTTGTGGTACCCATTAGAACTGCCTCAATGAGGCAGTTCTAACGAGTACCCACAATCTATGTTTGCAGTATAAATAAGAAAACTATCACAGATTATCATCAGAAAACTAGCCACTTTGGAGATATGAAAAATTACGCTATGTTGCATGGGTGCATTATCGCAATGAAAATTTGTTCAAGACAATTAGTTCTAGCTACTGAGGGTTACTCATTGCGTAAGATCGAGAGGGTTATCTTTTTGATTTTCATTGAAATAAAGGTATGTTCCGTCTTCTCATTAGAATCACCTCGTTGAGTTGATTCTAATGTGTACACACAACATACATATTGGAGATATAATGAGACAGTTCTCCCTTATTTATCCATCCCCCACCCTCAACAAAAATAGAAATCTGCAGCTACTCGAAACAGCCGTTGTAAAAGAGCCATTGGGGTTTGATCTATTGAAGTTTCATTGCATTATTAGGGGGAATGGGAACACCTGGCAGATTGTTGTGCCATTTTTCAAAGGGATACAACTTTCAGGACTTCCTGTTCATTTTTCTATAAGACTTTTTCCCACTCAAAAATTCTTTCCTTTTAGAGTTTACCCCTGTTGATTTTGGAGACAAAAATACTTTTGCAGGAGTTGTCTTCTCTGAAGATGTATCCATTCCCCTTAAAACAGTATAAAATGGTTGGATAGCATACCTAAAGAAGTATCATCTTCTAAGGCAGACTTGTCAAACAAGTAACTGCATCTGTGCTTTTGAATTGAATAACTTTATTGTCTGATCAGAATTTCTTGAAAATTAAAATTTATACTTGGTCAGCTATATTTATTTAATCTTTTTGCACCCTTGATTATTTATATGTCCCCGCTATAGGCATAATGTGAGGGGTGCACTGTATGCAGTTCAGATTGTGTATACTTACATGTTCTTAAGGCCAAATAAAAATGTGTATTTTACTTACTACAAATTTTGTTTTAGCTGCAGCTTCTAATTCTGGCACTGCTGTCAAATGTTTTTTTTTTATGTAAAGATCAAAGACATGAATCCCAATCACTAGATCAAGAGCCCACCTACTTGTCAGTGATAACCATTGATTGGTCAATGTATTGTGTCATGTTGATACATGTTCAAATTTACATCATGTGCTGTATCGTTTTGAAGTCACAGAAGCAAAGTTGTCATACTTGACTGTCAATCATGATTAACTTGTCTCCACAATGCTCTGTGACAGTCCTTGTACATTCTTGCCATCAAAGACATAGAGGTAATTCAAAATCTTTTGATCTGACAATTAGGAAATCAGTTTTTTTTCAGTTGAATGAAGAGAATGTTGCAGCTAAATCAAAATCACTGAAAATGGGTAGTAATTTGTTTGGTGGGACCTAGATTTTGTTTTTATGTTTCCAACAACAACAGCAAAAAATCAATTAAATTAACCCTTGTCTTGCTGTTCACGACAACCCCTATCTTTGCAAACAGTGTAGATCCAGATCAGATGGCTTCTGAAGAAGCCATCTGATCAGGATCTACACTGTTTGGCATTCAGTTTATGAATTTGTAGCAATAAATTACATCAAGTAATTTGATTGGTTGATAGACAGAAATGGGTGTGGCTTAAATGAATATTCAGCAAGATAAGGGTTATTATGCTTTGTTGTGCAATCTTTTGTGCTAAACTTGTATATTTATGAAGAAGTACTTCGAACATTTTTCCTTATTTCTCCATCAAAACATATGTTAAGGGTATTTGCTAGAATTGACTCATTAAGGCAATTCTAACGAGTACCCACAACATATGGGCCCCGCCAAGCGATTTTGGTACTTATCACCTATGCGAGCAGCGAAGGTTCAGGCGAGCCTGCGCATTCCCGGAGTCTCGCCAGAACCTTCACTGCTCGCTCATACAAGAAGTGAATCAAGAGGAACCTTCAGACAGAGAGCCATAGCCCTGGTCCCTCTGAATGGCTGGGCATGCGCAGTTAAAATTTGTCATGACGGGATGCTCGAAGACACAAATTCGCTTGGCGGGGCTCATATGTTTCTAACAAGAAATAAGGAAAATTCTTCTCATTATTCCATTTACCTGGAGCTATATTTCTAGTAAAATATTTATCAAAATCAAAAAAAAAAAAAAAAAAAAATCCCTCCCTACCCTACCTTTTTTCTGAAGTTAAACCCTAAACATACATATTTTTTATTTGGCCTAATCCATAGCTGCAAAGCAAGGAGAAGTAACAAGATAATAAAGCTATAATTTTCCTAATTTCATGTTTAATTATTGGTATAGTAGTCTCAATGTGTAGCCTACAACATAGGTTTTAATGGAAAAATAAGTAAAAAAAAATATCCAAAGATTAACTTCCCTATCTAAGGCTTGTTGAGGAATCGATACAATTAACCCACAACTCCCATCTGACAGAGACACCAAAGGGAAATATTTGTTTGTTTCATTTGAGGTTTAACGTCTCCATCAACACTATAGGTCATTTTGGAGACTGTGCTTCCAATTTTGTTGGACTTTCGTTTTGCCAACACTGAGATGAACTGACATCTCAAGTCATGTCACCCAATGTACCCAATAGTGTTTATAAGCATGGACGGTCCGACTCGCATCGCTTTGCCGGGGTAGGCTTAGATCCTCTGAGCAGTTTACCAGTACTCGTGTGTGGTCGATTTCACCTCTGCATGGAATCATCATGCAACCAGAGCTCTCACTAGGATTTTGAAAACAGGATTCCAGGAATCCTTCCTTGTAAAAAGTTGGATTCACAGGTAAAAAGTTGGATTCCCATATAAAAAGTTGGAGTTCTGATCTTGATTGCGCATAGAACATAAACAAAAATTTCTTATCAGGCTACACATCCATATGAATAACTGATGTGTAGATTGTGGGTATTAGTTAGAACTATTTCACTGATATGTGTAAGAAGCAGCCACTATCTGATGTTTTGTAGACATATTAGGAAAATAATGTATACCCCAGTAAAACCCACTCCCCAGCCCCTCCCCCACCAAAAAAACCCCCAAAAAAAAAAAAAAAACATGCAGTTGCTCCGATTTATTCCCACACTTCTAGCCAAATAATGCCATCTATCATAAAAATCATGTTTTGTTAGGATAACAACAGATATAATGTAAACCTAGATTCTATACAGCCATGTTTATACTTTCATGTAAGTGACACTAGCTCATAATTTTGTGAACAAATACGTAGGGCAAGCATCCTAGCTAAGTCTGACTTCCTGTAATTGTTAAAATGATTGCATTTTGAAGAATTACAGACATTTGCGTCACCAGTAAACATCGAAACACTCTTTGACCGAGCGATAAAAAGTACGATCGTGTGGTCGCGAAAATACATGACATTGGTAATTCGTCAATTATATCGTCTTTGCGGTAACTCTGGTTTAACTAAATGTGATATTTTACCGACTAATATTAATCCGTTGATGGTTCATGCTCACTTCAATCAGTAAACTAATTAATTGTAATCCTTAACAACACAGGGATTAGCGCGGCGAGATTAAAAATATACAATCAGTTTTAACACGTGCCGCAAACCTACCACTTGCAAAAATACCTGTCAATATGTGGCATGTGTGCTTTCAACACAAAAAGCGGCGCCGCATTTGATCTTTTACTGGTATTGCGTAAGCGGCCTAAATTAGCTTCTGATATTACCGCTTCTGAAATTTTGGACGCGTGTCGCAATAAAAACATGCGTACATAAGAATCGGCTGTAGTTAATTTTACACGTACAACGGCAAAAAGTTGGCGTAAAATACGCAGAATCCTGCGTTTCCGAGAGCTCTGGCAACCCATCTATTTCTTCAAGCCCCGATGAGCGGGGCTACCAAAGGGAAAGAAACACAAACATGAAATAACTAGACCATAATGGAAACACAAAGCCAAAAGGACAGTTACTTTCTCACAAAATGGCGAATTCACTTTCCAAAACAAAAAAGAATACAAGCGATAGACACATTCAAAGACGAACTATAACAAAAATAAACCATGAAGAACTGCCTTGGAACGGTCAGTGAAAACCCAAGGTTTTATCTGACATTGAGTTAATTTGTCCATCTAACAGTCTGCCAGTGTATTATGCTTTCAACCCCTCCTGAATGTTCAGAATTGTTTCATACACAAGGACATTCAATTTTTGATGTTCATTTACTCTTAAATTTGGAGCAATTAAGGGGAATGGGAACACCTGGCAGATTTTTTCTGCCATTTTTCAAAGGGAGACAACTTCCGGGACTTCCTCATCGCTTTCGTATAGGCCCTGTCCCACTGAAAAAGGGGTCTACTCTTAAAGGAAAGAATTGGCTCCTCAGGAGTTGACCCCTATTGACATGGGAGACAAAAATACTTTGGCAGAAGTTGCCTCCCCTAAGGTGTTCCCATGCCCCTTAAGCCAGTTACACTGTAGAAACTGTATCAGGTAAAGAACTGTTTAATATACAAAGAAAAGTATAAATAAAATAGAAAAATGACTATTTATGGTTATTTTTCTATATGTAGTCTATACATTTTTGAGATGCACCTTTGAACCATGTTATAAAGTAAGTAAACAGTATCATATTTAATGATTATGTGTGTACTGTTAGTTTCTAAAAATGTTATTGTTTGCAGAGGTGTGAAAATGCAGACTTATAAGACTGGTCCTTTAGCATACCTGTGATACCTCCCTCTTCAGGAGGGAGACTGCCTCATTTTGATGCTAATGTTTGCCTAATTTATGCTGAATTTTAGTAAAATTTTGGAGTCTCCCTCATTTGACCTGAGAATTTCTCTATATATTCTTTACATCACCCTCTTCACAATGGCAAATCTCTCTCATAGGGTTAAAAAAATTATCACAGGTATGCTTTAGGAGCATTTTGATCTAGGGCTATCAGTGTCTTCCTTGACCAGGAACTCCGGTCTGGTCCCCATACACATCCTGATCAGACTCCTGCTGTATGATTATTTTGATCTGGCTGTATTTCTTGTGCAGAGAACTCTTGTTCCCATGCACATATTCTGGCTGTCGTACAGGGTTTAACCTATTTTGTACCGGTAATCCCAAAAACAGGTACCCTGGCAAACAGTGCAGGTCCAGATCAGACGCCACAAAATGTGGCATCTGATCAGGACCTACACTATTTGCAAAAAGTTCAACTATTTTCCAAATAAATTTTAAAGATAACACGACCTGTCACCCCTAAATTTTGAAATGGATTCCTGCCATATACATGTATAAGGAGGAAGATTCCATTTGGTACGAAAAGGGTTAATGTGTGTTACACCGGAGCTTCCTAGGCCAAGGTTTTTGTTTTTTTATTTGATTAGAGGTTTAACGTCCCCGTCAACACTGTATAGGTCAATTTGGAGACTTTGCAACTTTTACCCAGCATTGAGATGAAATGACATCTCAAGCCCTGTTGCCCAATGAAACTAATAGGGTTTATAAGCATGAATGGTCTGACTCGCTAAGCTTGGCAAGCTTAGATTCTCTAAGCGGTTTACCAGTACTCGTGTGCGGTCGGTTTCAGCTCTGCGTGGAAGCATCATGCAGCCCATCTATTTCTTCAAGCCCTAATGGGCAGGGGCTGACTGGGCCAAGGTTGGTAGATCAGTATCTAACATAGTGGGTTCCATGTTAGGTTGAAAAATTAATAGCGTAAAAATCCAAAAAATTTGGACGCCTTGAGGATGGTGTAATTCTCCTAAAATTTTAACAAATTTGTTTCATGATCCAGCAAGGACTCCAAAAGTTATAGACAGTATGGCAAAAAGTGTAGACCCTGATCAGACTGCTCCTTCAGGGTTTGCACTGTTTGCTTAAGTCTATCTGTCACAATACTTAGGATCATTACCAAACTGTTTGTCTGGTCAGTTTGTCTGCTTGCTTCCGGCAAGGTGCAGTGTAGGGGTCTGATTTTCTGTCTCTGCACATTCTGTCTATCAACTTGTTTAGGACAGTTTCCAGTTGTTCTCCGTCATCTGATTTCTAGATGTATGTACGGATAGGTTATATTTGTTTGGCACTTAAAATGTGGTACATGTATCCAAATTAATGGTCTCTGTGGCTCAGAGGTCTGATCCTGAAGGTGTCCATGACAACACATGGTGGTGGCTCTGCTCCAGCATTGAAAATGGTTGAGATTATTAAAGGTGGGTATTTAAAGTAATAGTTTGCTGTCTGTTTTACAAAGACAACTTTGTTGACTTCCTAATTGCTTTATTGCAAGCAGATCCCAATCAAAGGAAGGACTGTGTTTAACACATTGTGTACTGGAAACTACAAAACGGATACCATGGCAAACAGTGCAGGCCCAGATCAGACACCGCAGAATGCTGCGTCTGATCAGGGCCTACACTGTTTGCAAAACATTCAGCCAGTTTCCAAATGCCAGTAGATTTTGAAGAAAACACAAACCTGACACCCCTAAATTTTGAAATGGACTCCTGCTATATATAAGGAGGAAGATTCCATTTGGTACAAAATGGCTTTTGTTTTCGTTTGTTTGATTTGAGGTTTAACGTCCCCGTCAACACTGTAAAGGTCATTTTGGAGACGTTGCTTCCAATTTTGTGGGACTTTTACCCGACATTGAGATGAAATGACATCTCAAGCCCTGTCGCCCAATGAAACCAATAGGGTTTATTAGCATGGACAGTCCGCCTCGCACCGCGGTTCCTGGACAGGCTTAGATCTTCTAAGGGGTTTACCAGTACTAGTGTGCGGGCTCTGCGTGGAAGCATCATGCAGCCCATATATTTCTTCAAGCCCCACAAAAAGGCTTAAAGGAAACAAATTTCTTTCCTAGCATGCTCCAGTTGGCAAGGAGACCCTCATCATGCTAAATAGTTCAGTATGCTACAGTCGTACTCAACTTTCAGTCATTTTAATTTTACACTGGACTCTGAAACAGAATGGAAAACAGTTTAGATCCTTATCAGCTGGCTCCTCCAGCAAGGATATATCTGGGTTGAACATGGTGAGGGTATATGGCACAAGAATTTACATACCGGTACTCCTGTTATTCATGCAGCACTCAACTGCAACTGACAGAGGATTGATAATTATAATAAAAAAAAGGTGGATGTTTTGAAGGACACACAGAGTATGCCTTTATTTGGAAAAAATGAAAAGTATAAGAACCATACATTGAGCCTCCAGTGAAGTAAGCAGCTTCTTCTTGTGTTGTCATCAATGTTAGTGGTCTTCTCTGAACATACCGTATTCACCCTAATTACCGCACATGCTCCTGTAAGCGCACACCAAAGCTATTTTTGAAAAAATATGTATAAGCGCGCACCTTACAGTAACCTACCGTTGAAGCTTTCACAGGAAATCTATAAAAACTTACCGTTATTTCTTCAACAGTGAAGGCAAAGCAACTGCATTTCTGGCAAATTCATTCAACAGATCTAATACACACTTTAATTCCTCGTTTAAATGTGGTTCCCAAACCTTTTGGTACACATGAAATCCACAGATACCTGACAGGGATCAGCCGAGGGGGCGACTTCTCCCCCCGAAGTTCAAGAACTTCGCCTTACCAGACTAGAAAAGAGAAGTTGACTTTGCCCTGTTTTTTACAGAACATTTCTGACTCCGTCTCCAGGATCGAAGTATTAAATATTCATTGATAAAGGAAACAAGTTGATTACAAAAACACAAATTGATAATCCGGTAATAATAATCCAGCTGAATTTGTTTATTACCCATGTCAGAAACCGACCACCTGTAGTGTGGAACGCCTTAAGTAAGAGTTGTCAGATCAGTTGATTATGTAAATAGGTGAATCGGATAAGTTCACATCGGCATCTTTGATCTTATCGCAGGGTCACTTGAACCATGTGTCAAAATTGAGTACCGGGTAATTAGATTTGTTCATGCAAAATGTACACCTGCGGTAATGGTCAAATGTGACCAACGCAGTATCAGTTGAAAGAACGGAGGATCAGTCTTTGCAGGCTGTTAATTTTGGCAGTATGATTGACGCATGAAAAACGTGCATCTCAAGCTACATGGTCGCACAGACCCAAACTCCCACCCGACTGCATAACGTGACTAATAAGGTAGTCGGAAAAGGAGCCCCGAGAGGCATCTTGAATATTCATGAGGCTCATCGTGTCTATTTCGGAAATGATCGGGAAAACATATTACGGTGTACGGATGTAACAAGTTGGCTTCCTTCAAAAGAAGCCAATGTGAGGGCTGCAGCATAACTGCAATAATCGGCATGTGGGTTTTAAGAAAGTATCGATTTTTTTTCCTGACGAAATTTGCGAAGCGGGAAACAAGACAGTTCAACTGCCAAGACAGTTACCCAAAATGATTTGTGTGCGCTTAATAGGTTGATTTTTCACCACGATTTTTTGACACAATTTTGAAGAAACTAAGCGCACGGTGCGGTAATTAGGGCGAATACGGTATGTTGTATTTTTGTGCATTATGTTCTGACATGGGTTAGCAGCTGCACCAAATTATCAAGAACAGAGCCCGTGTACATGACACATCCTGCAATCAGGATATGCTCTACCTTTGCAAACAGTAAAAATCCAGATCAGAAAAAGCCATTTGATCAGGATCTACACTGAGTGTTATTCATTTTATCAAGTAATCTGATTGATTCAAAGTCAGAAATGGGTCTGGCTAAATTTAATAAACACATAATTTATCAAATATCTTGCAGATGTTTTTTTTTTCCTTTAATATAAAGGGATATAAGTACTGAAACATATGCCAGTGAAAGCAAACCTTAATAGCCTCCCTTTGCACAGACACATACTAAAAATTGTGGTAACTGGGGACAACATAAATTATTAAACTCAAACGCAACAAGGCCAAATAATGTTGATGGTCTAACTAATTTAGCAAGTAAAGTGGAGAAACTACGCACAATTTTGTTAGCAAAATACATTTTTGGTAGGGGGCATACTAATTGGTTGAGGTTTTAACGAATCGTGCCTCAGCACATTTCCTCAGCAGGCATCTTTTTTTTTTTTATTGTATTCTTTCAGAGAACAAAAGGCTAGACATTTTAAGTTTATCATCTGCAGGTCACATGAAATATCAAACCTAGTTTGGAAAAAAAAAAATTGCTTAAAACTCTGTCCTGATCTCCCTAGGAATAGGGTTGTTTGGTGGCGAAGGTGTCCTGTATCTTATGTCACAAGGGCTTCCAACTGACATTGGCTTACAGTTGGGCAACGCCTGCAGTCTTTAAACCAGTAAATAGTAGAGGGTATTGTTATTGTTTCTAAACTTTCATTCTTTTCCTCTTACTCCCCTGTCCCTCTCTTTCATCTAGCAACTATCTCTTCCATATCTTTTCTCCCTTTCTCTTGGAGATGACAAAGAATACCACAAAGGTTGACCTGTCACTAAACCTCCAACACAATTAATCCTTGGAGGAAAGAAGATGCAGTTCCTGGAGTTAAGGGGAATGGACATATCTTCAGGGGAGGAAACTCCTGCAAAAGTTTTTTTTACCTCCCATGTCAACAGGGGTCAACTCTTAAAGGAAAGAATTTGCTCCTGAGGAGCAAATCCTTTCCTTTAAGAGTAGACGCCTTTTTCAGTGGGACAGGGCTTATAGAAAAGTAAACATATTTAAATAATAGAGATCGAACTTCAAGTTCTTAATTTGAATTTTATTCCCGACTAGTTTTGGTTATTGCAACCTTTTTCCCGCCCATATGGGCTGCATAATGGTTCCACGCAGAGCTGAATCCCGTCCGCACACTTGTACTGGTTAACAGCTTAGAGGATCTTAGCCTGTCCAGGAACCGCGGTGCGAGGCGAACCGTCCATGCTAATAAACCCTATTGGTTTCATTGGGCAACAGGGCTTGAGAAGTCATTTCATCTCAATGTCGGGTAAAAGTCCCACAAAATTGGAAGCAATGTCTCCAAAATGACCTTTACAGTGTTGACGGGGACGTTAAACCTCAAATCAAACAAACAAAGCAACCTTTTCAAGGGACATTATTGTAAACAACGAGCAAATTAAAAAGTAAACAGGAATTCCCGAAAGTTGTCTCATCGGAAAATTGCAGAAAAATATGCCAGATGCTCCCATTTCCCTTAATACGACTATTGATAAAGGAAGGACACAAACAGTTTTGAAAAAGTTGCTTTCCCTTAAAGTTAGTTTTAACCTTAACCCTTATCCTTCTGAATAATTAATTTAGCCACACCCATTTCTGACTTCAAGCCAGTCAGATTCCTTGATGTAAATTAATCCTACAAATTCACAAACTGAATGCCAAACAGTGTAGATCCTGATCAGATGGCTTCTTTAGAAGCCATCTGATCTGGATCTACATTGTTTGCAAAGGTAGGGGGTTGCGGTGAACAACAGAATAAGGGTTAAGCATACAAGCATACCCTGGGAAGATTGCTGACTTTTGATTTTCCCTTAATGAAAAAGTGTTATAATTGTGAGAGATTATTAGAACTTGTAAAACTCTGATGGCTTATGCAGTTTTTACGGCAAATTTACCAAATCCAATAGAATTAAGAGTATACAAGTATCCTTGCCAAGTTGTGTTTGCCTAAACCCACGCAGTAAATGTCTTGGTGGGCCCTCCGCAGTGGTGTTTTTATATGACTGATTATGTAAACTACTTACGATTTGATACATTTCTTTTGTCAGGGTATAATATTACTTCACAGAGAATCATGCGGATTTAAATAATGTAAATGCTCAAGTACTGTAATAATTCTAAAATTTCTCTGCCTGATTGGCCCCGCACTGAAAGTGTGGGTGCCCTATAGTAATCACTCTGTCCGTCCGTCTGTCTGTCCGTCTGTCCCTCCACAAATTTTTTTATCCTCCATAACTTTCTTATTCCTGGATGGATTTAAATATTACTTGTCAGAAATGTTAACCATAATGTGATGGAGTGTTGCGCGCAAGACTCAGGTCCGTACCTCAAAGGTCAAGGTCATACTTAGAGGTTAAAGGTCTGTCTGTCCGTCTGTCCGTCCACAAATTTTTTAATCCTCCATAACTTTCTTATTCCTGGATGGATTTAAATATTACTTGTCAGAAATGTTAACTATAATGTGATGGAGTGTTGCGCGCAAGACTCAGGTCCGTACCTCAAAGGTCAAGGTCATACTTAGAGGTTAAAGGTCAAAAAAGGGTCTTTCCTGTGTCCAGTTAATAACTTTGTTATTATTATTCCTGGATGGCAGAAGTGTTAACCATAATGTGATGGAGTGTTGCGCACAATACTCAGGTCCGTACCTCAAAGGTCAAGGTCATACTTAGAGGTTAAAGGTCAAAAAAGGGTCTTTCCTGTGTCCAATTAATAACTTTGTTATTATTCCTGGATGGATTTAAATATTACTTGGCAGAAATGTTAACCATAATGTGGCCCCGCACTGAAAGTGTGGGTGCCCTATAGTAATCACTCTGTCCGTCCGTCTGTCCATCCACAAATTTTTTTATCCTCCATAACTTTCTTATTCCTGGATGGATTTAAATATTACTTGGCAGAAATGTTAACCATAATGTGATGGAGTGTTGCGCGCAAGACTCAGGTCCGTACCTCAAAGGTCAAGGTCATACTTAGAGGTTAAAGGTCAAAAAAGGGTCTTTCCTGTGTCCAATTAATAACTTTGTTATTATTAGGGCCCCGCACTGAAAGTGTGGGTGCCCTATAGGAATCACTCTGTCCGTCCGTCTGTCTGTCTGTCCGTCTGTCCGTCCACAAATTTTCCTACTCCTCTGATAGCGCTGCCGGGGCCCTAGTGAGTTTCACTGACAGCTCTAGTTCTTGTTAATTTATGGCACACTCATTGAGACATCTAAAGGAGCAGGGGAAGCAACTCTAAGCCCTCTTTAGGGGAATGGGTACACCTTCAGGGGAGGCAACTCCTGCAAAAGTATTTTTGTCTTCCATGTCAGTAGGGGTCAACTCTTAAAGGAAAGAATTTGCTCCTATGGAGCAAATTCTGTCCTTTAAGAGTAGACCCCCTTTTCAGTTGGACAGGGCTTATGGGAAATCGAACAGGAAGTCCTGAAAGTTGTCTCCCTTAGAAAAAATGGCAGAAAAATCTGCCAGGTGTTCCCATGCTCCTTAAAGGAAGGAATTTGCTCCTTAAATGGTTGAAAGTTGAAAATATGTCCCCCTTACCAGTAATACATAAATGAATAAGTAAGAGGCTTGCATGTAGAGCTTCATAAAACAGTCTGGCAAATGTATCTGGCAAGTAGCTCATGATTGTCTAATGTGCTCTTGATCTGGCTGTAGATTTATGGGGTCACCAATTCAAGTTCAGCTCAGCTACAAAATTTTCCCTAAGGTTTTCAGGCCCTGTTTTGAGCTGGAGAGAAGTTTTATATAAAAAAAAGAAAATTAACATATAGGTGGACCAGAAAATTCCCTAAAATTACGTATCAGCTCTTGGCAGGGGCCTGGAAATCATTCTCCCCTTAATGCAGATCAAAGAAGGGCAGTTGTTAATTACTGTACTGGCAAAAGTATGTACACTCAGTGTTGGTAAGCTGCCCAGTAGTTTTTACCCTTTGTGCCTAGAGAAAATCAGGGTTTACATTTCATGTAAATTGCCTGCAGGTGATTCAGATCAAATGGCAAGCATTTTTAGCTCACCGTCACTACGTGACGAGGTGAGCTTTTGGGATCACTTTTTGTCCGTCGTCCGTCGTGCGTGCGTGCGTCCGTCCGTGCGTGCGTCCGTCCGTGCGTGCGTAAACAATTTCTTTAAACGACATCTCCTCCTAAACCACTGATCGGATTTTGACCAAACTTCACAGGAATGATCTTTAGGTGGTCCCCTTTCAAAGTTGTTCAAATGGTTCCGGTCCGTTGCACATCTAGGTCACAGGAGCAAAAAATAGATTTTTTTCACCAAAAACTTAAAAAATCTTCTTCTCTGAAACCACAAGGCCCAGGCCTTTGATATTTGGTATGAAGCTTCATCTAGTGGACCCCTACCAAGATTGTTCAAATTATAATGCTGGGGCCAAAAATGCCCCCGCCCTGGGGCCCTTTGGTTTTACATGGGCTTATATAGGGAAAATCTTTAAAAATCTTCTTCTCTGAAACCACAAGGCCCAGGTCTTTGATATTTGGTATGAAGCTTCATCTAGTGGACCCCTACCAAGATTGTTCAAATTATAGTGCTGGGGCCAAAAATGCCCACGCCCCGGGGCCCTTTGGTTTTACATAGGCTTATATAGGGAAAATCTTTAAAAATCTTCTTCTCTGAAACCACAAGGCCCAGGACTTTGATATTTGGTATGAAGCTTCATCTAGTGGACCCCTACTAAGATTGTTCAAATTTTAGTGCTGGGACAAAAAATGCCCCCGCCACTGGGCCCTTTGGTTTTACATTGGCTTATATAGGGAAAATCTTTAAAAATCTTCTTCTCTGAAACCACAAGGCCCAGGTCTTTGATATTTGGTATGAAGCTTCATCTAGTTGACCCCTACCAAGATTGTTCAAATTATAGTGCTGGGGCCAAAAATGCCCCCGCCTCGGGGCCCTTTGGTTTTACATAGGCTTATATAGGGAAAATCTTTAAAAATCTTCTTCTCTGAAACCACAAGGCCCAGGTCTTTGATATTTGGTATGAAGCTTCATCTAGTGGACCCCTACCAAGATTGTTCAAATTATAGTGCTGGGGCCAAAAATGCCCCCGCCCGGGGCCCTTTGGTTTTACATATGCTTATATAGGGAAAATCTATAAAAATTTTCTTCTCTGAAACCACAAGGCCCAGGACTTTGATATTTGGTATGAAGCTTCATCTAGTGGACCCCTACAAAGATTGTTCAAATTTTAGTGCTGGGACAAAAAATGCCCCCGCCACGGGGCCCTTTGGTTTTACATAGGCTTATATAGGGAAAATCTTTAAAAATCTTCTTCTCTGAAACCACACGGCCCAGGTCTTTGATATTTGGTATGAAGCTTTATCTAGTGGACCCCTACCAAGATTGTTCAAATTATAATGCTGGGGCCAAAAATGCCCCCGCCCCGGGGCCCTTTGGTTTTACATAGGCTTATATAGGGAAAATCTTTAAAAATCTTCTTCTCTGAAACCACAAGGCCCAGGACTTTGATATTTGGTATGAAGCTTCATCTAGTGGACCCCTACCAAGATTGTTCAAATTATAGTGCTGGGACAAAAAATGCCCCCGCCACGGGGCCCTTTGGTTTTACATAGGCTTATATAGGGAAAATCTTTAAAAATCTTCTTCTCTGAAACCACAAGGCCCAGGACTTTGATATTTGGTATGAAGCTTCATCTAGTGGACCCCTACCAAGATTGTTCAAATTATAGTGCTGGGGCAAAAAATGCCCCTGTCCCGGGGCCCTTTGATTTTACATAGGCTTATATAGGGAAAATCTTTAAAAATCTTCTTCTCTGAAACCGCTAGGCCCAGGTCTTTGATATTTGATGTGTAGCTTCATCTAGTGGACCTTTGCCAAGATTGTTCAGATCTTAGCCTTTGTTGATGTTTGGTATGAAGCTTCACCTTTAAGACCTCCCTCAACATTATGCACATTAAAGCCCTGGGGCCAATAATGGCCCTCTCTGGGGCCCACTTGTTACACTATGGATCAGGTGAGCGATCCAGGGCCATCATGGCCCTCTTGTGATTAATATTAGGATCACTTTTTGTCTGTCATCCGTGCGTAAACAATTTCTTCAAATGACATCTGCTCCTAAACCACTGATCAGATTTTGACCAAACTTCATAGGAATGATCCTTAGGTGGTCCCCTTTCAAAGTTGTTCAAATGGTTCCGGTCTATTGCACATCTAGGTCACAGGAGCCAAAAATTGATTTTTTTCACCGAAAACTTAAAAAATCTTCATCTCTGAAACCACAAGGCCCAGGTCTTTGATATTTGGTATGAAGCTTCATCTGGTGGACCCCTACCAGGATTGTTCAAATTATGGTGCTGGGGCCAAAAATGCCCCCGTCTCTGGGGCCCTTTGGTTTTACATGGGCTTATATAGGGTAAATCTTTAAAAAATTTCTTCTCTGAAACCGCAAGGCCCAGGAGTTTGCTATTTTGTATGAAGCTTCATCTTGTGGACCGCTACCAAGATTGTTCTAATTATAGTGCTGTGGCCAAAAATGCCCCCTCCCCAGGGCCCTTTGGTTTTACATGGGCTTACATAGGGAAAATCCTAAAAAATTTTCTTCTCTGAAACAGCAAGGCCCAGGTCTTAGTTATTTGGTATGAAGCTTCATCTTGTAAACCTCTACCAAGATTGTTCAAATTATAGCCTAGGGGCCAAAAATTCCCCCGCCACGGGGCCCTTTGGTTTTACATGGGCTTATATTGGGAAAATCTATATAAATCTTCTTCTCTGAAACCGCAAGACCCAGGTCTTTGATATTTGGTATGTAGCTTCATCTGGTGGACCCCTACCAGGAGTGTTCAAATTATGGTGCTGGGGCCAAAAATGCCCTGTGTCGGGGGCCCTTTGGTTTTACATAGACTTATATAGGGAAAATCTTAAAAAAATCTTCTTCTGTGAAACCACAAGGCCTAGGTCTTTGATATTTGGTGTGAAATTTCATTTAGTGGACCTCTATCAAGATTGTTCAAATTATAGCCCTGGGGCCAAAAATTCCCCGGCACAGAGACCCTTTTGTTTTACATAGACTTATATAGGGAAATATTTAAAAATCTTCTTCTCTGAAACCGCAACGCCCATGTCTTTAATATTTTGGTATGGAGCTTCATCTAGTGGACCTCTACCAAGATTGTTCAAATTAAAGCCCTCGGGCCACAAATGCCCCCGCCCCGGGGCCCTTTGGTTTTACATAGACTTATATAGAGATAATCTTTGAAAAATCTTCTTCTCTGAAAAAGCAATGCCCAGGTCTTGGATATTTGGTGTGAAGCTTCATCTAGTGGACCTTTGCCTTGATTGTTCAAATTAAAGCCTTTGTTGATATTTGGTATGAACCTTCACCTTTTTAGACCTCCCTCAACATTATGCACATAATAGCCCTGGTGTCAATAATGGCCTTCCATGGGGCCTACTTATTACTCTATGGATCAGGTGAGCGATCCAGGGCCATCATGGCCCTCTTGTTGATTTTTCTATTTTATTTGCCTGAAGAAAAAAAAAGAAAATGAAAATGTTCTCTTGCTAATAGCCATGGTTCATGCTTTTTTAGCTCGCCTGTACGAAGTACAAGGAGAGCTATTGTTGTCACCTCGGATGGCGTGCGCGTGCGTGTGCGCGTGCGCTTCACACTGCGTTAAGGTTTTTCAAATGCTTATATCTCAACAGTCACTCATCACAGAGCACTCATATTTTGAACTTTAGTACCTGGGAGGGTCTTCTGATGTTCAAAGATAACAGACCCCTGGGGTCATGCCCCGGGGTGGGGCTTGGGGTCAAAATCTAGAACACCTATGTAATACTGTGTTAAAGTTTTTGAAATGCTTATATCTCAGCAGTCACTTATCACAAAGCTTTCATATTTACAACTTGGATACCTGGGAGTGTCTTCTGAGATTCCAAGACAACAACCCCCTTGGTTCGTGCCTGGGAGTTGGGATGGGGTGGGGCTAGGGGTCAAAATCTAGGTCAAAATCTAGAACACCTATGTAATACTGTGTTAAAGTTTTTGAAATGCTTATATCTCAGCAGTCACTTATCACAAAGCATTCATATTTACAACTTGGATATCTGGGAGTGTCTTCTGAGATTCCAAGACAACAACCCCCTTGGTTCGTGCCTGGGAGTTGGGATGGGGTGGGGCTAGGGGTCAAAATCTAGGACAACTTTGTAATTTGTTGTATACCTTTCCCTTATGCTAACAAGTTATAGACAGAATTGGTTATACATCAGCCAACCAAGTGACATTGGTTCAAGTGTAAAAGGGTGAAGGTCATGGTGACCTATATTTCACGGTCCAGTGATTTTGCCTTTTATCTTGAAGACTATTTGTTGGAGAAATGCCATACCTGGGATATTAGTTCCATGTGAACCCATGATTGACCTCAAAATATATCTAGGTCACTGTGACCTATATTTCATGGTTCAGTGATTTTGACTATTATCTCAAATACTATTTGATGGAGAAATGTCATACCTGGATGATTAGTTCCATGTGACCTGATAATTGACCGCAAAATATATCTAGGTCAGTGTGACCTATATTTCATGGCTCAATGATTTTGCCTATTATCTCGAATACTATTTGATGCAGAAATGTCATACCTGGATTATGAGTTCCATGTGACCAGATAATTGACCCCAAAATATAACTAGGTCAGTGTGACCTATATTTCATGGTTCAGTGATTTTGTCTTTTATCTCGAATACTTTTTGATGGAGAGATGTCATACCTTGATTGTTAGTTCCATGTGACCCCATGATTGACCTCAAAATATAGCTAGGTCAGTGTGACCGATATTTCATGGTCCAGTGATTTTGCCTATTATCTTGAATTTTATTTGATGGAGAAATGTCATACCTGGGTTATTAGTCCCATGTGACCCCATGCTTGACCTCAAAATATGTCTAGGTCACTGTGACCTATATTTCATGGTTCAGTGATTTTGTCTATTATCTTGAATACTTTTTGATGAAGAAATGTTACACCTGGATAATTTATTCCATGTGAGCTGATTATTGACCACAAAATAAATCCAGGTCATTGTGACCTATATTTCATGGTTCAGTGATTTTCCCTATTATCTTTATTACTATTTGATGGAGAAATGTCATACCTGGGTTATTAGTTCCATGTGACCCCATGATTTACCTCAAAATATATCTAGGTCACTGTGACCTATATTTCATGGTTCAGTGATTTTGACTATTATCTCAAATACTATTTGATGGAAAAATGTCATACCTGGATGATTAGTTCCATGTGACCTGATAATTGACCCCAAAATATAACTAGGTCAGTGTGACCTATATTTCATGGTTCAGTGATTTTGTCTTTTATCTCGAATACTTTTTGATGGAGAGATGTCATACCTTGATTGTTAGTTCCATGTGACCCCATGATTGACCTCAAAATATAGCTAGGTCAGTGTGACCGATATTTCATGGTCCAGTGATTTTGCCTATTATCTTGAATATTATTTGATGGAGAAATGTCATACCTGGGTTATTAGTCCCATGTGACCCCATGCTTGACCTCAAAATATGTCTAGGTCACTGTGACCTATATTTCATGGTTCAGTGATTTTGTCTATTATCTTGAATACTTTTTGATGAAGAAATGTTACACCTGGATAATTTATTCCATGTGAGCTGATTATTGACCACAAAATAAATCCAGGTCATTGTGACCTATATTTCATGGTTCAGTGATTTTCCCTATTATCTTTATTACTAATTGATGGAGAAATGTCATACCTGGGTTATTAGTTCCATGTGACCCCATGATTTACCTCAAAATATATCTAGGTCACTGTGACCTATATTTCATGGTTCAGTGATTTTGACTATTATCTCAAATACTGTTTGATGGAGAAATGTCATACCTGGATGATTAGTTCCATGTGACCTGATAATTGACCGCAAAATATATCTAGGTCAGTGTGACCTATATTTCATGGCTCAATGATTTTGCCTATTATCTCGAATACTATTTGATGCAGAAATGTCATACCTGGATTATGAGTTCCATGTGACCAGATAATTGACGCCAAAATATAACTAGGTCAGTGTGACCTATATTTCATGGTTCAGTGATTTTGTCTTTTATCTCGAATACTTTTTGATGGAGAGATGTCATACCTTGATTGTTAGTTCCATGTAACCCCATGATTGACCTCAAAATATAGCTAGGTCAGTGTGACCGATATTTCATGGTCCAGTGATTTTGCCTATTATCTTGAATATTATTTGATGGAGAAATGTCATACCGTAATTCCCTGTGTATACCACGCACTTTTTTCACCCAGAAAACGGTAAAAAAAATCCCCTGCGTGTAATACAATGGCATAGAAAAAGTGCAGTCCCAGATCAGACACCTCAGAAAGACGCCGCAGACATCTGATTTGGATTTACTCTGATGATTTATAACAGTTCAATTATGACACTATTGTTAATCCCTGTCATATAATTGCCACCCTGCGGTGCATGTCGATAAGGTGTGAAAATATGGTCAAGTCATGTCTATAATTTGCGTTTGTTCCCCGATCATAAAATTTAATCCGCAATCAATTTGAAAATTATTTAATTGCGCCTAAGACGAGTTGCTACGACTATTCTACTATCTCGTGAATGATTGTTTTGGCGCCAAATAGCAGACGCTTGGCGAGAAAAGTTGTACGCTTTAAATTGTGTTAACACATCTGTATGCTGGTGTTGGTTATTGACACGGAGCTTACAGAAAGCGCTGTTTTCCAATACCGTTTTGCTATCGAGAATTTTTTTACCGTTTCCAAACAATTTTTTTATGAAAGAGATACGCCCCATTAAGATAAAACAATAGACACGTGTGGGTTGCTGGGGTCCGATGACGTCATTTACCGATTGCGTGCCGATTCGCACAGTCAATTTCGGATGCGCGGAAGTCTATGCGCCGGATTCAAGTCTGCGGGTTGTCAAAAATCTATTTCAGCGAATCGGCCGATTCGCCCCCGTCAATTTCGGACGCTCGAAAAAAATCGGCCGGTTCGCCCCAGTAAGTTTCGGATGCGCGGAAGCTCTACTATGCGACGGATTCAAGTCTGCGGCTTGTCCCAAATCTATTTCAGCGAATCGGCCGATTCGCCCCCGTCAATTTCGAACGCTCGAAAAAAAATCGGCCGGTTCGCCCCAGTCAATTTCGGACGCGCGGAATCTCGCCCGACGGAAAAAAATCGTACGTGATTTTTATTTTCTTTGCGTGATTCACGTAAGATTTTGCGTGAGTGGGAACTCTGATTAATTATGATAGTTAATGCATGTCAACAAAGTTTCAAATTGCACAGGAAATCGGGTTCCTTGAAGTCAGGCATGAATCACCGTTTTATTAACAGTAAATGCAAAATGGGCTTCTTTTAATTGAGTGAGTTGTTTGACTCGCGCTGAGAAGGTGTTAATTATTGGATTAGCATAGAGAACGTGTGAATAACCAGAGGTGTCAAAATACTCAATCTACCTGTAGAAATTTCTGTCAATACGCTATGGAGCACCTGCCTTGGAGGCATGTTGTCACAATTTTACCTTTGGAAAGAAACCTGTTTCTATCTTTCCTTGTGAAAGAAAACTGGGAAAACGCATTGTCATCTTTCATAACAAATGAATAACCGCACCCTTAAAATGTCACCTTGTCACACACCACCGTTATGGGTAAACGGAGAACTGCCTATGCTGCAAGAGAGAAACTAACCACTATTCTATTCTATAACTACTAGGAAATATACCTATAACCAGTCAGGCTATTTTGATAGTAGCCAATCAAAATTCGTGTACTTTCATTTTCAATCAAAATGGCGTCTGAGAAAAGCATTCTGTGATACTGGGGAAAAGCATGTGCGTGTTTTAGACTGGAATATATTTTTTTTCACATATCTTGGACTCTGAATTGAGGTGCGTGTTATAGATGAGTGCGTGGTATACACAGGGAATTACGGTACCTGGGTTATTAGTCCCATGTGACCCCATGCTTGACCTCAAAATATGTCTAGGTCACTGTGACCTATATTTCATGGTTCAGTGATTTTGTCTATTATCTTGAATACTTTTTGATGAAGAAATGTTACACCTGGATAATTTATTCCATGTGAGCTGATTATTGACCACAAAATAAATCCAGGTCATTGTGACCTATATTTCATGGTTCAGTGATTTTCCCTATTATCTTTATTACTAATTGATGGAGAAATGTCATACCTGGGTTATTAGTTCCATGTGACCCCATGATTTACCTCAAAATATATCTAGGTCACTGTGACCTATATTTCATGGTTCAGTGATTTGCCTATTATCTTTAATAATTTTTCATGAAGAAACATCATGCCTGGATTATTTTTTCCATGTGACCCCATGATTGACCTCTGAATTATATCTTGGTCAGTGTGACCTAAATTTCATGATTCAGTGACTGCAAAATTGAATACTATTTTTTTTTTTTTTTTAGAAACTTCAGTCCTGAATTATAAGTTCCATGTGACGAGATGATTGACATAGAAATATATCTAGGTCAGGGTGACCTATTTCATGGTTCATTGATTTTGCCTTATAATTCATACACATTGTGATTCTGAAATGTAATATTTGGCATATATGTTCCATGCGACCTGGTCACTGACCTCAAAATGTATCTAGGTGTGTGTGACCTATATTTCATGGTTCAGTAATTTTACCTTCTATGTTGAAGGCGCGAAACAGGTGAGCTATGCTGTCCGGGGACAGCTCTTGTTTAAGGGTGAACTTAGGATATAAGGGACACAACAAAGATCATTAACCCATTTAATACCAGAAACGCCTAAAGGGGTTATTGGCAAACAGTGCAGGCCCATATCAGACGCCACAGAAAGTGGCGTCTGATCAGGGCCTTCACTGTTTGCAAAATGTTAAATAAGTTTTGAAGAAAACACAACCTGACATCCCTAAATTTTGAAATGTTCATGTGCTATATATAAGGAAGAAGATTCCATTTGGTACAAAAAGGGTTAATTCAACACACACATGCACACAAAACAGCACTCCACAAGGGTTCAAATGTAAACCCGTTTATATCTATTTATCCAGATCTTTTTTCCTCATTTTAGGTTATGGTATCATGAGTTTATTTGTAGAAGTTAATTGATCATCCTTTTCCTGGTGAGCTGAGGTGAATGACAACAAAGATGATAGCCCGATGTGGACAAAATAAGTAGGTATGTGGTACTTTATTGGTCACTGGATCAAAGACTGACCTTAATAATAGGAAAACAGTTGATATACTGAGGGAAAACATTTCAAACTGCTATCCCACTGTTTACCTTTATCCCTGTGTATACCAGAAATTCTGTTTTAACCTTTGACCCATTTTGTACTGAATCTTCCAGATTATACAGTCGAACTTCGATGGCTCAAACCCCTTTGGGGACATGAAAATTGGTTTGAGACCAGCAGTTAGTGCCGTGGAGGGTTACTTTCACTGCGATACTAGGAGGCATAATAGTGGTAATTTTGAGATTTCTTTTCGTTGTTCTATTTTATAGAACATATGTTGTGTGTACTCATTAGAATCGCCTCGATGAGGCGATTCTAATGAGTTCACACAACATACATTTGCAAAATGAAAGCAGAAAATCTCCCTACGTAATCCGTATATCGTATTTTGAGGAAATTCCTTGCGGACTCGAGAACATGTTCGACTTTTCCATGGTAAACTAGCCTTTGGTGTTCGAGCCATTGAATTTCTGCTTTTTTCGAAACGGGGGTACCAGGCTCAATTGAATTTAGAAATTGATTTATAAATGCCTGAGCTTTTTGCCCGTGGCTCTGGGGCTGGGGCTTCTTTTTTATGATTAATTTAACCCTTGTACTGTTGAATAAATTCATTTAGCAGCACCCATTTCTGACTCAACCAATCAAATTACTTGTTACAATGCTTTTTTGGTCAGTTTTCTTCAAAGTTATGGCCCATGCTTGACATGGTCGAGTATTTCGGGTGCACTAGCTATATAAATTCACAGTGACAATTTCTGTAACTTTTTAACAGAGTTTTTGCATGAACTGGCCAGTCATATCATTGAAATGCCCACCCTCAGGCTTCTGCTGTCTCTCATTTTGAACTACTTTATGAGCCAGTGCATGACAAAACCTACAATAAGACACATGCGCCCATCGAAGACTCATATCAGCCTGCGCATCCATATAGTCTAACCATAGACTTCTCTTGCTGCATGAAGGAGCATTAGGCCCTTAGCTATCCTTAGAGCGCACAACGAAGACTCTGATCAGACTGCATGGATGCGCAGGCTGATCTGAGTCTTTGTTGGGCGCACATGTCTTATTGTAGGTTTTGTTATGCGCTGGCTCATATTTAACATACTTATTGTGCATGCACCAATACATTTAAAGGGCATCCGTGGCCTAGTGGTTAAGAGTGCTGACTCTTAATCATTAGGTCTCTCACCGCTGTGGTTCGAGCCTCGCTCGGGTCACATGTGAGACGCCAAGTTCTGCAACGGAAGGTCAGGTGGTTTTCTCCGGGTACTCCGGTTTTCGTCCACCTCTGATTAACGATCGGCTCGATATGAGTGAAATAATCTTGAAAGGGCCGTAAAACCAAAAAAAACCAAAAAAAAAACAATACATTTAAGAGATGTATTTGACACCAATCAAGAGCACAAAATTTTGCATTGTTGACATTGGATCAAGCATACTTTTGTAACAAAGAGGGACAAGTTGCTGATATGTGCTTATTAAATTAAGGAACTAAGTTGCTTGTCCTTGCCCATTGGGGATTGAAGAAATAGATGGGCTGCATGATGCTCCCACGCAGAGCTGAAACTGACCGCACACGAGTATTGGTAAACTGCTTAGTGGATCTAAGCCTGCCCAGGCAAAGCGGTGCGAGTCGGCCCATCCATGGTTATAAACCCTATTGGTTTTATTGGGCGACAGGGCTTGGGATGTCATTTCATTTCAATGTCGGGTAAAAGTACCACAAAATTGGAAGCAGCGTCTCCAAAATGACCTATACAGTGTTGACGGGGACGTTAAACATCAAATCAAACAAACAAAACTTACTAAGTTGCTCCTTACATGTTTGGTTTCACCCAAGCATGTCTAAAGTTGGTATAAGGAGAATATGGTTGCACCAAAGGACTTCATAGAGCTTCAATGTTTTCATGATTAAAATGAAATGACTAAGTGTACTGTGTTCTTAATCCTTATTCCACTGAACATGAGAACACCTGCCTTTGCAAACAGTGTAGATCAAGATCAGATGACTTCATTGGCCCCCGCCCATTGGGGCTTGAAGAAATAAATGGACTGCATGATGCTTCCAGGCTGAGCTGAATCCGGCCACACACGGGTATAGTTTAACCGCTTAGAGAATCTAAGCCTGCCTAGGCAAAGCGGTGCAAGTCGGACCGTCTAAGCTTATAAACTCTATTGGTTTCATTGGGAGACAGGGCTTGAGATGACATTTCACCTCATTGTTGAGTAAAAGTCCCACAAAATTGGAAGCAACGTCTCCAAAATGACCTATATAGTGTTGACAGGGACGTTAAACATCAAATCAATCAAAAAATGTAAGAAGCCATTTGATCAGGATCTACACTGTTTGTCATGGTGTTTTTTGGAATTAAAAAAAAACAAAACTTTTTGTCCAGTAATTTGGTTGATGGATGGACTGAAGGTATTGCTAAATTAATTTATTCAGCAGGATAAGGGTTTGATACAGTAAATATGCTATTTTATCTTGTGATGTTTCTTTATACAGACTTTTGCACAGAACAACCCTGATGTTTCAAATAACATACATTTTAATTTACCATCAGTAACCTGATATTTATTTTCTAATTTAAACAATTTTATTGCTCTCATATATGTACCAGGTGGGTTTGGTCCCATCGGAGCTGAACTCTGCGGACAATGAAAATTTGATGCCTCGAAAAAGTTTACATTCAACAAAAGAAACAATACAAAGTGTTTTGCTGGTATTACAATTAGGGTATTGGATAGCACTTAATAGTTTACCTTTACCCATTTTATATGAAAATACCCATCGCCCCTGCCCATCGGGGCTTGAAGAAATAGACTTGGCTGCATGATGTTTCCACTCAGAGCTGAAACTGACCACACATGAGTACTGGTAAACCACTTAAAAGGAATAAGCCTGCCCAGGCAAAATGGTGTGAGTCGGACCGTCCAATGCATATAAGCCTTTTGGTTTCATTGGGCGACAGGGCTTGAGATGACATTTCATCTCAATGTTGGGTAAAAGTCCCACATAACTGGAAGCAATGTCTCCAAAATGACCTAAATAGTGTTGACGGGAACATTACACCTCAACTCAAACAAAAAAATGGAAAAACTCCAAAATGGATCACTGGCAAACAGTACAGGTCCAGATCAGATGCCACAAAATGCATTACGGCATCTGATCAGGGCCTTCACTGTTTGCAGACAGTCTAACTTAGAACTATTTTCTCAATAAATTTTCTGAAGTAACTGAACATGACAAAAATTAATGATCTCCTGCTTTGTATAAGGCAGAAGATTCCATTCAGTACAAAATGGGTTAACCCTTTTTGTACCAAATGGAATCTTCCTCCTTATATATAACAGGGGTCCATTTTGAAATTGAGGGGTGTCAGGTTCTGTTTTTTTCAAAGTCTATTCAGAAAATGGCTTAACTTTTCGCAAACAGTGTAGGACCTGATCAGACGCCGCATTCTGCAGCGTCTGATCTGGGCCTGCACTGTTTGCCCTGGTACCCATTTTGGGGTTTCTGGTACTAAATGGATTAAAGGAGGCTAGATCAGTCTATATTTATTGTCGCACCTGCTTAAAGCAGGGTGCGACATAGGCGTCCGATTTTCCGTCCGTGCGTTCGTCCGTGCGTCCGTCTGTTAACATTTACGTCTAAGTTCGACATTTATGTTAAAGTTTTTATATTACAAACCTCAGCTACCATCAAACGTTACATGAAACATCTCATAGACCTTCTCACTTTGTAAGCACCTTGACCTGGTGATTTTTACCTATATTTTGCGCTCCAGTGACTTTGACCATTACGTCGAAGTTCGACATTTACGTCAAAGTTTTTATTTACAGACCTCAGCTACCATCAAACCTTACATGAAACATCTCATAGACCTTCTCACTTCGTAAGCACCTTGACCTGGTGACTTTCATCTATATTTTGTGCTCCAGTGACTTTGACCATTACGTCGTAGTTCGACATTTACGTCAAAGTTCAACATTTACGTCAAAGTTTTTATTTTACAAACCTCAGCTACCATCACACCTTACATGAAACATCTTGTAGACCTTCTCACTTTGTAAGCACCTTGACCTGGTGAATTTGACCTATATTTTGCGCTCCAGTGACTTTTACCATTATGTCGAAGTTCGATTGTATTGTAATCAACTATAAGACTAAACAACCTTCAAACCTTTTGTGAAACATCACCCTGAGCTCCTGACTAGGCAAGCACCTTGACACGGTGACCTTGACCTATATTTTACGCTTCAGTGAGTTTGACACAAATTACGTCAATGTTCCAGATCTTCTCAAATAAAAGGCCTACACCAATAAAATCTTGAATAGTGTTTCTCCTAGATGTATTGACTCTGCAGGTACCTTGACCTATATTTTAAGGGTCTCTTACACTGTCACGATTTTGGCCACGACTCACCACGATTTTTTAAATCGTGGTAAATCGTGAACAACGTCGTAGAGAAGTCGGTAGAGATCTTGAGGAATCGTGGTTGATCGTGATAGTTCGGGAGTGACCACGACTGTTTTGGACATGTTCAAAACATTCGTGACAAGTCGGCATCATTTTTCAAATTGTAGAGCGGTCGTAGAGAAATCGTAGCTCAATCGTGAGCCGTCGTCGTGGTAATCGTGGCCAATCGTGAATAATGGTGACTGAATTCTACCACGATTGTGCTACGACGAGACAAGATCATCTACGACGCCTCTACGATTCCGTTGCGACTGCCGTACGATCTACTACGATATCACGACGACTGCTCACGACAATGCAAGATTCACCAGGAATGCACTACGATTGATGACGACGCTAGCAGGATTTATCCCAACGCTATGTCGAACGCACTACTTTCTCCACGTAACTTTGTACATATAATTACCCAAGTAACTATGGTCAACTGTCACCTGTCCCTCCTGTTCCTCTGCACCTCCAGTTGTTCAGCCATTGCAATGTCATTTTCGATCATGCCTTGTTCGAGCTGAACTAAATTTTGAAGATACAGAAGCCTTTGACCTGGCTGCAAAAACATTTTCGTCAGATGCTCTCTACAGAAATGGTTGAAACTGAATGACACTGTGCATTTGATGAACACTTTTATATACCCAGATCGTTATAAATCCTGACGAATCGGGAGAAGTCTTGGTTAATCGTGAGTAAATCGTATCGAATCCTCCATGATCGTACTGAGTCTTTGATCATCGTGCCTTGGTCGTAGAGCAGTCTTGCAGGGATCGTGAGAAATCGTGTATCATCGTCTGATATCTTGAAGCAATCGTGGTGCAGTCATAGAAGAATCCTAGAGGATCGTAAGACATCGTGGTCGATCGTAGAGGATCGTTGTAAATCGGCTCCATTATCGTACAGCAATCGTGATTGTTCGTAGAAGTGTCGTAGCAATGTCGTGAGTATTCATAGGGTAGTGAAATCGGAACCGTGTATGCCACGATTTGCCACGATTTTCATGGTCCCAATTGGTCGTGGACAGTCGTGGACAATCGTGGTCAAAGTCGTGACAGTGTAAGAGCCCCTTTAAGCTCCACTGACTTTGACAAATTTTACGTCGAAGTTCCAGATCTCCTCAAATAAAAGGCCCACAACCATCTAATCTTGCATAGTGCTTCTCCTAGATGTACTGACTCTGCAGGTACCTTGACCTGGTGACCTTGACCTATATTTTACGCTCCAGTGACTTTGACAGATTTTTATGTCGAAGTTCCAGATCTCTGCAAATAATAGGCCTACAACCATCAAAGCTTGCATAATGCTGCTCCTGGATGTACTGATTCTGCAGGTACCTTGACCTGGTGACCTTGACCTATATTTTACGCTCCATTGACTTTGACACAATTTGCGTCAATGTTCCAGATCTTCTCAAATAAAAGGCCTGCAACCACCAAATCTTGCATAGTGGTTCTCCTAGATGTACTGACTATGCAGGTACCTTGACTTGGTGACCTAGACCTATTTTTTGCACTCCATTGACTTTAACACATTTTAGGTCGACATTCCATATCTTCTTAACTATAAGGCCTACAACCACCAAACCTTGCATATCCTACATTTACTTACTCTGTGGGTACCTTGACCTGGTGACCTTAACCTATATTATGCACTCCAGCGACTTTTACCTCAATGTTCAATATGTCCTAAAATAAATGGCCTACAGCCACCAAA
Source organism: Lucinisca nassula (assembly GCA_963580285.1). Taxonomy (NCBI): domain Eukaryota; kingdom Metazoa; phylum Mollusca; class Bivalvia; order Lucinida; family Lucinidae; genus Lucinisca; species Lucinisca nassula. Next base: position 72,861,708 of record OY757019.1, on the reverse strand, counting down.
CTTTGCATAATACTTCTCCTCATTGTACTGATTTGGCACGTACCTTGATCTGGTGACCATGGCCTATATTTTTGGTCCAGTGACTTTGACACATTTTACATCAACTATCAACTGCTATGAAATTTACTTACTTAATAACAACATTCTGATTGTGGCTTCTATGACTTTTGCCCCCCAGCAGGTGCGACGCCGCCTTCTGCGGAATTCTTGTATTAGATGTATCTGTCAGATTCAACAACGGATGCCGGCCTTGGTAGCTCAGCCAGATGCAGGTCTGACTGGTGATCAGGAGGGTGCAGGTTCGATACCGATATGTGAAAGGGATAGCTTCTGTCAAATATGTAGGTCATGACTGGGCAATAGCATTTAAAAATTTTTTTATTATTTTTTTCTGACAAACTAAGGCTTGGCATTAAATTTGAATCATTTGCTGGTAGACGATTCACATGAAATGGTAAATCTTTTTTTCTCTGAAAAATAAGAAAAAAATAAGATTGTCATCTGCTCAAGAATTTTTCATAGTGCTTGAAGGGTTAAAATGGCGTAATTAGATACTCAGTAAAAATCATACTCATGTTCACCCAGCATGGCTATGCTTTAAATGAACATAAATTTGCCAAGTTGACACCTGTTTTAGTATATTGATGGGTAAGCACTGGTTTAACCCATTTAGTACCGGAAACCCCAAAACGGGTGGTTGGCAAACAGTGCAGGCCCAGATCAGACGCCGCAGAACGCGTCTGATCAGGGCCTACACTGTTTGCAAGAAGCCAAGCCAATTTCCAAACAAATTTTGAAGAAAACACAACCTGACAGCCTTAATTTTGAATAAGGAGGAAGATTCCATTTGGTACAAAAAGGGTTAAAATGGGCATCTGCATCAGCAAGGGTGTCTTTGGATACTTGTGCACAGCAAAGATTCAGATTGAAATCATCCCTACACACAACAGTTTTGTTTGTTTGATTTGAGGTTTAACGTCCCCGTCAACACTGTAAAGGTCATTTTGGAGACGTTGCTTCCAATTTTGTGGGACTTTTACCCGACATTGAGATGAAATGACATCTCAAGCCCTGTCGCCCAATGAAACCATTAGGGTTTATAAGCATGGAGGGGCTGACTAGCACCACTTTGCCTGGACAGGCTTAGATCCTCTAAGCGGTTTACCAGTACTCGTGTGCGGGTCAGTTTCAGCTCTGCGTGGAAACATTATGCAGCCCATATATTTCTTCAAGCCCTGATGGGCGGGGGCCGGTCACACAACAGTAGAACTTCAATGGTTCGAACACCGATGGCTCTTTTACCATGGCTGAGTCGCATTCCTCTATATAAGAAGTAGTGTGGGAAGATTAAGGAGATTTTCGACTTTTATCTTGCAAATATATGCTGTGTGTACTCATTAGAATTATATATGCTGTGTGTACTCATTAGAATTGCCTCAATGAGGCAATTCTAATGAGTACACAAAGCATACATTTTTATTACAGAACACCGAAAAGATGTCCTAAAATTAACCCTGCTATGGTCCCTTGCAGTAACCCTCAGTGGTTTGAACTACCCCTGTTTCGAACAGATTTTCGTGGTCCCAAAGGTGTTTGAGCCATTGAAGTTTGACAGTATATGAATGCCGGATGACCTAAACCCACTTGAAACTTGATGTTCATGCAATGTCACATCAACATTGATGAAACATCATGACGTTGCAATGATGTTGATGCGACCTTGCCTACACATTGTGTGCCAGCTGGGAAGTTCCTTTGTGCAGACAGGGAAGGCTTTGCTCTGACCAAGTTGGTAGGCAGGTTTAAGGATACCGTAATATAGGAGTCCAATTTTCTGTCGATTAGTCAATGTAACCGTCCATTCATCAAGCCGTCAATATTTGCACCAACCCTAGCATTCACCCAAATGTTCAAGTCAATTTCTCAAGAAGTACAGGAGCTTCATTATGATATTTCGTACAAACATGCATCTGGGGTTGGCAACTGTAATGCAAGCATCCAAAATTTACCTTGACGTACATTTCATGGTTCACTGACTTTGTAAACTATTAGATCAACCATAGCATTGTGATCCCTGCCCATCGGGGCTAGGGGAAATAGATTGGGCTGCGTGATGCTTCCATGAAGAGCTGAAACCGACCACACATGAGCACTGATAATTCGCTTAGAAAATCTATTAGCCTGCCCAGGCAAAGTCAGACCGTCCATGCATATAAACACTTGGTTTAATTGGTTTGTAGGGCTTGAGATGTCATTTTATCTCAGTCTTGGGTAAAAGTCACACAAAATAGGAAGCAACATCTCCAGAATGACCTGAATAGTGTTGACGGGGATGTTAAAGCTCATTTCATACAAACAACCCCAGCGTTCACCCTAATGTTTAAGTCCATATCTCAAGAACTATAAGAGCTTCATTAATGATTCTTGGTATTGGAAACTTCTAGGGATGGCACCTTGAATGCAACCATCCATCTACATTTTATGGTTCACTAACTTTGTGAACTACTGCATCAGCACTAACAGTCGCCTTAATGTTCAAGTCCATTTATCAATTAAGCACTTCATTATTAATAATAATTGGTAAAAACTTGCATCTAGGGATGGCAGTTTTTATGAAACCACACATGTTCGATTTGCACAGGTCTATGTTTAATGGTTTGGTGACTGTGCCCACCACAGGTGCGACATAGCCTTTTGGCGAAATTCTTGTTTGAGCTCATATATTTGAAGAAAAGATTTCTCTTTCATGATCCAAATATTTCAGGTTAGACAGTGTATTGGTGGGCCTTGATGAGACTATTGGTTAGGATGAAGCCTGATGAGGAATCCACACTACTTATTCCACAGCAGTCTTACAATAAGAAAACTCATTGTGAGTATTGAGAGTAACAGCCTCCTGTACAAGAAGAGATTATTTAATTTGCATGAGTATGGATTTGATATAGGTGTTTCCAGCCTGAATGATGTGCAGGCCGATTGGAACCGATTGGTACCAAACCTATGCCGAGGTTCCAGTTGGTCTGGGCATCCCTAGCAATGGTACAACTACATCAAATCCATACAAATAAAAGATTCATTTCTTAGCACACCATGCTTTTTGCTTTTCAATTTATTTATTTTTATGTGTATGTACAATGCCTTTCCGTTCTATGATGTTTACAATTTCGTGACTGGCTAGTCTATGTAGCTGAGCAGGCTGGTTTGTGTCTTATCTGGGCTCAAACCCCCAAAACAAGTTTTCATGAGACAGGGATCATATGTCTTCTTATTTTAGGGACCACCTCCAAAGAAAAGATGAGAAACAGCCCTAATCATCATCCCCATTATCCCTAGATTAAAGTGCAAGATGAGATGGGAACCCTAATTATCATTAGTGCAGCTGCATTTCCTGCTGGGGTCCAATGTCACCAATAAAATACAGGTTAGTGTTGGCTATGCACTTAGTAATGAGATTTCTTGTTTTTTACCTGGGGCAGTTGAGTGAAAAGTTATTTCACTCCCAACATTGAAGCCCAGCTGGAATATACAGTGAAATTCCGCTATTAAGACCACCTAAAATTAAGACTAACCAGTGTTTCAGCTGAAGTGCACGACCCGCCGGATGCTTTTAGCTTTATGGGTGTTACCATATATGGTTATGGCGGCCATTTTGGTCATGTGACCTGGACCTAATACGGTTCCCCAAATAAATGCGCCTTATTGAAAGGAGCAAAAATATATCTTATACTTTAGTACTGTATTCTGAATGGTTTGCAGGATAAAATGCATTCTTACTTTTCCAATACAAAAGCATATGTGTCAAAGTTTGACCTAGGCACAAAGAATGTCAAGGTCAACCCAGGGTCACCATTTTTGCACTTTATGATGGGCCTACGTCCCAGATGTTATTTATCAAGTTTCGTGGAAATCTGCCCAGTGGTTCTGTAGAAGACTATTTTTGAAGGGTTTTTACCATGTATGGCTTGGCGGCCATTTTGGTCATGTGACCTGGACCCCATGAGCAAATTTTGGTTTTACCCATCCCATAGAGGCTCCATATGCAATTTGACTTCAATCGGCCCAACGGTTTCTGAGGGGAAGCAGTTCGAAAATTTTCACATTTTTCGCCTCGGCGAGGCTATACTAAATGGAATGTAATATTTGGCAAGTTCATTGGTTAGATCTCATTGATATCTATCAGTATGCCAAAAATTATTTAAATATTCCAATCGGTTAAGTCACTATCACCAATTTTCACAAACGGGTTACGGACGGACAGACAGACTGACAGAATGACACGGTGATTTTAGGGCACTCTTAGAAAATCAACCGACTTCAGTCGGTCGCTTTTTCTGCGGGTCGTGCAATTCTGCTTGAAAAAGCTTATGTAGAAAGGTGCAGTTATTCTTTCTTCTTGTTTTCTACGCACAATCTCCTCTGGTCAGGGACCACTCGTGGGACTGTTCAAAAGTGGTCCTAAAGACCACTTTTGAACAGTCCAAAAGGTGGTCTTAATATAGGAATTTTACTATACTTTATTTACCGTAATTAGTGTACATGCTCTAACAGGGAGCACACTCGAGTATTTTTTCAAGCATATTTTGACACTGATTTACCCGTATCCTGCTGAATAGAACAATTCAGCCCCACCTATTTCTGACTACTCACCAATCAACTTTGTTGGAACAATGTATTCTTTCAATTTACAAACTGCATGACAAATTTTCAATATCCTGATGAGAAGGCTTCTTCAGAAGTCATCTGATCGGGATTTACACTGTTTGCAAAGTTAGGGTTTGTTGTGTTCAGCAGGATAACGTTAAGACCGCAAGATTTTGCGGTTTGTTTAAGTTGAAACAGTGGGATTTGCTTTCGTTCTGCCTGTACTTGCAGCCCCCACCCATTGGGGCTTGAAGAAATAAATGGGCTGCATGGTGCTTCCATGCAGAGCTGAAACCAACCACACATGAGTACTGGTAAACCGCTCATAGGATCTAAACCTGCCCAGGTAAAGCGGTGTGAGTTGGACCGTCCTTGCTTATAAACCCTATTGGTTTCACTGGGCGACTGATATCATTTCATCTCAATGCCCCACAAAATTGGAAGCAACATCTCCAAAATGACCTTTACAGTGTTGACGGGGACGTTAAACCTCAAATCAAACAAACAAATCTGCCAGTACTTGCTTCTATACAAAATCTTTCCTAAGGCACAGTGTCCCATGGAGGAGGGTTTCATTGTAAAAATTGTTATTTTATTTGATGACTTTATTCAATGGTACATTAAGAGCACAGGAAACACAGGTGTTGTGGGTGGTTTCTAATTAAAATTGTTCTTTTAATCAGCTTGAATAAACATTGGATTGTTTAATGAATTAAAAGTAACTATTTGTACCAGACTTTTAAGCACTAGAGAAATTTTTAGAGCAGATGACAATCTTAAATTTTTTTCATATTTTTTGATGAATTAAAACTAAACTTGTTACCTGTAATTGTGTACATAAACCTTTTAAGCACTAGAGAAATTTTTAGGGCAGATGACAATCTTACATTTTTTAATATTTTTCAGAGAAAAAAGGCTTGACGTTCTATGTGAATTAGCTGCCTAGCAGACACATAAACAGTTAAAAAGAATAGGTATATATCAGAATAGGCCTTTAGAAATCTAACATCAGTTGCAGTTTATAGGCTTCTCAGTCTTTAAGTCCAGGGCTAAGTGGTCAAAACTAATGATGTGGTTATTTATTTGTTAGTGTATGTTGAGTTTTACATCCCATTCAACACTGTTTAGATCATTTTGGAGACAATGCTTCCAATTTTGTGGGACTTTTACCCAACGTTGAATTAAAAGGACATTGAAGCCCTAAAAAAAAAAAAACAACAAAAAACAACAAACACTAGGGTTTATATGCAGGGACGGTCTGACCGGTGTCCCAGTTTATCTTGATCCCTGGGTAGCTTTACCCCCGTTACACCGGCACCACTTCATCTTCTAAGTGGTTTACCAGTACTCATGTTTGGTCTCTTTCAGCTTGGTAGTACTGTGCAGTCCAAACTATTTCTCCAAGACCCGATGGGTGTGATGAGGTTATTAATTATATTCTTAAATCTTCAGATATATTTATAATATTGCAAATTTACTGATATTTTTGCTTAAAAATGCAAAAGTTACTCCCTTTTTTTGCAGCGAAAATGCCACTGTATTAGACATTGTACTTATGAGAACAAATAATATTTGGACCACTAAGTAGCTCCTTAAATTTACAATGCTTCAAACAACTGTACCCAGGACTAGAATTCTAATAATAATAATCAACCTTATTTATAGAGGGTAACACATTTAGTACTAGTACTAATCTTCCATGTGGCCCTCTTTTCCTGGGTAGGATCCAGTTCTAAGCAATGTGGATAGAGTCTCTTGCTCAAGGAAACAACACTAGGCTACCTCTAGATCTCAAATCCGATGCTTTACTACTGCACCACAGCGCTCTATGCAAGTTTCATTCTATAACTGTTGAACTCCTGAAAGATCCCAGGAATGCATGCTGGTCAGAGTTTAGCTATTAGCCATTTCTAGCAAAACTGTTTCTTTTGACATATATGCCCATTAAATAAATCAGCACCATCATCGTGAGCGATACTATCTGGACCTATTTGGTGTCTCAGTCAGATGGGCTGGTGACTGGTGATCAGGAGGTCATGGGTTTGATTCCCGCCAGGTCCACAACATCCTTTATGGAGATTGATCATGAAACCTTTTCTCTGGTCATTCTCTCCCCTCCTCTGCTTCAAGAAGGGCAGTTGTCAGTGTCTGGTAAAAGACTGTGCACTGCTACAATTAACCACTTACATATAAGCCTGCGTTAAGGTAAACTAACTGGCTTGACATGACCTAAATAGTATTGACTGGGCCATTAAACTTCAAACCAGACCAAACCTACACTGTATACTGGTCAGTGGGGTTGAAAGGGGAAAATATTTGGCTGTCTACTTAACCCAAATTAGTACCAGAAACCCCTAAATGGGTACCCTTGCAAAAAGTGCAGGCCCAGATCAGACGCCGCAGAATGTGGCGTCTGATCAGGGCCTACACTGTTTGCAAAAGGTTAAGCCATTTTCCAAGTAAAGTTTGAAGAAAACACAACCTGACACCCCTAAATTTTGAAATGGACTCCTGCTATATATTGAGAGAAAGATTCCATTTGGTACAAAAAGGGTTAACCGAATATGCAAAAATTAATGTTGACTAAAAGATTAAAGCTTATGCATCAATAGGTAAAGATGCATTCAAAATTAGAGCATGAAATAAACGCTTTAAAGAAATTCATTCAAAGCAATATTAACCACACCTTAATGTTTGCATGCTGTTTTATTGCACTTATTTGCATGTATTTGGAGACTTTGATTTAAAACTTTTCAGGTTTTAAACTTTAAATTGGCTGGGAAAAGATTCAGTTGTTCACAGTTTGTCTGAAATTTGCACTGTGCATGTACCGTATTTACCTTATTTATCGGTACTAAACAGGTTTGAGCAAAAAGTATAGGCCCATCAGAGTCTACATTTTTTGCTACACATCCAGCAATTTTTAGACACAATAGTCAATTTGAACTTGCTCAAATTTTAGAACAAGTGTTGTACATGTTGGATGTGAGGTGTCTGGCTACTTGGGTTAAATATGGTATGAGTGAACACAAAGGAGGGTGTTAATTGTTGTAATGGTTTTGTCGAATTCTGCAGCTTAACATTGTCTCGGTGTTGCATTTTCTTGTGAAATTTTGTCACAACCCCTGTGAGTCAGAGCAATAAAGTGCAGCCTGTCACTCTAATTATTGCAGCTTTTGTCAGCTGTTTATTGAAATAGAAATAAACTTTATAACTTTGTTGACAGCTAAATGCATGTTCATTTCAATTGTTACTAGGGATTTCTGAAATAAAATTTTTAACCATGTGCCTGTGAAAATTTATCACACACAGGTTGCAATGAATAAAAATTAAGGGATAACTGCATTATTTTTATGCATTTGAGGAGGTGAATCAGCGACCTTACGGTCAGGGTTTTCATTATATGGCAAATCGCACCAGCAACACCATAAAACGTAATTTGCAACTATAAAAACTGCAGATTTGCTTCCCCAAATGCAGCTATAGATTTTTGCCAAAAAACAGAAAGAGCTGCTGTCAGTTGCATAAAACTGAATGCCAGCCAATGAAAAGCAATGTTACCTGATGATGTCTTGTTTCCCATGGAAAGTCACAGAATATACAATCACAAATCTAGGACCTTTCCCAATAAGACGTCAAGTTACATTGGCCAGTGCATTAGAATGTGTCTGCTCAGCAGGGACTCAAGTCAGTCTGCGTACCATAGTCTCAGACTGCATGAGGAAGTGACGAGTCTTAAGCCATATAGTGCCCATTTAACCCTTGTCCTCCTGATCCCTAATAACTCTTACCTTCACAAACAATGTAGATCCTGATCAGATGGATATGTTAACTGATTGTCTCAGCATGACCTATATAGTATTGACTAGGCCAGTTTGATACAAGTGAAATTATCTTGAAAGGGCCATAAAATCAAACAAACTGAGAAAAAAAATCAGAATAATTTACCTATTGATTCTTTGGCCAAGAACAGTAACTGTTACTTATGAAAACAGCAAAGATCCAGCATATGGCCATCTCATCAGGATCTACACTAATTGCCATCATGTTAATGGAAGATCTCACTTCAGAAACTCGGGGATAAATAGGTAAGGGGAATGCATACATCTTCAGGGGAAGTAACTCCTACAAAAGTATTTTTGTCTCCCATGTCAATAGGGGTCAACTCTTAAAGGAAAGAATTTGCTCCTGAGGAGCAAATTCTTTCCTTTAAGAGTAGACCCCTTTTTCAGTGGGACAGGGCTTATAGATAAGCAAACAGGAAGTCCCGAAAGTTGTTTCCCTTTGAAAAATGGCGGAAAAATCTGCCAGGTGTTCCCTTTCCCTTAATGGAAGATCACACTTTAAAAACTTAGGAGTGAATGGTCAACCCTCACAAGGCGCAACCAGGATACATCCTGTTTTGTCGCGCCTGCTATTAGCATGACGCGATATAGGCGCCCGGTTTTCCATCCGTCCGTTCGTTCGTCCATCCGTTTGTCAAGGCGCCAACATTTGCGACCACCCTAGCGTTCACCCTAATGGTCAAGTTTATTTCTCAAGAACTATAAGAGCTTCATTAATGATACTTGGTACAAACTTGTATCTGGGGATGGCAACTTAAATGCAAGCAACCATATTTGACCTTAACCTACATTTTATGGTTCACTGACTTGGTAAAATATTGCGACCACCCAAGCGTTCACCCTAATGGTCAAGTGTATTTCTCAAGAATTATAAGAGCTTCATTAATGATATTTGGTACAAACTTTAATCTGTGGATAGCAACTTAAATACAAGTATCCATATTTGACCTTGACCTAAATTTCATGGTTCACTGATTTAGTAAAATATTGCGAACACCCTAGCGTTCACCCAAATGGTCAAGTTAATTTCTCAAGAACTATAAGAGCTTCATTAATGATACTTGGTACAAACTTGTATCTGGAGATGGAAACTTAAATGCAAGCATCCATATTTGATCTTGACCTACATTTTATGGTTCACTGACTTTGTTCGGCCCCTGCCCATCGGAGATTGAAGAAATAGATGGGCTGCATGATGCTTCCATGCAGAGCTGAAACCGACCAGCACACAAGTACTGGTAAACCGCTTAGAGGATCTAAGCCTGCCCAGGCAAAGCAGTGCGAGTCGGTCTGTCCTTGCTTATAAACCCTATTGGTTTCATTGGGCAGCAGGGCTTGAGAAGTCATTTCATCTCAATGCCGGGTAAAAGTCCCACAAAATTGGAAGCAACGTCTCCAAAATGACCTTTACAGTGTTGACGGGGACTTTAAACCTCAAATCAAACAAACAGATCACTGACTTTGTAAAATATTGCAACCACTCTAGCGTTCGTCCTAATGGTTAAGTTCATTTCTCAAGAATTATTTGAACTTCATTAATGATACTTAGTACAAGCTTGCATTTAAGAATGGCAACTGTTATGCAAGCATCTACATTTGACCTTGGCCTAGATGTCATGGTTCGGAGACTAGGCCCCCACAGGCGTGACATTGCCTTCGGCGGAATTCTTGTTGAATACTACAGATCTAAAGCCAGCTGATCAGGATCTATATTTTTTTCCTTTCTGCCAATTGCAAATGGAAATCATGCAACACAAATGGCTGAAATTGGGGGAGGAGTGTAGGATACTGAAATATTCAGCATGATGATGTTAAAACTTGTGACATTTAAACTTATTTTTATGATAACATTTTTACTTGTAGTGCATACTTTTATTTTTAGTGAAGAAACTGGTGTGAAACAAATGGATCACAACTTTAGAAGAGCTTGGAATATCAGGATAACTGGTACTATAAGATATAGATCACAGTATTACTGAATTCCAGACAAACGGAGGTAAGCCATTTTGAAGAATGAATAGACTTCAAAGGGAGGCAACACTTTCAAAACTTACCTCCCTTATCAGTGGATAGCTACTCTCAAAGTGGACTGCTGTATAAAGAAATTGTTCCTGAGCAACCAGCTCTTCCCTTTACTAGCAGACCTCTGTTTCTTGGGGAACTTCTTGAAAGTTGCTGAATGTATTGCTAGTGACCTTGGGCATTTGTACATTGATGCTTTAGAACCATTTATGCTAGGGTTTTGAAATTTCATATGTTGATTCCTTATGAAAAAGAACCTGACAGATATTTTTTTTCTCATCAGGATTTTGCCCCTTTCCTGAGTTATGTCCCTTTTAAAATTGGATGAAATTATCTCAAAACTACTGAAGCTAAAACCTTAAAAGTTGATGAAGGGATTGGTATTGATAAAAAGATAACCTATTATTTTTTTGATAAATCCTGAAAAAAATTGGATGAAATCTTGTGCATCAATTATGGCCCTATAAAAATTTTGGCATTTATGGGGCAAGCATATGGTTGGGGGCATAGTGTTTTACAAACACCATTTCCAGTTTTATAACAACTTATGAAATGGACAGTCATTATAGATGCTGTCAATCAGGGTCAAGTTGTTAAAAGCATTGTTAGCTTAAAGAGCTTTTTAGTGGTCAAAATGCTAGCAGTTCTAAAAAGTACAATATCTATAACTTCGAACATTGTGGTATTTTTGCTGAAAAAAAAAAAAAAACTGAAAAAGCTACTCTCGTTTTTTTTTTTTTTTTCAGCAAAAGTTGTGGATATTTTGCACATTAAATTATCAAAGTTTTAAGGACGTGTCAACTTACATCATTTTTAGTTATAATGCATCACCCCTGATCTTGTATGCCTGGTGTAGGACATGTTTCAGTGTGTATTTTTATTTTTTTGAGTTGTTATTAATATAAATAAACCTCAATAGTCGTTATTTACTCAGTACATGTAGCAAATCATGTTTCCTTAATAATGAGTCGACAGGGTGTAAGAAATTCTCATAACTGAATTCCTCATCTTAACTTCACATCTTTTTCACCAAATCATTTTGACATTGATAAGTGACATTGACAGAAGATTGACATCTTCCCTAAAAAGATGGCCGTAAATTGATTTTATCACATACTTGAATATACAACATATATTAAGTCTAGTTATAAAAGGGACCATATTAATAACTTTTATGTATTTATACGTTTGAATTTACATAAATTGTTCAGGATGGCCGAGGTTATGGAGACGAATTGAAAAAAACTGTGTAATAAATGCAAGATTGAAGTTCCGATATCCTCCAAGCATCATCTTAATAACTGTATCATTGGTTTTGGACAAGAGGCTGCAAAACCTTACTTAAGACATTGCATCATGATGGCCAGTTTGGTAAAATATTTTGCCATTTGTACATTGGTCTGTGAAGCTTTGAGAGACTATAGAAGCTGCAAGGGAGATATCTCTAATCCTCAAAGTTTTTGTTCCCCTATTCTTTAAAAGGAAATTTTGCTCAGAAAGGGGCTGCTCTTTAAGGAAAGAATTTGATCGCTTCTGGATCAAATTCTTTCCTTTAAGAGAGGCCCCTTTTGAAAGAATTTAAAAGCTTGAAATGAAAATTCTCTTTCTTCTATATAAAGTTTACCTCCTTCAAAAATGGCGGCAAAATACTTATGGAGATTGCGTATATGAATACACAGGAAATACACAAATTTACGATAAACTGCAAGATGCAGAAGCTGAACATCTATACTGTCCTTTTGTCCCTATGATCCGATGATAAAAGATGACTCCCAAAGGTTGGTAAATTGTTTAATCCTATCACAACAGCAACAACAAGCTGGACAGTCTTTGCGGATTTTCACTAAGGTAACAAGGCTCCTTTTGATTGGCTTGTGAGTAGAACTAGGGCAACAAGGCGCCTTTGATTGGCCTGTGGCTCATTCTGTAACCTGATAAATTTTGTAAGTGTTAAGAGATAAGAGAATAAATCACACAGAGTATGTCTCAGTCACAATTTTTATGCTCATTAGGGCATAATGTCTCCCACCATGTCATCTATAGCATAGTTTGGAGTCTCTCATGTGCAAAAAATTAACTTCAGAAAAAAGGTGAAATAGAAACGAAACACATTCACTGTATGGGTCTAACAGATTTCATGTCATTGTCTCCAAGAACATGCTTCTTTTACCATAGTTGATATAGACTTGTCGGTTTTTTTCCCTTAACCCATATATGACAATGGTATCTTCCACCTAATAAGTTTGGAGTGTCCATTTTCAATTATAGGGTTGTCAGGTTTGTTTCGTTTGAGGTAAATTGCAAGCAGATGCGTGTACTTTGAGCAAACAGTGCATTCTGCAGCATCTGATATGGGTATACATTGTTTGCCAATGTATTCAAAAAAGGGGTGCTGGGCATATATGGGTTAACTACATAGATGTATTACCTCAATAACCTAGAGTCATGATTTACTTTTCGCAAAGATCGAGTAATTTCAAGAGACAGACCTGAACAGGGCGGTGGACTTATTATTTATGTTAAGGATGAAATAAAGTGTGAGAGACGGTATGATTTGGAATGTGAACGTATTGAATGTATATGGTTGGAGATTTTCCCAAAAAATAGCATGAGTTTTCTTGTAGGTAACATTTATAGGGTCTCCGGACGTTAGCCCCCCAGGACGTTTGCCCCCCAATGACTTAATCTAAAAATGGACATTTGCCCCCCAGTTGAAAATGCGACCCGGACATTTGCCCCCCAAAGCTTATTTTTGGTATGGACATCTGCCCCCCAGTGCTTATTTTACAGGTGGACAATTGCCCCCCACTGCTTATTTCAGAAAGGGACATTTGCCCCCCAACCTGGCTAGACTAGGATATTCATTACACAGACTTGTATATAGCTACATAATTTACATGATAACGTTTTGGTTAAAGTTTTACAGCCCATTCAAGATCATTTCAATTTCTTCAAGAATTAACCATCAGTGTATCCAGTGTAAAAACAACTTGAGTATAGGCGTCTGACACTGGACCCTCAGTGAGGCAGAAACTCAATATATGGTTCTGTAGCTGACTTGCTTAACCCTTATCCTGCTGAATAAATTAAGCATATCCAATTGTTGACTATTAACCATCACATTCTTTGTATAGTTTTGTTAACTTAACAGATTGCATGACAAACCATATAGATCCCCATCAGATATTGCATCTGATCGGGATCCATACTGCTTTCTAACGTAGGGGTTGTCCATAACAGCAGGTTATTATGGGATTCATATTTATACAGATGGAGTAATTTTTTGCTTAACATTTTGTATTTCTGATGATAATATACCAATAAATACATTGTTTTCCTCCTTTGTGTTAGCCCTGGTCTATCTGGGGGGCAAATGTCCCTTTCTGAAATAAGCAGTGGGGGGCAAATGTCCACCTGTAAAATAAGCACTGGGGGGCAGATGTCCATTCCAAAAATAAACTCTGGGGGGCAAATGTCCGGGTCGCATTTTCAACTGGGGGGCAAATGTCCATTTTTAGATTAATTCATTGGGGGGCAAATGTCCTGGGGGGCAAATGTCCTGGACATCCCAGTGAAACAATTGATTGGAATGAGAATTTTGACAATCAGTTTGATAAAATTTTAGAATGTGAAAAAGAGCTTTATTTAATGGGGGATTTTAATCGTGACTTAATGCAAGAGAATATTCGACTTTCCTGGCTTGAATATATGGAATCTTTTGGTCTCTTTCAAGTAGTTAATACCCCCACTAGGGTCACAAGCCAATCAGAAACATTAATCGATCATATCTATAGTAATACCCAGTGTAACATTTTGATGACTACTGTCCCAAAACTAGGACTTAGTGACCATTATCCCATTTTTCTAAACAGAAAAGCTAACAGCGCAAATAGTTATAAAAATAGCCATTTTTCAATATCATATAGATCGTTTAAAAATTTTGATGAAAATAGTTTTATAAATGATTTAAAATCAACTCCATGGGACATAATTAAAGTTTTTGATGACACCAATGATATTGTTGAAACATGGTCATCTTTATTCAGTGAAATTGTAAATAAGCACCTTCCTTTAAGGAAACACAGAGTAAAGCGCAAGCAGCAGCCAAAATGGCTTACTGTAGATATTATTGATGCTATAAAAACTAGAGATAGATTCAAATCATTAAATAATCAGGACCAATATAAACAATGGCGAAATAAAGTTAGTAAAATGATTAAACATTCAAAAAAGCAGCAGTATACAGATATTATCCACAACAATGCTAATAATCCTGCTAGTGTCTGGAAATTATTTAAAGAACTGGGGGCCAGTAAACGGAATAGTGGTAGCAGTATAAGGAGCCTGAATGTTAATGATAACGTATTTGAAAGCGATTCCGACATTGCATCTGAATTCAATGAATTCTTTATTTCTATAGCGTCTAAGATAAAAGAAACACCAGTGGGATCTAATTTTGATAAGTTGAAAACTTTCTGTGATGAAAAACTATCTGATAATGCCAGTTTTTCAATTCCCTGTATTACACTAGAAAAAGTTGAAAAATATCTGAAAAACATCGATGTAACCAAGGCTACTGGGACTGATAATATAGGCCCAAGACTATTAAAATTAGCTGCACCATATATATCAGAAAGCCTGACTTATATTTGCAATCAAAGTATATTAAATTCGACTTTTCCTGAAAAATGGAAGGAAGGTAAAGTCACCCCATTGCATAAAAATGGCGCTAAGGATGACCCAAATAATTACAGGCCAATATCAGTTTTATCAGTTGCTTCAAAACTACTAGAAAAACATGTGCATGACTCCTTAATGCTATATTTGACTTCAAACAACTTGCTTCATTCAACCCAATCTGGCTTCAGACCAAATCATTCCTGTGAGACTGCTCTGTTACAAATGACCAATAAATGGCTGGAGGCAATAAATAATGATCAGCTAATTGGAATGGTAATGATTGATTTCAAGAAGGCTTTTGATCTTGTAGACCATACACTATTGATTAAAAAACTTAAATGTTATAGAATTTCAAATGTTACAACTAAATGGTTTTCTTCCTATCTGCTGGACAGGAAACAAAAAGTTTTTATCAATAATACTCTTTCAGAAGCTAAAAATATTACATCTGGAGTTCCTCAAGGATCTATCTTAGGCCCTCTGTTATTTTTGATGTTCATTAATGATTTACCACTTTATACTAAAAATGTTTTTACTGATTTATATGCAGACGATACCACACTTTATCACATAGACAAATCTCAACTCTGTATTGAACAAAAATTGCAAGAGGCATTGAAAAGAACTTCAGAATGGTGTGGGCTGAATGGAATGTTAATAAATACTGCTAAAACAAAAGTTATGCTAATTACCACTCATCAAAGGCGTGCCCATTTAGATAAAGATATTCTCACATTGAAATACAACAATAACAATTTAAGTATGATAAATAGTGATAAAATCCTTGGTATATATGTTGATAACAATCTGACATGGACAAACCATATTGATGCAATTGCAAAGAAAATCAGTTCTAATCTTTGGCTCCTATCTAAAATAAAAACGCATCTTTCTACTGAAAACAGAATTCAGTTTTATAAATCATACATTCAGCCTCATATAGACTATTGCAGCTCCATTTGGGGAGGTACATCTCAACAGAATCTTAACAGAATATTTAGATTACAGAAAAGAGCATGCAAAATAATTCTGAATTATCAAATTGATAATATACCTAATATAATGGAAGAATTAAAAATATTAAATATTTATGAACACATTTTTCTCAGAAAAGCAAAAATAATGTACAAAGCCTCAAATGCATTGACACCCCAATATATCTATCAAATGTTTCATTTAAGACCCTCCAATAACACTCTTCAGTCTCTAAGATCCACAGGTACCATAAATTATTTAATACCAAGGCCACAAAAAGAAATGTTTAAGCAGAGCTTACTTTATTCTGGTCCAGTGGTGTGGAACAATTTACCAGACAGCCTCAAAATTTTAGGTTCACTTGACAGTTTCCATAGAAACTGCATTAAGTGGATCAAGGGAACCCTCTAATTTCCTTGAAGCTGATATTAATTTGTATTTATTTATGTGGTGTGTGTATGTGTGCATATATATGTGTGTGTGGCTTCTTTGTAAATTGTATCTCTACATGTAAATATTGTGCATATTAGAGGGCCTCATGGAAGATTAGCTTGTTGTTGCTAAATGTGTTACCCTCTCAAAATAAAGACGATTATTATTATTATTATTATTATTATGGGTTCGATTTCAGGCTTCTTCAGACTTTCGGATGAGCCATTTAACCATGGTTCTGTCTCCATATGCCTTTAGTTGTTGGTGGGATGAAGAACTCAAACACACACACATACATGCATATCAACATAATAGGATAATTTAGGCAGGAGATTCTTATTTAAAGTGTATGTTGTACTCATTAGAATCATCTCATTGAAGTGATTCTAATGCATACACACAGCATATAATTATTTTTTTATTTTTGTTGAAAATGTTTGTTTGATCGGAGGTTTACGTCCCCATCAACACTGTAAAGGTCATTTTGGAGACGTTGCTTCCAATTTTGTGGGACTTTTACCCGACATCGAGATGAAATGACATCTCAAGCCCTGTCGCCCAATGAAACCAATAGGGTTTTTAAGTATGGATGGTTTGACTCACACCGCTTTGCCTGGGCAGGCTTAGATCCTCTAAGCGGTTTACCAGTACATGTGTGCGGGTCGGTTTCAGCTCTGCGTGGAAGCATCATGCAGCCCCTGTATTTCTCCAAGCCCCAATTGGCTCATTAGAATTGCCTCAATTAGTCACCCTTTATTCCTCCTTTTTAGCCCTCAGTGGCTCTAACTAACCCTATCTCAAACAATTTTTCATGGTCCTAAAGGGGTTCGAGCCATCAAAGTTTTACTGTATATTGTACTTTCCAAATAGCGAATACAAAGGTTGATCAGACTGGGCAGATGCACAGGCTGATCAGCAACTTTATTATTCGGAAATGTACTAAAACAGGTTTTCTAACAACATAGTTCGTATATATGAAGAAATCTATATAACACAGGTATATGACCCTTGCTTGTCGCAGCTATGATCTTGGTTCAGTTGCTGATATTGGCATGCTGCAGCAGTGTGGTTGCTCGTTCAAGACAAGTGTTTTGACCCACATACTCAGGTTTCCACCACCATGTAAGAACAAAATACATAAATACATAAATAAAGAAAGAAGCAACATCCTTTTGTGTGGATTGATCTTTTCTACTGAGGGAAGTCCAAGTCAGATCCAACAAGTTGGAGGTTGTAGCTTCCTTTTGCTACCTAGGTGATATGCTCTCAGCAGCGGGTGGTTGCAACCTTTCAATCACATGACATGTGAAAACAGCCTGGAAGAAATTCAAGGAGTTGCTACCAGTTCTCTCTTCCCACTACCTCTCGTTCTAGACGCGTGGCTGTGTGTACAGCTCATGTGTGCGCAGCGCAATGCTCCATGCCAGTGAGACATGGCCATTGACAAAGCCAAACCTCCAACGTCTTCAGTGGAATGACAGGGCAATGATCAGACAGATCTGCAATGTCAAGCCACAGGACACTGTCACCATCAGGTCCAGTTAGCTGCTTGAGCGTCTTGACATTAAGGACCTGGACCTCATCCTGAAAGAGAGAAGGCTCCGCTAGTATGGACATGTGGAACGCTCCAATGGTGCAGTCAAGACTGAGACTGCCTGTGACATACAGGTAGGTGGAAAGTGGGGGCGTGGAAGGCCCAAGATGACCTGGAAGCAGCTGACAGAAAGAGATTGCAGAGAATAAAAGCTCTCTTCTATTGATCCTCATGATAGACAAGCCTGGAGATCTGGTGTAAGATCTGCCATGCATGCAGCAAGCCAGCTACCTGGAGTGGGGCCCACTTATGTGGACGTTGCCCCTGTACCGGCACGTTAATCAAAAATCCATTGATGATGCCATTCCCTTCTGCTGATTCAAGAAGGACACTTGTCTGATTCTGGCAAAAAAATGTGCACTGTACTGGTTGACCACTTATATATATGACTGACCGGCTAGAAATTAATCTCTAAACTAAACCAAAAGTACCTATCTGAACTGCTCTACAGGGTTGAAAGGGTTTAGCTTGTATGTTTGGTTGCATTTTGTTGTTCATTGTGTGAGACTGTATTTTTTCTCCATTTTAATAGAATAAGGTGTGACTTGATAGGTAAGATTACATACAAGTTTTCACCTTCTGACTTGAAAAAGTAAAAATCTTCTTATATCAAGTTATACCATATTTACCCTTAATTAACTCTTGTACTAAGATTAAGTGCAATTTACTCCCCAAAACTGACTGCACATGAGTACTGGTAGACCACTTAGAGGGCTAAGCCTGTACGGGCAAAGTGATGCGAGTTGGGCAGAGCTTGAGATGTCATGTCATCTCAGTGTCAGGTAAAAGTACCACAAAATTGGAAGCAACATCTCCAAAATGACTTAAAAAGTGTAAAACCTCAATTCAAACGTGAACTGCCAAGTTCTGCAACTGAAGGTCAGATGGTTTTTGTCTGGATACTCCAGTTTTTGCCCACCTCTGATTATGGATCAGCTCAAAATGAGTGAAAAAATCTTGAAAGAGCTGTAAAGCTAAAATGAAATAACAAAAAAAAACAAGCTTGATTTGATTTAGAAAAAGGGTTTGACCCTTATCCTGCTGAATCAATTCATTTTGCCAAGTGACAAACAGTGTAGACCCTGATGAGACACTGCATGTGGGTTTACAGATTGCTGAGGACTGTTTGCCCGAATACACATGATAAATATGGTAATATTAGCTCATCATGAGAAAACCTTGCTTCAGTTTGCAACCAGGTAGCCACAAACTGGTTTGCTCAGCTACACGGACCAGTAAGGGTTTTGAAATTTTTAATCCCCCGTGGCGAAGCAGAGCGAGGATTATAGGAATGGTCTTCATCTGTCCGTTTGTCCATCCATCCGTCTGTCCGAGTGAACGAAAGGTCCGTCTGTCTGAGCGAACGATAGGACACTAGTTGGGTAGGCCTATCTTGGTGATATTGCCATTTATTCTGTTCTTAACGGACTTGAGTAGCCAACAAAAATTTGATGCTTGTTGGGTATTTTGGCTGATTGTTGGATCTCCTGAACCCTTTGATAGATTTTCTTTAAACTTTGGTCAAACATTTCTTTCAGTGATCTGATGTGCAGAACCCATAAATGAACCATGCTGACTCAAGGTCATGGTCACAGTTGAAGGTCACGAGTTTGAAACTTTAAAATGTGTGTCCATTCCATGTCTCCTTTACCCCTGGAAGGATTTTCATTTAACTTTGGTCAAATACAGGTGAAGGTCAAAAGGTTGAGCCTTGTTATCAAAGTGTGGTGGGGAATTTGGCTGTCCCTCAGACTGCTTTCTTGAAGAGAAGTATTGTACTAAGCAGTGAACACAAAGATGATGATCAGACTGATGCCAAGGCTGAGCTGCTCCTTTGTTGTATGCATATTTTCTTATGACGAGCTAATGTAAACCTTTCAGAATTTACTCGAAGCATTTTAGACTTTACCGTGTTGAAATGCAATTGATTTGAGTGATTCAAGCCTGTGAGATGCCAAGTTCTGCAACAGGTCAGATGGTTTTTCTCTGAGTACTCCAGTGTTCGCCCATGTCTGATTAAGAATCAGCATGAAATAAGTGAAATAGTCTTGAAAGAGCTGTAAAACCAATACAAAAAAAAAAGTAGACAAAGAAAAATTTGATTTGATTTAGGTAAAGGGTTTTAACCCTTATCCTACTGAAATTACTTTTGCAACACCATTTTCTGACTATCAGCCAATTGAACAACTATATATAATGTTTCACTCAAATTTGCAAAATAATTAACAAACAGTGTAGATTCTGATCAGATGGCTTCTTCAGATTAAGATTTTTAAAAAATTGAGTCTATGTTTATTTCAATTATCAATATTTTGATATAAGCTAACACAAATTTTTGGATCCCAGTGTAATGCTGTGGTGCTTTAAATATTTAAGGTAATGTTTGACTGATAAAGATATGCATTCATTTAGAAACATATCAGACTTTTAATTGACAGCTGGTTTTTCATTCTGAAGAGACCTTTGCCCATTTATGGTAATTTTACATACTAAGCATACAAAGTGATCATAAATTATGTGAATATTCTCTAGATTTAAAAGATTTTAACTTGGCACAGTATCATTTGTCATCTATAGAAGGAGATATAGTCTAATAGACTAGGAAACGTTTTTGCTTTAATTACTTTAAGTAATAGCACATCTTTCTCCTTTCATCCCTGAGTTTCTGAAAAAGGTCTTTTCCATCATTGAATTTGGATCCATTCTTCCCAAAATGGGTTTTGCCCTACATCATAATGTAGTTTATATTGTCTTGTCTTCTAGGATCATTGATTCCATTGTTGGATTTTGAGAATATTTGGGGGTCATTGATGAGGCCTAATTTGCCGAAACTAGCAGAAAACATGTACACTCCATATTTTCCAGTTCTGTTGTGTATTCATTGCTTCCAAAGGATAGCCCTTTCTAGAACATATTTAAGGGGAAGGGAACACCAAGCACAGTTTTCTGCCATTTTTCAAAGGGAGACAACTTTCAGAACTTCCTGTTCACTTTTCTATAAGCCCTGACCCACTGAAAAAGGGGTCTGCTCTTAAAGGAAAGAAGTTGACCCTTTTTGACATGGGAGACATAAATACTTTTGCAGGAGTTGCCTCTCCTGAAGGTATTCCCATTCCTCTTAATGTATTCAAAATAATTTGAAGAATGGCAAATATTTTAGATTCTGATGTGATGGCTCATTAAGAGTCAACTCATCTGAATCTACACTGTTTGCAAAGGTATCTGTATCAGTCTACAGGGTTGAAAGGGCTAACACTTATAGCACCACAGAAATTTTTAGAGCTGATGACAATTTTATTTTCTGATATATTTTTCAGAGAAAATAAGGCTTGACATTTCATGTGACTCGTCTGCCCAGCAGATGATTCACATGAAATGTTGAGCCTTATTTTCGCTGAAAAATAAGAAAAAAAATATAAAATTGATGTCTGCAAATGTCGTGATTGACAATTTAAGGATTAAGGGGAATGGATACTTCTTTCCTCTTTAAACAAATCCATCTCCCATATAAAAATGACAATGCTGAGTGCAATAACAGTGTAACTGACATTTTGGCCAAAATAGTTTTTTTGCATAAATGGGTGCCTTAGGACTTGACACACTTGGTAAATAAGTTCTACAGCTGGATTCTGCCTCAATCATGATTTATTTCAGCATTTTGTAAAAAAATTTTTTGTCGGTTACACCGTTTTTGCTTTGACGTTTTGAAAAAAAGTTGACGCAAAAACAGTGTAAGACCATTTGGGCAAAGTTGTTTAACACCTCAAAATATTGAATCCTGCTGCTTGATATTTCAGAATAAGCATGTAAGTACCATGCAGAATGTATTTAATGTGACCTATACCTACCAAGTGTCTTTAATTTACTGCTTTACCATGTAAAAGGCAAAGAAATAAGGTTTGTACATTTACACTGTTTTAGCGCTGGATGCACTTGCACCATTTTTGCACCAAAAACACTCAGCCAGAAATGGTGTATCAACCCTTTAATGCTAAATATTTCTTTTCAAATGTCATTTATTCAACAATAAACATCACACACAAATGAAAGAAATCGCAAGGAAGTTAAGAAATCAGCTGATAGTATGGTTTTCTATGCCATTCTTTAATAAAACAGTTTTTTGTCTCTCCTGAAAAGTTGCCATTTTGCACTTACAACATTATTGCACTCACCAGACATCCAGTGAATTTATTGTTCTGGTCCATTATAGTGTTTGATTTGATGTTTAACATCCCCATCAACACTATAAAGGTCATTTTGGATATATTGCTTCCATTTTTGTGGGCCTTTAAATGACATTTAGATGAAATGACACCTCAAGCCCTGTTACCCAATGAAACCAATAGGGTTTATAAGTATGGACGGTCCGACTTTGCCTGGGCAGGCTTAGATCCTCTAAGCGGTTTCCCAGTACTCGTGTGCGGGTCGGATTCAGCTCTGCGTGGAAGCATCATGCAGCCCATTTATTTCTTCAAGCCCCAATGGGCGGGGGCCATAAAGTAAGATGGTGTTGTGTCCTTAATAGAATATATTATAATGTGTGTTTTAGTTTTACGTCTCATCAACAGCTAAGGTCATATGAGATGGGACCGCAGTTTAAAGACTCATCCGAAAGATTGGAGAAGCCCGGGATCATACCCATGAACCCTGGTTTAAGGAACATATATACTACTCAAAGTTTGATAGGGATCACTTTTTTAATGCAAAATAATTTTGGATGAGTTAATCAGCTGAATCCAAATTTGATACATAATGATAGAACAAGTATCCTTCACAAAACCTAGTGAATAATTTTGTCAGCTGGTGCTGCATTCAAGCGTGACAACAGCAACCGTCTTGGCACCCCCAAAATTTGCCGTAACACGAAGGGATTTGGACAACTGATTTTTCACAAATTTCCAAATGTGTTTAGACAAACGTGCCTAATAACGTGTATGGCGTCCACGGGCATCAATTACAATACGACATCGCCTGCGCATGCTCGTAATCCGAGTCTTTTTGTTGAATCAGCTTTCATTCAGCAACCAATGCAACTTTGAGCTCCTGTAAAGTCCTCGGATGCACAGGTCGGGCTGACACAGCACGCTGAAGCATGCCCTGCGCATGCTCAATCGGATTTAAGTCCGGTGACCGAGTAGGCCAGTCCTTACGAACGATTGTCTAACGTTCCAGACAGGAATCAGTGACGTTGGCACGGTTGGGACGGGCATTATCGTCCATCAGAATAAAGTCCGGGCCGATAGCATCTGCATATGGTCTCACAAACTCATCAAGAATATCACTACAGTACCTCAATGCCATTAACGTTCAGTTTTCAACGATGTACAAGTCAGTGTTACCGTTCACGCTTATCCCAGCCCAAACCATGACTGACCCCTTTCCATAGCGATCATGCTCTGCCACATCCAAGTCATCGAATCGCTCTTTAGACATTCGCCACACTAATTGACGTTTATAAGTGAAGTTTAGACAGAATCTGGACTCCTCAGGAAACAGTACTGGCGTCAAGTCATGAACCGTCCACCTGACGTTAGTTCTGGCAAAGTCCAACCGGTCTAGCACGTGCTGTCTCGTCAACGGAACATGTACAGCAGGCCTCATGGCATTAAGTCCGAACTCGTGGAGCCCGTTTCTGACAGTTTGTGCAGAAATTCGTACTCCAGTTCCGTTCCTAAGCTCGTTATACAAACACGTAGCGTTCAGGGACCGTTGATGTCGAGACTGAATCAACAAGAAACGGCCCCGACGTTGAGTTGTAGCCCTTCCGTGTCTGTGTGAAGGATTTCCATGGGTAAGATGCCGACTCCACATTCGGGAAACCACGCTCTGAGACACATTCAGAATCCCAGCAACACGACATTAAAAGACGCCAGATTCCAACATTCCGACGCCACGATTCATTTCTTCGGGGCTCAGACGGTTTCTTAGTTGTCCTCTAGGCATTTTAGTGTTTCACAAACTCAAATGAAGTCCATTTTACGCTTGGTAAAGTAACACTGACAAGTTTGATTGGTCTGTTGGAAAGTAGTGCTACGCAAGATTTTGGGGGTGCATGAATTCATTTGCGAAGTGTGAGAAGTGTGCACTTTTATGAGTACTGAACTGCACATGAGTTTCTGTTTCAGATATTTACCAATATACCGAGTACAAATTCTGTCAAGAAATTTTTAATTTTCAGTGCAAAATTTGGTATATAAAAAGTGATCCCTATCAAACTTTGAGTAGTATATAATAAAATGAATATTTGGGACGCATGGATAGCATTAAATTCAGAACTGGGATGCGGGGTTGGGTTGCATCACTTTCGGCAGTCCAAGATTGTCCTGCAGGAAGCTAAAAGCTCACTTTTGCCTTAACTTTGGGGGTGGGGTGGGCAGAAGGATGTCACTAAGATAAGACTATAGCGGCTATTAATAACTGATATTTATTATAACGTTGAATTGAACACAAAATACTGCTAGCCACTACCAGTTTTCTGACTCAAAGATACAGAATCCTGTATCACCCTACTAGAGTTTTCTGATTCCGTATCACGATGCTTGCTAGCTCTGAGCTCAGGCATATGTTGCGATTTAAGAAAACAACCATCTGTAATGCGGAACCAGATGTTCAAAATGATGACGCATAGAAGTTTCCCACCTAATGACTTTATTCGAAGCTATATTAAACATATTGTCACTATAGTAACTTGATCTGCCGCACATGATCATGTTTCTGGGATTTTTCCAGATGTTACGCAACACACTTGATGCTCTGCGTCTTGTGTGATTTGCTGATTTGGAAACATCCACTTGACTTGATACAATGCGGCAGATCAGTTACTGTGGTAACAATGTATATGTATTTTTGTACAGGGTCAGTGATTGTCACTTTGGGTCAGTTGATGAACAATTCACAAAAAAAAAAACACTTGTTCATCTAAAGTGGTTCAGGCAACTTTATCCCACTCAGAATCAGAATTGTTACTGGTGACACGTCAAATGACATTCATACACCAGGACCTGTGATGTGGGAAGTTAGTCCCTAGCTCTAACCAAAGAGGCAAATTTAGCTACACAATCATCAGCACCTTCAGCTGTCGAAATAAGCGAATCGGGAAGGGCATTCCAATCTCTGATGGTTCTGGGGAAGAACGACTCTTTATAAATGTCAGTTCTTGCGCTAAGGGTCTGAAACGCTAACGAATGGTGATTTCTACAGTGTCTAGCTGGGGGAACAAGGTCATCTGTTGGAATGCTGGCAGCACCCTTTAGACCTTTGTATAAAAGGATTAGCCTACTGTCTTTTCTCCTTTTCTTGAGAGACTCCCATTTTAATTTTCCAAGTATTCCAGTCATGCTCCCAGTTTCAAAGGAGTAATTGCCTGTTACAAATCTAGCAGCTCTATTCTGAACTTTCTCAATTTCATCGTTAAGGACCACTCCACTGGGGTCCCAGATACAACTACCATATTCCAAGATTGGGCGAACAAGACCTTTATATGCTGCCTCTTTTACATCCTGAGGGCACTGATGAAGATTTCGCCTCAGGAAACCAAGCGTTCTATTTGCCTTAGTACACATGTTGCCAATATGAGTATTCCATCTCAAGTTGTGTGAGATTGTCACTCCAAGGTATTTAATGGAGTCCACATTCTCAAGGACCATTCCCTCTAAGGTGTAAGAAGCCTCAACTTTATTAGATCTCTTCCTAGTTATCTGCATAATATTGCATTTAACTGGCTGAAATCTCATGCCCCATTTACGTGCCCAACATCCTAATCTATCTATGTCAGCCTGAAGTTTCAATGAGTCATCTGTATCTCTCTAATTTCCCGGTAACAAACACAGTCATCTGCGAACAGTCTTATTTCTGAGTCAATGTCAGTGGAAATGTCATTAATGTTCAGGGAGAACAAAAGTGGACCAAGAACGGTCCCTTGCGGGACTCCAGACAAAACTGGAGCCCACTCCGAAGATTCACCATTAACAACAACCCGCTGTTTTCTGTAGCAAAGAAAGGAATCTATCCATTTGAGGGTCTTTCCCCCAATTCCATAACCAAATAACTTAGATTTAAGTAGTTCATGAGGAGGGGTGTCAAAAGCCTTCTCGAAGTCCAGAATAAATGTGTCCACCTGTCCCCCTTTGTCCAAGATTTTTGCCCAGTCATTAATAACTGTGCTTAGCTGAGTCTCACAACTGTGCCTTTTCCTAAATGCATGTTGTCTGTCTGACAAAAGTTTATGTTCGTCCAAGTGGGCCATGATGTTCGAGCAATTTACACAGAACACAAGTCAGAGACACAGGGCGATAATTACGGGCAAGAGCCCTATCTCCTTTTTTGAAGAGTGGACAGATGTTTGCTAAGAGCCATTCTTTGGGGATTTCACCGTATCAAGAGACTGTTGAAACAAGTGTGCAAAAACTGGACCCAACTCATTTGCTAGTTCCTTCAGGACTCTAGGATGAAGCTCATCAGGTCCTAAGGCCTTACTGGGGTTTAAGCCTTGAAGTAATTTGATCACTCCTGCAGCTGTCCCAACAATATTATTCATGAATGGGGCCGATCTTCCAGTCAATGGAACCTCCGTGAACTCAGTTTTATTAAACGCATCATTGAATTGACCAACTAGTTCCTCTGCCAATTCAGAGTCTGATTCAGCAACCCCGTCCCCTCCTCTTTTATTAAGGGGCGGGATACCTTGCCTGTCTTTCTTCTGGCTATTAATATATCTGTAGAAGTCTCTGGGATTTGCCTTTACATCACCTACCAAGTTATTCACATACAAATCATGCTGATTTTTTATATCAGTCTTGATTTCACGTCTCAAGTTTTCAAATTTTGTCCGGAGTTTACCACTTCCCGTTTTTTTTTGCCTTTGCATGAATCTAATTCCTTCTGCGAATTTTCCTTCTTATCTCTGGTGTGATCCAGGGAATAGAAGATACAGGCCTACTAGTTTTTGAGGAGATATGATTTTCGGCCGAAGTATGAATGAAAGAAGTTATCAAATCGAAATTCTCCTGTACAGACCGAGCATCTGAATGACCGTTAAAGTAATTCTCCTTTGCAAATCTGAGTGCATCCTTCCTCATAGTTTCATAGTCACCTTTCTGATATGAGTACACCTTCCTCCGAGGTTTCTTTATTGGTGGGATGTGAATTTTTAAATATCCGGAGACAACATCGTGGTCACTTAGTTTATCTGGGGAAGGAATGTCTTTGAATTGTCCTGGCAAAGTTGTAAGGATGAGATCCAATGTGTTCTTATCACGAGTGGGGAAGTTAACAATTTGTTCAAGATCATGATCGTTCATAATGTCAATTAATATTTGTCCTTCCGACTGACTCAGCATTGTGCCTTGTTTGCTGAGCCTGTCGGGCCAAGCAATGTCTCTGAAGTTAAGGTCACTTAGAACATGTACAGCCGGGAGTTTTTATACCCCACCACACGATAGTGGCGGGGTATTATGATATACCCTCCGGTGTCCGTCTGTCCGTCCGTCCGTCCGTCCGTCCGTCCGTCCGTCCGTATGTCCGTCCGTCCGTCTGTCCGTCCGCACCATTTCCGATCGATAACTTGAGTAATTTTTAACGAATTTTTTTCAAATTTTGCATACATGTATATATCGGGAATGAGTGGTATGGGATTGTTAATGGGCAAAATCCGTTAACATTTGACAGAGTTATGGCCCTTTTAAGTTCAAAATAAGGGGTTTTGGGGCGTTTCCGATCAATAACTTGAATATTTTTTCACGGATTTTCTTCAAATTTTGTATACACATTGGCATTGGGTATGAGTGGTTTGGGATTGTAAATGGGCAAAATACATTAACATTTAACGGAATTATGGTCGTTAAAAATTCCGATTAAATGGTTTTTGGGGACTTATTCCTTTACTATATGGAATATTTGGATGAAACTGCACTGATGTATAAACGACCATAATAAGCAGGTTTTGTGTTGTGAATACACAAAATGCGTTAACTTTTAACGAAAAATTGGTCGTTAACAATTCCCATTAAATAGTTTCTGCGCATTTATTCCTTTAATTTATGGAATATTTTGATTATTACTGCCAGTGTAGTGGTTAGAGTGCTGGACTACAAATCCTATTGTTGACTATGAATCTGAGGGGGCGTGAGTTCAAATCTCCGTCCAGGAATGGAATTTTTTTTTTTTTTTTTCGTTTTTTCTTTTTTTTTGTGTGTGTTCTTTTTTCTTTTTCTTTCTTTTTCATTTTGGCAATGAATTTATTTATTTTTTTTTATTTTTTTTTAATTTTCCTCATTTTTGGTTTTTCATTCCTTTTTTTTCCCTTTTTTTTCACCCTTTTCTTCTTTTTAGCTCACCGTCACGTAGTGACGAGGTGAGCTTTTGGGATCACTTTTTGTCCGTCGTCCGTCGTGCGTGCATGCGTGCGTGCGTCCATCCGTGCGTCCGTGCGTGCGTGCGTAAACAATTTCTTTAAACGACATCTCCTCCTAAACCAGTGATCGGATTTTGACCAAACTTCACAGGAATGATCCTTAGGTGGTCCCCTTTCAAAGTTTTTCAAATGGTTCCGGTCCGTTGCACATCTAGGTCACAGGAGCCAAAAATAGGTTTTTTTCACCAAAAACTTAAAAAATCTTCTTCTCTGAAACCACAAGGCCCAGGTCTTTGATATTTGGTATGAAGCTTCATCTAGTGGACCCCTACAAAGATTGTTCAAATTATAGTGCTGGGACAAAAAATGCCCCAGCCCCGGGGCCCTTTGGTTTTACATAGGCTTATATAGGGAAAATCTTTAAAAATATTCTTCTCTGAAACCACAAGGCCCAGGTCTTTGATATTTGGTATGAAGCTTTATCTAGTGGACCCCTACCAAGATTGTTAAAATAATAGTGCTGGGGCCAAAAATGCCCCCGCCACGGGGCCCTTTGGTTTTACATTGGCTTATATAGGGTAAATCTTCAAAAATCTTCTTCTCTGAAACCACAAGGCCCAGGTCTTTGATATTTGGTCTGAAGCTTCATCTAGTGGACCCCTACCAAGATTGTTCAAATTATAGTGCTGGGGCCAAAAATGCCCCCGTCCCGGGGCCCTTTGGTTTTACATAGGCTTATATAGGGAAAATCTTTAAAAATCTTCTTCTCTGAAACCACAAGGCCGAGGACTTTGATATTTGGTATGAAGATTCATCTAGTGGACCCCTACCAAGATTGTTCAAATTATAGTGCTGGGACAAAAAATGCCCCCGCCACGGGGCCCTTTGGTTTTACATTGGCTTATATAGGGAAAATCTTTAAAAATCTTCTTCTCTGAAACCACAAGGCCCAGGTCTTTGATATTTGGTATGAAGCTTCATCTAGTGGACCCCTACCAAGATTGTTCAAATTATAGTGCTGGGGCCAAAAATGCCCCCGTCCCGGGGCCCTTTGGTTTTACATAGGCTTATATAGGGAAAATCTTTAAAAATCTTCTTCTCTGAAACCACAAGGCCCAGGACTTTGATATTTGGTATGAAGCTTCATCTAGTGGACCCCTACCAAGATTGTTCAAATTATAGTGCTGGGACAAAAAATGCCCCCGCCACGGGGCCCTTTGGTTTTACATTGGCTTATATAGGGAAAATCTTTAAAAATCTTCTTCTCTTAAACCACAAGGCCCAGGTCTTTGATATTTGGTATGAAGCTTCATCTAGTGGACCCCTACCAAGATTGTTCAAATTATAGTGCTGGGGCCAAAAATGCCCCCGCCACGGGGCCCTTTGGTTTTTACATAGGCTTATATAGGGAAAATCTTTAAAAATCTTCTTCTCTGAAACCACAAGGCCTAGGTCTTTGATATTTGGTATGAAGCTTCATCTAGTAAACCCCTACCAAGATTGTTCAAATTATAGTGCTGGGGCCAAAAATGCCCCTGTCCCGGGGCCCTTTGGTTTTACATAGGCTTATATAGGGAAAATCTTTAAAAATCTTCTTCTCTGAAACCACAAGGCCGAGGACTTTGATATTTGGTATGAAGCTTCATCTAGTGGACCCCTACCAAGATTGTTCAAATAATAGTGCTGGGACAAAAAATGCCCCCGCCACGGGGCCCTTTGGTTTTACATTGGCTTATATAGGGAAAATCTTTAAAAATCTTCTTCTCTGAAACCACAAGGCCCAGGTCCTTGATATTTGGTATGAAGCTTCATCTAGTGGACCCCTACCAAGATTGTTAAAATTATAGTGCTGGGGCCAAAAATGCCCCCGCCACGGGGCCCTTTGGTTTTACATAGGCTTATATAGGGAAAATCTTTAAAAATCTTCTTCTCTGAAACCAGAAGGCCCAGGACTTTGATATTTGGTATGAAGCTTCATCTAGTGGACCCCTACCAAGATTGTTCAAATTATAGTGCTGGGACAAAAAATGCCCCTGCCACGGGGCCCTTTGGTTTTACATTGGCTTATATAGGGAAAATCTTTAAAAATCTTCTTCTCTGAAACCACAAGGCCAAGGACTTTGATATTTGGTATGAAGCTTCATCTAGTGGACCCCTACCAAGATTGTTCAAATTATCAAATTATAGCCCTTGGGCCAAAAATGCCCCTGCTCCGGGGCCTTTTGGTTTTACATAGACTTGTATAGGGAAAATCTTTAAAAATCTTCTTCTCTGAAACCACAAGTCCTAGGTCTTTTATATTTGGTATGAAGCTTCTTCTAAAGGACCCCTACCAAGATGATTCAAATTATAGTGCTGGGGCCAAAAGTGGCCCCGCCCCGGGGCCCTTAGGTTTCACATAGGCTTATATAGAGATAATCTTTAAAAATCTTCTTCTCTGAAACCACAAGGCCCAGGACTTTGAAATTTGGTATGAAGCTTCATCTAAAGGACCTCTACCAAGATTGTTCAAATTATAGCCCTGGGGCCACAAATGCCCCCACCCCGGGGCCCTTTGGTTTTACATAGATTTATATAGCCCCAGGGCCATTTGGTTGTGCATAGGCTTATGTAGTGAATATCTTTAAAAAAAATCTTCTTCTCTGAAACCACAAGGCCCAGGTCTTTGATATTTGATATGTAGCTTCATCTAGTGGACCTTTGCCAAGATTGTTCAAATTATAGCCTTTGTTGATGTTTGGTATGAAGCTTCACCTTTAAGACCTCCCTCAACATTATCCACATTAAAGCCCTGGGGCCAATAATGGCCCTCTATGGGGCCCACTTGTTACACGATGGATCAGGTGAGCGATCCAGGGCCATCATGGCCCTCTTGTTGTTATACCCCATCACACGATAGTGCTGGGATATTACAATATACCCTTCGGTGTCTGTCCGTCCGTCCGTCCCCACCATTTCCGACCAATAACTGGATTAATTTGTGCTATGAATCTGAGGGGCGTGAGTTCAAACCCCCGTGGAGGAATGGAATTTTCTTTTTTTTTTCCTTTTTTTCTCGTTTTTTTCTTTTCTTTTTTTTTCCGTTTATTTTTCTTTTCTTTCTTTTTGCAATGAATTTTTTTTTTTGTTTTCGTTTTTTTTCTCATTTTGTGTTTTTTTTACCTTTTTTTTTTTTTCTTTTCTTCTTTTTGTTATACCCCATTACACGATAGTGCTGGGATATTATAATATACCCTCCGGTGTCTGTCCGTCCGTCCGTCCATCCGTCTGTCCGTCCGTCCGTCCGTCCGTCCATCCCCACCATTTCCGACCAATAACTTGATTAATTTTTCACATTTTTTTTTTCAAATTGTGCCTACATGTTTATATCGGGAATGACTTTTTTTTCTTTTCTTCTTTTTGTTATACCCCATCACACGATAGTGCTGGGGTATTATAATATACCCTCCGGTGTCTGTCCGTTCATCCGTCCATCCACACCATTTCCGACCAATAACTTGATTAATTTCTCACAATTTTTTTTCGGAGTTTGCGATCAATAAGTTAAGAATCTTTTCATGGATTTTCTTCAAATTTTAAAACACTAAAGGACACATATTATTGCCAAGGACAGTCACTCTGCTTTTCTGGTTATTGTATTATCTGCCCTTTTGATATACATGTATGTAGTTCCTTTACTATATTGAATGCCTTAGTGAAGTTTTACAGATAACTATAACACTTAAAAGTACCATTATTATGGGCAAGGCTATAACCATATTATCTTGCAGTGGTGGGGTATCATGCAGTGTTAGCGTGCTTTTATTTACCCTTATGCTGCAATTTAATGCAATCCAGTTGGTCTTTAAACAACTGAAAGTTTTTGATTGTACCATTTGGTGGTCGATACCAACTTGCTATGAAGTGGGAAGTTTTATTTGCAAAAACCTTAACCCAGACCGATTCGGTGTCATTTTCAAGTTCCATGAACGGCATGTGAGGGATGTCTCTATGAATGAGCAACATCACCCCACCGCCATGAGAGTTCCTATCTTTTCTGTACACACAGTACTGACAATTTTCAGGGAAAAGCTCAGATGTAGTAATTGAACTGTCAATCTTTGTTTCCTGAATAGCAACAATATGAGGTTGCGATGTATCGAGGAAAGCTAAAAGTTCAAGAATTTTCCCTCTAATTCCATTTATGTTTATACTGCAAAGTTTCAAACCTTTCACAAAATTTGACTTAGTTTCTTCAGCAGTCGAAGATTTCCTCTCTTATCCTCTGACAGAGGTTCAAACCTCTTTGGCTTACTCAGTTCTACATATTCATCAAAGAAGGAGTCTGAAAAGTTACAGACCTCACATTTTGGACATATCAAGTGGCAGCTTGAATTTACCAATGTGCCATATTCTGCATCTGAAATGAAGGAACAGTCAGTGTGTATCCACATTTCACATTGATCACACTGAACGGCTTTGTGGCCATTAAGGACAGCACCACTGCAAAGACCACAGTCAGCTTTGCAGTCTTTGCAATACCAAGTTCCAGCTCTAGATTCAATTTCTAACAATTGACTGTTATCCAAATCAGAACATGAGGAGTGAAAGCGGTTGTTAGGGGAACTAACCGTTAGGGGAACTACTATGTCTGATTATAGATTAAAGAAGACTTATGAAATATGAATACAGATGACTGTCCTTGATTGTATTATCTGGTTGATGTATGTTGTTCAAAACATTTTATTACACATAATGGGCATAAACTAGGTGCATGAGTCTGCAGTATTGCCTCAATTATGGTAACTCTTGAAACATCAAGTGAAATTGTTTAGCAGATGACATTTTTTTTTTTTCACAGAAAATCAGGCTTCACATTTCATGTGAATCATCTACAATGTGTGGACCCAGACCTGTTCAGCAGTCTGATCTGGGTCCAAACTGTTTGCCTGTATGCAAAAATATTTTTAAAAAAATCAGCAGCAGATATAAGCAGACGACATTTTCAGATGTTGTTTTTCTCGGCATCTTAACCCGTATCTTGCTGTTCACGACAACCCCTATCTTTGCAAACAGTGTAGATCCAGATCAGATGGCATCTGATCAGGATCTACACTGTTTGGCATTTAGTTTATGAATTTGTAGCAATAAATTACATCAAGTAATTTGATTGGTTGACAGACAGAAATGGGTGTGGCTTAAATGAATATTCAGCAAGATAAGGGTTAAGGGTTAAATGATCATGAAGATTCCCTGCAATTAATTGCCCATGTGACTTTTGCTGACCATGTAGGAATTCTAGGTAATGGTTATTTATAGCAACACTATTCTTGACTCTGTGATGTCAGAGTGCTGTGTAAAGATGCTGGGATACTGGCAAATACATCAGGATAACAAATCCCTGAAATGGATACCCCACTAAACCTCACTTTATACAGAGAAAACCAGGGTTCAGGGTTCAAGGGGATAAACAATATCTCAAGACATAGGTTGTGGGTACTCTTTAAAACCTCCTTGATGAGGAGGTTCTAACAAGCACCCACAACCTAGAACCACCTCGATGAGGAGGTTCTAACAAGCACCCACAATCTAGAACCAACTCGATATGTCGGTTCTAACGACCACCCACAACCTAGAACCACCTCGATGAGACGGTTCTAACAAGCACCCACAACCTTGAACCACCTTGAGGAGACGGTTCTAATGAGCATCCACAACCTAGAACCACCTCGATGAGGAGGTTCTAACAAGCACCCACAGCCTAGAACCACCTCGATGAGACAGTTCTAACGAGCACCCACAACCTGCGTTTGAAATATAAATAAGAATGACATCGTAAATTTTCATCAGAAAAGTACACATTTTGGAGATATGAAAGAATGCACTATGTCAGACGGATGTGTTATCTTAATGGTATAGACCCAGATCAGATGCTGCAATATGCAACATCTGATCAGGATCTACACTGTTTCCTTATAAATTATGAATTTATGGGTTCAACAAAACAAGTCTCCATTTGCTATATCAAATTTATAGGGATGAATATTTCACTGGCTGTTCATTAAACTTTTATAGATGAAATTAAAATAGAATAGGTCTATGATAGTGACAGCCCCGGAGCACAATACTATATATGAAACACCCAGTGGAGTTTTATTCAGAATTAATGGTTTGAAACCGACATTTAAACTTTTTATTATTGAATATTACATATCAGATGGTGTAATATAAGATTTTAATGCACTCATTGGATGTCAGTTTTCTCTCAAGCATTGCACTTAATCCTTATCCCGCTGAACACAACAAATCATATCTTTGCAAACAGTGTAGATCCAGATCAGATGGCTTCTGAAGAAGCCATCTGATCAGGATCTACACTGTTTTTTGTGCAGTTTGTGAATTGAACAAATACATTATATCAAGTAATTTGATTGGTGAATAGTCACTAATGGGTGTGGCTACATTAATTTATTCAGCAGGATAAGAATTAAACTTAAATCAATGTTAAAAGATAACATTAACATATCAGTTATTAGCATCTTGTGAAAACTGTAAAGATTGATTGATACATTGTTTGATTAATTGATTGATTGATTGATTACAGCACATCAGCACAAAGTTGGCCATATCATTAAGGAATAATTTAACACCTTGCATGCTGTTTTTTTTTCTGGAGACAACATTTGAAATATTTTTTGTATTTTTCCCTGAAAACAGGATTTGACAGCCAGAACATACAAATTTTCTCATATGGAAAACAGGATTGACAGTTCATGCAAATTGTCTCCTGTGGAATACAGGATTTGACAGTTCATGCAAATTGTCTCCTGTGGAATACAGGATTTGACAGTTCATGCAAATTGTCTCCTGTGGAATACAGGATTTGACAGTTCATGCAAATTGTCTCCTGTGGAATACAGGATTTGACAGTTTATGCAAATTGTCTCCTGTGGAATACAGGATTTGACAGTTCATGCAAATTGTCTCCTGTGGAATACAGGATTTGACAGTTCATGCAAATTGTCTCCTATGCACAAAAATTCAAAACCTGTTTTCATTGAAAAATGAGAAGAAATATGAATTTGTTGTCCGCTGAATAAACCTACAGGGTGGTAAAGGTTAAAAGGGAAACGCTTGTGTCTTAATATACAGTAAAATGTCAGAGTGGCCACCTCTATTAATTAAGCCACCTGTCAGTAAGTTCCTGAAAACATAAAATGCATGATAGCTCACCTATATTTAACAAGCACCTGTCTTAAGCAAGCACATTTTTATTATACCCGCTTTTTCGAAGAAAAATCGGGTATATTGTTTTCGTACCAGAGTTGAGTGGTCCTCAGTCAGTCTGTCCATCCGTCACGTTTCTTTTAAATGGATCTCCTCTGCAACCACTGAAGTTTCACTTTTGAAACTTTGCATGTGGATAGTACATGGTATGTAGATGGCAGTGGGCTACTTTTTTGTGACCTTGACCCCAACATGGCCTCAAGGTCAAAGGTAAAAAAGTATGACTTTGCCATATCATACAAAAAGCGGGTATTTGCGATGTTATACCATCGACTGCGCGATCTAGTTATCAATATAAAGGGTAAATGCATGGTTAATTTGATTTATTGAAATTTTTAACAAATATTCTTGTACTTTAAATGAACAGTTTAGACCCTGGATCAGATGACATATTCTGTGGTGTCTGATCAAGGTCTACACTGTTTGCCAATGTCCCTGTTATGGGGTGCTTGGCTTACATGGATTAAGGTACATGTATATAAAGTTGGTGCTTGGCAGGCTTATATGTAAAGGGTTAACCAGTACAGTGCACATTTTTTCACCAGAAACTAACAACTGACTTTCTTGAATAAGCGGAAGGGAGAGAATGTCTGCAGAAAAGATTTAATGATCAGTCCCCACAAAAGAATGTTGGTGACCCTGGCAGATATCGAACCTGTGTCCTCTTGATCACCAGTGGAACGGGCATCCCACTGAGCTACCGAGGCCAGAAACTGACAACTGCCTTTCTTGAATAAGGGAAAGGAAGAAAATGTCCATAGTAAAAATTTCATGATCAGTTCCCACAAAAGAATGTTGGTGACCCTGGCAGATATCGAACCTGTGTCCTCTTGATCATCAGTCAGACGGGCATCCCACTGAGCTACCGAGGCCAGCTAAATCAAAATGTTATCTGTTTGAGTATGTACAATATCTAATACAGTGGTATTTCGGCTAAAAAATGTTAATGACTGACTGAACAGGTTTTTAAGGTAACCAGGCGCTATAAGCGCATAGGGGCTAACCCTAGACCGTTTCCAGGATTAGTTTTCCCACTTACTGAAAGGCTTTCGCATGGAATTCCGGTGTACTCCTCTCGCCTCAGTCACGGTGCAATAAAGGTGAAAGTGGTCTGTAAATTACCATGATTTTTGACGGAGTCTCCAAATAGTTGTGGGCTGTCAATCGCTGCTATGGAACATGGTCAATTCCGACCTGCAAATCATGTTCCATAGCCAGTGCCCGTCTGGCCGGTCAGTGGAATACGAATCGTGCTGGTCTGCCAGTGCCCTCCCCTAGGTAGAATAGAAGGACTGTAATTTTGAATTTTGAACGCCAGGTCGAAAGTGGGCATGAAGCAGCAGAGAAATCAATGCCAATTTCGGCTGCAAATCGTGATTTCGCCCGAGCAAATTAGGTCATGTTGCTCTCTCTTAGGGTCGTGTGATTGGCGTCAGACTGGCTACACATGAAAAAAGCCTTGCAGTACCCATGGTAAACAGGGTTTTCAGACATGCGGCCCAACTGAAAAATGTGAATAGCTACACAGATTTTTATGTCCCTGGAATCAAAGATTTGGGGGGCATATAGTTTTTAGCTCGGCTGTTTTCGAGTTATTGTCATAGCTCTGGCGTCGTCGTCGTGCAAAAACTTGGACATTTTGTAATATCTCTGTCATTACCGAACATATTTACTTGAAACTCAGACTAGTTGTTCATTGTGAAAAGGGGAACTCATACCAATAGGTGAGGTAACTCTCAAAATGTTTTTGGCACAGTTATGCCCCTTTTTCTATTTAGAATTTTTGCAACCTAGCGTTGGCACCCGCATGCGGTGCTCTTGTTGGTCTGTCTGTCTGTCCGTCTGTTTGTCTGTCTGTAAAAACCTTAACATTGGGCATAACTTTTGAATGGTAATTGATAGGGCTTTCATATTTCACATGTGCATTCTTTGTCACAACACCTTTCAAGAAGTACCACAAATTTTGACCTCGTGACCTTGATCTTGACATTTGACCTACTGTTGACCTCCTTTTTAAAAACTTGAACATTGGCCATAACTTTTGATTGGTTAGTGATAGGACTTTCATACTTCACTTGTCTATTCCATGTTACAAGACCTTTCCAGTGATACCATAAGTTTTGACCTTGTGACCTTGACCTTGACATTTGACCTACTTTTAAAAAACTTGAACATTGGCCATAACTTTCGATTGGTAAGTGGTAGGGCTTTCATATTTCACATGTGCATTCCTTGTCACAAGACCTTTCTAGTGGTACCATAATTTTTGACCTTGTGACCTTGACGTTTTACCTACTTTTTAAAAACTTTAACATTGGCCATAACTTTCGATTGGTAAATGATAGGGCCTTTCATATTTCACATGTGCCTACTTTTTTTTCACAAGACCTTTCCAGTGGTACCATAATTTTTTACCTCGTGACCTTGAACTTGATGTTTGACCTACTTTTTAAAAACTTTAACATTGGCCAGAACTTTCGATTGGTAAATGATAGGGCTTTCATATTTCACATGTGCATTCTATGTCACAAGACCTTTCCAACAATCCCATAATTTTTGACGTTGTGACCTTGACCTACTTTTTTAAGACTTGAACATTGGCCATACCTTAGGATTGCTTAGTGACACTGCATTCATATTTAACATGTGCTGTCCGGGGGCATCAGTGTTTCAAAAACACATCTTGTTTCAACAAAAGTATTAGTTAATTTGCCCTATTAAATGTTCATAGTATGTAGTTAATGGCCAAGGCAATGCTATTTTAGGTTTGTTTTGAGCTGGTCAGTTTACATATCCACACTTTTTGTGGGTAGGCTTATATGTAAGCAGATAACCAGTACAGTGCATATTCTTTCGCCTTTTAACAATACAGTGAAATTCTACTATTAAGATCACCTAAAATTAAAACTAATTCTGCTATAAAAAGCTTACTTAGTAGGTTGTAGTTGTTCTTTCTTTGTGTTTTCTCAGGTCAGAGACCACCTTTGGGACTGTTCAAAAGTGATCTTAAAGACCACTTTTGAACAGTCCCAAAGGTGGTCTTAATATAGGAATTTTACTGTATATGTTAACTAACGACATTGTTAGTTTAGATTTTGTTAAGGTTGAGTATAGGTTAAGCTCTTAGATAATCTAGGATGAAAGTGTCAAGTTACAACATTCAGACACATGTTTTCAAATATTTCTGTTATTTTTCCTAAGATTAGAAAATAGGGCTTAGCATTACATGTGAATTTTCTACTGGGCAGACAATTCACATGAAATGTCAAGCCTTATTCTTGAATATATAAATGCCATCTGCTCAAAAATTTAAATATTCTGTGTTGCTTTAGGGCTTAATTTGTTTGATATGAGGTTTAACCTCCCTGTCAACACTGTATAGGTCATTTTGGAGACATTGCTTCCAATTTTGTGGGACTTTTACCCGACATTAAGATGAAATGACATCTCAAGCCCTGTTGTCCAATGAAACCAATAGGGTTTATAAGCATGGACAGACTGACTCACACTGCTTTGCCTGGGCAGGCATAGATCCTCTACGCAGTTTACCAGTACTCGTGTGCGGTCGGTTTCAGATCTGTATGGAAGCATCATGCAGCCCATCTATTTCCTCAAGCTTAAAGAAAATTGTCGGGTTTATCAGCTTGGTTGGTTCTGTAAATATCAACCCATTTTCAAATGGTTGAAACCCAAAAAGGTACACTTTTGCAAACAGGGATGATGGCATCTGTTCAGGGCCAGCACTGTTTGCAAAAAGTTAACCATTTTCTAAATAAAGTTTTTTCATCTATCTGTCTATCACCTATAAATTTGAAAATGGACTCATTCTGTGTATAAAATTAAAAGAAAATTGGTTAATATATTCATTGACAGATTTTCATGAGAATTGTCAGAGTGTTTAGTTTGTTGATTTTTTGTATCAATTACTTTTTATAGAGTGAACGTCTTTTATATATATATATATTTGAATATATTATACATTAGCTGCTTTTATTGAGCTTTCCATTCAGTGTTAACATGGGAAAATGTTTTTTAATAGCAGGGCCATGTCTGGGTCAATTTTTTTCATTCATAAATCATACTATAAAGTGAATGGGTAGAAGAAATTACCTTTTGGGGTTAAAAAAAATGTGTTAAAATGCATGCCACACATAATAAGAGTTATCACAGGACAGGATAGCTTGTCTATTGTGAGCATCGCCTATAGCCTTGTATTTCCAATGTTTATCCTATGTATTTGGACAGACAGTCCTCAGCAAACAGTATAGACCCTGATGAGATGCTGCAAGATGCGGCATCTCATCAGGGTCTTCACTGCTTGCCATTCATCCAGCTATTTTTAGAAACCACATTGGGTAGAAAATTGTACTGGTTCAAATGTTGTTACTTGTTAGGTAAGGGGTTGAGGTGTCCGAATATTTAGGGTAAATACCATAGAGAGTCAGTAGGAAAGTGCTCTTTCTAAAAAACTTTCAAGAGAATGAGACCTAATACTTGACCCCAAAGCTCCACCCCAGGACATGACCCTGGGAGTAGAAGTTTGCCCTTCTATACTAACTCTGGGAGTAGAAGTTTGCCCTTCTGTACTAATGAGGGGTGGTAGGGTGAGGCAAAGGTGATGGATATCTTTCGTCACTGGAGCATCCAACTAATATTGGCTTACAGTTGGCCTTGCAGCAGGTAAGGGTAGTTGGGGGTGGGGGATGTTATTATTTCCTCTGTTTCTACACTTACATTCATTTTCCTTTTTCTCTTTCTGCTCCTCACTTTTATCTCCTCTACTATCTCTTCTATCACTTTTTTCCCTTCCTCTGGATGACCCACAAAGGCCAGTGTTTGCTGAGATAAGAGCTTTTGAGAAAGTTTGTTATAATACTTTAATACTTTATAGCACAAGCCCAGCAAACCTCCTTGAGCCAAGGTTACTAAAAATAGCTCAATGGCATTTTCAGTGTTAGAGAGCTACCTGTGGTGACTCATTCTACTGGTCAGTGTAGCTTGTTCTATAAAGTATTAAGGGGAATGGGAACACCTGGCACATTTTTCCGCATTTTTTCAAAGTGAGACAACTTTCAGGACTTCCTGTAGGCTTTTCTATAAGTCCTGTTCCACTGAAAAATGGGTCTACCCTTAACCTCAGGAGAAAATTCTTTCCTTTAAGAGTTGACCCCTATTGATATGGGAGACAAAAATACTTTTGCAGGAGTTGCCTCCCCTGAAGGTGTTCCTATTCCCCTTAACCCTTTACCACTCAGGGATTTTGTGAATTTCGCTGATTTTCACAGGGTTGCATCTGACAGCAACTTCAACTAGCCATTGTTTCATAATGAATGGTCTGTTTTACACCAAACTTGATATGAATGTTCATTGAGCAGTAGCCGGCCTCGTTGGCTCAGTGGGATGCGCGTCTGACTGGTGAGCAGGAGGACGCGGGTTCGACTCCCGCCGGGGTCGGCAACATTCTTTCGTGGAGATTGGTCATGAAATCTTTTCTACGATCATTATCTCCCTTCCGCTGATTCAAGAAGGGCAGTTGTCAGTTTCTGGCAAAAGAATGTGCACTGTACTGGTTAACCGCTTACGTATAAGCCTGCCCAGGAAAGTGTGGATAGGTAAACTGACCGGCTCAAAAATGACCTAAATAGTGTTGACTGGGCCGTTAAACTCCAATACAAACAAACAAAATCATTGGGCAGTAGCCTTTCAAATGCAACCTTTCATGACTTGATCATTGTTGTCATGGTAATGAGGGGGCATCTCAAAGTTGGCAAGAAGTGTGATTTCACATGAATTTTTGACCAAATTTTTATCTTCACACAGCTGTCAAGGCAACAATTAAGGGGTTTGGCATTGGCCATTTTCACTGTTTGCAGCTTGTTTTATCAGCATCAATTTTGAGGCATTTTGACACCAGACACCCTCAGATATAAATTTTAGCGGCCGGTTGGGCCATACACCCAAAATTTGTGAGGGTGGTTGGGGGGGGGGGGGGGGGGGGGGGGGGGTTAACGCCCCCCTTCAATCAATCCAGAATATTTTTAGTGGGGAGGTGCGTGAAAAAACAGGTCATTTTTTAGGCCAACAAATCTTAAAGCAAACTTAACTATCCAGGGGTAGGAAATGCAGATTTCAGGTGATTCTGGGGCTTAAAATGG
The DNA here is from genome assembly GCA_963580285.1 of Lucinisca nassula. Classification (NCBI taxonomy): domain Eukaryota; kingdom Metazoa; phylum Mollusca; class Bivalvia; order Lucinida; family Lucinidae; genus Lucinisca; species Lucinisca nassula. Next base: position 72,819,747 of record OY757019.1, on the reverse strand, counting down.
GGGGTGGGGGTGCAGACACGTAAAATCATGTATCTGAGTGGGAAAGGGTTAAGTGTGACCTATATGTAATTCTTGACCTCTAAGCTCCACCCTAGGGCATGATTATGGGGACTGGTGTTATGGAGTAGAAGTTTTCTGTTTGTATGATTATATTCCAAATAAGAAAGGGCAGTGGCCAGTGGCAGCACTTAGTTGTAAAACTTTAAAGTGAATGTGGGGATCCTAGGATCGTCCCACAGGGCCTGACTTCACCTTATAATTCCAAGTAGGAAGAGGTTCTGGCCATTGATTGCTAAAATACGAAGTTTTTATAAAACCTGGCTGTAAAGCATTAAAATGCCATTCTGACATGTGACACCAAGAGGATATTGACTTCAAGGTCCCTGTACTTTGGAATAAGTGAATTAAAAACTGACTCATGAACTGTGCTGTGCTAGCTCAGAAAAATGTTTGGACCACAGCAAATTTTTGGACCACTTCTTTCAACTTTATCCCATAAAATGCCCATCACGACAATTGTCGTCTGCTTTGCCGTCTGCCAGTTACCTTAAGGGGAATGAATACACCTTCAGGGGGAGGCAAGCTTGATTTTCTCTGAAAAATGAGAACAAATAAATAAATAACCAGATATCCTCTGCATTGCAGTTTTGCTTGGTGATATAAGAAATAATTGTTGTCTAGATTGTATGGAATTTTGTCAATAAATCTGCTTGCTTACTGGTAAAAATTGATGAGTTTTAACTAGGAGTCTGAAATTAATGGCCATCTTCATCATAAAAGTTCAGAGAACAGTTAGTCAAATCTAATGATTATGTGACAACTTGAAATTTGAAAGGCAAATGCACTGATGTCCTTAGTGATCTCTAATTTGAAGAGTTCCTGCAGTAGAAAGCTAGTCATACTTTTTACCTTTCGGATCATCTGAAAATGTTGTCTCTGCATCTTCTTGCAAACCTTTCTGTGTGCAAAAAGGGTGAACCCTGATCAAATTGCTCCTGAGTCCACACTGTTTGCAACAAAAATGACTATGCGGGCAATTTTGGGGGTTAAAAAAAAGAAACTACACATAAACCTCTTTATAATGTTCCATATTACAGAATTAGGGACTTCCCAGCATTGACATAGTGTGCAGGCAGTGTGGTATCAGTGCCAATGCAACATCAGGTTGCCCATAATGTGTAGGCAATGTGATATCAGTGCCAATGCAACATCTGGTTGCACACAATGTGCAGGCAGTGCAGTATCAGTGCCAATGCAACATCGGGTTGCCCACAATGTGTAGGCAATGTGGTATCAGTGCCAATGCAACATCAGGTTGCCCATAATGTGCAGGCAGTGTGGTATCAGTGCCAATGCAACATCGGGTTGCCCATAATGTGCAGGCAGTGCGGTATCAGTGCCAATGCAACATCAGGTTGCCCATAATGTGTAGGCAATGTGATATCAGTGCCAATGCAACATCTGGTTGCACACAATGTGCAGGCAGTGTGGTATCAGTGCCAATGCAACATCAGGTTGCCCATAATGTGTAGGCAGTGTGGTGTCAGTGCCAATGCAACATCTGGTTGCACATAATGTGCAGGCAGTGCAGTATCAGTGCAAATGCAACATCAGGCTGCCCACAATGTGTAGGCAATGTGGTATCAGTGCCAATGCAACATCAGGTTGCCCATAATGTGCAGGCAGTGCGGTATCAGTGCAAATGCAACATCTGGTTGCACACAATGTGCAGGCAGTGTAGTATTAGTGCAAATGCAACATCAGGTTGCCCATAATGTGTAGGCAATGTGGTATCAGTGCCAATGCAACATCAGGTTGCCCATAATGTGCAGGCAGTGCGGTATCAGTGCCAATGCAACATCTGGTTGCCCATAATGTGCAGGCAGTGTGGTATCAGTGCCAATGCAACATCTGGTTGCCCATAATGTGTAGGCAGTGCGGTATCAGTGCCAATGCAACATCAGGTTGCACATAATGTGTAGGTGGTGTGATATCAGTGCCAATGCAACATCTGGTTGCCTACAATGTGCAGGCAGTGTGGTATCAGTGCCAATGCAACATCTGGTTGCCCATAATGTGCAGGCAGTGCGGTATCAGTGCCAATGCAATATCAGGTTGCCCATAATGTGTAGGCAATGTGATATCAGTGCCAATGCAACATCAGGTTGCCCATAATGTGTAGGCGGTGTGATATTAATGCCAATGCAACATCTGGTTGCACATACTGTGCGGGCAGTGTGGTATCAGTGTCATTGCAACATCAGGTTGCACACAATGTGTAGGCACTGTGGTATCAGTGTCAATGCAACATCAGATTGAATATAACATGTGGCAATGTGTAGACAATGCAATATCAGGTTGCATATAATGTCTAGGCAGTACGGTTTCAGTGCCAATGCAACATGATGTTGCACACAAAATGTAGGCAGTGTGGTATTAGTGCCAATGCAACATCAGGTTGCACCCAAAGTTTAGGTAGTGTGGTATCAGTGTCATTGCAACATCAGGTTACACATAATGTGTAGACAGTGTGATATTAGTACTGATGCAACATCAGGTTGCACACAAAAAGTGCACAGTGTGGTATCAGTGCCAATGCATCATGAGGCTGCACACAATGTGTATGCAGTGTGATATCAGTGTAAATGCAACGTCAGGTTGCATGCAATGTGTAGGCAGTTTTGTATCAGTGCCAGTGTAACATAAGGTTGCACACAAAATGTAAACAGTATGGTATCAGGGCCAATGCAACACCAGATTGCTCATAATGTATAGGCAGTGTGGTATCAGTGCCAATGTAACATCATGTTATACATAAAATGTAGGCAGTGTGGTATCAGTGCTGATGCAACATCAGGTTGCACACAATGTGAAGGCAGTGTGGTATTAGTGCCATTACAATATCCAGTTGCACACAATGTGTAAGCATTGTGGTAGCATTGCCAGTGCAACATCAGGTGGCACACAGAGTGTAGTATTAATACCAATGTAATATCGGGTAGCACACAGTGTGTAGGCAGTGGGGTATCATTGCTTATGCAACATCAGGTTTAACAAAGTGTGAAGGCAGTGGGGTATCAATGTCAATGCAACATCAGGTTGCATACAATGTGTAGGCAGTGTGGTATCAGTGCAAATGCAACATCAGTATGCACACTATGTATAGGCAGTCTGGTATTAGTGCCAATGCAACATCATGTTATACATAAAATGTAGGCAGTGTGATATCAGTGCTGATGCAACATCAGGTTGCACACAATGTGAAGGCAGTGTGGTATTAGCGCCATTGCAATATCGGGTTGCACACAATGTGTAAGCATTGTGGTATCATTGCCAATGCAACATCAGGTGGCACACAAAGTGTAGTATTAGTACCAATGTAATATCAGGTTGCACACAATGTGTAGGCAGTGGGGTATCATTGCTTATGCAACATCAGGTTTCACACAGTGTGTAGGCAGTGGGGTATCAATGTCAATGCAACGTCAGGTTGCAATCAAAGTGTACGCAGTGTGGTATCAATGCCAATGCAACATCAGGTTGCAAACAGTGGGTAGGCAGTGTATTATCAGGGCCATTGCAACATCAGGTTGCAGGTTGCACTTGATCTGAAGACAGTGTGATATCAGTATAAATATAGACAGTGTGTTGTCTTTGCGGTTGCAATATCAGGTTGCGCATACTGTGTAGGCAGTGGGGTATCAGTCCAAATGCAGCATCATTGTTGTGCACAATGTGTAGGCAGTGTGATATAATTGCCAATGCAACATAATGTTGCACACAATGTATAGGCTGTGTTGTATCAGGGCAATGTGGTATTAGTGCCAGTGCAACATCAGGTTGCACATAATCTGTAGGCAGTGTAGTATCAGTGGCACTGCAACATAAGGTTGCACTTAATGTATAGGCAGTGTGGTATCAGTGCCATTGCAACATCAAGTTGTACATAATGTGTTGGAAGTGTGATATCAATGCCAATGCAACTTCAGGTTGCATGCATGCAATGTGTAGGTTGTTAGGTATTTGTGCCAATGCGACATCAGGTTGCACACAAAGTGTAGGTGGTGTGGAATCAGTGCCAATGAAACACAAGGTTGCACACAATGTGTTGGTAGTGTGGTATCAATGCTAATACTACATCAGGTTGCACACAATGTGTAGGCAGTGTGGTATCAGTTCTGATGCAACATTAGGTTGCACATAATGTGTAGGCAGTGTGGTATCAGTGCCAATGCAACATCAGGTTGCACATAATGGGTAGGCATTGTAGTATCAATGTCAATTGAACATCAGGTGAGGTTGCACTTAATGTGTAGGCACTGCAAAATCAGTGCGGATGCAACATCCATTTGTACACAATATGTAGGCAGTGTGGTAGCAGTGCCATAGCAATATCAGGTTTTACATAATGTGTAGGCAATATGGTATCAGTGTCAATGCAACATCAGGTTGCAGATAATGTGTAGGCAGTGTGGTATCAATGTCAGTGCAACATCTTGTTGCACATAATGTGCAGTTAGTGTGGTGTCAGTGCTGATGCAAGGTTGCACATAATGTATAGGCAGTGTGGTATAGGTTACCCCCCCACCTATAGGGGCTTGAAATATATGGGCTGCATGAAGCTTCCACGCAGAGCTGAATCCGGCCCGCACACTAGTACTGGTAAACCGCTTAGAGGACCTAAGCCTGTCCAGGAACTGCGGTGCGAGGCAGACCGTCCATGCTAATAAACCTTATTGGTTTCATTGGACGACAGGGCTTGAGATATCATTTCATCTCATTGTCGGATAAAAGTCCCACAAAATTGGAAGCAACGTCTCTAAAATGACCTTTATAGTGTTGACGGGGACGTTAAACCTCAAATCAAACAAAAGTGTGGTATAAGTGAAAATGCAACATCAGGTTGTACAAATCATGTAGACAGTGTTGTATCGGTGCCAATGCAACATCAGGTTACACACATTTTGTAGGCAAATTGTGGTATCAGTTCCAGTGCAACATCAGGTTGCTCACAATGTGCAGGTAGTGTGCTATCAGTACCAATGCAACATAAGGTTACACACAATGTGTAGGCAATGTGGTATCAGTGCAAGTGCAACATCAGTATGCACACAATGTGTTGGCAGTGTAGTTTCAGTGCCATTATAACACCAGGTTGCTCACAATGTGTAGGCAGTGTGGTATCAGTGCTGATGGAACATCAGATTGCAAGGGATGTGTAGGTAGTGTGGTATAGGTGATAATTCAACACCAGGTTGCACACAATGTGTAGGCAGTATGGTATCAATGCCAATGCAACATCACATTGTACACAATGTGAAGGCAGTGTTGCATCAGTGCCAGTGCAAGATCATGTTGCACACAATGTGCAAGCAGTGTGGTATCAGTGCCAATGCAACATCATGTTGCACACAATGTGTAGGCAGTGTGGTATCAATATCAGTACAATATCAGGTTTTAATGACGTTGATGCTACATTGCACACAGTGACATATGGCATCAGCATAATAATGTTGCATATGGACAATTTGGCAAAAATGCTGTACATTGAATAAGTTGGAAGTAATTTTAAGAAAAAGTTAAGTGATGGTATTATTAAGTTTGTGTATATGGCCAATACTTTAGTGCATGCATAAGATTTTCAGGGTATGCCAACATATTGCTTATAAGCTAGGCATAAGTTAGATGAATGTGGCAGGTAAGTCATTAATACATCAAAATATGTCCACAACCAGCTGTGTTACATGTAACATTTCTAACCTTCCAACTTTAATATCTGAACTTAATAAAAGTATATTGGTATATTCAGCTTTGTGTATACACACATGCTTAGAACCCTCTGAAAGTACATATCTGCCAGCATTTTGGGGATGGCCTCTTTAGCCATCTGATCACGATCATACTGTTTGTCATTCTGTTTGCAGATTTCAATAATCAAGTAATTTGATTGGTTGATAGTCAGAAATAGGTGTGGCAAAATAATTTTATTCAGCGGAACAAGGGTTAGAAGGGAGAAAATTCTGGAAGTATGATAGAATACACAAACACATGCACACACACCACACACTCCTACAACATCAACAAAAACATGACTACAAAAACGTGATGTAATTGTAAACACTTAACTTGGGATGCCTTTGACAGAAAGTTGTGAAAAAATAGATGTTGATTTATGAGACATATCATATAATGTGTTGGAGGTATTTTGTACCTCATCTGTCTTTATTATCACCTGATACAACTGAAAAATACAACTTTAGACATTACTTAAATCAGTCTGTGTATATACCCCACCCCCTCCTTCCCTCTCTGCTAAAAGGTGCTGTCATCCACCCATAATGGAAATCCCTATGTTGCTTAGTAAACACACATATCAGATTGTGCAGATGCACAGTCTGATCTGTGTGTTTACTGAGCTTAGGTGCTCAAAGACATGTTTAACTTGACATTCTAGTCTGACATTCTCTTCTCATTGATATACAAAACAGTTTATTATAAAAATATATAACTTCATTATTTATGAATATAACAAATGATGAAAAAAGAAAAGATTCATGGCATGTCGTTAACTCAGCATCTGAACATGATTATATAATTGTCAGAATATAGTGAAAAATAAGTCACAAAATAGGGTTTTGCTAACACTACATGATTAACACAGATTATGCTTACATATTGTCTTTCTTTGGAATGCCAAAAAATAACATATGATAGTACATAAAATAGAGAATTGATGGGATTCAGGACCATTTTGTATGTATAGAATGAGACCATTTCCCCAGCTTATTCTCAGAGACAATTGATCCATTATTGTAGTAAGTGCTTTGATTTTTTCTCAGTTAACATTGAATATCTGACATTTTATTTACAGGCCTCACACAAATAAGAAACAACAGATCAAATAAAAGTTTCCCATGCCACCCATGCCAATAGCACGTACCAAGAAAAATTGGTAAAGGAAATTCTTCTTGCAACTTAAGTTTTGGTTTTTAGCTCACCTGAGCATGAAGTGCCCAAGGTGAGCTTTTGTGGTCTCCATCTGTCCATCCATCTGTCTGTCCGTCGGTCAACAATTTCTTCAAGTAACATCTCCTCCGAATCCACAGTGCCAATTTTAAAATAACTTCACAGGAATATTCCTTGGATGACCCTCTACCAAAATTGCTAAAATGGTTCCGCTCCTCTGAACAAAATGGCCACCTGAGCTAAATATAGAAAAACCTTTGAATGGTATCATCTCGTAGGCTAATGGTCAGATTTCAAAATAATTTCACAGGAATATTGCTTGGGAGGCCCTCTATCAAAAGTGCTAAAATGTTTTTGCTCTGCTGAACAAAATGGCAACCAGAGCTAAAAATTGAAAACCTTTAAACAACATTTCCTCCTAGCATAATGGTCCGATTTCAAAATACATTTGGTAATTTCACAGGAATGTTCCTTTGGTGACCTTCTGCCAGAATTGCTGAAATGGTTCTGCTCTGCTGAACAAAATGGCCACCAGAGCTAAAACTAGAAAAACCTTAAAAAAACATTTAAACAACATCTATTCTTAGGCTAATGGTCAGATTTCAAAATAATTTCACAGGAATGTTCCTTTGGAGACCCTCCACTAAAACTGATAAAATGTTCTGCACCGCTGAACAAAATGGCCACCGGAGCTAAAAATAGGAAAAAAAAACCTTTAAATGATATCTTTTCCTAGGCTAATGTCTGATTTCAAAATAATTTCACACGAATGCTCCTTGTGTAACCCTCTACCAAAATATGCTAAAATGGTTCTGCTCCACTGAACAAAATGGCCACCAGAGCTAAAAACATTCAAACGACATCTCCTAGGCTAATGGTCCAATTTCAAAATAATTTCACAGGAATGTTCCTTAGGTGACTCTCTACCAGAATTGCTAAAAACGGTTCTGCTCTGCTGAACAAAATGGTTGCCAGAGCTAAAATACAAAAAAACTTTAAATGACATCTTTTCCTAGGCTAATGGTTTGATTTCAAAAGAATTTCACAGAAATGATCCTTTGGTGACCCTCTTCCAGAATTGGTAAAATAGTTCCACTTTGCTGAACAAAATGGCCACCGTAGTTTAAAATAGAAAAACCTTAGTAAAACATTTAAACAACATCTATTCTTAGGCTAATGGTCAGATTTCTAAATAATTTCACAGGAATGTTCCTTTGGAGACCCACCACTAAAACTGATAAAATGTTCTGCACCGCTGAACAAAATGGCCACCAGAGCTAAAAATAGAAAAAAAAACCTTTAAATGATATCTTTTCCTAGGCTAATGGTCTGATTTCAAAATAATTTCACACGAATGCTCCTTGTGTAACCCTCTACCAAAATATGCTAAAATGGTTCTGCTCCACTGAACAAAATGGCCACAAGAGCTAAAAACAGAAAAAAAAACTTTCAAACGACATCTCAAAGACTAATAACAATTCCACAGGAATGTGCCTTGGGTGACCCTCTACCATAATTGCAAAACTGGTTCTGCTCTGCTGAACAAAATGGTCGCCAGAGCTAAAAATAGAAAAAAAAAAAAAAAAAACACTTTAAATGACATCTTCTCCTAGGCTAATGGTCTGATTTCAAAATAATTTAACAGAAATGATCCTCTGGTGACCCTGTTCCAGAATTGTTAAAATAGTTCCACGTTGCTGAACAAAATAGCCACCATAGTTTAAAATAGAAAAAAACTTTTAAGGACATATCTGCCTAGGTTAATAATCCAGTTTCAAAATTATTTCATAGAAATATGTTCCTTTGTTGACCCTCTGCCAATAGTAGTAAAATGGTTCCACTTCACTCAAGAAAGTGGCTGTCAGAGCTTAAAATAGAAAACCTCTAAATGACATATCCTCGTAGGTCAATGGCGCAGTTTCAAACCCAATTCACAGAAATGTTTCTTTTATTTTTGTACCAAAATTGATTAAACTGTATGGCTCAGCTAAGGTCTGTTCCATTAAATCATCTCATCTCAGTATTGTACTGATGATTGCTTGAATTGCCGAAATGGGTTTGCTCTGCTGAACAAAATGTCCATATGTCTGTAGAGGTAAAGATAGAAAAATCTTCAAAGAATATCAGTTTCAAAATAATTTGACAGAAATTTCCTTGGGTGACCCCTCTACCAAAAGTGCATAAGTGATTCTGCTCCTCTATGCAAAATGGCTGTCAGAGCTAAATATAGAAAACCTGTAAACAGCAATGTTAGTACATCATAATGCTGGTAAGTGATCTCTAGGTCTATCATATGGACCTCTTGTTGTTTCGATTACTGGGAGGTTTTTTTTTACTGTCCCAAGTTTTCAGAGTGTTCATGGAAAATGTCTGCTCCTCACTTCTCAGAGGGAGCTACTCTGAAACAAAAGGATTTGCTACTTGTGGGAGCAAATCCTGTTCCTTTTCCTTTTAAGAAGCTTCTTTTCTGTAAGAGTAGCTCCCTGTTTCACTGTAGGGATTGAATTTTTTTTGGCACAAATTCTATTCACCTGTAGAGGAGAGGATCAGTTCCATTTTCACACCGGCCACCTTGGACATAAAAAAAGCATAACAGTGGCAACAAACTCTATGGGCCACTGAGAAGGCTATTACTTTAGTTATCCAAAACTCTTACTTCACAACTTCATGGGATTGTTAGCTATCTTTGTAAGAAATTGATATAGTTTTATGTCAGTGATAATTCCATCAATCTGTGGTCTTTGCTGGATATCTTGGGTATATCATGATTTGCCAGCCTCCTGGTAAGAGATCAGATATTGACAGCATTGTTGTAATAAGTAGGATCAGATTTATGATCTGCACTGTGGTGGTCATTGACTTCTGTTTTTCAGCCCATTTTATACAATGGAAAATTGAAACCTCAAAATATGACTTTCTGGCAATCAGTCCATTGCAAAAAGTACAGCCAGTCTCAAAAATAATTCTAAATAGCTCAACCAGTGACACCCCTAATTTTATTCAATTCATAATGGGCTTAAGTGATAGATCTTAACCCATTTCAGACTGGAAACCCCTAAACTGGTACCGTGGCAAACAGTACAGGCCCAGATCAGACATTGCAAAATGCGGCGTCTGATCAGGGCCTAGCCCACACTGTTTGTAAAAGTTAAGCCATTTTCCTGATAAATACTATTGAAATAACCTGGCACCCCTAAATTTCGAAACGGACTCCTGCCATATATAAGGAGGAAGATTCCCTTTGGTACAAAAAGGGTTAAAAGATAACATTTTTGCCTGTATTCAATGCAGAAATGGATTTTCTTTTCTTTTTTTTATTATGATTCATGCCTTTTCAAGAATATTTTACTTGTTTGAGCTAAAGAGCCCCCAGGAAAACCACCTGATCATTGACATGTGAGGCCCAGCTCTGAGGAGCATACATTACGAAAACACGCCTGTTCAAATATACTGAAAATTTAACCTCCTAAAACGAAAATATTCAGATAAAAATTCTAATATTTTTCTTATTTCTGCTCAACACATAGATTGTAGGTACTCGTTAGAACGTTGAGGCGGTTCTAACGAGTACCCACAATCTATGTATACCCCAGGTTTGTGGGGTCAAAATTATTTCGGCTCATTTTCCTGATGTATTTTTGTCCGCAAGTAATTCATAATGTCCAAAAGCAGAAGTGATAAAATTGCTTTCTTCATTTGATGGACTAAACTTCATGCACCTGTGGGCCCAGTGATTGTGAGTAGACCTTCCACCCACCAATGGAGGCCCGCCCCCGCCCATAGGGGCTTGAAAAATATATATGGGCTGCACGATGCTTCCACGCAGAGCTGAATTCAGCCCGCACACTAGTACTGGTAAACCGCTTAGAGGATCTAAGCCTGTCCAGGAACCGCGGTGCGAGGCGGACCGTCCATGCTAATAAACCCTATTGGTTTCATTGGGCGACAGGTCTTGAGATGTCATTTCATCTCAATGTCGGGTAAAAGTCCCACAAAATTGGAAGCAACGTCTCCAAAATGACCTTTAAAGTGTTGACGGGGACGTTAAACATCAAATCAAACCAAAAAAAAAACACCAATGGAGGAGAAGCCTCCGTGGTGTAGTAGTTACGCTACTTGCCTTGTAAACCAGGGATCGCAGGATCGATCCCGGGCTTCTCCAGACTTTCGGATGAGTCTTAAAACCGAGGTCCCATCTCCGTATGACCTTAGCTGTTGGTGGGACGTAAAACTCAAACACTCTCTCTCTCCACCAATGGAGGCCAATTTGCATAACGTTTTGTACCCTTTGAAAGACTTAGTACAAGAATATATTATTTCTACCCTTCAAAAGTAGTAGCCATAGATCTTCTGTATAGAAATGAGGCAACCACTTCAAATATTTCTGAGATTTATGTGTCTGTAACATTGCCTTAGAATCCATTTACTTTAACCCGTATTCTGCTGAATTGCCCTTGCCCATCGGGGCTTTAAGAAATAGATGGGCTGCATGATGCTTCCACGCAGAGCTGAAACCGACCGCACATGAGTACTGATAAACCGCAATGAGGATCTAAGCCTGCCCAGGCAAAGCGGTGCGAGTCGGCCCGTCCATGCTTATAAACCCTATTGGTTTCATTGGTCGACAGGGCTTGGGATGTCATTTTATCGCAATGCGGGGTACAAGTTCCACAAAATTGGAAGCAACATCTCCAAAATGACCTATACAGTGTTGATGGGGATGTTAATCTTCATATCAAGCAAACAAATTCTGCTGAATATTTGAATTAGCCACACTCATTTCTGACTATCAGCCAATCAGATTACATAATATTTTTTTTTCATTTAAATTCACAAACTGAATGACAAAGAGTGTAGATCCTGATCAGATGGCTTCTTCAGAAGCCATCAGATCTGGAATTACACTGTTTGCAAAGGTAGGGGTTGTCAATTTAGGGTTAAAATCCGCAGGATCTAAAAAGAATAAAAAAACACTGATTTCACTGATGCAATTGTCTCTGAGTGTAGGCTGGAAAATGGTCCTGAACTGGAACTCTTTCGTTTAACTGGTAGATTCCTGCACTTTCAGCTATTTCATGTAAACCATGATCAGATGCCACTTTTGGCATAATCTGATCTGGATCTTAACTGTTTGCCAATGACCCAGTACACCAGACCAGTCCAGATTTTACATTACACAGTGCTCTGACCTCAGGAAGAACAATAGCCATGCTAGAAATAACTGTTACCTCGATTTTGTACATGGTCAGGGTAATCATGTGGACAATAGCAGGCAGGAAGCTTCTGTAGTTAGTAACTTTTGGTTGACTGATAAACATTCAACCCAATAATTAGCTCCTGAAGAGAAAAGTCTTTCATTTCAAAGTGGACTGGCACGTTTTTTTCCATGTCCTTTGTTACATATAAAATTTGGCCGAAAATATCTCACAGTTCTACTTAAGTTATGAAACGCCAAAATTTTGCTGTGACAACCCTTCTGGTTTGTCATAACATGATCAGCTGCTGTATTTTCCATCAGAAGGGCACATCGTACTTAACCCTTGTCCTGCTGAATAGTAAAATATTCCATACCAACTTCTGAATATCAGCCAATCAAATTACTTTATGCAAATTATTGGCTTCTTCAGAAGCCATCTGATCTGGATCTACATTGTTTGAATGATGAGACATATCTGGGCTCAGCAGGACAAGGGTTAAGACATTTCATCCTATCCGCAGTGAGACAGAACATGCTTTAAACATTACAGAAATAACATGACTTGACAGTCTGGAGCTTTAAACATTAAGAGGAACATGTTTTAAACCCACTTTTATAAAAATGTTGACTTTTAATGTTCCCAAAAGTAGCTGTATAAAATTAATGATGGCAAGTAATTGGCCCTTAAAATGGTGTAAATTGCCTGAATTGGTATCATTTTATGACATAATCGACAGTAATGATAAAATACGAGACATTTAAAATTGCCTTATTGGCAGGAACATACACAGACATAATCATTAGATTGCTTATAACAATAGGATCTGCGCCATATTGCATAAAAGTGCAATAAACAGTTTTGCTGTTCTTAACCCATTTAGTACCAGAAACCCCAAAACGGGTACCCTGGCAAACATTGCAGGCCAAGATCAGACGCCACAGAAAGCGGCGTCTGATCAGGGCCTCCACTGTTTGCTAAAAGTTCTGCCATTTTCCTAATCAATTTTGAAGAAAACACAACCTGACACCCCTTAATTTTGAAATGGACTCGTGCTGTATATAAGGAGGAAGATTCCATTTAGTTCAAAAGGAAAAACGCGGATTACAGCTCCACTGATCCTGGACGAAGGATCAAGGGTGGACGTAAAAACACACGACACTAAAACAAAAAAAAAACTCTTACTGCCTTATTATGGACCCCAGCACCATTGCGAAAATCCGTGTGTTGCAGTGGAACGCCCGTAGTCTGTCTGGCAGGGAAAATGGAACAAAACTCGGGGCTTTAGGGAATTATCTAGAAACTTTAGGCTACACACCGGAGGTAATAGCTATCCAAGAAACTTTCTCAAAAAAAGATAGTAAACCAACAAAAATTCCAGGATACAAAACTCCGGTCAGTTTCAGTAGGGAAAAGGGGGAGCGCGGGGGAGGGCTAGCCACCTTTATCAAAACAGGATTAGATTCGGAAGAAATCAAATTTAGACACACAAAAAAAGAAATAGAGGTGGTGATCGTCAGAATTTTTGGACAAAAAGAAAACATAGACATAGTAAACTTCTATGCACCACCTAAAGCAGTAGTAACGTCTGACGATTATGATGAAATTTACAAAAAATTAGGGAAAAAATCAATTTTTCTAGGGGATTTCATTGGCAGACACGAACTATGGGAGACAAACCACAATCCCACATAATATATGAAAAAGGACGAGGCCTAGAACTGGTCGATTTCATAAACAGCACTGATTACGAAATCCTTAATACGGGGTGTGGCACACGACTCAACGTCGAGCGCGGTAGCACGAGCGCCATAGACTTAACACTGGTTAGCGCATCACTATGCCAATCTAGTGAGTGGCAAGTGGGAGACGACACGATGGGAAGCGACCACTTCCCCATCCTAACGTCGCTCAACTTCACTCACAAATGCGTAACGCAACGGCCTGCCCGACGTTGGAATTTAGACAAAGCAGACTGGGACCTCTTTAGGCAGAAACTTAAACACATCAACATATCCCTCGAAGGCACGAATATCGATAAAAACAATGAAGATTTTGTTTCGGAAATAATGGCGGCATGTGAAAAATCAATACCAAAAACACAACCAAAAAATAAGCAAAAAAACACCTTACCATGGTGGGATGAAAATTGTAGCAAGGCAGTCAAAAAGAAAAACAAAATATATTATAAATATAGGAAAAACAAAACAGCCGCCCTTTTGGAGGAATATAGACGTGTAAGAGAGGAAACAAAATATATTTTAACACAAACAAAACAACAAGCCTGGAGGGATTTTGTATCCACCCTAACATACAAAACAAATGCTAAGAAAATTTGGGACACAATAAAAAGGTTTAATGGAAAACCCCTAAAGCCGGTAGAGGTTCTAAAACAAGGAAACAACAGATTTCATGAAAACGAAGAAAAAGTAGAAATCTTAGCACAACACTACCGGAAAGTCTGCAGTAATGAAAATTTAGACCCAAACTTTAGGCGCATTAGGGAAACGCAGGACCCAATGATTGAGCAGGCCGTTCAGGACGCTGATCGCGCTGGCCAGTGCCGTGCATACAATGCGAACTTCTCCCACAGGGAGCTGCAAAGCGCGCTAAATAAGAAAAAGAGCACCGCCCCCGGGGCCGACACCGTTCACTACGACATGTTAAAAAATCTACCAGAAAAGGGAAAAAATCAGCTGCTCGCATTAATAAACAAATCTTGGAACGAGGTGACCCTCCCTACACAATGGAAGGAGAGTACCATCGTTCCAATATTAAAACCGGACAAGGACCCCCATGAGCCGAAATCGTATAGGCCGATTTCACTCACATCAACTATATGTAAAATCATGGAAACCATGGTAGCATCTAGACTTACAGCACACATTGAGAAAAATAAACTCTTAGCAGACGAACAATCAGGTTTTAGGAAACATAGATCTACCATCCGAAAGGCAAATTTAATCAAACACTCACTGGTAGCGGTTTTCTTGGATTGAGAAAAAGCTTTCGACCTACTCTGGACTAGGGGGGTCCTTCTAAAACTAAACAAATTCGGAATTCATGGAAAAATGTTAACCTGGATCAGAGACTTTTTGACTGATAGAAAAATGAACGTAAAAATAGGTAACGATGTATCCGGTTTTTATGAATGCGAGAATGGTTCCCCCCAGGGGTCGGTGCTATCTCCTATCCTCTTCAACCTACTAATGAACACACTGCAGGAAACACTTCACGCATTACCGCTGGAAATATCCATGTTCGCAGATGACGGCTTAGTATGGAAAACTGCGAGAAAACCAAAAAGTGCCATTCCTGCACTACAAAAAGCGCTACATGCCATACATGATTGGGCTACAAACTGGGGTTTCAAATTATCAACTGAAAAAACAACAGTGGTGGTTTTCAATAGAAATTTCGCAGACACAAAGGGCATGCCCAGGCTGGCATATGACGGGCAGGAAATAAAGTACGCCAGTCATGCCAGATTCCTGGGCATGTACTTTGATAGCAATCTAACATGGAGACTGCACATTGAAAATCTGGTGTCCAGGTCCCAGCGGGACCTAAATGTGCTCAGGGCGGTCTCTGGGGCAAACTTTGGAGCAGACAAGAAAACCCTGATCAAAATGTACACAGCACTCATAAGAAGCAAAATTGATTATGGCTGCCAAGCATACGAGTCTGCGGCGCCATCACACCTGAAAAAACTAGATAGCATACAGGCCGCAGCCCTCAGAATCGCTACTGGGGCATACAGGGGAACGCGGAACCTGGACCTGGAGATTGAATGCAGCATCATGCCCCTGCACCTGCGGAGGGATGAACTGCAGCTCAAGTACTGGGCCCGCTCAAGCAGTCTTAGGGAAAGTCTCCCCATAAACCAAATGATCGCCGACACGCCCAATCATGTTAAAAGAGATAGGTTAAGAGGAAAGATCCCCTATATTATCAAAGTCCAGGACCTAATTAAAAACCATGACCTCGAACAGGTCAAAACAGCAGAAAAAACATATCCGGAAGTTTTTAATTTAAGAAGCCTACGCGCAAAAACAACACTAACGGGTGTCATAAAGAAAACTGAAACAACACAGAAAAAATGCAATGAGATCGCAGAATCACACATCAATGAAAACTATAAGCAAGCGCTTAAAATTTTCACTGATGGAAGCAAAGATGCTGAAAAAAAAGAAACTGGGTGCGCTTTCACAATACCAGAATTAAATTTCGACCAAAAATTCAAACTTAACCAGCACCTCACAGTCTACTCTGCAGAACTTATAGCCATACAGAAAGCTTTGGAATGGATACAGGAAGAAAAACCCGATAGTGTTGTTATACTAACGGACTCATTAAGCTCAGTACAAAGCATAAACTCTGGAAACAGCACTACAAGACCGGATATACTGCAGGACATTCATGTCCTAATACACAAAATACTAAAACAAGGCATCACCCTGAACATAGATTGGATCCCCTCCCACTGCAACGTGCAGGGGAATGAGCGCGCAGACACGCTGGCCAAAGAAGCTCTGACCCGGGGGAAGGAACTTGACTACCTCCCCACTCCACAAGAAGTCTACACAATCATTAAGGCTAGCATCAAAAAGGAATGGGCGCGCATATGGCAGGGACAACACGGATTCAGACACTCGATCTGCCAGTCCTTGACCCCGAAAATAGTTCAATACAGCGACAGCCGAAAGCTCGATCGCATATATACACGACTAAGACTTGGGGTCAACGGACTAAATGCACACAACATCTTCTATAACGCGGCCGATCCATTATGCGGGCACTGTGGCGGGGTGGAGAGTGTTCAACACTACCTCGCAGAGTGCCCCGCACACGGCCCCGCTAGGAGGGAACTAAAGGGAGAACTGACAGCACTAGGATACAAAGGGGAGATAAACGCGATTTCTTTGCTCAATCTAATGTCACAGGAAATGAGGGACGCGGTTTTCAATTTCTTTGAGAAAACAAACTACCTGGACAAAATATAGGGGAAAGCTAAGGGCGCAGACTAAATTTATTGCACTGTTACGAGAGACACACCCCGTACGAGGTTACACACTAACATGCCTGAAACCAAAACCGTTTCAGACCCGATTTCAGAAACAATAAATGATTTAACCGCACCTGAGACGCTACCAACCAAAAAGGAGCGTAGTGATCAAAGGGCGGCCGTCTCACGGCGAAAAGGGGAACAAAGTCAGCGGTAGGCACTGTGGTTTGCGGCCTCGGCTTTGCACTTAGGAGTGCCTAATGGTGACAGCGATCCCTGGATCACTGTGAGAAGACCAATAACAGAACGGGGAATGGACCCACCACAAGGAAATTCCATAGCCCCGACCCACCCATTCAAAGGAGTGTGGCAAGCGAGAGGTTAAGACAAGGTGTAGCGTTGTGGTTGCGGCCCACTGGCTTTGCACTTATGAGCGCTGCACCAAAATCCTAGCTGATCGGGAGCCACACTGCCCGAAATAGGATCACACGAGAACACGCCGGAACTTGGCATGGATCCACCACAAGGAAAATCCATCGCCCGGCCTCTCCGGAGGGGGGAAGGCAAACGGGAAATCAGGACGAGATGTAACGCTGGGGTTTGCGGTCTTAGGACTTTGGCACTGAGCAGCGTTGCGTCAAAATCCTGGCTGATCGAGAGCCACACAACCCAAAGGAGAACGGCACACCAACACACTAGCAAACAAAAGCTCTCCTTCAGGAATGCACATAGATTAGTGGGACAGAAATAAGAAACAATAGGCCTTATCACATCTCTTTGTTTTTCTTTTTTTCGCTTTCGAATAAAGGATGTACATTATAAGGTTACCCAAACGGAATGATCTGGGGGCCACAAAAGGACCCTTTTATAAACAACTGACTAGCAGAAAAATCACAGGAAGGCTCTCTCTAAGCACACATGGTATTGCTTCTGTCCCTCCCTTGATAAATGAATACGGTCCCTATAATAGTGCCTGTGGAGGCGGCCATCGCTGTCCCAACTTTGCCTTCGGAAAATATGAAACGCGGTCCCACAAGTCAACACCATAGCTCACCACGCGCATACCACCATGGCCGAAAAACCGAACCTCGCCTGGTACATCAAACAGCCCTCGGAACTGCCCTTGTCGTTTAACATAAGAATCACCAAAAAACAGCAAATCGCGCCATGACCGTAATTAAAACGGACGGTCAAGACGACTATATATTTATACAGATAAGGGAAATAAACTAACTAACTAGGGCATGACTTAGCGCGACCCTGAAGGAGGGCATCAACACACAACCACCCACGCAAAACTAAAACAACATACATCCACCCACGCAATGCTAAATTAGGTAGATAAAGGGATAGTTGTAGAATAGTTGTAGAGTAGGAATCCCGTAGAGAGGATAGTATAGGAATAGAGAGATCAAAGACCTGGAGATAGAAGAAGAAGAAGAAGAGTTTATTTCCCAAAAAGCGATTTCAAACATTGTTAACTGTAAATATGACACATAAAAACAAGATCGCATAGGAGTGCTCGACTGCGCACATGCGCAGGCGGACGCTTGTATGCGACCTACATGATTATATGAATTTGTTCTAACTGCATTGCTAACGAGATCGGAAGCCCCCGCCCATAGGGGCTTGAAGAAATATATGGGCTGCATGATGCTTCCACGCAGAGCTGAATCCGGCCCGCTCACTAGTACTGGTAAACCGCCTAGAGGATCTAAGCCTGTCCAGGAACCGCGGTGCGAGGCGGACCGTCCATGCTAATAAACCCTATTGGTTTCATTGGGCGACAGGGCTTGAGATGTCATTTCATCTCAATGTCGGGTAAAAGTCCCACAAAATTGGAAGCAACGTCTCCAAAATGTTGTTGACGGGGACGTTGAACCTCAAATCATACAAACAAATTAACGAGATCGGCACACGATATCTCGGGCCCTCAAACGACTAGGTAGGAATACAATTCCTCCTATGGTGCCTTTCTTCACGTTGGATGCGAAAATGACATGTAAACATGGCGACTCAGAATGACCCACTTACGGTCCCACAGAATATGACATCCTACGTGGAGGAGGGCACCACATTTTCCTAACCTTAACAAAAAATGCAGAAGAGGGGATTGACCTACTTCCACATCCTCCTCGATAGAGTCACCCACAAACTAAAATAAACACGAACTTGGGCCCGAGACGGCGGAGGCCGTCACACTATACTATATATAGTATGTACAGAATAAACAAAAATCACAAAATATAATCTACAAGCACAACCTTGCAGGTACCAAAACTTTCCTAACCAGCATAAGAGAGCGGGTGGGCTTGCCCCAAAACGGACAACACCATCTTTAAAGCACAAGAAAAACAAACACGACAGGTCCATGGCGGGGTGAGCACATCCGCCCGCATATATACTCAATAAGCTGGTAGAGCAAATAATGTAAAAATGTACATACGTTACAAAAATATGCCAAAATCAAACAAAAAAAAATAAAAAACAAAAATACCAATATCAAAATTGATACAAAAAGCGTAGACGACATCCATAGACATGGTGCTGGCGTGAGGGTGTAGATGCGGCTGAAGCTACAAGCTAGAAGAAAGAAATGGATGGACTCTACAATTGTGTGGTGCAAATAAGCACCACAAAATGGCTAAAAAACTTTGTCTCGAATCCCCTGATTGAATATAAGGTGCATAACACGTAACATGGAAACGTGTATAGTGTGTGTGTGTGTGTGAATTCGGGTTTAACGTCGCTTTCAACAATTTTTCAGTCATATCACGACGGTGTCTGGTTGCGACAGGGAGCTCAATGCTCACGTTTATAGTGCTGCCTCACTGAAGTATCATGTCCCAGACACATTACATGATACCACACCCAGTCACATTATCCTGACACTGGATCGACCAGTCCTAGCTCTACCCCGTAAATCCGAGTGCCAAGCGAAGAGCAGCTAGTACCATTTTTAACGACTTTGGTATGTCGCGGCCCGGGATCGAACCCGAGACCTCCCGTTCCCCGGAGCGGACACTCTACCAACTGAGCTATCGGGGCCGGTGGAAACGTGTATAGCAATCTTTAGAAACGTCTTCCAAATCGCAATGAAACTTTCAAACAAAATTAACTGCTGAACGATCCCCTTAATGAAAAGTTCAAACTCGGAGCCTACCCTTTTACACAAAACAACCCACACCCCTTTGCGGCAAACCGCAAAAACCCAAGGCACAGCACTGCTATAACTTAAACGCAGTGCAATCACGTAGCCAAACCTTTAGAATGGAGTTCCAAATTACTACAACTAAACTATGTTGCACAAAAACAAAGGCTCACATTGGAACTGTGCAACATATCCACAGCCCTTGAAATATGAAGCACGCCTAGCCCAGAAACTCCTACATTTAAAGATGCCCTTTAGCGACAGGACACATGCACTCCT
The DNA here is from genome assembly GCA_963580285.1 of Lucinisca nassula. Classification (NCBI taxonomy): domain Eukaryota; kingdom Metazoa; phylum Mollusca; class Bivalvia; order Lucinida; family Lucinidae; genus Lucinisca; species Lucinisca nassula. The sequence goes on along the minus strand of OY757019.1, from coordinate 72,799,151 downwards.
GAAGCAAATGGGAAGACAAAATATAAGCCCCACCAAGACCTGGAAAGGTCACGGCACCGTTTCACAAACCTCTCAGGACGGAGCTCGGCGATTGGCTACAGGTACAAGGGGATGCCCGTGGGCTCAGAGACACCTGAGACGTGAGACGACAAACATGGACGGACGGGGCTGGAGCCGAGCGATGGTCTCCCTGTTCACTGGCAACGGGGAATAGGGGTACCACCGAACGGCTACGGTGTAGTGCCAGCATGGATTCGTTCCCTGGGACCCCACCAGCTGACGACCCGCGACACGGGGAAACTGGAAAACAACAACAACAATTTAGTTCAAAAAAGAGAAAAACGACAGATGGGAATGGAGTTATCAATGAATCTGAGTTACCATGTTTACCCTTAATATACAGACACTCAACTCCTTACCATACTTGTTCATTGTTTGTATTGAGTTTTCACATCCTCATAATAGGCCCCCGCCTAGCGGGGCTTGGAGAAAAAGATTGGGCTGCATGGTGCTTCTTTTTCACTTTTGCCAGTGGGCAGGCTTAGACCTTGCAAGTAGTTTACCATACTCATGTGCTGTTGGTTTCAGCTCTGTGGGGAAGCATCATACAGCCCAGTCTACTTCTCCAAGCCCTGATGGGCATAGGTGTTAAAGAATGTTTCATGATTTATCTCAACAAATGAATGTGTTTGACCCCAGCAGGTACTGAACACACAACCTCTTTATCACCAGTCAGACGGACATCTGACTCATGGCTATCAAGGCCAGCCTTAGCATGGATAATTCAAACTGGTTCTTGAGTGAGTGAGTGAGTTTTAGTTTTACGTCCCACCAACAGCTAAGGTCATACGGAGATGGGACCTCGGTTTAAAGACTCATCCGCAAGTCTGGAGAAGCCCGGGATCGATCCTGCGATCCCTGGTTTACAAGGCGAGTAGCGTAACCACTGCACCACGGAGGCTTCTAACTGGTTCTTGAACAATAACTCCAGATATCCATACATATTAGAATAATACCGTAAAAATCCTAAAAATTAGGACACCTTGAGCACTTGCTGTAATTCTCCTAAAATTTGAACAAATTCAATCTCCCATCCGGTAATGAGTCCAAAAAATGCAGACGAAATGCCAAACAGTGTAGACACTAATCAGACTGCTCCTACAGGTGCAGTCTGATCTGGGTTTGCACTGTTTGCCTAGGCCTACCTGTCCCAATACTTTACAGTATGGATTTTTTTCTGATTTTTATCTTTAACAGGTATGTTGTGTGTACTGATTAGAATCACCTCAATGAGGCAACTCTATTGAGTACACACAGTATTCCATATTTTATAGACAATGAAAATGATATCCTTAACCCTGATCTTGCTGTTCTCGACAACGCCTATCTTTGCAAACAGTGTAGGTCCAGATCAGATACCTTCTGAAGAAGCCATCTGATCAGGATCTACACTGTTTGTTATTCAGTTTATGAATTTGTAGCAATAAATTACATCAAGTAATTTGATTGGTTGATAGACAGAAATGGGTGTGGCTTAAATGAATATTCAGCAAGATAAGGGTTAAGTCATGCCCATCATACCTCTTGACAGGCAAACTACCCCTGTCTCAAACAAATCTCCATGGTCCCAAAGTTATTATACCCCCGGCATACGGAGTATGCCATGGGGGTATATAGTTTTCGTCTTTTCTGTGTGTGTGTGTGTGTGTGTGTGTGTAAACTTTTTTTTGTGTCAAAGATTTCTCAGGAACTACTATACCTAGAAACTTGAAATTTGGTACAAACAACATGCATAACTAGTTGTATTGTGGGAAAGAAAATTGGGGCTGTGGGGCCAGGTTCTTTAGAGTTATTCCCCTTTGTTATATTTGCTACTGAGATGTGTATTTTGTGAGTTACCTTAAATTTTGTGTCAAAGATTTCTCAGGAACTACTGTACCTAGAAACTTGAAATTTGGTACAAACAACATGCATAACTAGTTGTATTGTGGGAAAGAAAATTGGGGCTGTGGGGCCAGGTTCTTTAGAGTTATTCCCCTTTGTTATATTTTTTTTATAAAATTTTGTCAGCAAGATATCTCAAAAACTATTGGAGCTAGAGCCTTGAAAGTTGGTGAATAGATTGGTGGTGATGAGTAGATGAACTGATTAACTTTTGACAAAATTCCGAAAAATACTTTGTGAGTTATGGCCCTTTGTCATAGTTGGTGAATAGATTGGTGGTGATGAGTAGATGAACTGATTAACTTTTGACAAAATTCCGAAAAATACTTTGTGAGTTATGGCCCTTTGTCATTTTGGTAATTTGTGCCATTGTACTGTATGGTAAAAGTGATGCATAGCATAACTTTAGAACCGTGTATGCTAGGGTTTTGAAATTTCATATATGGATTCCTCATGGAAAATTAGCCGACACGTATTTTTTTTCTCGTCCGGATTATGCTCCTTTCAAGAGTTATTGCCCTTTGAAAAACATCTGTTCAAGATCTCATTAGTTATCAGGTGAGTTATTTAGATGTAATGGTATTCTCCTTACTTTTGCAAGATTAATTCTGTGTTCATAATAGGTTTTTGTCAAACTTGATGGCTTTGAATTGCCAGAAAGTTACCGATGGCTTTGGCCGGGGGTATTAGTGAGCATATGCTCACTTGATAGTCTAGTTCAAGCTATTTTAACCCTTTTTCTACCATATGGAATCTTCCTCCTTATATATAGCAGGAGTCCATTTCAAAATTTTGGGGTGTCAGTTTGTGTTTTCTTCAAAATTTATTTGGAAAATGGCTAAACTTTTAGCAAACAGTGGAGGCCCTGATCAGACGCCGCATTTTGCGGCGTCTAATCTGGGCCTCCACTGTTTGCCAAGGTACCCCTTTAGGGGTTTCTGGTACTGAATGGGTTAAGTTTGACTGCATATAGGTACATTTCCATAAAGATGTAAAACATATTTATCTTATCCTAATGGCTAAAGGTTTAAAAGAGACTTTTAAAGCCTTTTCCTATACTTGTGACAATCATCATGCATCACTTTGATTAAACCTCCATGTCGGGCTGGCAAGATTTTAAGATGACACAATTCAAATTTAATGTTTTGTAATATGGATGGATTATTCGTAATATCTGATATGATTTTTTGAAAAGATGTCATGCCTTTTATACCCCTGGCATACGAAGTATGCTATGGGGGTATATAGTTTTTGTCTTGCCGTTCGTCCGTCAGTGTTTCCCCGGCATACGAAGTATGCTATGGGGGTATATAGTTTTCGTCTTGCCGTTCGTCCGTTCGTCCGTCCGTGTTTCCGTCCTTCCGCACCAACGAAACGACATTTAGGGGGCAAAAAATTTGGACAGTTTGACACTTAAGTATATATTCGTGAGTCCAAATGGGGTTTATTCCGTTATTTGGGTACTTAAGTGGCAAAAATTCGCTCTTAGGTGGCTTGCCGCTTAAGAGAATTTGCCGCTTAAGTAGTCAATATGCCGATGCCTAGCCACTTAAGTATCCGTTCGTGAGAACGTGCGTCTGTCCGTCCATCCATCCATCCGTCCATCCGTCCGTCTGTCCTTCCGTCCGTCCGTTAACATTTTGGTTAAAGTTTTGCGTTAAAGTTTCTAAGAGGTTGTATCTTCTGAACCCTTTGATAGATTTAGTTGATACTTACACTGAATGACATACTGGTCTAAAGATTTCATTGATGCATGTCCCAACCCCCACAGTGACCTTGAGGTCAAGGTCACAGACTTAGAAATTTTACATTTTGGTTAAAGTTTTTGTGTTAAAGGTTCTAAGAGGTTGTATCATCTGAATCCTTTGATAGATTTAGTTGATACTTACACTGAAGTTACAGACTGGTCTAAAGATTTCATTGATGCATGTCCCACCCCCCACACTGACTTAGAGGTCAAGGTCACAGATTTAGAAAATTTACACCTTGGTTAAAGTTTTGCGTTAAAGTTTCTAAGGGGTTGTATCTTCTGAACCCTGTGATAGATTAAGTTGATACTTACACTGAAGTTACATACTGGTCTAAAGATTTCATTGATGCATGTCCCACCCCCACAATGACCTTGAGGTCAAGGTCACAGACTTAGAAATTTTACGCTGGTTAAAGTTTTATGACAAAGTTTATAGATGCCTGTAAGATTTTGAGATGCAGGTCGCTTCCCCACCCACAGTGACCTAGACCTCAGGGTCATGGACTTAGAAAGTTTACATTTGGTTAAGGTTTTATGACAAAGTTTATAGATGCCTGTTACATAATGTTCTAAACTCTAAGACAAATTCAATTGATACTTGCATCAATGTTGCATACCAGTTCAAAGATTTCATTGATACATACACCCTGCTGCTTCAGTAACATTGATGCCCCCACCCCTTCAGTAACTTTGATGCTCTCACTCCCTTGGTCCATTTAGAAAGATTATGTTTGGTTTAGATTTTATTAGCAGATTATAGATTCTTATAGCTTCTTGACTTCTTCACTCATGTTACATACAAGCTCGAAAAATATGTCAGAGGGTGGCACTGGCCGGGGGTATACTGTGACCCACTGGTCGCTTTCTCTAGTTCATGATATATTACAGTGCTAGCTTCCTGTCTCCTTAATGTATTGCTTATACCATCTACAGTCAAACTTTAGTGGCTGCCATGAATACGAGGGTCATTTCAGAAGTAATATAACTGTACATATAACTCTCAAACTTACATTGAAACCATAAAATAGCATACATGGTTTGAAAAAACAGTGCATGGTCTACAAAATGAATACTTTAGATTGCACTTGTGACCAGTGAGTAAAGTGAGTACAAACATACATGCGGTTGCGACACTGGACGAAAAATGGCGGAAAAAGAAAATAGTCTTTCACTAGAGCAAAGAAGTTATTGCAAGATTCCCGCTTTATTAAAATCTTGCCGTCCGACATTAAAGTGGACTTAGATAAAGTTTATGTAGATAATGCCTTACCACATCATGCTGTTGCCAGGTGGGTGCGTACCTTTAAGGGTGGACAGAAATCTGTTGAAAATGAACCCCGTCCAGGACGACCACTGGTGTCTATAGGTGAAAAAGAACTGTCTGCAGTGAAAGAGGCCATAGATGAAGATGCCAGGTATACAGTGGATGAAATAGTGGAGATTAACTGAAATTTCATGACAGTTCGTCAACTGTTTATAGAATTTTAAGTTAACATTTAAAGCTCTGAGGTAATGGCCAAATATGACCAAATCAGTATATGAAGATAGATAAACTTCAAGAAGGTTTGTGCCAGAGGGGTTCCTCATTTGCTGACGACAGAACAAAAGGGGGTAAGGGTGAAATATGCCACCCAGCTTCTAGCTAGATATGAAAATTGTGATGCACGCCAACTAAATGAGATTGTAACTGGTGACGAAGCGTGGATTTATGTCGGGTAAAAGTCCCACAAAATTGGAAGCAATGTCTCAAAAATGACCTTTACAGTGTTGACGGGGAGGTTAAACCTAAAATCAAACAAACAAATACTTTTTTGAACCAGACTCTTAAGAGAACAATAAAGTGATGACCAGTGACCACAGATTGCTAAAAGAAATTGTATTTCTTATGAGAGTTTTATACGCTTTATTCTTTGATGCTAAGGGTCCTGCTTTACAAGTACCCATTGTATTGGAAACAAAAACTAGGCACTAGAAAATATAACCTGTACAATGATGAAGGGCACTATCACCGTCTATCATCTACACCGGAAATAGAATCCCGGTGAATCGATTGAAACCGAAAGTAGGCATGGAACACGGTGAGTGTAGCCTTTATTTCTTATCTATTTTCTGCCCGCGAAGTGTAAATTTATTTCCTTGAAATAACAGAGGGATTTCTGCAAGATTTTATGCGTTTTTCTATGCTGTATGTATCGATTTAAAGTCAGAAACACAAGTTTAACGATGCTTGGTACTGGGTGAAGACCAGCATTTTCGAAAATAGGTTACAGATTTTATAATTTCTTGATTTATTTCCGCTTAAACTTTTTTCACCTGTTTCTGTTTATAATGGATAGTATCTGAAAACTTTCTCTGGTCATGGTTTTATCATACACTAAGCGTATTTATTAAAAAACAAAAATCCATGTGTACGGCGTTTAGCTGTTTACAACCAGGTAGCTGTACGGAATATAGCCAAAAAAGGGTACGGCGAATAGATATGGCTACCCCTGTATTCTTAACTGTTAAATGCCAATGATGGACCATTTCCGTTTTTTACCCAACTTTAAGGGTATATATGCTTGCCCCGACCAACGGATCATGGAGATTCTATCTATCTATCTATCTATCTATCTATCTATCTATCTGTCTGTCTATCTATCTATCTATCTATCTATCTATCTATCTATCTATCTATCTATCTATCTATCTATCTGTTGTGGAGGAAATTGATCATGAAATCTTTTCTTCGGTCATTATCTCCTTCATTTTCTCCCTTCCGCTGATTCAAGAAGAGTATAACCGCTTACGTATAAGCCTGCACAGGAGAAGGATGGCTAGGTAAACTGTTCGGTAAAATGACCTAAATAGTGTTGACTGGGCCGTTGAGTACCCCTAAAACCACTACTGCGATCGGACATAATTGGCCATTACTGTCAGGTGTACATTACGCATACCCCAGATCTGCAGGATGAAAACCTACACAGTAATTATGCACCTTGTGCCATGTCATCTCCAATGACGAACTCCTCCAGCACCTCTGTTTGCACCTTGGATTTGGCTTGCAACCTCCCGAGATTGAAAAGCTTCCCATCAAAGCGAAACCTAATCGGTAGTGCGTTGTAACCCGCCTGGAAAACATCTGTGAGCATGGCAGCGAACATCATGCTGAACAGTGTCTAGGCTAGCACACAGCCTTGCTTGACTCCATTTGTCACAGGTAATGGATCTGAGAGCTCACCATCATTGTGATTACATTACACGATTAGTTTAAACAATAGTATATTAGTTGAGTACACGTTATGATTGTATAGTTAACTAATAAACTATTGTTTAAACTCGTCATGTAATTACGTAAAGATCTCTAACTTGCATAAGGGATGATTCTCCCTGCACGGGGGTAGGGGGGTCCAGTTAACGTCCCGACCCGATAGACGGTGCATTTTGGGGCATTTATCCCGGCAAATGATACCAGTGTAGCATGTTTGGACACCGCAACTTTATTACCGCTGCAGCAAATCGAAACGCAGACCCCTAAAACAGAGGCAAACGCATTAACCGCTGAGCTATTACACTGCATGTTACTTCCATGCAGATCGGCCCCCGCCCATCGGGGCTTGAAGAAGTATATGGGCTGCATGATGCTTCCACGCAGAGCTGAAACCGACCCGCACACGAGTACTGGTAAACTGCTTATAGGATCTAAGCCTGCCCCGGTAAAGTGATGCGAGTCGGCCCGTCCATGCTTATAAACACTATTGGTTTCATTGGGCGGCAGGGCTTGAGATTTTATTTCATCTCAATGTCGGGTAAAAGTCCCACAAAATTGGAAGCAATGTCTCCAAAATGACATTTACAGTGTCGACGGGGACGTTAAACCTCAAATCAGTCAATCAAAAATCAAACTTCCAAATCGACCGCATGACTACTGGTAAACCGCTTAGAGTGTCAAAGCCTGTCCAGGCAAAATGGCGCGAATCTGACCTTCCATACATGTAAATTCCTTTGATTTGGCCGGCGGCTCTGTATGTAAAAGTCTCACAAAATTGGAGGCAAAGTCTCCAAAATGACCTAAATAGTATTGATGGGGACGTTAAACCTCAATTCAAACAAACAAATAAAAAAAAAAAAGTTTCTACTAAAGTATACTAATTTCTACTGCTGTATTCCTTGGGTTGTGCTAAGCATTGTCCAATTTACTTGTGTTGAATGACATATACCAATTGCCTAGGCATACCTCAATTGGCCAGACTATGTGAGTCATGTGAAGCTAATAGGTGTTTGTTTGTTTGATTGAATTTGACTCGAGTCTAACGACCCCGTCAACACTATATGGGTCATTTTGGAGACGTTGCTTCCAATTTTGTGGGACTTTTACCCGACAATGAGATGAAATTATATCTTAGCCCCTGCCGCCGAATGAAACCAATATGGTGATATGCATGAACGTTCAGACTCACACCACTTTTCCTGGGCAGGCTTACAGCCGATTAGCTGTTTACCAGTACTCGTGTGCGGGCGGTTTAAGCTCTGGAAGTATCATGCAGCCCAATCTATGTCTTCAAGCCCCGATGGGCGGGACGTAGGACTGCAGTTTGTTTGTTTGGTCGTGGTTTAACGTCCCCGTCAACACAATTTAGGTCATTTTGGAGACGTTGCTTCCAATTTTGTGGGACTTTTACCCGACATTGAAATGAAATGACATCTCAAGCCCTGCCGCCCAATGAAACCAATAGGGCTTATATGCACTGGACGGTTTGACTTGGATTACTTTTCCTGGGCTGGCATAGTCCATCAAAGAAGTTAACCAGTACTCACGTGCGGTAGTTTCAGTCCTGCGTGGAAGCACCGTGCATCCCAATCTATTTCTCCAAGCCTCGATGGGCGGGGCCCGTAAGGACTGCAGTGAAAATCTATGTTTGTCGTTTGGTCCACCAAGTCTCAACTACTGCTGCGTTCGTCGTCAGACAAGAGTCATTGTGGCTTTTATATTTGTTCTTTGTTACACGTGTTGATTAATGGTAAGTAGGAAAAACATCATGCAACAGACAAAAAAAAAAACAACAGAATGATCAGGTTTTATACCCCATCATCAAGTAAAATAAAAGTAATGGTTTGGATGTCGTTAAAATAACTTAAGCCCCCTAAAACTTATTGTTGACCATTCCAAATCGGTATGTTTTTTTTTTTTTTTTTTTGTTTTTTTTTGGGGGGGGGGGGGGAAGTCACAACTTTCCAAAAATGTGGTGAAAATGTGTTCGAGACAGTAGTAATTCGAGCCTCTGAGGGTTATTAACAGGGTTATGTCAGGAGGCATAACGCTTATATTAAATTAAGGTATGCTGTGTGTAGGCGATTCTAATGAGTACACACAACATATCTTTTCACAATAACATTTGTTCGAAGTTATCCCTAACAATGTTTTATCAGGCCCTATGGAAAGATTTTTCTAGGGACTCAAGAATGAGTTCGAATCAACCATGGTTAAAGAGACACCGGTGTTCGAGTCATCGAAGTTTCACTGTATGTGGTGTATTATTTGCTTCCAAAGGATAACCCTTTTATAGAACATATTCCCCGCGTCTATATTTGAGCTGGCGTGTTTTGATAATGCGCACTTCTTTTTAACACAAAATAACGCTTATGTGGCAAAATATGGTCTTAAAACTATACATAGTAATTAGTTTCTAACTAACATTACAATATTGTGATTGATTCTTGCTAATATGACGAGAGAATGGGTGAAAACTATTGAAAGTGTGTTTATAAAATTCTGATGACACTGGATAAAGATGTTGTGACAGGTGAGTCCCTTGATTTAGCCCCAGTTCATGCCGACCATTGTTTACATTTCGTTACCCATAAGCAGCATGTTTGACAAAATATAACACCCAACTTTGACAAGACATACGTTTCATCATACATACAGAGCAGTACAATCCTCATGGATGTATGAGAAGCACCGTAGGAACGGTCGAGTTACTTTTAAAATGTTATCAGCTATAAACATGGAACTATTCGCCGTACACTTTCTGTTACAATAATTTGCTATAAGCCGTACACCAAGCTACTATTCGCCGTACAACAGGTAAATTTACGTTTTGGCAAACAGTTGTGTTGAAAGTACAGTTTGAGGCGAGTTTCTTTTGCAAATTATTTTTTGATCATTGTTCTATCTGATTAAGTGGAAAACCTTCAGTAGAAAGGCATCAACATTAAAAAAAACAACAAGGAACTTGTCAAAATCCATTCAGTTCGTGGTACCAGCTATCGAACATTCGGTCTGTAATTGCACGATTGTGTGTTTAATAATCAAAACACTTCTCACAGCAGCAGCAAATTATGTCCACTACTGATATTGATAACAGTATTCTAAAACTAAAACTTACAAGCAGTAAAAATATCCATTTTCAAGAGGCACCCCTTATCCTTCAGTCATTTTTATCGATTCGCCGGGATTCTATTTCCGGTGTAGATGATAGACGGTGACTATGATGAAACCTTGTTCACAATCTAGAGGCCAGTTTTGCTTCGATCTTCATGAAGCTATACCAGAATTTTTGTCTTGATGATATCTTCGCCAAGTTTGAAAATGGGTCATGTTGGATCCAAAACTAGGTCACTAGGTCAAATGTCTTTAAAACTTTGTTCACCAGAATTTTTAGCTTAACCCTTATCTTGCTGAATATTCATTTAAGCCACACCCATTTCTGTCTATCAACCAATCAAATTATTTGATGTAATTTGTTGCTACAAATTCATAAACTGAATGCCAAACAGTGTAGATCCTGATCAGATGGCTTCTTCAGAAGCCATCTGATCTGGATCTACACTGTTTGCAAAGATAGGGGTTGTCGTGAACAGCAAGATAAGGGTTAATGATATTGGTCAAGTACAAATATAGGTCATGTTGAATCAAAAACTAAATCACGAGGCCAGATTGCTTAAAAACCTTGATCTGCCTTTAGAAGCCACACAGTTTTCTGCTCCAGTCTGGATGAAACTATACCAGATTGTTTGTCTTGATGATATTTTAGACGAGTTCGAATATAGCTCATATTGGATTAAAAATTATGTCATTATAGACTAGGTCAAATTGCTTTAAAACCTTGTTCACCCTCTAGAGGCCACAATTTGTCAATCTATATGAAACTTCCTGAATATTTGTTTTGATGATATCTTGACCAAGTTCTATCGTGACTCAGGTGAGCAATTCAGGTCCATCATGGACCTCTTGTTTTCAAGTTGAGGCTGGAGTCTGTTGTATTTGAGGTGTATATATGTAGCTGTGGAAAAGAAAAAGTACTTAGTACATGAAACTGGTGAAGACTGGAGTCAGTGTGCACAACCATGCATCATTTGCATCTTCACTTTTTATGCTTCATCACTCAAAAAGTGGCAGGGATACCCTCCAATGTTTTGACTGTCTGTCAGTTCCTCTGTCTATCCATCCATCCATCCATCCATCTATCCATCCATCCATCCATCCATCCATCCATCAATCAATCCATCTGTTAGTGCCTCATAGTTTCTTGTCCGCTCAATAACTCTGATACCAGTTGAGATATTTTCAAGAAACTTTACAGATATGTTGAGCACCATGATACGACGTGCAGAACATATTAACCGTAACTCTGGTTTTCCTACTTTTGGAGTTATTCCCCTTTGAATATTGAACATAGCCATGTCTATCATGCACTTGTTTCCACCGCTTAACTCTGACACTGTTGCATATATTTTTATGAAACTTCATACAAAATGTGAACACCATGAGATGATGTTCAGAACATATGAACTGTAACTCTGATTTTTCAAATTTTTGAGTTTTAGCCCTTTGAACAAAGCCTTTTCTTCTGCTCAATAACTCTTGATACCGTTTGAGATATTTTCATGAAACTCATACAAATGTGAAGCACAATGAGACCATGTGCAGAACATATGATCCATTACTATTGGAGTTATTGTCCTTTGAACATTGAAAACAACCATTTCTTCCTTGTACTCATGTCGGCATTGCAAGTTAAACTATTTAAGATATTTTCATGATGTCTTATATAAATGTTAAGCACTATGACCAAAAGAACTGTAACTTTGGTTATCCTACTTCTTGAGTTATGGTTCATTGAATATAGTAAATATTGAAAATAGCCATTTCTCCATTTCAGATATTTTGATGAAACATCACACAAATGTAAAGCATTATGAGTTGAGGTCAAGAACACAAGAACTGTAACTCTTGTTTAACAGTGTTATGGCACTTGCTTTATGTAAGTGCAATGGCAGGGCATGATACAGTGCTTGCAGCGCTTTTAATGCTATATACAGTCAGTCTTCAGAAGCCTTCTTGGTATTATGGTTGTGCTACTTGCCTTGTAAACCAGGGGTCGCAGGATCGATCCCGGGCTTCTCCAGACTTTTGGATGAGTCTTTAAACCAAGATCCTACCTCCGTATGACCTTAGCTGTTGGTGAAAACTAAAACACAAACACTCACTCAGTCAATCTTCAGTGAGACCACCTTTGAGACCATAAAAATTGGTTGGTGGGGGTTCGGGGGTGGGGTTAGGGATTGTTTGAGCCATGAGTAGGCGGTGCTACATTTTCAACTTAAGATAAAGTAAGAAAATTCTACCAAATATACATCACAACCTCATTATAACACTGTTCATTATTAATACAGTTTTGGACATGATGCATTTCAAGATGGATCCCAACAATATATAGATAATATAGAAAAATGACCATAAATGGATATAACACGGTTGTTTAACTACGATTTCTGCTTTGGATCCCTAAAGTGGTTGTGGTGTATTAATATCTGCAGTAACTGCTATTTGAGCCGGAGAGGTGTTCCAGCTTTCGAAGTTAAAGATAAGCCAATAGAATTTTTTTTGGTATATCAACTCTTCTTAACTGAAATTTCATGACAATTGCATACCTCTAGCATATGTTCACCTGAGATAGTGGAGATATTGAAATGATACTGCAGACCTAACTTTGGCAGCAGTTTCAGACTTTTTTTCAAACATATCTTTTTTTAAGACAGAAATTGATAGAGTTTTCTCAGATTCCTGATGAGAAACCTGATGATTGATGTTTGTTAAATAGTTTACCTTTATCACCTGATAGGTTTAAGAAAGATATATTGATATATTGTTCTTACTAACAGGGTCTGTCAGCTTGCAGACTTAACCCTTGTCCTGCTGAGCCCAGATATGTCTTATCTTTCAAACAATGTAGATCCAGATCAGATGGCTTCTGAAGAAGCCTTCTGATCAGGATCTACATTGTTTGTCATTCAGATTGTGAATTTGTTTCAATAATTTGTATCAAGCAATCTGATTGGTTGATAATCAATAGTGGGTGTGGCATGTATAAATATTCAGCAGGTCATGGGTTAATGAAAAACTTAAAAGGATTTGTACATGTCAGATAGAAAACAAAATGGTTTGATTGTGTTATACTTCATACATGTACTGCTGAGAAAAAAAAAGTGTGGTTTGCCAACTTGACTGGCTCAACATGTTAACTGGCCATTTTACTCCAAAACTATGATGTATAAAGCTGGATTGCCTTAACAAGTTTACATCAACAAACTTGTTATGGCAATGAAGGATATTTTGGCAAGGCATTTAACCCTTTTTGTGTAGAAGCCTTCGTGGTGAAGTGGTTACGCTACTTGCCTTGTAAACCAGGGGTCGCAGGATCGATCCTGGGCTTCTCCAGACTTTCGGATGAGTCTTTAAACCCAGGTCCCATCTCCGTATGACCTTAGCTGTTGGTGAGACGTAAAACTCAAACACTCACTCACTCACCCTTTTTGTGCATATATAGCAGGAGTACATTTCAACATTTGGGGGTATCAGGTTGTGTTTTCTTCAAAATTTATTTGGGAAATGGCTTAACTTTTTGCAAACAGTGAAGGCCCTGATCAGACGCTGCAGAATCCGCATTCTGCAGCGTCTGATCTGGGCCTGCACTGTTTGCCAATTACCCCTTTTGGGGTTTCTGGTACAGAATGGGTTAAAGGAATTGGAGTTCTGGATAAGTGCTTATCAGCTTGCGTCATTCTGAGATGAAAATTGATTGCTGGTCTTAACACCCATGAGGAGCCAAGATAGGAAAAACATACCTTTCCTGGGCAGTCTGATTTATGTCTTTGCTGGATGGTTTAACCCATTGTATACTGGTGGACTCTTCCATTGCAATATATTGGACAAGTCCATTTGTCATATAAGGGGTGTCAGGCCTGTGTTTTTGTTTTTATTCTATTTTTTGACAGAAAATTCTGTTTGCAAATAGTGCAGGGCCTGATTAGATGCCGCGTTTTGCGACATCTGATCGGGGCCTTCACTGTTTGCCAAGGTACCCCTTTAAGGGTTTCCCGTATGCAATGATTTATAATATAACCATGGACCAATGTTTTCTACAGGCAGTCAATTAAAACTCTGATCAGAGTGGTGGGTTGGAGGTGGGGGTGGGGATTGCACCTTTTGGACTCCTTCAATATTGTCTAAATTTTAGTAGAATTACAGCAAGTCCTAAAGGTGTCTGAATTTTTATTTTCCCATGGTGGGGTGCACCTTTTGGACTCATCGCTGGATTGTGAAACAATATTTTTTAAATTTTAGAATTGAAAAATTACAGCAAGTCCTAAAAGTGTCTGAATTTTTATTTTCCCCATGGTGTGGCTCGTTTTTATCTGAATTTCATCATTCTTACACCACAGGTGAAGCGGTCCATGCTGGCATTACTTCCTTCCGAATCTGCCAAAATATTTATTCTCCGATACTAATAGGTTTCATTACTGCAAAGTACATGGTAGAAGCAGAGTTCACCGATTAACGGTTATCATAAAAATAATATTTCAGTGATAAACCTGTTTTCCTCTAAGAAATAGATAAAAAAATTAGGGCCTCTGAACCATGATAACCTGGAAAATGTGCTAAACCATTTTTCACTGAAGAGAATTTTCTGCCTCATATACATTTGTTTCAAAATTTAGATTGAGTTATTTCTAGAAATTTATTTAAACATTGGCTGAACTTTTTGAAAACAATGAAGGCCATGATCAGATTCTCGTTATGAAAACACACCTGTGTGACACATAGTAAATTTTATGCCTCCAAAACAACCATTTTTTAGCTCGCCTTACGAAAGTAAGGGGGAGCTATTGCCATACCCCCGGGCGTCCGGCGTCAGCGTCGGCGTCCGCATTTGGTTAAAGTTTACCTGCAAGCTCTTATATGTGATGTTGTACAACTTTATTTTGAATATATAATTAATAATTGCTTAAAAACAATATTTAACATTATCATTGTACTTCATTTTACAGGTTTTTTGGCTTAAATTGGACTTTTTGAGAAGTTAATATTTTCCTTTGTATTACCTCCCTTACTTCTCTGTGTTAAAGTTTACCTGCCAGCTGCGTGAGTTCAAATCCCGGGGGAGGAACATTTTTTTTTTTTTTTTTTTTTTTAAAAACATAGCGGGGTCTGCGGCACAAGGTCAAGGTCACTGTGGCTATTTTTAGACAAACATTGTCATCGCTCTAGCACCTTCATTTATTGATGGATTTTAATATAACTTCACCCAAATGTTGGGTATAATGATATCTCGAGTGACTTTGACTTTCAGGGTCCGGGCCTAAGGTCAAGGTCACTACTTTCAGGGTCACGGGGTCAAGGTCACTGTGGCTATTTTTAGAAAAAAACATTGTCATCGTTCTTGCACCTTAATTCATTGATGGATTTTAATATGACTTCACACAAATGTTGGGTATAATGATATCTCTAGCAAGTTCGACTTTCAGCTTCCGGTGTTGAAGGTCAACGTCACTGTGGCTATTTTAGAAAAAACTTTGTGATCGCTCTAGTGCCTACATTTATGGATGGATTTTAATATAACTTCACAAAAATGTTGGCAATGATGATATCTAGAGCGAGTTCGACTTTCAGGGTCTGGGGCTGAAGGTCAAGGTCACTGTGGCTATTTTTAGAAAAACTTTGTCATCGCTCTTGCACCTTCATTTTTGATGGATTGTAATATACCTTGACACAAATGTTTGGTATGATGATATCTTGAGTGACTTTGACTTTCCGGTTCAGGGGCTGAAGGTCAAGGTCACTGTGGCTATTTTTTAGAAAAACTTGATCATTGCTCTAGTGTCCAGATTTATTGATGGATTTTAAGATAACCCCTTGCAAATGTTGGGTATGAAGTTCAACTTTCAGGGTCTGGGACTCAAAGTCATGGTCACTGTGGCTATTTTTAGAAAAACTTTGTCATCACTCTTAAGTACCTACATTTATTGATGGATATAATGTAATTTTACACAAATGCTAGGCTAGGCTTTTTTTAATTTGTCTTGCTCCAGGGGCTTTGTATCATCTGTGATGCCTTGTTATTACTTGGTACAGTAGTTTGTAGAATTTTTTTTTATCAAATATAGATTTCTTTTTCATTTTTTTTTTTTTTTTTTTTGCAGTGGAAAGGCTTGAAAACAGGATGATTAGGGGTACATTTTGGTTCTCTTTCATTTGCTGCAGTCTATTGGGCTGTTTTACAGAAGAAATTTTTTTTGATAACTTGCCCTCATCCATCTTAGGCCCCCAAAGGCGAGCTATGTTGTCTTCTGACAACTCTTGTTTATATTTTCTTTCATACTTTTTGTATTTCTGCATCAAACATACATTATGGATGCTTGTTAGAATCACCTTAATGAGGCAGTTCTTACTTGTACCAACTATGATTATGAGCAAAAATAAGGAAAATAATGTACACCCCTGTAAACCCCACTTTTCTCTCTGAAATGGGATTTAGAGGGGTATTCATTTACAGACTTGTGTACATGATATGTGATACAGCATTTGAGCTGGGCCTGGTCTGTTTGCCAGTGTACCAGTTTTGGTGTTTTTACAGTATTATAATAATGACTTCTTATAATTACAGGCAATTTTTGTTGCGATGATATGCATGTTCTCATAGTTGAAATCACTTTACTTGAGGAACAAAAATATGATACTATATTAGAGACAAGATATATATTATATAAAACAGTATCATTTTTAGGGCCCCGCACTGAAAGTGTGGGTGCCCTATAGTAATCACTCTGTCCGTCCGTCTGTCTGTCCACAAATTTCTGATAGCGCTGCCGGGGCCCTAGTCAGTTTCACTGACAGCTCTAGTTTTTTTCTCAAATAAGATGATTCAAGCCCTATGGTTAAATGCAAGAGCGTCAGTTCACAGACATAGGCTAAGTAGAATTTCAAAAGATATATGAAAAATAAAAAAAAACAAAAAACACAATAAATAGTGCTGAAAATGAACAAAACTGCAAAATCACAATACTCCTTTTAAATTGCACTATTTAAGTTTTCACTGTTATATATATAAATGTAGGAATTCACAAAAATGATGACTGCAAAGGAAGATTAATATGCAGGAATATTCATAAGTTTTTGAAATTAAATTTCTTCCAGCATGATTGAAATCACTCAGACAACCTTCAAGAGACTATTAATATTGCATGCAGTTCTGAAAGCTGCAGTGTAAGCATACTTTTGATCAGACATCCTACAAAATTAGGAAACCCAATCAAGCCTGAAATGAAGAAGTTGGATTTCTGTCTGATGATTTTACATGGGCTTATATAGGTAAAAACCTTTACAAATCTTCTTGTCTGGAACCAGAATGCCCAGTCTTTGATATGTGGTAGCTTCATCTAGCGGACCTCTATCAAGATTGGTCAAATTATAGCCCTGGGGGCCCCATTCCAGGGTAAATTATATATAGAAAACCTTTAAAATCTTCTTGTCTGAAACCAGAAGGCCCAGGCCTTTAATATTTTGTCCACACCTCTGTCTAGTGGACCTCTGCCAAGATTGTTCAAATTAAAGCCCTGGGGCAATAAATGGCCTGCCCAGGGTTTTCCATACACTAACATAGGGAAAACCTTCAAAAATTGTCCTGACTGAAACCATGGAGCCCAGGTCTTTGATATATGCTATGTAGCTTCACCTAGTGGACCTCTACCAAGATTGTTCAAATTATAGCCCTAGGGCAAAAAATTGCCCAGCCTAGTGGCCCATGACTATATAGAGAAAACCTTTAAAAAACTTCACATCCTCTGCCAACATTGTTCAAATTATAGCACTGGGGAAAAAAATGGCCATGCCCAGGGGCCCACATGTTTTCCATAAACATCTATAGGGAAAACCTTTAAGAATCTTCTTGTCTAAAACTCGAAGGCCCAGGTCTTTGATATTTGGTATGTAGCCTTATCAAATGGATCTCTACCAAAGTTGTTCAAATTATAGCCCTGGGGTAAAATATGGCCCCACCCTGGGGCCCATTTGTTTTCCATAGGCCCATATCGGGGAAAATGTTTAAAAATCTTCTTGCCTGAAATCAGAAGGCTCAGGCCTTTGTTCAAATTAAAGCCTTGGGGCCAGAATTGGCCCCGCCAAGGGGCCCACTTGTTTTACAAAGGCCAATATAAGAAAAGCCTTTTAAAAAAGGCCCTGGCATTTGATATATGGCATGTCAATTTGTCTGGTGGCCTCTACCAAGATTTTTCAACAAAGCCATCGGGCCAAGAATGGCTCCATGGCAGGGTCCATTTGTATTATATATACTTATATAGGGAAGACTTTTAAAAATCTTCTTGTCTGAAACAGAAGGCTGTGTCTTGCCTTTGATATTTGGTTAAGTAGCTTCATTTAGTGGACATCTACTTAGCTGGTTCAAATAATAGCTCTGGGGCCAAAAATGTCCTATTGTTTTATGCCGACTTACGGTATATTGGGACAAGCTTAATATATAACCTTTTGTTCTTAAACCAAGAGGCCTTGGCATTTGATATTTGGCTGTCAAGTGCCAGCAACCTGTTTTTCCCATGCCCATTCAACAATAAGGCACCATGCAATCATGCTTCTGTAACACCTCCCCCCCCCCCCCAAACACACACATACAGCTCTTTGCCCATTCCCTGAAGCCTATAATATTGTTGTACAAGGCAACATGTAAGCACCATAACATTCCTCCCAAGGCCTGTATAAGACAGTTCTTAAACCTCCATCCTGCCATCCGAAACATTCATTTTCAACAACTTTTAAACATACATAGTCCCATGAAGAGAAATCATAGTCTTTTAAAATATACAAGAGACAATGAAGCCCCCGCCCATAGGGGCTTGAAGAAATATATGGGCTGCATGATGCTTCCACGCAGAGCTGAATCCAGCCCGCACACTAGTACTGGTAAACCGCTTAGAGGATCTAAGCCTGTCCAGGAACCGCGGTGCGAAGCGGACCGTCCATGCTAATAAACCCTATTGGTTTCATTGGGCGACAGGGCTTGAGATGTCATTTCATCTCAATGTTGGGTAAAAGTCCTACAAAATTGGAAGCAACGTCTCCAAAATGACCTTTACAGTGTTGACGGGGATGTTAAACCTCAAATCAAACAAACAAAAACAAGAGACAATAACACTCAGGTGAGCAAATTTTGGCCCTCTGGGCCCTCTTGTTGTTTCAAGCTTTTTAGTGATTGTGATGCGTGGAAGGCTTTGTGATCTCTAAATAACTAAAATTTGATTGGACCAATAATTGTGACTTGCTGTTCCAAGAAGCTGTCACACTCCAATGCCAGATATTACAGAAATTTAATGAAGCTTACCAGTCAAATAGAGCTGTTATATAATAGTTACAGATATCCCAGTTACTCATCAGTTTAGTATTTTCAGCCTGACTGTCAGGCTGGTGTTACAAAAAGCCTGGATTTCAGTTTTATATTCCATCACATTCACCCTGTGCATATTTTCAGCCATTGTTTGCATTTGAAGTCCACTTTTTCCATTCATGACTAACTGGATCCTTCCTAATCCATCATTTTTAATCCCCCACCGCGAAGTGGAGCAGGGATTATAGGAATGGCCTATGTCTGTCTGTCTGTCCGTCCATCCGTCCATCTGTCTGTCTGTCCATAACACTTTCTTGTCAGCTCCATATCTCCTTAACCCTTTGATAGATTTTCATTAAACTTTGGTCAATTATTCCTCTCAGTGAGCTGGTGTGCAGAACCTATAAATGAACCATGCTGACTCAAGATCAAGGTCACGGTTGAAGGTCACAAGTTTGAAACTTGGAATTTTGTGTCCATTCCATATCTCCTTTACCCTTGGAAGGATTTTCATTAAACTTTGGTCAAATATTTTTCTCAGTGAGCTGATGTGCAGAACCCATAAATGAACCATGCCGACTCAATGTCAAGGTCACATTTGAAGTATAAAACTTTGAATTTTTTGTGCATTCCATATCTCCTTTACACCTCAAAGGATTTGCATTAAACTTTGGTCAATTATCCCCATCAGTGAGCTCATGTGCAGAGCCCTTTAATGAATCATGTCAACACCAGATCAAGGTCACATTGGAAGGTCACGAGTTTGAAACTTTGAATATTGTGTCCATTCCATAGCTCCTTTACCCTTCAAAGGATTTTCATTAAACCTTGGTCAAATGTCCCCATCAGTGAGCTGATGTGCATAACACATAAATAAACCATGCCAACTCAAGGTCACCGTTGAAGGTCACGAGTTTGAAACTTTGAATTTTGTGTCCATTCCATATCTCCTTTACCCCTAAAAGGGTTTTCATTAAACTTTTGTGAAATATACCCCACAGTGAGCTGATGTGCAGAACCATAAATAAACCATGCCAACTGTAGGTCAAGGTCACAGGTGAAGGTCACAAGGTTGAGCCTTGATACAAAGTGCACGGGGGATTTGGCTGTCCTTCAGACTGCTTTCTTGTGTGTGTTTGTTTTGGACTTTCATGACCAAGTCAACACTATTTAGGTCATCTGGAGCTGGTCAGTTTACCTAACCTCTCTTCCTTGGCAGACTTATACATAAGCAGTTAACCAACACAGTGCACATTCTTTTGCCAGAAACTGGCAGCTGTCCTTCTTGAATCAGTGGAAAGGAGAGAAGGGAACTAAAGGAAAGATTTCATGATCAATCTCCACAAAAGAATGTTGCCGACCCCAGCAGGTATCTAACCCACCACCTGCTGACCTTTAAAATGGACCTGCTCTTAAATGAAAGAATTTGGTCCCGAGGAACCCATAAAATGCCAATCACAACTCTTGCCATCTGCTTTGTCGTCTGCCGGTTACTTTGAAATAGTGTGGACCCATATTAGACTGCTCCTCTAGGAGCAGTATGATTTGGTTTCACACTGTTTGCCTGTATACAAAAATATTTTTAAAAAGTTTGCAAGAAGATGCAGCAGACGTCATAAGCAGACGGCATTTTCAGATGTAGATTTTCTCAGTGTTTTAAGGGTTAAGAATAGATTCTGATTGATATGGGAGACAGAAATACATGTACATTCAAAGAGTTACTCCCACTGAAATTTGTAGGAGGCTTCCTGAAATTGGTGTCCTTAAATCTCCTTTTTCATAAAGAATATGTTCCAGTGTGTATGTTCACCTAAAACCAATTATTAATATTTGTCATCAAACCGGTAATTTATTGTATTCAGTAGTCTAGACTCTTTGAATCAGAATCACCTGCTACTTTGGTAATGTTTCAGGGCTGTAATTACCATAATAATTGTCAGAATCATAAAACTGTTTATGCCAGGGGGTGAGGTGGTGGTGGCGGGGAGGGGGGGGGGGGGGGGGGGGGGGGGGGTTGGTTACATGTAAACAGTACTGAATTGCATACAGTAGATAGCACAAGCACAATCAGATTGCTGCTCCTTAAAAAGAGGTTTAATCTCAATCCACACAGTTTGTTTTCAGGCACTTTTTGGGAGCACATTATAATTCCTATATTTGGGACTGTTCAAGAGTGGTCTTTAAGACCACTTTTGAAAAATCCCAAAGGTGGTCTCTCATTAGGAAATGATGGCACGACCCGCCGGATGCTTTTAGCTTTATGAGTGTTACCATATTTGGGTATGGCGGCCATTTTGGTCATGTGACCTGGACATAAAACGGTTCCCCCAATAAATGCGCCTTATCGTAAGGAGCAAAAATATATCTTATACTTTAGTACTGTATTCTGAATTGTTTGCAGGATAAAATCCAACACAAAAGCATATGTGTCAAAGTTTGACCTAGGCACAAAGAAGGTCAAGGTCAACCCAGGGTCACCATTTTAGCAATTTATGATGGGCCTACGTTCCAGATGCTATTTATCAAGTTTCGTGGAAATCTGCACAGTGGTTCTGGAGAAGACTATTTTTGAAGGGTTTTTACCAAATATTGCTTGGCGGCCATTTCGGTCATGTGACCTGGACCCCATGAGGAAATTTTGGTTTCCCCCATCCCGTAGAGGCTCCATATGAAATTTGACTTCAAACGGCCCAACGATTTCCGAGGAGAAGCAGTTCGAAAATTTTCACGTTTTTCGCCTCAGCGTGGCTGTACTAAATGGAATGTAATATTTCGCAAGTTCATTGGTTAGATCTCATTGATATCAATCAGTATGCCAAAAATTGTTTAAATATTCCAAGCGGTTAAGTCACTATCACCAATTTTCACATACGGGTTACGGACGGACAGATAGACAGACCATAATATGGCTTGGCGGCCATTTTGGTCATGTGTCCTGGACCCCATGAGCAATTTTTGGTTTCCCCCATCCCATAGAGAATCCATATGAAATTTGATTTCAATCGGCCCAACGGTTTCCGAGGAGAAGCAGTTCGAAAATTTTCACATTTTTCGCCTCGGCGAAGCTATACTAAATGGAATGTAATATTTCGCAAGTTCATTGGTTAGATCTCATTGATATCTATCAGTATGCCAAAAATTGTTTAAATATTCCAAGCGGTTAAGTCACTATCACCAATTTTCACAAACGGGTTACGGACGGACAGACAGACAAACCATATATGGCTTGGCGGCCATTTTGGTCATGTGACCTTGACCCCATGAGCAAATTTTGGTTTCCCCCATCCCATAGAGGCTCCATATGAAATTTGACTTCAATCGGCCCGTAACGGTTTCCGAGGAGAAGCAGTTCAAAAATGTTCGAAAATTTTCACATTTTTCGCCTCGGCGAGGCTATACTAAATGGAATGTAATATTTCGTAAGTTCATTGGTTAGATCTCATTGATATCTATCAGTATGCCAAAAATTGTTTAAATATTCCAAGCGGTTAAGTCACTATCACCAATTTTCACAAACGGGTTACAGACGGACCCAAAGAAGGTCAAGGTCAACCCAGGGTCACCATTATAGCAATTTATGATAGGCCTACATCCCAGATGCTATTTATCAAGTTTCGTGGAAATCTGCCCAGTGGTTCTGGAGAAGACTATTTTTGAAGGGTTTTTACCATATATGGCTTGGCGGCCATTTTGGTCATGTGACCTGGACTCCATGAGCAAATTTTGGTTTCCCTATCCCATAGAGGCTCCATATGAAATTTGACTTCAATCGGCCCAACGGTTTCCGAGGAGAAGCAGTTCGAAAATTTTCACATTTTTCGCCTCGGCGAGGCTATACTAAATGGAATGTAATATTTCGCAAGTTCATTGGTTAGATCTCATTGATATCTATCAGTATGCCAAAAATTGTTTAAATATTCCAAGCGGTTAAGTCACTATCACCAATTTTCACAAACGGGTTACGGACGGACAGACGGACAAACCATATATGGCTTGGCGGCCATTTTGGTCATGTGACCTTGACCCCATGAGCAAATTTTGGTTTCCCCCATCCCATAGAGGCTCCATATGAAATTTGACTTCAATCGGCCCAACGGTTTCCGAGGAGAAGCAGTTCAAAAATGTTCGAAAATTTTCACATTTTTCGCCTCGGCGAGGCTATACTAAATGGAATGTAATATTTCGTAAGTTCATTGGTTAGATCTCATTGATATCTATCAGTATGCCAAAAATTGTTGAAATATTCCAAGCGGTTAAGTCACTATCACCAATTTTCACAAACGGGTTACGGACGGACAGACAGAATGACAGAATGACAGACTGACAGAATGACAGAATGACAGAATGACACAGTGATTTTAGGGCACTCTTAGAAAAAACCGACTTCAGTCGGTTGCTTTTTCTGCGGGTCGTGCAATAATTGAAATCCCTCAATAAGCTTTTAAAACCAGACTTAGTCTTAATTTTAGGTGGTATTAATAGCAGAATTTTACTGTATATTGGTTTTGGCTTGTCTGTCCATTTTTGGAAATATTATTCAGTAGGACTACAATGATTCAAAGTGCAAGGGATTGAATTAGTGAGGCCTTGCTGATATTGCATTGTTCAGCAAATGGTCCTTCTTGCAGTATCTCCACGACCAACTGATGGATTTTGGTGAAACCTTTTATATGGCATCATTTGGAGGTTCTCTGTTGCAGACAGAGTATTGTTGGCCTTTACCCAAGAGTCTGACTCACTACTAAAATAGATTATTAAGAAAAGAGCCTTTTCTTTGTCTAGTATGTACAATGTACCTATAATTTGACATCCAATGGCTTGATCCTAGTGAAACTTAGTGGAAAGCATAATTGTTCATGACTGTATCCATTGTAGACAGGATAATGGCCTGGCCCAGCTTTCAGGTCACTGCTGAACTTGATTGCTCAAAAAAGCTTTTCTGTGCAATACATGTATTTTGATAACCCTTGTATGGATTCTGATGAAAAAAATTGTACTTAGCATAATTGGAAGAACCTTGATTACAGATAGAATTTTGGCGACCTTTACCTTATTCTCAAGTTCGCTGCAGAACTGGTATTGTTCAGAAAAAGATTTTCACTATTTTCTTACCCCATAGGAGTGTTCCTGCAATTCAGCTTAGTTAGGTGTTGGCTGCAAATATGTTTCTTGTGGCCTAATTTGGACCAGTTTGCCCCTCTCCAACTTTAATATTAAAAGAATATGAATTAAGTTAATGAATCATTTCCATTTCATCTTAAACCTTTAAGCACCACAGAAATTTTTAGAACTGACATCAATTTTATTTTTATGCCCCTAACTTTAAAGAAGTTGTCATGGGCATATTTCTTTTGCTTTATTTGTCCATCCATCATTCTGTCCATCTGTCACACACTATAGGATGTATCATATCTTAGGAACCATATACATGTATATGCTAGGGTTCTGAAATTTCATATGTGGATTGTTTATGAAAAAATAGCTGAAACATGTTTTTTTTCTTTTCAGTCAGAGCTCTTGTTGCAGAGTTATGGCCCTTTGCAGACCTAGAAATTTTCGCATAGGAAAAGCTTGTAAGCAAAATATCTCAAGAACAGCTTGGACTAGGCTTTTGAAATTTTGCAGGCTATTTGGAACTAATGTGAAAATGATCTAATTCAAGTTTCGTTGAATTTTATGAAAACTTGACAAAATTATGCCCCTTTGTGGACTTAGGCATTTTTGCATAGGAAAAGCTTGCAAGCAAAATATCACAAGAACCACTTTAAGGTTTTGTTTCATGAAAACTCGACCAAATTATGCCCCTTTATGAACTTGAAAAACTAGTTTGCAAAACATCTCAAGAAACCCTTGGGCTAGGCTCTTGAATTTTTGTGGACTTGTTGGAATTGATATGAAGCTGAACTGATGAAATTTTGGTGTTATTTTATGAAAAATTGACCAAATTATGCCCCTTTACAGACTTAGGCAGTTTGGTTTAGGAAAAGCTTGTAAGCAAAATATCTCAACTTGCTTGGCTTAACTAGGCCCTTCAAATTTTGCAAGCTGTGTAGAACCAATATGAAGATAACCCGGTTAAATTTTGATGTAATTTTATGGGAAATTTACTAAATTATGCCCCTTCGTAGACTTAGGCTTTTTAGCATAGGAAAATCTTGTAAGCAAAATATCTTAAGAACCGCATGTGCTAGGCTGTTGAATTTTGTTGGCTTTTTGGAACCAATGTGAAAACGACTAAATTTTGGTTAAATTTTATAAAAAAATCACCAAATTATGCCCCTTTGTGGACTTCAGCATTTTAGCACTGGAAAAACTTGTAAGCAAAATATTTCAAGAGCCCCTTTGTGGACTTCGGCATTTTCACATAGGAAAAGCTTGTAAGCAAAATATCTCGGAGCCGCTTGGGCTAGGTGCGTGAAATTTTGCAGACTGTTTGGTGATCTGATTAAACTTTAGTATGATTTTTATAAAAAATTGACCAAGTATTACCACTTTTTGGACTCAGGCATTTTTGCAAGCAAAATATCTCAAGAACTACATGGGCTAATCTCAAGTTGAAAGCAAAATATCTCAAGAACCATATGTGCTAGTCTCTTGAAATTTTGTAGGCTGTTAGGAACCCCTTATATGACAAATGGACTTGTCCAACATATAGCAATGGAAGAGTCCAACAGTATACAGGTTAAACTATGTGAGCTATTGTCTTGAACATTGAAAGGCTGAGTAGATGACCTGATTAACTTTTGAAAATAAAAAATCTAAAATTTTCTTCTTGAGTTATGCCCCTTTGAATAAATCATCGTTATCAAGATATTTAGAACACTGTTTAAGATATTGCCAGGGAACTTGACAGGCTGGTAGGGAATGACGGGTAGATGCCCTGATTAACTTTTAAAAAAAAATCAGATTTTTTTCTTGTAAGTGAGTAGTCTGTTTAATGAGGGTAACAACTTTTAGCATACACATTTACATGCATTAGCTAATTTTCAATGAGGCCCTCAAGAGTTATGTACAGGTTTACAAATCAATGACTCCCACTGACCAACACAGCAAGCAATGCTATGGTCAGTAGATATTCATTTGATCTCTACATAATAAAACACAAGTTAAATACAGTAACTACATCTATATCTCAAAACCTGTTTAACCTTGAAGCTTGACATGATGTTAAATTTTGAAAATATTTTCTTGAGTTTATGACCATTTGAACAATTTGGCATTTTAATCTTATAAGCAAGAATCTTGACAGGCTAATGGGGATTGATGGGAAGATGACTTGTTCAAATTTTGAGAAAAAAAAATGAAAAATTTTCTTTAGTTATGGCCCTTTGAAAATTTTGGCATTTAGGGGTAAGCATAGGGTTGGGGGCATAGTGTTTTATAAACACCATTTCTAGTTTTATTTATTCAATACTCGTACTTTAGAGGGGGTGCCCTTATTTCGGCAGCCATAATTTCTTTAAACCTGAACCGATTTTGTTCATACTTTGACATATTGTAGGCAAGACATCTTTGGCCATTTGTATCGGAAATATTATGGATCATGTGACTTCCAAATATGGTGGTCATGTTATCTGACCGGGAACCATTTAAGACACTTAAAAAAAATACAAACTACAAGACAATAGCACTCAGTGTGTGTTTTGTAGGATAAAAACGATAGCAAAATTGTCATTTGTATAGCTACCTATATTATGGCTACATACTTATCACCAGTAGTTGTTTAGATGGACTGGGTCTAGTATGCACATAATTGTGATAAAACCTGTAAGAGGGACCTGTTGAAAACTGGTGTCTGAAAGATGGTCATTTTTTAATGTCATTTTCAGGTGTAAAATCAAACAGCCGGTAATGTGGGTAAAACCTGTACCTTTGTAAGAAAGACCCATCCCTCCTGTGTTGGAGAACCTCATCTGATGGAGTGTACTTGCTTTCTTATGAGCGTGATAAGTTGCTCAAGTCGGCAAATAAATGTGCGTACAGCACACTGAAGAAATAAAGGCCTGACAATACCTGTGAATTATCAGGTAGTGTCAAGTCTTGTCTCTGAAAAATAGGGGAAATATTTGAAAATGATGTTTGCAAATGGTGTGATTATAGTATCACCCATGCTTTTATGCCCCCCCCCCCCCCCCCCCCCCCCCCCCCCCCCCATTCAAAAATGACGGAGTATTATGTTATACCCTCTGAAGTTTTAAGTGCCTGTCCATCCGTACATCCATCCATCCGTCAGCGCCCCATAGTTTCATGTCCGTTCCATAACTCTGATACCCTTTGAGATATTTTCAGGAAACTTCACAGATATGTAGAGGACTATGAGACAAGGTGCAGAACATGTCATATGAACTGTAACTGATTTTGATTTTCCCGATTTTGGATTTGTTATCCTTTGAACATTGAACATAGCCATTTCTGTCATAGTTTCATTCCGCTCCATAACGTCGATACCATTTGAGATATTTCCATGAAACTTCATGAAAGCATCATGTATGTAGAGCATCATGAGACGACATGCAGAATATATGAACCATCACTCTTGATTTTCCTACTTTTGCAATTATTGCCCTTTGAACTTTGAATATAGCTGTTGCTAACAGTTTCGTGTCTGCTCCATAACTCTGATAGCCGGCCTTGGTAGCTCAGTCGGATGCATGACCGACTGGTGATCAGGAGGACGCAAGTTCCGTACCTGCCGGGGTCGGCAACATTCTTTCGTGGAGATTGATCATAAAATCTTTTCTACGGTCATTCTCTCCCTTCCGCTGATTCAAGAAGCGCAGTTATCTGTTTCTGGCAAAAGAATGTGCACTGTAACCGCTTACGTATAAGCCTGCCCAGGAAAAATGTGGATAAGTAAACTGACTGGCTCAAAAATGACCTAAATAGTATTGAGTGGGCTGTTAAACCCCAATGCAAACACCAAAAAAAAAAAAAAAGACAAATCCATACCTCTGATACTATTTGAGATATTTTCATGAAACTTCACAGATATGTAGAGCACCCTGAGGCAACATGCAGAACATATGAACCATAACTCTGATTTTCCTATTTTTAGCACACCAGAGCCAAAGGCTCCGGGGGAGCTTATAGGATAGGCGGTTGTCCGTCGTCGTCTGCGTCTGCGTCGTCTTCGTCAACATTTTCAAACGATATCTCCTCTGAAGACACTGGGCCGATTCCGCCCAAATTTCATCTGTAGCATCCATGGGCAGGGGGATTGAAAGTTTGTGTTTTTAATGAAAATCAGCTCATTAGTTTGGTTGCTATGGCAACTTAGAGTTTCCATAGACTTATAATGGGGAAAATAGAAAAATGGCATTTACTACCAAGCCTCTGCAGATATTTTGACAAACTTTCATAGAAATGTTCCATAGGTAATCTACTATCTGCCGTATGATTTTAGGCCTTCTGCTCATTTTTATTGGTTACCATGGAAACCAAAATGCAAAAAATAGACAAAAAATTACTTAAAAAATCATCTCCTCAGAAACCATATGCTCTAGGAGGCTGAGACTTTATGAAAATATTCACCATATTTGCCTATATAGGTTTTATGTTTTTTTATGAAATTTGGCCTTTTAGTTTTGTTGCTATGGCAACTTAGAGTTTCCATTGACTTATAATGGGGAAAACTGAAAAATGGCATTTACTGCCAAGTCATTGCAGATATTTTGACAAAACTTACATAAACATGTTCCTTGTGTAAACTTTTCTCAGCCATATGCTTTTATGTCAACCTGGGAGTCCCCTAGGTTGTGCCGGGGCCATGCCCCGCCCCCCCCCCCCCCCCCCCCACTTCATAAAATGCCTTATATCTCAGAAACCTTACAGATCCCAACCCCTAAACCATATATATTCTTGTTCCTTATGATAAGATGCATTGAGTGACACCAACCTGGGGGTCCCCTGGGATGTGCCGGGGACATGCCCTGCCCCCTCTTTTCATTTGAATGCCATTTATCTTAGAAACCATTAAGATCCCCACCCCTAAACTATATATATTCTTGTTCCTTATGCTAAGATGCATTAAGTGACACCAACCTGGGGGTCCCCCAGGATGTGCCGGGGACATGCCCCACTCTCCACTTCATAAAATGCCATATATCTCAGAAACCATACAGATCCCCACCCCTAAACTATATATATTCTTGTTCCTTATGCTAAGATGCATTAAGCGACACCACCTGGGGGTCCCCCGGATGTGCCGGGACCATGCCCAACCCCCCCTCGACTCATAAAAGGCCAAATATTCCAGAAACCTTACAGATCCCCTGCCCTAAACCATATATATTCTTGTTCCTTATGATAAGACACATTCAGTGACACCAACCTAGGGGTCACCCAGGGTGTTCCTGGGCCATGCTTCACCCCTTGACTTCACAAAAGACCATATATCTGAGAAATTGTTCAGAGCCCCACCCCTAAACCATATATATTCTTGTTCCTATGATAAGACGCATCAGTGACACCTGCATGCAGGTCCACCCTGGGTGCCATGGGCCATGCCCCACCCCTTTACTTCGTTAAAATCCATATATCTCAGAAACCATACAGATCCCCACCCCTAAACAATATATATTCTTGTTCCTTATGATAAGATGCATTAGGTGACACCAACCTGGGGGTCCCCCAGGATATGCCGGGGATATGCCCTGACCCCTCCACTTCATAAAAGGCCATTTATCTCAGAAACCATTCAGATCCCCACCCCTAAACCATATATATTCTTGTTCCTTATGATAAGACACATTAAGTGACACCAACCTGTGGGTCCCCCGGGATGTGCCGGGCACATGCCCTACCCCTTCCACTTTATAAAATGCCATTTATCTCAGAAACCATTGAGATCCCCACGCCTAAACCATATATACTCTCATTCCTTATGATAAGTTGCATTCAGTGACACCAAATTTGGGGTCCCCTGGGATGTGCCCGGACCATGCCCAACCCCCTCCTCTTCGTAAAATGCCAAATATTCCAGAAACCTTACAGATACCCACCCCTAAACCATATACAACTTGTTCCTTATGATAAGACACATTCAGTGGCACCAACTTAGGGGTCACCCAGTGTGCGCCCGGGCCATGCTCCACCCCTTGACTTCACAAAAGACCATATATCTGAGAAACTGTTCAGAGCCCCACCCCTAAACCATATATATTCTTGTTCCTTATGATAATACCCAATCAATGACACCAGCATGCAGGTCCCCCCGGGGTGCCATGGGCCATGCCCTACCCCTTTACTTCATTAAAATCCATATATCTCAGAAACTGTTCAGATCCCCACCCCTAAACCATATATATTCTTGTTCCTTATGATAAGACGCAATCAGTGACACCAGCATGCAGGTCCCTTGGGGTGCCACAGGCCATGCCCCACCCCTTTACTTCATTAAAATCCATATATCTCAGAAACCGTTCAGATCCATACCCCATAACCATGTTTATTCTTGTTCCTTATGATAAGACTCAACTTCATAATAGGCCATATATCTCAGAAACCATTCAAATCCCCATCCTATAATCACATATATTCTTGCTCATTGTTATTAGACACATTCAGTCACCCCGTCTTTGGGGATCACAGGGGCCATTTCTCTCCCTGCCACTTCATAAAAGTGCCTCATATCTCAGAAACCATTCAGATCTCCTCCGTTTAACCGTATATACTCTTGGTCTTTATGATAAGACTTATTCATTGACAACACTCTTGGGCTTTTCTGGGATCTGCCATGCCCGATTCCCTCCATTGCTTAAAAGGCCTTACATCTCAGGAACCATACATATTCCCACTGATAAACCATACATGTCTTTGTTCCTTTTGATAAGACGCATTTAGTGACACCAACCAGGGCTCCATTGGGTCCATGCCCTAATCTCTCTACGTTATAAAACACCTAATATTTCAGATACAGTGCAACTGGGTGCTCATTTGGGTATGGGGTTTGTTTGGGAGACTTTATAATTGTTATAATAAAATCATATGTAATAATACATGGCTGCCATTGGGCAGTGTCCACCTGAGCACTGGTCTATGAACTTTGGCTCTTTGGTTTGTTTGCTATGCCAAGCTATGAGTTCTATTGTCCTATAATGGGGAAAATTGAAAAATGACATTAATGCCTTTCAAGATATTTTGTCACACTTTCATGGCAATGTTCCTTTAATAATGTTCTTTTTTGGCCTATTTGTTGCCACAGATGGGAAATTGTCAATTGTCATCTGTTGTCCTGCAACAACACATTCAAGCGACATCGCATCTAAAGCCACGAGGCTTATTGGGTCCAAATTTTATCTAGTATCCTCGGGCACAGGGCTTCCATGGTTAATTAAAATACATTGCTGCCAGTGGGCAGTGGCCCCCGAGCTCTGGTGAGCATTGTGGCCCATGGGCCTCTTGTTTGAAGTTACCGCCCCTTGAATATTGAACATAGCCATTTCTATCATGTAGTTTGTTTGAAGCACTATATCCCCTGAACCTAATGATTGATTCTGACCAAACTAGCATGGTTACATCACTAGGATGAGGGAAAACAGCCTTTAGGTTTTGATGACCTTGACCTTATTTTCAAGGGCACAGACCCCCAAAACTGTAAATTTTGGGCCAAAGATGGCTTGTCTGCACCCAATCTCATGAACAAATCAATGAAATGTGTCTAACTTGGTACAATATATCATTGCAATTTTACCAAAGATTTGATTAGATTTTAAAGACCTTGACTTTATTTTAAAAGGCACAGGCCCCCAAAAACTGAAAATGAGATTTACTTTCTTTTGGAACCATGGCTCTGAACATTGAAAATAGTCATCTCAGTCATGTATTCTTGTCAACTTTATTAAGGGGTTATTAGGTTTTGAAGAAGACTTCATTTTAAAGGACACAGGCCCCCAAAAACTGAAAATGAGAATTGTAATTCTGGTTAACTTTCTTTTGGAGCCGTGGCTCTTTGAACATGAAAATAGTCATCTCAGTCATGTATTCTTGTCAACTATATTAAGAGGTTATTAGATTTTGAAGACCTTGACTTCATTTTAAAGGGCATAGGCCCCCAAAAACTGAAAATGAGAATTGCATTTCTGGTTAACTTTCTTTTGGAGCCGTGGCTCTTTGAACATGAAAATAGTCATCTCAGTCATGTATTCTTGTCAACTTTATTAAGGGATGATCTTGACTTTGTTTTAAAGGGCACAGGCTCCCAAAAACTAAAAATGAGAATTGTAATTCTGGTTTACTTTCTTTGGAGCCACGGCTCAATGAACATTGAAAATAGGCATCTCAGTCATGTATTCTTGTCAACTTTATTAAGGGAAAGAGTATTTTATGCATCCTTACTCTGAATTCCTTTTTCACTGTGATATGGCACTTGCTTGATGTAATTGTAGTGGCGGGGCATCATGCAGTACTTGCAGGTTTTATTTTTCACGCATTAGCATTTACCAGGTCCTGAGGAAACTGTTTGAACACGAGGCTGCTAGGCCTAGTGTTCAAATATCTTCAGAGGGACCCAGCAAATACTATTGCAATGAAATAGCCATGGGTGATCATTGTTCTTGCACAGCTTAACGACTCCAAAAGCAAATGTGACGAAAACCGTCCTAACCCCATATAAACTAAATTCTTCAAATGCGACCGGCTAGTTCAGAATGTTGTTTGCAATGACACCAGTAAGTGTTACACAATGACCCTCTGATAGATTTCTAAAATGCTACGTTTAGGATGATAACCATACTAGCTATTTTCGTAGGATTTTATGTTCGCCCCCGCCCAGCGGGGCTTGAAGAAATAGATGGGCTGCATGATGCTTCCTCACAGAGCTGAAACCGACCACACAGGAGTACTGGTAAACTGCTCAGAGGATCTAGGCCTGTCCAGGCAAAGCGGTGCAAGTCGGTCCGTCCATGCTTACAAACCCTACTGGTTTCTTTGGGCGACAGGGCTTGTGATGTCATTTCATCTCAACATTAAACCTCAAATCAAACAAACAAATAGGATTTTATGCAAAAATTGCAGTTTAACGCATTGTATACTGGTGGACTCTTCCACTGCTATATGTTGGACAAATCCATTTGTCATATCAGGGGTGTAAGTCCTATTTTTTCGTTTTTATTCTATTTTTGACAGCAAATAGTGTAGGCCCTGATCAGAAGCCACATTTTGCGGCATCTGATCTGGGCCTGCACTATTTGCCAAGGTACCCTTTAGGGGATTTCCGCATGCAATGGGTTAAGGGTTTAATGCGGCGAAGTCTTTTTTTCATACAGAGTGCACTTTTTGACATCAGACAGTTCCACAACAAAGAATTTTCACCTGTGCACATCTGTGCATAAATTTTATTATTGTTTCTTTGGTGTGTGTTATTTCTTAACATTTTAGTGTTGGAATCTACGTCAGAATGCACTAGAAGTTGTTCATATTTCTTCCAGAGTAATGGCTTAAAGAAATATTTATTGTCTAAACCTACTGGAATTCCTGAGGAATTGCATACTTAAATCTGTTGTATTTTTAGCTCACCTGTCACGTAGTGACAAGGTGAGCTTTTGTGATCACATTTTGTCCGTCGTCCGTGCGTGCGTGCGTCCGTCCGTGCGTCCGTAAACAATTTCTTGTCCGCACGATAGCATCTTCATTTATGATTTGATTTTAACCAGACTTGCACACAACTTGTACCACCATGAGATCTCAGTTCCTTTCTTGAACCAGCCATATCCCATCATGTGATACGGAGTTACGGCCCCTGAAAGGGCAAAATTTGCCTATTTTGATCTTGTCTGCATGATAGCTGTTTCATTTATGATTTGATTTTAACTAAACTTGCACACAATTTGTAACACCACAAAATTTTGGCTCCTTTCTTGAACCAGCCATATCCCATCATGGGTACCAGAGTTATGGCTCCTGAAAAGGCAAAAATTTCATATTTTGGTATTGTCTGCACAATAGCTGTTTCATTTATCATTTGATTTTAACCAAACTTTTACACAATTTGTACCACCATAAGATCTTGGTTCCTTTCTTGAACCAGGCATATCACATCAAGGGTACTAGAGTTATGGCCCCTGAAAGGGCAAAAATTGGCTGTTTTGGTCTTGTCTGCATGATAGCTGTTTTGTTTATGGTATAATTTTAACCAAATATACACATAACCTGAAGCACTATAAGATCTTGGTTCCTTTGTTGAACCACCCATATCTCATCATCTGTTCCAGAGTTATGGCCCCTGAAAGGGCACAAATTGCCTATTTTGGTCTTATCTGCACAATAGCTGTTTCATTTATGATTTGATTGTAACCAAACTTGCATATAACTTAAACCGTCATAAGATCTTGGTTCCTTTGTTCAAGTTTGAATATGGGTCATGACCGGTCAAAATTGAGGTCAGTAGGTCAAATCATAAGAAAACCCTTGTGAACACTCTAGAGGCCAAAGTTTTGGTCCGATCGTCATCAAACTTGCTCAGAGTGATCATCTTGACAATATCTCGGTCAAGTTCGAATATGGGTTATGTCGGGTCAAAAAATAGGTCAGTAGGTCAAATCATAGAAAAACTTTGTGAATACACCAGAGGCCACAGTTTTGGTCCTATCATCATCAAACTTGCCCAGACTGATTATCTTGACAATATGTCGGTCAAGTTCGAATATAGGTCATTTCCGATCAAAAAGTAAATCAGTAGGTCAAATCAGAGTAAAACCTTGTGAACACCCTAGAGGCCACAGTTTTGGTCCGATCATCATCAGACTTGTCCAGAATGATCAACTTGACAATGTCTCAGTCAAGTTCAAGTATCGGTGTTGTCTTGTCAAAAAGAAGGTCAGTAGGTCAAATCAGAAAAACCTTCTGAACACACTAGAGGCCACAGGTTTGGTCCAATCATCATCAAACTTGCTCAGAATGATCATCTTGATAATATCTTGGTCACTTTTGAATATGAGTCATGTCGGGTCAAAAAGTAGGTTAGTACGTAAAATCATAGAAAAACTTGTGAATACACTAGGGGCCACAGTTTTGGTCCAATCATCATCAAACTGCTCAGAATGATTGACATGACAATGTCTTGGTGAAGTTCGAATATGGGACATGTTGGATCAAAAAGTAAGTCAGTAGGTCAAATCAGAGAAAAACCTTGTGAACACACTAGAGGCTACCGTTATGGTCCGATCATCATCAAACTTGCCCAGAATGATCAGTTTGACAATATCTCGGTCAAGTTTAAATATGGATCATACCAGGTCAAAAAGTAGGTCAGTAGGTCAAATCATAGAAAAACCTTGTGAACACACTAGAGGCCACAGTTTTAGTCTGATCACCATCAAACTTGCCCGGAATGATCATCTTGACAATATCTCAGTCAAGTTCAAATATGGGTCATGTAAGGTCAAAAAGTAGGTCAGTAGGTCAAATCATAGAAAAAAAACTCTAAACACACTAGAGGCTACAGGTTTGGTCCGACCATCATCGAACTTGCTCAAAATGATCATTTGACAATATCTCGGGTTAATTTTGAATACAGGTCATATCTGGTCAATATGCAGGTAAGTAGGTCAGATTGTTGAAAAACCTTGTAAACACACAAGAGGCCCCAGTTTTGGTCCAATCATCATCAAACTTGCTCAGAATGATCATCTTGACAATATCTGGGTAAATTTTGAATATGGGTCATGTCGGGTCAAAAAGTAGATCAGCAGGTAAAATCATAGAAAAACATTTTGAACACTCTTAGAGGCCACAGTTTTAGTCAAATCATCATAAAACTTGCTCAGAATGATCATCTGGACAATATCTCAGTTAAGTTCGAATGTGGGTCATGTCAAATCAAAAAGTAGATCAGTAGGTCATTTTGTTATAACTTTAAAACCGTTAGAGATAGAGCCTTCATATTTGGCATGTTGGTTCCTTCTGACAGGGGCTTCCCACTCATGTAAAGATTTGACCTGTGATCTTGACCTGTGACCTACTTTATCATACCTTTTGAACCATATGAGATAGAGCCTTCATATTTGGCATGTATGTTCCTTGTGACAAGGTTTTCTCAACCATTCAAAACTTTTGACCCATGATCTTGACCTTTGACCTACTTTGTCATAACTTTTGAAGTATTTGAGATACAGCCTTCATATTTAGCATGTAGGTTCCTTGCGATAATGTTGCTTAGATGACCCTCTACCAAAAAGGCTAAAATGATCTCACTCTGATGAACAAAATGGTTTACCGGAGCTAAAAATAGGAAATATTGTAAATTTGATTCAAACGTAAACTCCACCTAAACCCTAAGGTCAATTTGACTCAAAGTTCACAGGAATTTTTCCTAGGTTATTCCCTACCAAATAAGCTGAAATCACTC
Organism: Lucinisca nassula; assembly: GCA_963580285.1. NCBI lineage: Eukaryota > Metazoa > Mollusca > Bivalvia > Lucinida > Lucinidae > Lucinisca > Lucinisca nassula. Next base: position 72,762,454 of record OY757019.1, on the reverse strand, counting down.
TGTTGATGAACAAGATGGCCCCCAGAGCTTAAAATAGAATGTACTAGAGACAGTGGCACACAGGTGAGTGAACCAGGGCCCTCTTGTGATATAATTTTAACCAAATTTACACACAACTTGGAAGCACCATAGGATCTGGGTTCCTTTGTTGAACCACCCATATCCCATCATCTTTTCCAGAGTTATTGCCCCTGAAAGGGCACAGATTGCCTACTTTTGTCTTATCTGCACAAAAGCCGTTTCATTTATGATTTGATTTTAACCAAACTTGCAAACAGTTTAAACCAACATAAGATGTTGGTTCCTTTGTTCAAGTTTGAATATGGGTCATGTCCGGTCAGAAATGAGGTCAGTGGGTCAAATCATAAAAAAACCCTTGTGAAGAGGCCACATTTTAAGTCCAATTGTCATAAAACTTACTCAGAATGATTGCCTTGATGAAATCTTGGCCAAGTTTGTCAGGTCAAAAAGTAGGTCAGTAGGTCAAATCATAGAAAAACTTTGTGAACACTCTGGTAGCAACATTTTCAGGCTAAACTTCATGAAACTTGCTCAAAACGATCACCTCGACAAAATCTCTGTCATGTTCGAATATGGGTCATGTCCGGTCAAAAATAAGGTCATAGGAAAACATTATGAACACTCTAGAGGCCACATTTTAAGTCCATTTATCATGAAACTTGCTCAGAATGATTGCCTTGATGAAATCTGGGTCAAGTTCGAAAAAGGGTCCAGTCAAACAGTAGGTCAGTAGGTCAAATCATGGAAAAATCTTGTGAACACTGTAGTAGCCACATTTTGAGCCTGAACGTCTTGCTCAGGTTTGAATATGGGTCTAAGTTTGTATAAGTTTGTATAAACATGGACATTGACTGGATGTACCGTGTATAACAGAATAAGAGTCCGTGGGTTATCACTCTTGGAGTTATGTCCCTTGGTAGTTTTTTTTAAAAATCAAAATGCTTTTTGCTTCACGTTTATAATTTTGTTCCTATTTCAATGAAACTTATACCACACTTTGTCTCTAAGATAAGGGAGGTGTAATGGTGGAATAATGGCCAAGGGTTTATAACTCTTGGATTTTTAAACATCAAAATTTTCCAGCTCTCATCTTATGCCTTGTAGTAGAACTATAGTCAGATTATCTGACAGCTCTAGTCATTCTTTTCAGTGATCTTTTTCTTCTTTTCAGGAGCTGGGTACACAGACCAGAAGATATATTTTCAACATTCTTTAAAATTCTGCACTTGCAGAATTGTACCCATTATTTGAAAATGATTGCATTTAACTAAATACACATCTTTCTGTCTTAATATTGATTACTAAGACATTATGATGTGGGTAAAACAGGTATTCCTGTACCGGGTAAGTGCCATTGGTGAAAGAGAAAATTTAATTTGTTTATTATGTGAAAACAAAATAATTCTTTTTATTTTGTTTGTTTCAACATCTGAAACAATTTTGTATCAAAGTTCATCCTAAAACTTATAAATATCATATGCTCACACAAAACACTTTTAAGGCAAAAATTATCAATGCACAAGTGGGTCTCTTCTTGGGATAATGCCTCCTTGCTGATCACGGTGTTTCCTTTGTATGATTGTAAATATGATTGTAAATTGTGACTATTCAGTTTTGTTTCTTCATAAAGCTACTATGTTTTTCTTTTCTTTTTTAGTATCGCCAAACAGATTTTCTATCTGAACATTCTGCTGTGAACATTTGTGTTTAACAATTATTTATATTCATAACTATTTTTACTGTACATTATAATTTTTGTGAGAATCAAATTTGTGTTGGATTGAGGAATAAGGATGCCACGTTTGAAGAAAAAGTCTTTGAATCAACGGAGAAAGGAAGACAGAGTTAGAAAGGAAAGAACAAGACATGAAGAATCAGATGTGGAACCTCCTGGTGTGGCAGTACAGATGGGTGTTATTGGTTTATCAGATGGGGGCCTAGCCCACCCTTTCCTTTCATCTGTTTCAGATGAAGGGCCATCTGTGTGTATGGGTGTTATTGGTTTATCAGATGGGGGTCTATCCCAGCCCACAGAAAAACCATCTGTGTTCATTGAAGTGTCTGAAAATGTGTCTGAAAATGTGTCTGATAATGTGTCTGATAATGTGTCTGATAATGTGTCTGAAAACATGTCTGAATACTTGTCTGAAAACTTCTATGAAAACAAGCCTGACAGTCTTTCCAGTTATTGTTGTGAACCTTTTGAAAATATTTTAGAAAGTTCTTCAAATACCTGTATACATGAAACAATGAGGTCCCCTAATGTAAATATAAGAGAACAGAACTGTTTGATGAATTCTAATAAGCCATTGTATAGTGCCATTCCAGCAAGTGGACATGCTGAAACAATGCTATGGACTCCTTCTAATGGTCCATTTAATTCTGTCAAATTTGAACTGGGATCTTTTCACCAAGGTTCTGAAATATTTAGCAATGAGTCCAGAGGATGTCAATGCACTGCAAATGCACTTTGTTCATTAATATATGCAGCGTACTCGGACATTTCTTGTAGTACAGATTTAGACAACATTCTTTTAGCTGGAGATTGTCTGTATAATAAGATTATATATGAATTAAAGGCTAAAGGTAAATTCAGAAGTAAGTTGCTCAACTTTGATGAACTTCCAAGATTAGTTTCAATTTTAAACAAAGAAGTTGTTGTTAAAAAATCTGCTATTATGACAGGTCTTTGTACAGAACAGTTTGTCAATACCAGTTTACCTACTCTTCACCAAGCATTATACACTGCTTTACAATGTTCTTCAAATGTTTTACTAATGATAGGTTCAATTTGTTCTTCTGTGTTCAAGAAAGATTGCAAATATTTTATATTTGATTCACATTCCCATGGTTTCAATGGATTATCAGTTCCAGATGGAAAATCATTACTAGCTGCTTTCAGTTGTTTAGATGATCTAGTTACATTTCTATATGCGTTGTATGAAAGTATGATGATTTCCATTTCCACACAGTTCGAAATTCTTCCTATAGACTTTGACTTATCTGATCTTGAGCATAACTCAGCATTTGATATTGAAAATAGAGCACAGTGTCATACTGACACTCCATGTGACTATGCTTGGAAATCTGTAACTTACAAGAGAAAGATGTCTGAAAGCCATATGAGGAATGCACATGCAGGAGAAAACTTTTTTGATGATACAAGTAGTGAAAGTCATGCAACCCTTATTGGCAAATACTTCAAGGATCAAAAGCATAGACTTGAACAGAAGACTGGAAATAGCACAAAGGTAACTAAAAATCAAAAGATTAGGAACAAAGAAAAAACAAATAAGAAAAAAATTACAGACAGAAAAGAATATATGAGAGCTTATATGCAGAAACTGAGGCAGTGCTCTAACTTCAAAATAAAAGACAAAGAGTATACACTTCAATCTAAGCAGAGTGCCAGACAATCTGAAGAATACCAAAAAAAGGATAGAGAATATACGCTTAAATCTATGAAGAATGCTAGACAGTCTGAAGAATACAGAAAAAAGGATAGACAATATACGCTTAAATCTAAGCAGAGTGCTAGACAATCTGAAGAATACCAAAAAAAGGATAGAGAATATACGCTTAAATCTAAGCAGAGTGCTAGACAATCTGAAGAATACCAAAAAAAGGATAGAGAATATACGCTTAAATCTATGAAGAATGCTAGACAGTCTGAAGAATACAGAAAAAAGGATAGAGAATATACGCTTAAATCTATGAAGAATGCTAGACAGTCTGAAGAATACCAAAAAAAGGACAGAGAATATACGCTTAAATCTATGCAGAGTGCTAGACAATCTGAAGAAAACAGGAGAAAAGACAAAGCTATGACAAAGGCATGTAAGAGAAGAGCTAGATTGATAGATGAATATAAAAGATGGGAAAGTGAAAAGAAACGAGAATATCGAAAAAGCCATGAATTCAAACAGAAAGACATTCAAATACAAAATCGGTCAAAGAGGAAAGCAAGGTCAGATCCATATATATTAGAACAAGAAAGGGTTGCAAAACAACAATGGAGATTAAATGAAAGAAACAAAAAAGGTGAAAACATTACAGACTGTAAAAGAAAAGCTGCCAAGCGTAAAGATCCATCCTTTTCACAGGCTGAAAAGTTAACTGCAAAGCGTAGAAAATGTGGTAGTGATATTGATGCTTGTATTGAAAAGTTTCACAAGAATATTTCAGTTGGACCTCTCTATATATGTAGTTGTTGTCACCAGACATGGTTTGCAGAGACTGTATCAAAAGCTGAAACATTTTTATGTAAAGACAAGGAAAAATACTTAACAGGTGTAAAATCTGTCAAGGAAGAAGAATGGATTTGTTGTACATGCAAAGACAATATTAAGTTTGGTAAAGTCCCAAGATTGTCTGTGTTAAACGGAATGAAGTGGCCACTAAAACCTAAAGAATTGGAGCTGTTTCCACTCGAAGAACGTCTTATTGCTTTACGTATACCATTCATGCAGATGCGTGAACTACCTAGAGGTCGCCAATTATCAGTAAAAGGAAATGTTGTTAATGTTCCTGTTGATATTCAACCAGTTGTGAATGCTCTACCAAGGCCTTTCGATGAAAATGTTACAGTTGCCGTGAAATTGAAGATGAAGATGTCATTTAAGTCTTATGTATTCTCAGAAAATGTTCGACCATTTCATGTACTTCGTGCTTTGCACTGGCTAATGAAAGGTAGTGAGCTGTATAAACATGCAAATGTTGAAATTGACCAGCAGTGGATAAAGAGAATCACAGAACAAAGTAATGAAATATTGCATGCATTTTTTGAGTCACAAATAAAAAGCTGTTCAGAAACAAATATTGTTGATTTTGATGGTGTTTTGAATGAAACTCTACAGGATATCCCAAGTGATCAGAACCATGCTGAGGTTATACATGATTTTTTTGAGGTGTGTATAAAAGATTGTTCAAAGTATAATATTGTTGATTTTGATGGTGCTGTAAATGAAATGTTTGAGAATGATAAAAAAATGATGATATTTCAAATGATAACACATCCCATGTGGAAGAACTTTATGATTCAGATGCAGAAGAAATCACCCAGGAAAATGTGGGAAATATTGACACTTTGCTAGATGATGCAGATCTTGAAAACAGAAATTGTACTTTCACATTTGCTCCTGGAGAAGGTCAACGACCGCTAAGTATTTTTCAAGATAAAGATTCAGAATATCTTTGTTTCCCATCCATATTTTGTGGACAGAGGCGAATAGATAATGATGATAGAAAAGTGCCTGTACATTATAGTGATATAGCAAAGTGGGAATTGAGAAGTCAGGATAGGCGGGCTGCTAACAGTGTACCTAATATATTTTTTAAACTGAAAAAATTACAAATGAAGCAATTGAATGACAAAGCAAACCTTGCTGTTAGAAGGTGTCAAACTGGAATAAATAATATTACTGCTGCACAAGCAAGGAACTCAGAGTGTATTGACAGTATTGTAAAAAATGATGAAGGTTACTATTTGTTTAAACAGCTAAGAAATTCTCCAGCATATTTAGAATCTAAAAAAAAAGATGTTTATGCTATGATTCGACAGATGGGTTTGCCAACTTGGTTTATGTCATTGTCCTCAGCTGATACAAGATGGGTTGATCTTTTAAAAATGTTAGCTATCTTAAATAAAAATGTGAACTACACTGATGATCAACTTGAGAACTTGGCTTGGGAACAAAAGATTAAACTCATTCAATCCGATCCAGTCACTTGTTCCAGATATTTCGAGCATAGAGTTAAAGAATTCATTAACACAGTTCTAAAGAGTGAGCATGAGCCTCTTGGAAAAGTTGTTGATTACTTTTTTAGAGTGGAATTTCAGCAACGTGGATCTCCACACATTCACATGATTGTATGGGTACAAAATGCACCAAAATTCAATGTGGACTCTGATGAAAAATTGGCTGCTTATGTGGATCAGTATTTAAAATGTTCTATAAACAACCCTCATCTTAGTAGTTTGATAGAACTTCAAATTCACAAACATTCTAGAACGTGTAGAAAACGAGAAGACAAAATCTGTCGTTTTGGTTATCCATTACCACCTCTTTCCAAAACTACTGTCTTAGAACCACTGGAAACTGAAAAAGACAAGTATTATAAATTGTACCAAAACATACAGAAAAAAATAAACAACGAGAAAGATGGGTATGATATGTCTTATGAAGAGTTTTTGAATAATGTTGTCCAAATGAGAGAGGAAGAATATATTAAATGTATTAGAAGTTCTTTAAACTCTTCAAAGGTATTTTTGAAAAGAAATCCAAGTGAGATCCGTGTAAATTTGTACAATGATAGTGTGTTAAAAGCATGGAAGGCAAACATTGACATACAATTTGTTTTAGATCCATATGCTTGTGCTATGTATATAGTTTCATACATTAGCAAATCCCAAAGAGGGATGAGTAATTTGTTGCATGCAGCTGCAAAAGAAGCAAGGAATGGCAACATGGATCTCAAAAGACAAGTTAGACATATTGGAAATGTATTTTCAAACAGTGTTGAAGTAAGTGCACAAGAGGCAGTTTATTTGGTACTGCAAATGCCATTGACTAAAAGTTCAAGGAGTGTTGTCTTCATAAACACCTCACTTCCAAATCAGAGAGTACAATTATTGAAACCAAAGTCAGTGCTTGATGAGTTGCCTGCAGACTCAATAGATATAATGTCAGACAATAAAATTAAAAGATACTCAAAACGTCCCAAACCATTGGAAAAGTATTGTTTAGCTGATTATGTGTCAGAGTTAGAAGTAATTTACCCAGATGGACAGAATGACTATAGGGATGAGGAGGAGCAAGATTGTGAGAAAAATGCAGAAATGTCAGATGGAGAATGCTTTGATGGCAGTAAAACTATTTTAACTTTAAAGAATGGCATAAAAATCAAACAATGTCGTAATCCTAAAATAATACGGTATGTCAGATTCAATCTCAAAACAGACGAAGAGAACCATTACAGAGAGAAACTTTTACTATTTTACCCATGGAGAAATGAAGAGACTGACTTACTTGGAACTTTTAGTACATATAAAGAACACTATGAGTCTATAAGGCATATGATAGATCATAAATGTTCAGCTTATGAACATCATGCTGAAGAGTTGGAATTAGCAAGAGATTTAGCAGAAGCTGAATATAATGCATTTGATGATATTGCACCAAGTACACAGCAAGTTGAAGGTGACGATGATGAAATAGAACCAGTTGAGTCAGAAGAGTTTATATATTATAATCCTGATAGGATTGAACATAGAGATTATGATATAGGGACTGAAATTGGATGTTATGTTTCTGCACCTCAAATTAATGTAAATGAAAATATCATGTCTGATATTGAATATAGAAAGCTCTTGCAGTGTTTAAATAGTAAACAGAAACAGTTCTACTATCATGTGATACACTGGATTAAAACAAAGGATGCCCCTTTATATGTATTTCTTTCTGGCGGAGCTGGTGTTGGAAAAAGTCTAGTTATTCGAGCATTGTATCAGACTTTGTTTAGAATATTAAATCTGAAAGAAGGAGAAGATGCTGATCATACAAGGGTTCTTCTTTGTGCTTTTACAGGAAAAGCAGCATTTAATATTAATGGCTCTACCATCTCATCTGCATTTAAGCAAAAGTATAAGCAATCAGACCAAACATTAACATGTGACAGTCTTAATACCTTTAGATCAAAGTACCAAGATTTGTCAGTTGTAATTATTGATGAAATTTCAATGGTTAGTAATTCTATGTTGAATTTCATTGATCAAAGACTTCAAGCATTGAAAGGAACACGAACACCTTTTGGTGGTGTTAGCATTATTGCTGTTGGTGATCTTTATCAGTTGAAACCAGTGAGTGGTGATTGGATATTTAATGATATGAAACATGATGCTGCTGCTTTATCAAGAAATCTCTGGAAAGACTTATTTACTATGTTTGAATTAACAGAAATTATGAGACAGAAAGATGACCTTGAATTTGCCGAATTGCTAAATAGATTGAGAATCAATACCTTGACCTCTGAAGACAAGACTAGGTTGAAGCAGTGTGAAGTTACTACAATTGATATTGAGTATCAGAAAAATGCCCCACATCTCTTTGCAGAAAACTATTTCATGCATGTTTTTAATGATGGAATTATAAGAAATATGGCGACAGAAAAGGTTGAAATACCATGTATGGATACATATGTCTCGCCTAAGTTATCTAAAGAAAAGATCGACTGCGCGCTCAAGAACCTAAAGAATGTAACAGATCCAAACCAAACAGCAAATTTGCATTGCTCTTTAACAGTTGTTGTTGACATGATTTATGATTTAACAATAAACATAAAAACGGAAGATGGACTAGCTAATGGAGCATCATGTGTAGTTAAGTTAATTGAGTATAAATTACAAACCACACAACGTCCAAGCATCATTTGGGTTCAGTTTGATGATAAGAAAGCAGGAATAGAAACAAGAATCAAATACAAAAATAGGGGACTGTATCATAGCAGTATTGATGATAACTGGACACCAATTTTTGATGTCAACAGGTCATTTACATACAACAGAAAGACATTTCAGAGAGTTCAGTTCCCTTTGCAACCTTCTGCAGGACGTTCTGTACATAGAGCCCAAGGTAGTACCCTTGAAAGAGTTGTCATTGATTTATCACAGCGCAAACCCCGCAAAGTTCCACATTTACACTATGTTGCATTAAGCAGAGTAAGATCAATTGAAAAACTTCAGATCCTTAACTTTAATGAGAAAGCATTACAAGTTGATGATCAAGTTAAGACAGAAATGCAACGTTTGCATGAAACAGCAGTGCTTGAACTGTGTGATACTTCTTTAGAATTGATAGATCCAGTTTCACATTTCAAAGTTGCTTTCAATAATTGTAGATCCTTGAATCTTCATTTTGATGATATTAGACATGACAAAAATTTGTTATCAACCCACATATTTGGATTAGCAGAAACACGATTACATCAGCCTGATAATGATAATGATTATGCAATAGAAGGCTACTTTTTGATTAGAAATGACCAAATTGGATGCAATACTTGCAAAAGACCTGCTCATGGGTTAGCAGTTTATGCCAAAGATGATACCATTATAATACAAGATAGAAAGTATAGTTCAGATACATTAGAATTTATCATGGTAACTGCCAGCCACGTCTTGATTGAGAGTCAGATAGTATTTTTGTATAAGTCACCTCAAATGTCTGACAGTAATCTTCTTTCTTCTCTGAACAAAGAACTTATTCCATATTTGATCCCATCAAAGCCATTGATGATAATTGGAGATTTCAATATTGATGTTTTGTTAAAACATAACATTGTTAAGAAATTAAGTGAAATGTTTTCATGCAAAATGCTGATAAATGAATGTACCACAGATAATATGACAACGCTTGATTTGATATTTACTAATATTGATTTTCCAGATGTGGATGGTGCAGTTGGAACGTGTGAAACATACTGGTCAGATCACAAAATAGTTTTTCTGCACATAAAATCCACATAATTAAAGTCTTGTCACCCACTCAGTTTTAAATGCATAATATCAACCTTTCATATTAAGGTTACTATTTTTTTTTATTAATTTGGTAAAATTGGAACAGAGGAATCCATTGGTCAGATCATAAAATACTGCACTTTTTCACATGGATATTATACGACAGACTGCATGCATGGTAGTTAACCCAATCACGGTTGGCAACTTTGCTTCCCTCTTTAATTGCACGCCGGTGGGTCAGGCCTCAGATTCTATGACGGCTCCAACGTAAAGGCTTATTGAGAATTAGAGAGATCTAATTCAAGGTAATGTTGGTTGGTGCCTGATGCTCTGTCTCTGGTCGGGCTCATCGGAGTCTAACTGTTGGTTTTCTTTTGCTCCAGCATTTCAGTGGTTTCTTGCTGTCGAGTCCTCACCGTTGTCTCACCTCTGTGGTTCTTTGATTTTTGTGTTCACGGAGATGTTGCACTGATGAGTTAGGAGGCCTTCATGCGGACTGAACAAATTATTTGTCTAAATCGCGACGGAAGTAAGGGCGAGGATTGTGGCCACGTAAAATCGATTTAAGCCCCCCAGTGGAAATCTTCCACTGACCGTTCCAAGGCGGCTCTTCTGTGGCGATTTATTTATGTTGTTGTTTGTTACTTACTGTGTGTATCACTTGTGTCTTTTGGTTTTGGATGACCATATGGCCATTTTGTGGGAAAGTAACTGTCCTTATGGCCTTCCTTTGTTTGGGTTTCCATTATGGTCTGGTCGCTTAATGTTTGTATTTCTTTCCCTTTGGTGTCTTTTATGGGTGGAGTAAGTTAATTGTATCAATTCCTGATCTTTGTTTTACTTCTACTTTGGAAATTTTGTCAGGTGGTTTGTATGGTACTTTGCAGTGCACTCACCCACCAGATAAAATGCAGTACTTACCTTTTCAAAAGGTAGGTATTGCTGGTGGTTTTGCATGATTTGGGTGGCCACCACTTACAGACATCACAAAAATAAACACTTCTGTTAAACCCCACATTATATAGAGAAAAGTGGAGTTTTCAGGGCTATATTTTTTTTTGCTCAAAACATAGACTGTGGATACTCCTAAGAACTGAGGCATTTCTAACAAACACCCGCAATGGTCCGTATTTGAAGCAGAAAGAAGAAAAAATATCTAAATTTTTATCCCCCGACCAAATAGATTTGGGGGATATAGCGATCAGCCTGGCGTCCATCTGTCCGTCCGTAGACACAACCTTGTGATGGCCATAACTCCTATACCCTTTGAGATTCATTGATGGTTCTTGGCACAGTTGTTCACAAGGCTGAGACGTCATGTCATGCACAAGAACCAGAACTCTAGATGCCATACTTTTTTTTTATCTCCCCTTTTAATGAAATAGAATGACTACTTTGTGATGGCCATAATTCCAATACCCTTTGAGATATATTGATGGTACCTGGCACAGTTGTTCACAAGGCGGAGACAGTGTATCATTCACAAGAACCACAACTCTGGTTGCTATGGTTTTTGAGTTATCTCCCCTTCCAATATAATAGAGTGATTACGTTGTGATGGCCATAACTCCAATACCCTTTAAGATATATTGATGAAACTTGGCACAGTTGTTCACAAGGGCAAGGCGTTGTGTCATGCATAACTCTAGGTGCCATGGTTTTTTAGTTAGTTCCCCTTCCAATAATATAGAATCACTACCTTGTGACGGCCACATCTCCAATACTCTTCGAGATATATTGATGGTACTTGGTACAGTTATACATGAGGTTAAGCAGGTGTGTCACTTGCAAGAACCTCAACTCTGGATGCCCTGGTTTTTTAATTATCTCCCCTGACAATATGACCTTGTGATGGCCATATCTCAAATACCCTTTTAGATATATTGATGGTACTTGGAACAATTGTATACAAGGTTGAGATGGTGCTTCATGCCTAAGAACCACAACTCTAAGTGCTATGCTGTTTGAGTTATCTCTCCTTCCAATGTAACAGCATGACTACCTTGTGAGGACCGTACATCCAATACCCTTCGAGACATTGGTGGTACTTGATGCAGTTGTACATGAGGTTAAGCAGGTGTGTCATGCTCAAGAAACACAACTCTGGGTGCTCTGGTTTTTGAGTTATCTCCCGTGACAATATAACCTTGGGATGGCCATAAGTCCAAGACCCTTTGAGATATATTCAAGGAACTTGGTGCAATTGGATACAAGGTACAGAAGGGGTGTTATGTCCAAGAACCACAACTGTTGGTGCTGTGGTATTTGAGTTATCTACCCATCCAATATAACAGTATGACCATATCTCCAATACCCTTTGAGACATATTGATGATACTTCGTACATAAAAACATGAGCTTAAGCAGGCATGTCATGCACAAGAACACAATTCTGAGTGCCCTAGTTTTTGAGTTATCTCCCCTGACAGTATAATCTTGTGGTGGCCATAACTGCAGTACTTTTGTGATATATTGCTGGTTTAGTTCTGGTGCACTTTCTATTGGTGAACAATCTTCTGAAGGCCATATTGGCTTTTGGTCGGGGATTTGCCATCTCTTCCGATGGTTATTTTCATTTTAAAAAGTGCCATTTTTACGATCATGATTGAAAGCATTACATCTCATAAATGTGTCATTCAAATAATGGAATAGGTCCTCATTCAGAAGTGAGGAATATGGTACTTTTGAAAAACAATATGGGAAAAGGAAAGTTGGCATTTATAGGACCTTCATTATATTTATCTCACATTTTGATTTTGTTAAATCTCCTTACGGCAGACCCTTATTCCAGTTTTGTAGTCCTACTTTCAGAGTAGAAGATGATAAAAACTTTTTTTTATCGCCCCCATCGAAGGGAGGGGGACATACTGCTTTTTATGCAGATCCCGCCAGTGTCTGCAAAATATCTCATGAACGAGTGGATGGATTTGAAACATATTTCCATGGCTATTACACTAGGACAGGATGAAGGATTTGATTAGGTTTTGGTGACCTTGGCCTAATTTTCAAGGTAACAGGGCTCAAAAAGTCAAATTATAGGCCAAAAATGCACGCTTGTCTGCACTCTATCTCTTGAATTAATGGATGGATTTGGTTCAACTTGGTACATTATATAAGTGGGATGGTCTCAAGAACTGATTAGATTTTGGTGACCTTGACCCGATCTTCAAGGTCACTACATGACCTAAATTTTTAAAAATAAGTTTCTGCACTCTATCTCCTGAACCCTGGATGGATTTGGTTCAAAGTTCATACATAAAGTAAGTGGGATGGTCTTCAGAACCATTTACATTTTGGTGCCCTTGACTAATTTACAAGGTCACAGGGCTCAAAACATTGTCAAATTGTAGGCTAAAAAAAGCTAAAATTTTACTGGAAGACCATATACAGAAGAAATGTCAAGATGCTGGTGGGGGGACATATGTTTTCCTCTGGAAACACTTTTCTATTTTTTTTTTTAGTATCAGTAGAATTTACCTAGAATGAACAATTTACCTTTTCTCAATGTTTTCAACTTTTTATTATAATTCATGTCAGAATATAAAAACTTATGTAAAATGTTTTTTTTTTATATAGACAACCAGGGATATATGTGTAAGTTAAGATGTTGGGGGAAAGTATGATTTACAAGATAAAACTATACTACTTATAAAGATCATAGAACATTTGATAGTCTATTGATACAGTGCAGGTTTCAAAGATTTGAGTTTTATATGTGTAAATTTTTATTATGTTGTATTAAATGTATGTTTTGATGCATGTTTTGGTTAATTTAAATGGTAGTCTTCAACAACTACTTCTTACTATATTCATTTAGATGTATTGCAGAATAATTTGAAAAATAATAATTCTTTCCTTATACATTTGAACAACATTTGCTGCCTTCATATTAAATGTCTGACTAGACACATTGTCAGTTGAAGAACTAACTTACAATATATATTCTGTCCATTTGTCACAATATTGTATTGTAATCTTACTTTCGATGGTGATGGTGTTTTGACATGTAAATCTGTTGTTCCTAGAGAAAGTTTTGTCTCAGTATTTTGAATTCTGTCAAATAGTAGAATTTGTTTTCTTATTTGCAACAGTATTTTGGCATGTAAACCTGTTTTTACTATAAAAGGCAAACAGAGGTTTTTTTTTTGTTATTAGGGCCCCGCACTGAAAGTGTGGGTGCCCTATAGTAATCACTCTGTCTGTCCGTCCACAAATTTTCCTACTCCTCTGATAGCGCTGCCGGGGCCCTAGTCAGTTTCACTGACAGCTCTAGTTTTTTTTAAATTAAAGAAACTATTTTTCTAGATCATTGCAAGATCAGGAAAAGCTTTGTTAATGTTCAAAAGAATTGGTTGATGCATCTATATTATGTGGGTTGATGCATCTATATTCTTTTTAACTGTTCTTTATATTAGATTGTGTGCTCTTAAAGAGAACTTTTTGGAACATATCACCTCATCGAATACACACATTTCTGTGTCTTACTGTATGCCTCTTTCCCATAAGTATGCCCACTGTAAAAGAAATAATTTTTGTGGGTTTTTGGTAGTCTTAACAACTGAAATATTTATGATAGAAAGGTAACTTAATCTATATGAACCTTATAGATCAATGTAGCTAAGTAATATAGTCAAAAATACAGTCTGGACAAACCTTCCGAGACATTGGTCCCACATTTTTGATATGTAAGCTGCTATTTCAGATCAGCTGTGTTTCATTATGTTTATTTTGTCATACCATACACTACTATTGTTAACTTCTATGACAAAAGGAAATCACGTCTCGAGATATTGATTTCTTTGACAAATTATATGACTTACATCATAGACAGAATAGCTGCATGGATTCAATCAAGTCTGTATACAATACATCATGCCCTTCAAGATTTAGATGTGAAGTGTTCAACTGATGTACAACTATATGGACAACACTGAGGCTATGAAGAAATGTATATCAATCAGGTAAACAATCATATCTTACCTTTATTCAAATTTTTTTTCTAGACCTAGCAAATGATTTTCTGATACACAGGTGACCGATAAAAAATGAAATAATGAAGAAAGAAAAGTAGATGACCGCCGCTTTTCTGTTTCTTGTGATGAATGTGAGCGATGGCAACATGGACTTTGTGGGACAGGTTATTTTATATTATTTATTTATTTTTGATAGTTTATGTTCATTGTATGCCTCTTGTACAAATTACAAAATAATAAGAAGGTTACTAAGGAAATGCCACAATCAAAGACCACAGCCATCTCAAGACACTAAAGATAAGCAACATAAGAAAACACAAAGACACCAACAAAAACAACAAAACAGCACTCGCACACACAGCACACAACACAAAAACACAGGAAAAACTGTGTCGGAACTAATTTTTCAGATCAAACAAATTACCCGTATGTTCACTGTACTCCTCTTTTAAGTATTACATGTTTTCAGGCCACACAATATATCCATGAAGCTACAGTTTAGTTAGCATTTATTTATATACTTATTTATTTATTACATTACTTATTTGTACTCTCGGTTTCATGGCTTACATGTTTCCAGGACAAAAATATCAGTCAACTACATGTTCATGTTTATTTATTTATTTGCTTTCGGCTGCATTGCATGTTTCAAGCACAACGAGTTACCTTTCGTATGAGACGCGGTTTTGGGGCGAAACGGCTAAGTGGGGAGAAACCACTGGGGGGGGAAACGTCTTGGGAACGAAACGTCTTGGGAACAAAACGACCGGGGGGTGGGGAATTGATGCTAAAAAGATACAAATAGAAAAAACAGTGTAAATTCACTTCAAATGCGAACTTCTAAACCATTGGGCCAATTGGATTAAAAACTTCACAGGAATGTTGCCTGGGTGACTCCCAACCAAAATAGTTAAAACTCATTCCACTCCAATGAATAAGATGGCTGCCAGAGCTAAAATTGAAAAAAAATCTTTAAACCTCAATTCCTCCTGTACCCTTGGGCCAATTTCATTCAAACTTTGAAGTAATGTTGCTTAGATGACCCTCTACTGAAAAGGCTAAAACAATCCCGCTCCGATGAACAAAATGGCTTCCAGAGCTAAAAATAGAAAAATATTGTAACTTTGATTCAGACGTGAACCCCTCCTAAACCCTAAGGCCAATTTGATTCAAACTTCACAGGAATGTTGCCTAGGTTACTCCCTACCAAATGAGCTAAAATCCCTCTGCTGATGAACAAGATGGCCACCATAGCTAAAAATAGAATGTACTTGAGACAGTGAAACACAGGTGAGCGAACCAGGGCCCTCTGGGCCCTCTTGTTTTTTTTTTTTTTTTTTAATGAAAAGCTAATGCACCTGTGCTTTTCCAGTTGGCAGTGTAGGTAATGTGACCAATTTTTTTTCTGAAATGAACAAAATTGTGAAAACTTGCATAGCAATGAATACCCACTTCCTGTACTGGCCTCAGTAGCTCAATTAGATGTGCATTTGCATTTGTTTGAGCAGTGATCAGGTCGTGGATTCTATACTAAGTCTTGTAGCCTGTCAGCAACATTCTTTCATGAAAATTGATCATGAGGTCTGTACTTCGGCCATCCTCTCCCTTCCACTGATTCAAGGTGGGCAGTTGTTAGTTTCTGGTGAAAAATATACAGTGTCCTGGTTAGCAGCTTATATATAAGCCTTACCAGAAAAAGTTTGTTTAGGTAAACTGACCGACTTGATATGACCAAAATAGTGTTGACTGGGCCATTAAACTAAAAAAAATAAATAAATAAAACCAAACACCTGTCCGTTGTATAAGGGCCTTTAAACCACAGTTTGTATAGATCCTGGTCATCACATTAACAAGTCCATGTAATGAATACCCCTTTAAACCCTACTTATGTAGAAAAAACTGGGGTTTACAGAGGGGTACATTATTTTCCTTATTTCTGCTCCATGACATAGGGTGTGGGTACTCTCTAGAACTGCCGCAATGAGGCAGTTCTAACAAGCACCCCCAACCTATGTTTGGAGTTAAAATGTAGGAAAATCACAAAAATGACATTTTTGGAGAAATAAAAAAGTGCTTAATGTTAGTTATGGCAATATAAGATGGCTCATATTGAGGTGTCTCTTCAGGAACTACACACCGCTTCCAATCCTGTTTAAAGGTTTTAACGTAACTCCTACTTTACAAGAATGGACAGGTCTGCAAACAAAAATGGAGGAGTGCACTTCAGAAACCATTTGTGTACAAGAATTATGTTCCCCCGTCGAAGGTGAAGGGGACATAAATGTAATGTTTTTGTGTGGATCGCGTTTGCTATGGCATTGGCATCTGTGTTGGAACTTTGAAGTACTATATATCCTGAATGGATTAATGGATTCTGACCATACTTGTAAGGTTAAGTGGCTACGATGGAGGAAATAGGTTATGATAGCCTTGACCCCATTTTTAAGGGCACAAGCCCCCAAAAAGAGTCAATTTTGGGCAAAAAGGGGCCAACTTTGTCTGCACTCTATCTCACAAACAAATTGATGAGTATTTGTCAAACTTGGTACAATATTTCACTTTTATCTTCCAAAGATTTGATTAGAATTTGGAGACTTTGACCTTATATTCAAGGGCACAGGCCCCAAAAACTCAGTTTTGGCTTGTCTGCATCCTACCTCATGAACGAATTGATAGACTTTGGTTGAACATGGTACAGTATATCATTGCAACTTACAAAAGATTTGATCTGCTTTTGGTAGCCTAAACCTTATTTTTAAAGGCACAAGCCCCCCAAAATCTGTCAATTTTTGCTTGATTGCACTCTATCTCATGAACAAGTTGGTGAAATTTGGTCAAACTTGGTACAATATTTCATTGCAGCCTGCCAAAGATTTGATTAGATTTTTGTGACCTTGACCTTAATTTCAAGGTCACAGGCTCCTGAAAATTGTTAATTTTTGGAAACAAATGGCTTGTCTGCACCCTATCTCATTTAAGAATTGATTTTGTTAGTACTAGAGTTTAAGGGTGAACACTATTTAGGTAATTTTTGAGCTGGTCAATTTATCTATTCACACTTTTCCTTGGCAGCAGTTAAAAAGTAAAATACACATTCTTTCACCAGAAACTGAAAATGCACTTCTTGAATCAGCGGAAGAGAGAGAATGACCATAGAAAAGATTTCATGATAAATCTCCATGAAAGAATGTTGCTGACTGCGGCAGGTATTAAGGTCACAGCCTCCCGAAAACTGTCAGTTTTGGGCCAAAATGGTTTGTGACCTAAATCTAGTTTTCAATGTCAAATGGGTTTTGATGTGCTCTTCCTCTGAAAACGTTTGTAGTTAATGAATGCTCCTAAGGACCAGTAAGGAGTGGAGTGGGATGGATAGTGAAGTGTAAGATAGGATGGGGTGTATTCAGAGGTGATTGGGGTGGGGGCTTTGTTTGGTTGCTGATAGAGCTGTTACTGGTCAGTTGGTGAAAAGGAGGCAGACCCTCCCAGAACAGTTGCAAAATAAAAGTGAAGGCAACTAGAGCTGTCAGTGAAACTGACTAGGGCCCCGGCAGCGCTATCAGAAATTTGTGGACGGACAGACGGACAGACAGACAGACGGACAGACAGAGTGATTACTATAGGGCACCCACACTTTCAGTGCGGGGCCCTAATAATCAGGAATCAATACAATTAGCCCACACCTCCTATCAGAGACACCAAAAGGAAAGAAACTCAAGCATGAAATAACTAGACCCTAATGGAAACATCACTAGCAGAAAACCAAAATGACAGTTACTTTCACACAAAATGGCCATTTGGCTATCAAAAACAAAAATATATAAGTGATACACACATTCAAAGACAAACTATAACAAAAATAAACCATGACAGAAGAACCGACTTTTGAATGGTCAGTGAAAAGTATTTCACTGGGGCAAGTAGCCAAGTCTTAATGAGATTCAATATTTCCGATTGATCAAAATGTAGTATAAGAAAATTATTTCATCATGCATTATAAGAATGTACCCACTTTTTCACAAAACTTCTTTTATAGGATAATCTAGACAAAGTAACTTTTATTGCAGAAGTGTCTATTCCATCTATTTATATCTTGTATCTGTAATGAGGTAATATTAAAGAGTACTTCAGGTTTTTAAATGATAGAAATGATAGTTCTTACCATTTATATTCTTAGTCTTAAGATCTGAGGGATAATTTTCTCAAATTTTATTCAGTTGTAGAGCTTCCATATTTTTTCACCTGAAGTATTAAGACCCTTAATCTAATATTTTGAGGATCAAAGCCGCAACAGTTTGATTGACAAGTATTTTTGTAATAACATGATTTAGGTATCTTTTTTTACCTCTCAAATTGAAGAGGGCATAATTAGCTTTCCTTGGCAGCCAATTTGTTGTGGAATATTCTGGCTGGCACTCAAGATAAATAATTAGAAGGTGTAATACAGAACTGAGCTTATATAATCTGCAGATGTTGGACAAATTCCATCTTGGATTTACCAAACTTCCATTCTTAATTTTCAGCTACATGTATTTGCAGACATAATATGCTATTTATACCCCCAGCATACGAAGTATGCAATGGGGGTATATAGTTTTTGTCTTTTCCGTCTGTCTGTCTGTCTGTCTGTGTGTCCGTAAACAATTATTTTGTGTCAAAGATATCTCAGGAACTGCTTCCAATAGAAACTTGAAATTTTGCACACATGATCAGTATGACTACTTGTATTGTGGGAAAGAAAATAAGGGCCAAGGGGTCAAGCCTTATAGAGTTATTTCCCTTTGTAGTTCTTGCTGTTTAATAGTGTATATTTTTATTTTGTGTCAAAGATTTCTCAATAACTACTGTACATAGAAACTTGAAATTTTGCAAACATGATCAGTATGACTAGTTGTATTGTGGGATAGAAAATAAGGGCCAAGGGGTCAGGCCTTTTAGAGTTATTTCCCTTTGTAGTTCTTGCTGTTTAATAGAGTATATTTTTATTATTTTGTGTCAAAGATTTCTCAATAACTACTGTACATAGAGACTTAAAATTTGGTAGCAACAACCAGTATGACTACTATTGTGGGAAAGAAAATAAGGGCCAAGGGGTCAAGCCTTTTAGAGTTATTTCCCTTTGTAGTTCTTGCTGTTTAATAGTGTATATTAGAAATCAATGACTACTGTACATAGAAACTTGAAATTTTGCAAACATGATCAGTATGACTAGTTGTATTGTGGGAAAGAAAATAAGGGCCAAGAGGTCAGGCCTTTTAGAGTTATTTCCCTTTGTAGTTCTTGCTGTTTAATAGTGTATATTTTTATCATTTTGTGTCAAAGATTTCTCAATAACTACTGTACATAGAGACTTAAAATTTGGTAGCAACAACCAGTATGACTACTTGTTTCAGCTGAGGTGATGGCACTGGCCGGGGGTATACGTGCCCCACTGGGCACTTTTGTCTAGTTTGTCATAAAAAGAATACACTGTGTGAGATAGAAAAATCTGTCCCAATGATAACTGTTGAAGAAAAAAAAATACAGAATAAGAACTAAAGCACTGGCAATGGTGGTGGAAGATTGTCTCTGAGTATGTCATGAACTTAGCCTGTTACATACATCCAAACAGTTCAAAAGGTAATTGCAGGTACTTTGTTGTTTTTTAATGACAGATTCCATCTGTCTATTCTTGCTGTGCTGCGCGTTTAAAGTAATTCAGGCTTCAGTTCTTCCGGCTTTGACAGCCATAGAAATATGAGTCCGCACAAAATGTAGTCCGGCTTTTATTCAGTCTTAGGCGCAGTTGTCTTGAAAATTTTCTCTCTCATATTTGTATTCATGTACTATCTGAAGCTGAAACATTCCATGAAAGAACAGACGACTCATACTTTTTGAAAAACGAACAATGAATCTGTTAGTTACCTTAAAAGCGCCATACAAAACATGAAGCGGACGAACTTACATTTTTATCTTATTTTACATATGAATCAGCTGCATGCAGATGAAATTCATGAATCCTAAGAAATGTGAAATTTGTGGCGCAATTTAAGACAAAAAAAAATAAAGAAAGAAAAGACAAAAAAAAGATGAAATGTCCTCTGCTACGTCTCAAAATGGCCAGGTTAAGATTTTACCCATTCCTTCCACGAGTTTCTCAAGTTCACTCTACAGTCACTGAATTTGTACATGTTCATTCTAATCATGCAAATTGGGTGTCTAGTCAATAGTCATCAACAGCATGTCAAACCATGTAGAGCAGAATGCGATGTATCATTATGAGCCATCTCACCAGGTTCTACACTGTTTGCATCTGTAGGTATCTGTACTAGGCTATAAAGGGCTGAAAGGGTACAAACTCATAACGCTTACATGACCTAATTAAATGCGAAGTACGTGACGCAAGAAACTTCATCGTACGGTGGTAGCAAGCCAGCAATAATGTACTCCAAACAGTTATCACTGTCCAATTCTGTTGTAGATCTGAATAACTTAATATATATGTAAGCACAGTTGTGATAAATAAAAAAGCCACATGCCGCAAAACTTCAAACTTCGCACATAAAGTGCTTTCCTTGATTGTAGCACACGACATAGGGTAGACTCTTACTGAGCCGCGCATCATCCTAGTCGACAAGTGTAAGCTTTTACAAGAAAGTTGCGTCTATTCTTAGCACACGTTTATTTGTGTTGTCATAAAACTGGCAACTAGTCATTTGCATGCTGTATTAACCCTTTTTGTACCAAATGGAATCTTCCTCCTTATATATAGGAGGAGTCCATTCCAAAATTTAGGGGTAGCAGGTTGTGGTTTCATCAAAATTAATTTGGAAAATGACTGAACTTTTAGCAAACAGTGGAGGCCCTGATCAGACCGCATTCTGCGGCGTCTGATCTGGCCTGCACTGTTTGCCAAGGTACCCCTTTAGTGGTTTCTGGTACTGGGTTAATGTGCAAGTAAGATGATGATGAAAGTGTATAACAGCCGATTCACCTCAGTTTTGTGAACCAAACTAAAAATCAGCACTCCATCGCCTTTGTCCTTCTCACTTTAGAAAATAAATCTGAATTTTTCACATAATCTGTCATTTCAGTGCCTTTTGGCACTTTGATTTTTTTTTTCTGGTGCTTATTAATCCACTGTTATGCTAATTTTGTTGCTCATTTACCATTTCTATCTGGACTATAGAGCAAACAGTAAAAGCTGATGTTGCCTGTTTACAATTTCCTGCTGAACTGTAGAGTAAACAGTAATAATGGATGTTGCATGTTTACAATTTCATGCTGAGCTATAGATCAAACCATAATAACATAGCCAATATTGCCTGTTTACAATTCCCTCAACTGAGCCATAGAGCAAACAGCAATATCTGATGTTGCCTGTTAACAGTTCACTGCTGGGATACAGAGCAAACAGTAATAGTCACTGTTGCCTATTTTCTACGATTCTCTACTGGGCTTAAGTGCCAATAGTAATAGTGGATGTTGCCTGTTCACAGTTCCCTGCTGGGATACAGAGCAAACAGTAACAGTCACTGTTGCCTATTTTCTACGATTCTCCACTAGGCTTAAGTGCCAACAGTAATAGCAGATGTTGCCTGTTTAAGGTTCACTGCTGTGATACTGAGGGAACAGTAACAGTGTGTCTACAATTCTCTAATGCGGCAGTAAAACGTCTCCCTGCCCTACATCATAGTGTAGTTTGTATTTTCTTGTCCTTTGGGATCATTGATTCCATTGTGGAATTTTGAAAATACATGAGGGTCACTGATGGGGCCTTATTGGCCGAAACTAGCTAGTCTGGCCAAGAAAACATGCACACTTCATATTTTCCAGTTCTGTGGTGCATTCCTTGCTTCCAAAGGATAACCCTTTTATAGAACATATTTAAGTGCCAACAGTAATAGTGGATGTTGCCTGTTTACAGTTCCCTGCTGTGATACAGAGCAAACAGTAACAGTGTGTCTACAATTCTCTACCTGGTTTTTGTGCCAACAGTAATAGCTGATGTTGCCTGTTTACAGTTCCCTGCTGTGATACAGAGCAAACAGTAACAGTGTCTACAATTCTCTACTGGGTTTTAGTGCCAACAGTAATAGCTGATGTTGCCATTTTACAGTTCACTGCTGAGATACAGAGCAAACAGTAGCAGTGAGTCTACAATTCTCTACTGGGTTTTAGTGCCAACAGTAATAGCTGATGTTGCCTGTTTACAGTTCCCTGCTTGGATACAGAGCAAACAGTAACAGTGTGTCTACAACTCTCTACTGGGTTTTAGTGCCAACAGTAATAGCTGATGTTGCTTGTTTACAGTTCACTGCTGGGATACAGAGCAAAGACTACAATTATCTACTGGGCTATAGACTAGTGCAAACAGTAATAGCCAATGTTCTCTGTTACAGTTCTCTGCTGGGATATAGAATAAACAGTAACAATCACTGTTGCCTGTTTACTACAACACTCTACTGGGCTATAGTGCAAACAGTAATAGCCTAAGTTCCCTGTTTACAATGCTATGCTAAGCTATAGAGCAACCATTACTTACTGTTGCCTGTTTGCTACATTTCCCTTCTTGGCTTTAGTGCTAACAGTAAAAGTCAGTTTTCCCTGCCGAGCTACAGAGCACTCAGTAACAGTCACTGTTGCCTATTTACTACAATTCTCTGCTGGGCTACAGTGCAAACAGGAATAGCCAATGTCACCTTCCTACCAATCCCTGTTGAGCTCTAGAGCAAACATCTACACTCACTTTTGCCTGTTTACTATAATTCCACTCTGGGATATAGAGCAAAACAGTAATAGAAACTGATGCCTGGTGAGCAAACAATAATAATCACTGTGCCTGTGAGATTTCCTGCTGAGCATTTAATAGAGCAACCAGTACTGGCCATTGTGTATTAAAGAGCAAGCTGTCACTGTTGCCTATTGACTATTTCCTGCTATAGGCATTAGAGCAAACAGAAACAGTCACTTGTCTCTTCACACTTAATTGTTGGGTAATAGAAACAAACAATAATAGTAACTGATGACTAATGACAATTGCTGTCTTGGCTATAAATTAAACAGTAATAGGCACTGTTGCCTGTTTACATTCCTTGCTGGACTATTGATCAAACAGTAACAGAATTAGTAACTGTTGCTTGTTTAATTTTTTTTTCATGGACTATAGAGCAAACAGGATCAGTCAATAAAGAGCAAACAATGTGATTTGTTGCCAATTCCCTGTCGGGTTATAGAGCAAATAACCATAGCCACTGTTGTTTGTCTACAATTCCCTACTAGGTTTAGAGTGAACAATCATAGCCACTACTATTTGTTTACAATTCCCTATTCAGCTATAGAGCTAAGAATCATAGTCACTGTTTAACAATTTCTTTTTTGAGCTGTAAAGCAAAGATCCATAGTCACCAGTTTGTGTTCAAAATTCCATACTGGACAATAGACCACTATTCTGTGTTGGACGAAAGAGCAAACAACCAGAACCAATGTTTAATTTAGAACTCCATACTAGGCTAAAGAGCAAACAGCCATAGCCACTGTTAATTTAGAATTCCCTACTAGGCTACAGAGCAAACAACCACAGCCAATGTTAATTTAGAATTCCTTACTAGGCTTAAGAGCAAACAGCCATAGCCACTATTGTTTGTTTACTATTCCCTACTAGTCTGTAAAGCAAACAATCAAAGCCAATATTGTTTGTTTACTATTCCCTACTAGTCTGTAAAGCAAACAGTCTAAGCCAATATTGTTTGTTTACTATTCCCTACTAGTCTGGAAAGCAAACAGTCAAAGCCAATATTGTTTGTTTACTATTCCCTACTAGTCTGAGAAGCAAACAGTCAAAGCCAATATTGTTTGCTTATGATTCCCTGTTGGGAATTAGAGCAGTCAGACACAGACAGTCTTGTTTGTTTACAATTCCCTTTTGGCTATGAAGCAATAACCGTGTTTAGAATTCCCTATTAGGCTAAAGGGCAAACAGTCATTACCAATGTTGTTTGTTTACAACTCTTTGTTGTGCAAAAGAACAAACAGCCATAGTTTGTTTACAATTCCCTACTGGGCTATGGGGCAAAAAGCCAGAGTCAGTGTTGTTTACTCTTTCCTGTTGGGCTTTAGATCAAACTGTCATAGCAACTGTTGTTTGTTAACAATTCTCTTTCGGGTTTAAGGGTAAACAGCCACAGCTTTTGTTAATTGTAGTTTTTAGCTCGTCTGTTTTTGAAGAAAAACTTTCGAGCTATTGTCATCACTCCAGCGACTAGGTTGTTGTTGTATTTTTAGTTGTCATTCAGAAAAAAACTTAGCCTTGGCTATAACTTCAACAGTATTTGACTATCCTCAAGAAACTTCATACATATACTCACCATAACAAGAGCTACATTCTGACCAAAGGTCCTATTTCTATTAGAGCCTTCAAACTTCACATGAATGTTTCTTGGGACAAGACCTTTCCATTGATACCAAGCTTTTGATGTTTGACCCTGACTTTTGACCTTTTTTTTCCAAAATGAAACAAAAATGAAAATGAAGACTTAAACCTTGGCCATATTTTAAAAAAATATTTAACCTAGCCTCATGAAACGTCACACAAATCTGTGTGATCACAAGAGCTACATTCTGACCAAGTTCTGTAGCTCTATCATGCAATTTGACTGATTTATCTTCCACTATGACATATGAAAAAACGTCTGTTTCAAGAAAACATTTTGGTCTCTCATTTCCATACCACAAACACTACAGCTTTCAAAATTCACATGTTTATTCATATTCCTTGGGACAAGACATTTTCATTGATATCAACCTTTTTGACTTGTGACCTTGACCTTTAAACTTTGACCTATTTTTCAAAAATTTACCAAAAACTTTAACCTTGGCCATATTTCCAAAAGTATTTGGCCCAGCCTCATGAAACTTAACATACATCTATATCATCACAAGAGCTGTATTCAGACCAAGCTCATAACTCTACCATGCAATTTGACTGATTTATTTCCCATAAGTGATATATGAAAAACAGACGAGCATGGCAACCACTTG
This sequence comes from Lucinisca nassula, assembly GCA_963580285.1. Classification (NCBI taxonomy): domain Eukaryota; kingdom Metazoa; phylum Mollusca; class Bivalvia; order Lucinida; family Lucinidae; genus Lucinisca; species Lucinisca nassula. The sequence continues at coordinate 72,736,931 of OY757019.1, read as the reverse complement.
GGGTGCTCTTGAGTTTTTAGCTCACCACTCACATAGTGACAAGGTGAGCTTTTGTGATCACTTTTTGTCTGTGCATCCATCCAAGTGTGCGTCTTTTAACAATTTCCTCCTAAACTCCGTTCAGAAAATCTGAATCATCGATTTTTTCGCCTCTCGCTTTTAATACTCATTTAAGCCCATACATCACTATGGGAAAGTTTTAGACCTCACCCTCCGCCGATTTCTCCAGCAAGTCGTATGCCTCTGCGACAGATAGGAAAGGCTGTGATTATTTGGAGAAAATTGCAAAATCTATATTTTCTTTCACAGACTAAGACATTCTGACAGGTTCGACACACCCCTTTAAACCATATATAGAAGTGGTTACTTCTCTTGCACATTACAAGGGCGTCTATGTTTTATTTGCACGATCACTCCATGGAAAATCATTAGCTGTGACACCACATCTGATACCGGTATAATTCTTTTTGACGACTGTTGACAGCACATCGCGCCAGTGACTCCCCGTTCCTAGTGAGCCTCTATCTAGCCATTCGAATACAAGGTGTGTCGCAATTGCATATCTATTTATAAAGTGCATGGCATGGATTTGAATATTTATTATTTTACCTGACAATCATCGTCAAATGGACTTAGTCTGTGCTCTCATTTCTTTGTTTTGCGATTTTCTCCAAATAATCACAGCCTTTCCTGACTGTCGCAGAGGCATACGACTTGCTGGAGAAATCGGCGGAGGGCGAGGTCTAAAACTTTCCCATAGTGAGGTATGGGCTAAAATGAGTATTAAAAGGGAGAAACGAAAAAATCGATGATTCAGATTTTCTGAACGGAGTTTAAACCAATGATCAGATTTTGACCAAACTTCACAGGAATGATCCTTAGACTGTCCCCTTTCAAAGTTGTTCGAACGATTCTGGTCCATTGCACATCTAGGTCAAAGAAGCCAAAAATAGATTTTTTTACTGAAAACTAAAAAAATCTTCTCTGGAACTGCAAGGCCTAGATCTTTGATATTTGGTTTGAAGCTTCATCTAGTAAACCTCTACCATGATTGTTCAAATTATAGCCCTGAGGCCAAAAATGGCCCCGCACCGGGCCCACCCGTTTTTCCTAGACAAAAATAGACCTATATAGGGAAATCCTTTAAAAACATTCTTGTCTGAAACCAGAAGGCCTAGGCCTTTGATATTTGGTATGAAGCTTCACCTAGGGGACCTCTATCAAGATTATTCAAATTATAGCCCTGGGACCAAACAATGGCCCCATCCTGGAGCCCACCAGTTTTACGTAGACTTATATATGGAAAACCATTAAAAATCTTCTTGTTGATATTTGGTATGAAGCTTCATATAGTGGACCTCTACTAAGATTGTTCAAATGATAGCCCTGGAGCCAAAAATGGCCCTGCCAGAGGCCTCACCGGTTTAACATAGACTTTTATAGGTAAACCCTTTAAAATCTTCTTCATGTGACATTGTAAGTAAGACTGAGCCGGTTCATCTCCTGGTGCACTGGCACCTGACTCTCAATGTCCACAAGATGTCCAGATGGTGACATACAAGTCAGCTCTGTATTGTCAGAGAGATCACTAGCATCTTATGTCAACTTTTGCACCCCCCCCCCCCCCACAACCACCCCACGAGGCATTGTAATTAAGGTGTAACTATACCAAATTTAGTGACACAGAGGCCTTTCTGATATTTAATCTTCATCAGTGTGTCTAAATCCCAAAGTTTTGAAACCTAAACGGATGATGGACAAGACCCGGCAAACACAGCACATCCCCCTCCGAGCACACACCGACCGACGTAGCTCATGAGACATGCCAGCTGGAGGCATCAGGCAAGAGACGCCCGATCCAGATGGGCGTCCCCCACAGAGCCAACATCAGCAAACATGGCCCCACTCCAGGGAAGTCCCGGGCATCAGGAAGGAGATGTCCAAAGTAGCGAGACTTGCAATATTTAAAATATAACAAAACTTGGTAACCAAATCCGCTAAGATACATGTCTCACCTGACAAGTCAGTCTTAGTTTTAGAAAAGTTAGAATTTTATACTGCAAAAGTTAAAGATGTAATATAGTTATTTAAATCAGTACTTGAGTGCTGACATCAACACCGCAGTATCAAACTCAGCACTAAGCAACTGATTCTGAGCTGATGATACCCTCGGGGACGAAGGAATCATCCACCAGCAGAAATACCAACCCAGTGGCAGTGGTTGCAATTAAGGTGTAACTATACCAAATTTAGTGACACAGAGGCCTTTCTGATATTTAATCTCCATCAGTGTGTCTAAACCCCAAAGTTTTGAAACCTAAACAGATGATGGACAAGACCCGGCAAACACAGCACACCCCCTCCGAGCACACACCGACCGACGTAGCTCAATTGAGACATGTCAGCTGGAGGCATCAGGCAAGAGACTGAGCAAGTTCATCTCAGTGCACTACCTGACCCTCAATGTCCAGAAGGTGCCCAGATAGTAACATACAAGTCAGCTCTGTACTGTTGAAGGGAACTTTTGAAAAACTTCATCCTCAGAAAGAAAATAATTTGGAAGGAATGTTTCATGTGTGACATCAAATAAACAAAGCTAAATTGCTTCTACTGCTTTATGCAAAACTGTTCATTGCTTGCAAAAAAAAAAAGTGGAGAGAAGCGGAATGTTAGTTTGTGTTGAGGTTTTACATCCCTGTCAACACTATTTAGGTCATTTTGGAGGTGTTGCTTCTAAGTTTGTGGGACTTAACCCAGCATTGAGGTGAAATGACTTCTCAAGCCCTACAGCCAAAAGAAACCGCTACGGTTTAAGCTGGGCAGGCTTAGACCTTCTAAGCTGTTTACCAGTACTCAAAACTTGGTCAGTAGTCTATTTCCCCAAGCCTCGATGGGTGGGGGTGCCATATGCTTATAGAAAGATGATAATGAAAGAAAATGAACAAAACGTATTTATAGAAGCTCAAGATACTGAGTGCTAGATAATTGTACTTATGTTTGTGAATGTTTTTGTCTGTTAATCTCACCTGACTTAAGCTGCTATACAACAGATTATGTTGCTGAAAGACAATGCAAAAGATTTCTCTGATGTTCCTGCTAATGCACATTTTGGCTGATGCACAAAGACAAAAAAACTTTAATGGCTTATACGAATTGTTTCGGAAAGAATATGTGTCAGATAATTACTTAGCATATGAGATGATTTCATCCTTCATATATTATCATGTATCCCATCATCAGAAAACCTGTTTCATCATGAAAACACGCCTATATAATTTTGACCCGCTTAAACCCCACTTTTATAAAGTAAACTGAATTTTAGTGGGGGGGGGGGGGGGGGTTTACATTATTTTTCTTATTTCTGCTCAAACAATATATTGTGGGTACTCATGAGAACCACCACACTCAGAGGTGGTTCTGACGTGAATCCAAAATCTTTGTTTTGTGCAGAAATATTAAAAATATCAGAATTTTTTATCTGAAAATTTCATTTTTGATGGTAAAATTTTCAATATATTTGAATAAGCATGTTTTGTTAATGACAGATTCCATCTGTCTATTCTTGCTGTGCTGCATGTTTAAAGTAATTCAGGCTTTTTCTTCCGGCTTTGACCGTCATAGAAATATATGTCCTCACAAAATGTAGTCCGGTTTGGCGCAATCAAGCGTATTAGTTATCCTGTAAGCGTAATACAAACTTTTGAGGCATACGACTTGACGATTCAGCATTTCATATGAGAAGACTGTATACCCAGATCAATGCAGCGTCTGCTCAGCAGTCTGCTCAGGTTTTACACTGTTTTCTATCAGTGCTGTCAATATTTAATCCTTAAAGACCAGCCTGCTGTTGGACCAGGTCAGCTGTAGACAAGAATATTAATGGGTTTTCTTTCTGACTTTCGAGGTCAAGTTTAGGTCAGTTACAACTTAGGTGTATATTGACTTTGCCTGGAGAAATTGAACAGAAAGGCTGTCCCTTTCAACCCTGCAATATGGTACAGGTACTTAGTGTAGGTCCTGTGATATAATTCTAGGTGCCATATATTTAGCAGAATGGACAGCCCAACTGCAGTGATAGGAGAGTGCACTCCAGAAACCCAAGGCAGTGAATAAATCAAAGCACTGACAACACTCATGCCGATTGTCTCTAAATGCAGGCTGGTCATGAACGGGGACTTGGACTGATTCGTTTAAACTTAAGATATAAGTAACTAATACAAAAAAGTGTAGAACAAGATCAGCACCGTGTTGTGTGGCCTTTGAACTGAGTTTACATTGTTTGCCAGATCCAACATTTGATTCATGTGCAGATTTTACAGATAACACTTACATGTACCCAACACTGACAAACGACGCGGCTATGTTTGGGTTGATTGTTTGGCATTCGATCCGAAATTGAAACAAAGAAAAGCGCTTCAGTGCTAATGTCTAAGTGACTATCACTGACTTGTCAGAATAACTTTTGGTCTTGTAGAAAATAGCCGCAGTGAGATTGGGGTATTCCATAAGATGGAAGAGGGTTATCCTGGAATCATAGGGTGAGCTTGGAAAACAATGTAGACCAAGATCAGATGCTGCCGAACGCGTCTTCTTATCAATATCTTCATTATTTGTTTGGAATTTCAGAGTTAAATGAAACACTTTAAATCTCAGCCCAAGCCTAATACTCCAACCTACACCCCACACTCTCAGTGCTTTGATTCTGAAACCAAACAATTACAACACACTTAGGCACCATGCCCTTAAGCTAAAAAGGTTAAATCAATCAACCGTGACGTCTGGTTACCAGTCCGGCCACGTTGATCCTGTGCACCACCCTCACACCAGTGCGGATAGAAACCACATGTTCAGGATCAAACTTTTAATCTGTAATTGAAGGTCGTGCCTAGAAAAGAAGAAACTGAAATTTGTTCTTAAAAAAGCATTAAGTGAGCGGGTATTGCAACATTTTTCATTAAAGGATCGTAAGCGTGCCCCTGGACAGTTAGAAGCTGGTCGGAAAGCGGATGACGTTGACTCTGATTTTGGGTGCCACATGTGTGTGATCTCTCGTCTATTGGAGCGACATCTTACTATATACAGAAGACGCTAGTGGATGTCAACGTACCGGAAGACCGACGTCCGTACGTCAAGATCGATTCGACCTTCAGACGCATATGCGAAACAGATTTCCACCGGCAGCTGTTACACTGTACCTGTAGATAAACAAGGGGTCTCAACTACCGACTAATAAGCACTGACACTGATCATCGGCCTTATGCGATGCACATTTGAGAGCTAGTCGTCCCTGTCATGACCAAAGTTAAGGCGTCGACACAGTACGGAGCACTTACGCTAGCTAGTGCATGAAATACGTAAACTGGCGTCTAAGGGACTGACATGTGCGTTTCAGTGACATCTCGCACTTCAGCGTGAATCACGCCAATTGTCATTTCCGGGTGTTTCGACGTATAGGTGTAAGGTATGCCGAGGCGACGTGTGCGTAATAGATCATGACATATCAGGTGAAATAAGCGTAATTGTGTGGCGAGCTATTGCGTGTAGTTAGTGAACGCAGCTTAGTGTCATTAAGAACATTCAAGATCATAGCTGAAACGTGGATTGAACTGCGAGACGTTACATCAATCAAGTGCTTCGGCCTCACATGGTTCCATTTATTTGTTTACGCTCAGAATCCGGGATATCTTATCCAGCAGGATTACGAGTGGGCTCATAGTGCTGTTCTTACTCAAAAATGTCTTCAAGCCAATGGAATTCATGTACTGGACTAGCCAGCCTTTTTCCTCCAATCTCTTTCCGATAGAGTGTCTTTCTGGAGAGGTATCCACAACCGACCAGATAAAAACTGTTACTTATACACAGTAGCATTGTTAAAACTTGAATTTTAATGTTTTATTTTGAAAGCGTAAATAGTTTCTTTCAAAAATTTGAAACATCGATCAGCGTTTCATAATACCACTGTCTATAGACATCTGCAAACATATCATATATTGGAATTTGCAGAACTACCTTTCTAAATTTTAAGCTCTTTTTAGAAAGGTTTTCTGTAAGTTTTCACAGTGTTAAGATTTTCTCATAGAATCTGTCATTTCAGTGCCTTTGGCGCTTTGATTAATGTTTGCCTTTGCAACCAGTTAAGACACAAATCATCCTGCAAAGCAACACAGACTAGCAAAAGACTTGAAATTTTAGAGATAGAAACTAGAGAATAATATTTTTATTAACAAGCTTAACCCTTTTTGTACCAAACGGAATCTTCCACCTTATATATAGCATGAGTCCATCTCAAAATTATGGGGTGTCAGGTTGTGTTTTCTTCAAAAACTGTTCTGAAAATTGCTGAACGTTTTGCAAACAGTGTAGGCCCTGATCAGACGTCGCGTTCTGCGGCGTCTGATCTGGGCCTGCACTGTTTGCCGGGGTACCCGTTCTGGGGTTTCCGGTACAAAATGGGTTAAGGTGACAAATGTGAATGCCCTTAAGAGGAAATTATACCTCATATTCTTAAGTAGCAGTCAATGTTGACTAATTGCAAGTGACGTATCATTAATTTCTTAATTCATCCAGTGAATTGTAAATATATTCTGATGATTTTGATAATTTTGTCAAAGTTAAACTAACATTTCACACCAAGAATATGCTAACCTTAGAGCTTGACTACCTTCAGGATTTCATGTTGTATAACGAGTTTATGCTAATAAAAGGACAAATCTGAAATTTTAGAATTTGAAAATTATTCAACTACAGAGAAGTAAAAAAAAATGGTTAACCACTAGGTTACAAAGGTTAATGGAGCCTTGTGTAAAAAGGGATAAATTTCTTTCTTTTTTTTTTGTTACAAACAATATGCTTTGGGTACTTATTATAACTGCCTCATTGAGGCAGTTATAACAAGTACCCACAACATACCTAAGGTTTAATGGCATAAAAAGAAAGTGTATCCTAGAATTTTATCTGAATCTATAATCACTGAATGATAAAATGAAAAAAACAAAAAACAAAAAAACATTGCATGACCTTACCAATTAGGCCTTTCATTAATTGGTTTCATTCCTTTGGTAACCCAAGCTGACAGATTGAATTGATGATTGCATAAAAATAAATTAATGTAATCAGGCCAGGTGTAAGATAAGGTGTAACTGAACTACCACACTTTTTATGCCCTGCCATTCGAAGAATGGTGGAATGGATATAGTGTTGCCCCTGTCTGTCTGTCCATTCGTTCATCCATTTGTTTGCCCGAATTAAACACGGTCAATAACTTTCTTGTTTCTGGGTGGATTTTGAAATTACTTTGCAGAAGTGCTAACCATCATTGTGCAAAACCCAGACCCATGCCTCCAAGGTCAAGGTCGCACATAGAGGTCAAAGATAAAAAAAAAAACATCAACATATTTTCAGGCGGTGCATCCATGTCCTGTAGACACATTTCTAATATTCTATAGATCCTAAAAGGTTTCCATGTACTTTCCAGAAGTGAAGTGGCAGTTTTACTTTGCAACCAATAAACCACTGTTTTACTTCCCCAAATAACTTATTTTTTGTTGATGTTTTACCCATTCTAATGCTTATCCATTTGTATGTAAGCTTTGAAAATTGTAGAATTTGCAAAAAAAGTTAAAAGCATAAAATGGAATGTCTGTCAATGAAAATCGGGGTTACATGATTAGGTTGGACTCCCCATAGTACATTGCAGAATATAGGATGCTGTCCAATCAGACCTTGATGCATGAGAATGGTATTTTATATAACTAATTATGCTGGAACTTATGCCTTTCAACATATTTGTTTAACAGCACTGTCATCCAGATACTAGTTCAGTCCAACCGGCCAGCCAGTCAGTCAGCAAATCATCAAGCAAGTATTCACTCCACCAGTCAGCCAGTCATCAAGCCATCCAGCCAGCTCTTAATCCATCCAGCTAGTTAGCCAGGCTCCAGTCTAACAGTCAGATACTCATATAATAGACATAAACATCAGTATACCAGCCGGAAAACCTGTCAGAGGTACAATGGTAAGTATATGTAAGTGAGACAGACAGACACATATAGTTAGCCAACCCTTTTGAATATAACATGAATAGTTAATGTTTAATTCATGAATAAAGTGTGTTGATGAACTATTAGTGAACAACAAACTAGACAAAAAAGCACACAGCTAGAAGATCCAGAATTCTTGACTCAGTTCACTCTGGACTTGTCAGTGATTCTGAGTACTGAAGATCTTGGGACAGAGGCTGGGTATACTAGAGTTGTATACCAGGGAATACATATTCAAAATCCATGGAAGGAGACTTGTAGCCCCTAGACAGGCATAAGCAGGACTTTAGTACTAAATCAGAAATATTAAAGAAAGAGACAGCAAATCGGTGATGTATATACGTTGAACGAGACCAGGGATGTTCAAGTCGGACCTGACAAGCTAAAGGTGGTAGCCGCCTTTTACTACTTAGGAGACATGCTCTCTGCAGCCGGTGGCTGTGATCTTTCAACCACATCACATGTTTGGAAGAAGTTCAAGGAGCTGCTACCAGTTCTCTCTTCCCACCACCTCTCGTTCAAGACACGTGGCCATGTGTATAGTTCTTGTGTGCGAAGCGCGATGCTCCATGCCAGTGAGACTTGGCCATTGACAAAACCAAACCTCCAATGTCTGCAGTGGAATGACAGTGCAATGATCAGACAAATCTGCAATATCAAGCCACAAGATATTGTCACCATCAGGTCCAGTGAGCTTCTTGCGCGTCTTGGCATTGAGGACCTGGACCTCATCCTGAAGGAGAGATGGATCCGCTGGTATGGACACATGGAGCGTTCCAAGGGTGCAGTCAAGACAGGTGGATGGAAAGACCCAAGGTGACTTGGAAGCAGTTGACAGAGAGAGTGAGATCGCAGAGAGTGGAAGCTCTCAGCTATCAACCCTCATGATAGACAAACCTGGAGATCTGCCATGCATGCAGCAAGCCAGCTACCAGGAAGGGGACCCACTTATGTGGATGTTGCCTCTGTACCTGCATGTTAATCAAAACTCTGATGATGATGATGAGACCACACATGTACATGTAAATAATCTGTTCACCACTTTTTGCACGAGCTCTCGCAAAGTTTAAGAATACGTCCAAGAGGGTGCACCACATAAAAAAGCTCTGGGACACAAAGAAGCAACAACAAAAACAATGACTGATATTTGAAATAAATAAATAAATAAATAAATAAATAAATAAATAAATGGTATATGATGTCTGTGAAGGTTGGGATTGGCAGTTTAAGGGTTAAAAGTTTTCTCACTATATTTTGTATCTGCATGCTGAGCATCATGTTGTGAAATAAGCAAAGGATAAAATTGGTAGAATGAGCCACATCCTTTAGAAAGCTTTCAATGCTGGTAGTCACAACTACTGTAGTCCACAGCTGACAACCGCTGTGTGCAGTTGCTGGTTGTAGATGCACTAAAGGTCTATACATTAAAATTAATGAAGGGGGGCCAATTTAGAAATCGTTTTGCATGTTGAAAGCGTTTTACTGAAGGCTGTTGAAACTTTTTCTCATGGATTATGTAATTACATAATTTTCAGAGAATGTTTCAACTTTAATGTGCTTTTAATTAGTTGAGAATCTGTATGCACTAAAGCATGAGAAACAAATGCTAATTCAGCCAAACTTCAGTAGCTTGAACACAGGAGCCTTTGGGACTATGGAAATTTGTTTAACCCATAACATGCCAATCACGACAATTGTCGTCTGCTTTGACGTCTGCTGTTACTTTAAGAAGCCATTTTTGCAGTGTGGACCCAGATCTGGGTCCAAACTTGTTGCCTGTATGCAAAATATTTAAAAAAAAGGTTGCAAAACATTTAGCAGACGACACAAGCAGACAACATTTTCAGATTTTGTTTTTCTCGGCTTAAGGGTTAAGACAATGGTATACTTCTAGTCACATGCTTTGCTGATGAACTGAATGAGTTGTAGTAGTTGTAGTAAAGTTCTGGTGTTTTATGTCTCCACAGTCACATGGACTTTCTCCATAGTGGCACTACAAGAATGCTGAATGAGTCAGCACAGGTAGCACTCTATATAACAATGAAAATGTTATTGAGCTATTTTTAGTTACCATGGCTTAGGGGAGTCAGAGCCTGTGGAACAACACCAGGCCTGAGGAGGCGTAATAATTATAATTATAATAATAATAAGGTATTTTTAATGCCCTATAAAATAAAGGTATGTTGAGTGTACTCATTATAGCTGCCTCATCGAGGCAACTTTAATGAATACACATAGACAAAACATACAGTTTCATAAGAAAGTTAATTCTCACTAAATTATTCTTAAATTCTCACTAAATTATTCTTAAATATTTGCTATATAACTGTGTTCCAATGGCTCCGAGCAAACTCCATTGTGGCAAGATTACTATAATTTCACTGTTACATAACTAACTCAGCTGATCAGTGGAGCCCATGGCTAAGCCTAATTTCTTTGAGACCAAAGGAGTTTGAATAAGCCATTGTAAATGAGCCATGGTTGTTTGTAGCCGTTGAAGATCTACTGAATATAAACAAAATTAATATGAAACAAAAGTTCTGAGTATGTGGCTCGTATTTTTGCAAACCATCAATATCCATGTGAGAACATATCCCAAGGTTATAAAACTTTTTTATACTCATCTCAGTCTAATTGAGCATGACATTTGTAATGCTTATAAGTATTAAAATACAAATCAGGCCATTTTCCTGCTGAAATCAGCAAAGAGTGTTGTTAATCCTGCTCTTAATGTTGCTGGTATTTTAAAATTTATGAGCAGGACAGATTTCATGCTCAGGTGAGTTAAGCATGAAAAAAGTTTTATAACCTCTGGGCCCAGGCTGCTAAGAGCTCTGACTTTTAAACCTCTATGGGTTTAAACTCAAATAAAAAAAATATAATAATAATAATGTAAAGTCACAAAAACAAAAGAAAACTATTTGAATAATGTGCTTTGAAAGTGATTAGAAAACAATCTGTTTAAACCCTTCTAAAAATATGTTAACATGCATTTCTTTGTTGATAACATTTCTTTTATTTTATAATATATTGGTTATAGACAATGAAGTCATCAATTATGGCTGATCAATTTGTAACTTTAATTCTTAATGTGCCAATCTAGACCATAGCTGCTGATAATTTTAGAGATATTTTGTTCTTAATTTTCAGAGAAAGTTAGCCTTTCATGTGATTTGCCTGCCAAATCTAAATCAGGCTTAACATTTCCAGAAAATTCACAAGAAATGTCAAGCCTGATTTTCTTTGAAAAAAAAATTGAAAAAAAAAAACAACAACAAAAAACAATGTCATCTGCTGAATTTTTAGCACTTTAGGGTTAAATCATTATTATCTTGGCAATTCATACACTCTTATTCGAGATAACTCTTTAAAAATATTTTTGTTGGCCGTCAACTCCAAAATGGTATCAAAGCACTTTCAACACTGGTATGTGCTGGGAAAAATAGTTATACTGTTTTGCTTAGCTGGAAAATGCCAGCAGTTTAAGGAAAATGTGTAGACCCTGAAAAGAAGCTGCTTCTGTACCATGTGATATGGGTCTACACTGCTTGCCAATGTCTGAGATAATCCAGCATTCTGGCATCACAGAAAGATGAATAGCCTTGCTATAAATAACTGTTACCTGGATTTTTGTACATGGTCAGGGATAGTCATGTGGAGACTTGCAGGCGGGAAGCTTCTGTAGTTAGTAACTTTGGGTTGATTGATAAACAGTCAACCTAAAAAGTGTCTGGGACAGATTTTAGGAAACCAAACGGCAAGTCACAGCCTTAAATTTGGTAGACTGGCTAGATTGAAAGAAATGAAAGAAAATCACCACAAAAAATGATTGTTAATATTTTTCCGGCATTAAGAGATATTTTCCGTCACTAATTAGATAATAGTACAAATAATATGCCATTTCCTAATAAGTGGCATATAAAGGGCACCATTAAAAATCATTTCCGAGTTTGAATTCATTCATGAATTCAAGTGTGTCTTTCATTTTTCCCCCTGTCACTACTTGTAGTACTTCTTGGTCACAGGATTTCCTCAACTTTGTTCATTGAAGAAATTTCTTTGAAGTCTATTGGTTTAAGTCAGAGGTCACATGACAAGCATTAGCCAGTCACATATCCAGGATAAAGTCAATGATTGTTACTTCTATGCAAATGTTTATGTATTCCACTGGAGATAATGTGGGAAAGTAAATGTTGTTGTTTCACCAATTATATTTAGGGGAATCTTTCACTTTCAAAAGAGGCATCTCTGTCCCAGTGGGGGCATTCTCCTGGTGATCCCCGGCTGATGTCATTGAATGCATCTTATCATAAGGAACAAGAATATGTACGGTATAGGCATGAGTCTTTGTTTGTTTGATTTGAGGTCCAACGTCCCCATCAGCACTATTTAAGTCATTTTGGAGATATTGCTCCCAATTTTTTGTGACTATTACCAGACATTGAGATGAAATGACATCTCAATCCCTGCCGCCCAAAGAAAACCAATAGGGTATATATGCATGGACGGTCCAACTCATTATACTTTGCCTAGGCAGGCTTAGACCTTCTAAGCCTTTTACCAGTATTCATGTGCATAGCCCAATCTATTTTTCCAAGTCCCGATGGGTGGGGGTAGAGGCATGGGCCTATTTTGAGAGGAAAGAATTCAGTGCTTGCAAAGCTGGCCAATTAGAAATTGGAGTGTATGTGTGTTCAAGTGTAATGAATGTTACTTAACCCACTGGCAAATAGTGCAGGCCCAGATCAGATGCCACAGAGCACAACATTTGATCAGGGCAAACACTGTTCGCAAAAAAGTTCAGTTAAAAATATATTTTTCAGACAGCACAATCTAAATTTTGAAATGGACTCCTGCTGTATATATAAGGCGGATGATTCCATTCAGTACAAAAAGGGTGAGTGTGAGTGAGTGTTTGTGTTTTACATCTCACCAACAGCTAAGGTCATAAAGAGACGGGACCTCGGTTTAAAGATTCATCCGAAAGTCTGGAGAAGCCCAGGATCGTTCCTTCGACCCCTGGTTTACAAGGTGAGTAGCATAACCACTACACCACTGAGGCTTCTAACAAAATGGGTAAAGGGTTCTTTTAAAAAACATTGATTTGATTTGTTTATTAACATAATAATCAACCTTATTTATAGAGGGTAACACATTTAGTACTAGTACTGATCTTCCATGTGGCCCTCTTTTCCTGGGTAGGAACCAGCACTAAGCAATGTGGATGAAGTCTCTTGCTCAAGGAAACAACACTTGCCGCTCGTGGGGTTCGAACCCGGTACCTCTCAATCTCAAATCTGAAGCTTTACCACTGCACCACAGCGCTCCATTTGTTTTATTGATTTGCATGTTATTCCCAGTTGCAGTATGCTGCCTAAGTTCCAGGTACCACCACCATCATTAAGGATGTCATTGGCTGCATGGATCTGAAAGTGCTAAAAAAAAAAACATTTCCTTTTCAAGTTCGCTGGCATTGTGTATGTGACAAGTAACATGTGATAGAAAACCCTTATCCCACTGATCATGAGAAACTCTACCTTTTTCATTTTTTGTCCCAAAGTGGCTTGTATGCACCTTATATTTTGGTGACTTAAACTTAGTTTTCAAATTCAAATTGATGTTTAAGTTATAGTTATTTTGGGGTAACATTGTTTTCCTCTGAAAACATTTCTAGTTTCATATTAAATGACCATATGAGATTCTTTTTAACATTATGACCATTTCTTTCAGCCATTTACCCATTTATGCGCTTGGAGAAATAGATTGGTCTGCATGGTGCTTTGGCACAGGGCTGAAACTGACTGCACATTTGAGTACTGGTGAACCACTAAGATGCTCTAAGCCTGCCAAGGAAAAGTGCTGTGAGTTGAACCATTCCTTAAACCCTAGTGGTTTCTTCGGGTGGTAGGGATTGAGATGCCATTTCATCTCAATGTCGGGTAATAAAAAGTTCAAAGTAAATGTCTCAAATGACATAAATAATGTTGATGGGGATGTAAAACCTTAACACAAACAAATTACTCTTTTGAAATTTGTTAAAACATAACATTGTCACAAGTTGTATGACTTAAAAAAAAACTTAAAAATTTTCTTGTCAAAAACCAGAATGCCTAGGGATTTATTATTTGCTTTGCAGTTTCCTCTTTTGGACCTCTATCAAGGTTTTTCATATTATAGCCCTGGGCCAAGAAATGGCCCTGTCCCAGGGAAAATTATAGCCCAGGGTCCACAAATGGCCCCTCCCCAGGTGTAACTTGTTTAACATTAACCAGATAGGGAAAACTACTGATGCCCAATGACCCTTGGTATGTAGCTTTGTCCAGTGGAACTCTACCAAGATTCTTCAAATATAGGAAAAAACTTTAGCAGTCTTCTTGACTGTGACCAGAAGGCTAAGGCCATTGATGTTTGGTTCCATCTGGGGTCAAAAATTTCCTTGCCCTTAACCCTTATCTTGCTGAATATTTAACTTAGCCACACCCATTTTTGATTTTCAGCCAATCAGATAACATGATATAATGAGTTTATTCAAATTCACAAACTGAATGACAAACAGTGTAGATCCTGATCAGATGGCTTCTTCAGAAGCCATCTGATCTGGATCTACACTGTTTGCAAAGATAGGGGTCATTGTGAACAGCAAGATAAGGGTTAACATAGACCCATGCAGAAAAAAAAACAACTTAAAAAGACCTTGTTTCAAGCCTGAAAGCCAATGTCTTAGATATTTGGTATGTAGCTACATTCAGTGGACCCCTACCAAGATTGTTCAAATATTGGCTTCAAGGTCAAAAATGTCCTTTTGCCCATGGAATCCAAATTTGCCCCACCCTGAGAGTCATTTGTTTTACATAGACCACTAGAATATAAATATTTGGTATGTAACGTCATCTTTGATCTTAACCCTTGCTTAATCATGTTAATATTCATTTAAGCCACACCCATTTCTTTCTATCAACCAATCAAATTACTTTATGTAATTTACTGCTACAAATTCATAAACTCAATGTCAAACAGTGTAGATCCTGATCAGATGGCTTCTGAAGATAAGCTACTGGACACTTGTAGGAAAAGAAGTCTCTGAAACTAAAAGCATCTGGTCTTTGATATTTTTTAGATGTCATCTCAGGAACCCAGGGTGCTGCTACCAAGATTGTTCAAATTATAGCCCTGAGTCAAATTATAGCCCTGGCCATTTTTGACCCAACCCCTGGGATGATTTCTTTTACGTAGACCCATATAAGGAAAAATGTTTAAAAATCTTGTCTGAAATTCCAAGAATTGAGTCTTTGATATTTGGCATGTAGCTTCACTAGTGGGCGGTCTGGACCTGTACCGATTATTCCCATCATCAATGGCTTTTAGCCTGGTTGACTTGATAGATTTTGTAAGGTAACCGGGCGCTAAAAGCACATAGGGGCTACCCCCATCTCGCTAAATGGGATTAGTTTATGAACTGCTCTTCCCAGGGCCTCCAATGTGCTGGCACTTGTCAATTCGACAGGTGTCAGCTGACCAATGGGAATATACTGAACTCTTAATCGGAGGAAGGCACAAAGCGCACCCAAGGTACAGCGTTTGTCCTAAGAAACACAGTTCTATAGCGATTTTAGAATTTTGAGTGCAGGAATCAGACCAAAGACGGGCTCTAGTATGTGATGACGTGTTGCCAATTTCGACTGCCAAATGTGTCAGAGCACAGCCCTGTTTTCGAATGTCTGGCCGAGGAAAAAAGCTAACATACATTATCAGTTCTGGCTTCCATTATTCTCTGCCTCCACCCCTGACATGGCAAAGAAAACGCCTTCGGTCACGATGCTTGTTAAAGGGTGATAATGCATGAAATTTTTGAATTTTGAACAGGCATCTAAAGTGAGCCAGGATGGGTGACTAATAGACCAGCCAATTCCGGCTATTGCAAAAAGTCCTAGTACCCGTGCTCTCATCACGGAGACCTGCCTATGAAAGTGGGGTTCAAAATTGGACAGGTGTGTCTTCGTGATGTGTTTGGAGGTATGTGTTTGTTTGGGAAAGGCAGTGATGAGGCTAATCAGCCGTTTTGCAATCCCGCTAATTTTTATTTTTGAGTGGTCTTCCAAAAGGCATTTTTAAGGGACTTCCTATTTCCAAATACCTAGCAAATGGTGGATATTGCCGTTGCCCCGCCTATAAAGATATTTAGCGTGTGACCTGTCCCCGTTTGTATGCTCTGTTCTGGCAGTATTTATGCCTTCGCTTTGCCTACTTCAGGGGACTTCATTCTGTTGGTACCTAGGGGGAGCCCAGTACGGGCTTTCTCCCAGGTGCCCTCAGGATGTTGTCCTGACGGGCTCCGTCGAGCCTCCTCTCGTTCCTGAAATAGAAAAGTCGGATTAGTGCTTTGGGACCCCATGTGTGCGCTCGGATCAGTGTAGTTGTGTCCAGTTTCTTGTCCCCCGGGGTCCCACCTGTACCTGTAATACAAACAAAAGTCGTTAGTGCATATTGTGCTTGTGCTAATATGACCCCGCCATCCGTCACATATTTTGGCTTCCCATTCTGTGCACAGGGCGGGCCTGGCTTGTGAGGGGGGTCCCCCCACAAAGGCACGGTCCGGCTCTTAGGGTAACTTGTTCAAAACCAAGTTAACGGGTGGCGCGGTTATTGTGAAGAATTACCTTCCCATGGGGGCTGCCTGTCCTGCCGCGGCATGTTACCTCATCGGAACACTCATAAGTGCAAAGCACATGAGCCGCAACCACAGTGTCCCGAATCGGCTTGTCGCCGCAGGTTCAAGCATGTCCGTGGGAGTTTTCGGGCTATTGGATTTTCTTATGATGCACCCTTGCCCGTGGTCTGTTATGATGTTGAAGGTATGGGAGGGTCATTGGTTTGTCCTTTGACGGGGGTAGCCTCGGCGGGGCACCCATAAGTGCAAAGCAAATGAGCCGCAACCACAGTGTCTCGCTTTGACGCCCCCGTCTCAGGTCCAAGTGCAGATTGACGGTAGGTGATGGTTGCCTAAGCGCGGTGTGTGGGTAACAAAAGCTGTTTTTCTTATATTACTTCCCAGTAATTTGTATCTTTAAGGAATTTCTTAACCACCTCGGTTATGGCCGAGCAGTGTTTTTCGGGGGGAGCGAGGAGATCTTGTAGGTGTACCGATTCATATCCTAATTTGAACATTTCAGATTTTATCTCTTCTCGTGCATGGGCGTTTGTTACACATTCAAACAAGATGTGTTGTGTTGTTTCTAGTTCATAGTTATCACATTTTCTGCATAGACCCGTTGTGTTTCCTAGTTGAGTGAGGTTGGCATTTAGGCCGTTATGGTTAAATCTCAAACGGGAAATTACCACGTCTAATTTTCTGTTGTTGCTAAATTGGTGGGCAGATTCACCTACTGTAGGCTGGAGGAGTTGGTAATGCCTCCCGGTGTTGGTTGGGTTTCTATCCCATAGAGCTTGCCATTTTCTCGTTATGGCGGTGTCTATGATTGTATAGATCTCCCGTTTTGAAGGGAGAGTATAATCTTTAATACCTATATCTAGTGCTAATCTGGCTGTTTCGTCGGCCGCTTTAGCCTGGTTTTCACTTGTTTTTGCTGAAATATAAAAAAAGTATTGCTTGTCATCATGAACTGTACTAGTACTCTATAATTATGGGACCATCTTGGCACATTCTTGAACATAAAATTGAAAAAAAAAAATAACGAAACACGCCTATATAATTCTGACCCCCTTGAACCCGACTTTAATATAGTAAAACTGGGGTTTATAGGGTCTCCCTTTTTTCTAATTTCTGCTCAAAATATAGTTTGTGGGTACTCGTTAGAACTGCCTCAATATAGTTTGTGGGTACTCGTTAGAACCACCTCATTGAGGCGGTTCTAACGAGTACCCACAAACTATATTTTGAGCAGAAATTAGAAAATTATTCCAATTTTTCATCTGAAAATTGTCCTTTTTTCGGCGGTAAAATATACAATGTATTTGTATAGTTGTGTTTTCGTAATGAAACAATTTTGAAAGAAAAACATCTATTAGCTGAGTTGAGCAAAATAGGAGTATGATGGTCCTCTTGTATGTTTTGAGTCACCTCCCGTGAAGGTGCATTTATGTCGCTTAAGAATTTGGCCCAGCTGTTCCCTTAAGGAACACAATAGGTGGGGAATTTCGGAGTGGATGTTTGAGGCAATTAAATGACCTAAATATTCAAGTATTAGTTTTGCAAAGTACAGGGAGTTGTTATTCCCATCATCAAAGCAGCAGGTGAACACTTGTTTCTTGCATCTTAAAAGGTTTTTATGAATAAAATGTGTCAACAAATTAGTGTTAAGAATGGTAATAGTTTTGTTAGACACTTAGGATAAGTGGTTAAGACTGAGTCTTTGGCCTATATTATGTAAGCAAAGACAGCTTAAATCATAATTTGATCAGCTATTTAAAAGGGTGTATTTTTCAAGCCTAAGGGTACACGATTATACAACTTTGATATAATAAAGCTTCTTTCAGGCTCATCAGAAATCAGTTCCAAATTTGTATAATACACATAATACCAATTTATTGGCGGGCTCAGGTCAGCAAAGTTCATAAATAGGATACATTTCCTAATCCCTTAAAATACGGAGAAAAACTACATCTGCTTATATGTGGTCAGCTGAATCTTCTTGCAAACTTTTTAAAAATATTTTTTGCATACAAAACAGTTTTGGCCCAGATCAGGCTGCTCCTAGAGGAGCAGTTTGATCTGGGTCCACACTATTTGCTAAAATGAGTTTTGAAGTAACTGACAGAGGACAAAGCAGATGACAATTGTAGTGACTGGCAAGAAAAAAGTCACCGTATTCGCTCGGCTCTAATTACCGCACCATGCCCTTAGTGTAAAAAAATTATGATGAAAAATCGACCCAATTAACGCACACTTGATTCGAAAAAAATAGCTTCCGAGATGATGCCTACTGATATTTAATGGGATGGAAAAGGATACTTAAGCATTGCCTTCACTGTTGAAGAAATAATGGTAAGTTTTTAGCTCGGCTGTTTTCGAAGAAAACGACGAGGTACTGTCATAGCTCTGGCGTCGTCGTCTGCGTCATCGTGCAAAAACTTGGACATTTTGTAATATCTCTGTCATTACTGAACATATTTACTTGAAACTCGGACTAGTTGTTCATTATTAAAAGGGGAACTCATACCAATAGGTGAGGTAACCCTCAAAATATTTTTGGCACAGTTATGTCCCTTTTTCGACTTAGAACTTTTGCAGCCGAGCGTTGGCACCCGCATGCGGTGCTCTTATGCATTTCCTTTTCAAAAATAGCTTTGGTGTGCGCTTATAGGAGCATGTGCAGTAACTAGAGCAAATATGGTATATAACTGTCTTTTGCAATATCAAACTTCCAGTATACATCAAGGATAAATCCAGACAAAAGTTGCTATCAAATGAGGGTTACTATTTATGGAAATATTTGCTCCCAATGGGGTCAATCTGAATGAAAAGAATTTGCAAATTCTAATCTTTCAGAGTTTGTCCCCACTGTTAGGTGAACGTAACATGCATGATAGAATCCCCTAACAGATTTTGTGACTCTTCTTCTTCTTCATTTGCAATGTATTTGCAAAATTAATGTGTTTTTGGAAAGGCAACAATTACACATCCTTTCAGATTTACTCATGTCTTGCTGTTTTACCAATCAGATTACTTAACATAATGTTAATTTCATTCAAATTCACAAAATGAAACCAAACATTGTAGATTCTGCTCAGTACAAATTCACAAACAGAATGTCAAACAGTGTAGAAACTATCTATTGGCTTCAGGCAGTGCATATTTTGGGGTTTGGTTTTAGACAATCTTATGTTTATTTACAGGGTGTCCATTGCATAGCCCTTTAACATGAAAAGTGGGTTAAATGACAAGAAAATAGGAAAAAAATATACTATTAACTACTTACTACAACAGAATGCAATGGAAAAATGTAGAAAAATCTACTTAGAAATGGTCCATTAAAATGTCAGTTTAATCACAGCAGAAAAAATATAGGTGTTATTGACCTCAGGTAGCATTTCAAGATAAAAAATGATTGCAAAAATGACATTTTACAAATGGGCTGTGTCAGGTAAAATGAGATTCAGGCAGCACTTAGAGCAAACTGTTTGATCGGAGTTAACCCATTGTATACTGGTGGACTCTTCCATTGCTATATCTTGGGCAAATCCATTTAAGGGGTGTCAGGCCAATGATTTCATTTTTTGACAGAAAATCCTGTTAGCAAACTGTGCAGATCTTGATCAGAGATCAGGGCCTGCGCTGTATGTCAGGCTACCCTTTTAGGGGTTTACCACCTAGAATGGGTTAAACTGTATAAAGTAGGGTTTTGTTTTCATGCAAAGTACACTGTAAAAATTCTTTATAAACATGGTTTGGGATATAACATAGTTAAAGGTGCATCCCAAAAATTTATAGATTATATAGAAAAATGACCATAAATCTTATTTACCGCAGTGGTGCCCTGGAATGGGTCAGTACAGGCTATTTTTTTAGCATAATTTCAGCAATTTATCAGCATTATTTACCCCTGTCATAGATGGTAGGTAATGTTATTTTCTGCTACATTAATATTCCAGTGACCTATAAATAATATTCCATCTGAGATTTGCCAGATTATGTATCTGAAATTATCCATATGTTTGCTTTATGATGGGAACGGATTTTCAGCTTCAGATTGTTGTTACACAAGTTGCTTCATCTCCTCTTGTCTTCAGTTTGTTGTCATGTGAACCTTCTAGCTTGTCAATTTATGTGTCAACTTGTGCCTCAAAAATACCTTCAAATCAGTACCTTTGTGAGGAAAAGGAAAAACTTGACAGAATTGCCTTCAGAGTGGCCTCATCTGTGTGGCTTCTCTCTTTCTTCTATTTTCAGTGCGTTTTCATTGTCATTATGAAAACATGCCTATACAAATACATTGGAACCTTTATGACCGAAAAATTGAAAATTTTAAGATGAAAAATTGTGATATTTTTCTTATTTCTGCTCAAAATATAGATTGTGGGTACTCGTTAGAACCGCCTCGTTGAGGCGGTTCTAACGAATACCCACAATATATATTTTAGAGCAGAAATAAGAAAAATAAGGTTTACCCCTGTAAACCCCATTTTTACTATATAAAAGTGGGGTTGGAGGGGGTCAAAATTATATAGGCGTGTTTTCGTGATGGTGGCCACACTTGTTTGGTATAGACAGCACAGAATTTGCTTAAAAATTGGTTGGCTGATCTAACTTGTCAGTCTAAATTACCTTTCGATCTCCAACTGTTTCTGTGTCTGTAAGCTGCCTTTATGGTTCAGATCTTGCTGTTCTGTGACTGTATATACACCACAACCTTTTTATAACACTATTAATGGGATCCAAAACAAAAATTGTGTAATAAGTTAAACACCTGTGTAACAGTTATATCCAAACAAAAATGTATAGATTATATAGAAATATGACCATTTATGGTCATTTGTCTATATAATCTATACATTTTTGGAGTCCATCTTGAAACCGTGTTATATCCAAAACTGTGTTATAATGAACCGGTTATAACGAGGTTGTGGTGTGTTATATGTATGGTAGCCCAGTACTCATAGCATGTGGGAGGGGGCATCTGATCAGGGCCTGCACTATTTACTAACAGAATTTTCAGTCAAGAATAGAATAAAAATGAAAAATATAGAGCCCTGAGAAAGAATTAATTAACCCTTGTCCTGCTGAGCCCGGATATGTCTTATCTTTCAAACAATGCAGATCCAGATCAGATGGCTTCTGAAGAAGCCATCTGATCAGGATCTTCATTGTTTGTCATTCAGTTTATGAAATTGTTGCAATAATTTGCATCAAGTAATCTGATTTGCTGATAATCAGTAGTGGGTGTGGCATATTTAAATATTCAGCAGGACAAGGATTAACCTCATTATTTATAAGGGGTCTACTCTTCAAGCCAAGAATTTCCTCCTGCCAGGAGCAAATTCTTTCCTTCAAGAGTATACGGAGGGACTTTAGGGAAAGATACCAGAAAGTCACAAAACTGACCCCCTTGTGAGGCTGACACGAATAATCGTATAATCGATCAATCCATCGGTAAATTCCACAAAAATGATTATCATTTCTGATTTGCTTTTAATCGATTACTTGATAGGTACAATTTACTACCTAAAGTCATGCCTAAAATAGCTGGATGTGTGGCAAACAGTGCAGACCCTGATGAGACGCCGCATTACGTGGCGTCTCATCTGGGTCTACACTGTTTGCTCAGGCCTTTCTGTTCAAATATACATATGGTAAAGTGCAACATATGGTAAGAGTCATGCTCAGACAGAAAGTCAGACAGGTAAAATCATGACAAAAACCTTAGCGATTACTAATCGTTGTCGATCACAATGACAGGACTGATAATCGATTATCTTTTCAGCTACGATTAGCCAGCCCTACTCCCTTGTGAAAATTTTAGAAGAAAATCTCCAATATGAATTACCTGTAATTCACCTTAACCCTTGTCCTGCTGAATAAATTAATTCTGGTACACCCATTTCAGACAGTCAGCCAATCAAATTACTTCTTGATATGATGTATTCATTTCAATTTGCAAACTGAATGTGTAGATCCTGATCAGATGCCATCTGATTTGGATCTATACTGTTTGCAGAGGTAACAGTTATCAAAGGGTGAACCACTAATTAAGTTAGCCACACCCATTTCTGACTTAGAACCAATCAGATTACTTGATGTAGTTTATTCCTTCAAATTCACAAACCGAATATCAAACAGTGTAGATCCATATCAGCCACCTGATCTGTTTGCAAAGGTAGGGATTGTTTTGGTATGTAGATTTAGGGTGAATACGATGTGGGCATCTGTGGCCAAATAGTTTAGGGAGCTGTGGGTTTGAGCCATGCTTGGGTCATATGTGAGATGCCAAAATTACAATGTAAGCTTAAGGCCATTTTTTTTCTCTGGGTTCCCCGGTTTTTGCCCACTATTGTTGAACCCGTTTTGTACCTAATGGAATCTTCCTGCTTGAATCACGGACAAAATCTCACCCGGACATAATCCCCCCTGGACAAAATCCCCCCTTTTCGTAAAGGCAGACAAAATCCCCCCAAAATTTGTTGGGGTGGACAAAATCCGGTTAGGAGTCCATTTTGAAATTTAGGGGTGTCTGGTTTTGTTTTCAAAATTTGTTTGGAAAATGGCTGAACTTTTTGCAAACAGTGTAGGCCCTGATCAGTCGCTGCATTCTGTCGGATCTGGGCCTGCACTGTTTGCCAGGGTACCCGTTTTGGGGTTTCTGGTTCAAAATGGGTTAAAGATAAGTAATCTTCCAAGAGCTATACAACCCAAATAAAAGAAGAACATGAGTACATGTATGTTATAACCAGCTGTTTTGACAGCCAGTTAACAAAGTTGTTAAAATTAACTTAAACATATTAAATATCAAAACAGAAAAACTTGTTCTCATTGAATCTCTTGAGTTTTTCATGACAAATGGTTTGTGTCAAATACATTACTGTGAGTGAGTTTAGTCTAGATGCCTTTAATCAGATTAACAGCCCATTTAAACACAAGTGATTTCAATAAACTTTAGGAACATTATAGCATATAAAGCTGTCCCCTGGTGAGTGTAAACATTTCTTTATTGATGCACAATTTATAGCAAAATGTGCTTGAAAAAAAAAAGAGACTGTCTGGAATTATTCTGCAGCTGTAACACTTCATTTAATGGATAAGATGCCAATCACAGCAACTGACATCTGCTTTGCCCTCTGCTGGTAACTTTAAAAGTCATTTTGCAAACAGTGTGAACCCTGATCAGAATGCTCCTAGAGGAGCAGTCTGATCAGGGTCCAAACTGTTTGCATGCATGCAAAAAATAGGTATGAAATGTTTGCAAGACTATTCAGCAGACGGCATAAACAGATAACAATTTCAGATCCAGTTTTCATGGCATCTTATGGGTTAACCCTTTTTGAACTGAATAGAATATCTCTCTCCCCCCCCCCCCCCCTCCCCCCCCCCCCCCCCCGGCCCCCGTCCCACTTATATAAAGCTTAAGTCCATTTAAAGATTTAGTGGTGTCGGGTTATAGAAAAAATATTAAGAAGATGCAAACAGGGAAGGCCCTGATCAGAGATCTGGGCCTTCACAGTGTTTGCTGTGCTGATGACCTGTTTTGGGCATCCCACATAAAATGGGTTAAAATAAGTTTCGACAATCCACATGAGTTTGTGATAAAGCTGTAGTGTACCATGTTATCAGTCTGTACGCCTCTCTAGGAGTACAATACAATCTCTTTATAGCAGTTTTGTTGGGGTCCAAACCAGAAATCATGTATAGATTATATAGATTTTGTTTGTTTGATTTGAGGTTTAACGTCCCCGTCAACACTGGGTCATTTTTGAGATGTTGCTTCCAATTTTGTGGGACTTTTACCCGTCATTGGCATGAAATGACATCTCAAGCCATGTCACCCGATGAAACCAATAGGGTTTATAAGCATGGACAGTCCGACTCTCACAGCTTTGCGTGGGCAAGCTTAGATCCTCTAACCTGTTTACCAGTGCTCATGTGCGGTCGGTTTCAGCTCTGCGTGGAAGCATCATGCAGCCCATCTATTTCTTCAAGCCGCGATGGGCGGGGGTAAATAAAGCTGTAGTGTACCATGTTACCAGTCTGTACGCCTCCCTGGGAGTACAATACAATCTCTTTATAGCAGTTTTGTTCAGGTCCAAAGCAGAAATCATGTTAGAATCAAAATAACTACCAAACAAAGCATCTAAAATTTTAGAATGAATTACCAACCCTTAAGACACCGAGAAAAACTACAAATGTTGTCTGCTTATGTCCTCTGCTGAATCTTTTAGCAGATGTTTTAAACAGGCAAACATTGTGGACCCGAATCAGACTGCTCCTAGAGGAGCAGTCTGATTTGGGTCCATACTGTTTGCAGAAAAAAAAACAAAAACTTTTAGGTGACTGGCAGACAGCAAAGCAGATGACAATGGTCGTGATTGGCATGTTATTGACGAATAGCAGCAATAGTACCAGCACTGTAAAACATTATCATGAGTTGGTCATGAGCCTCTTCAGTACTCTAGGGGTGGCCTACATTATTTCTATTTAAGTGCAGTACAATTGTCTGTCTGACATTAAATTGAAAGCTATAATTTGATGCTACACAATTGTCAATGATTTGATAATTTAATAATTAGCTGGTTTGGGCCAAGGTGCAAATTTAGAGGCTACTGCTTTTACAAATTGGTGTGTTTGGTTGCAGTTTTCTGGTATTTTGACAGGAATGTTGAGCAGATGCAATGTCATTAATGGGCCTGCATGGACTTTTACAGTGTCTGATACCATGGTAAATTTTAGTACTGGCACCAGTTTTATGACAAAAAGATTTTATGATTATGATTGAAGTTGTGAAACTAATTTGGGGTCTTAAATGTTAAATGACATGCATATGCTGCAGTAATTTGAAGATAGCAGAGCCATATAGCTTTAATATATGTTTTTGTTTCTCTGTCAATTAACCATTGCAATTACCCTTCATCTGCTACTTAAAATCCTAGAGCAGACAACAATTTGATTTTTTTTATTC
Organism: Lucinisca nassula; assembly: GCA_963580285.1. Lineage (NCBI taxonomy): Eukaryota > Metazoa > Mollusca > Bivalvia > Lucinida > Lucinidae > Lucinisca > Lucinisca nassula. Next base: position 72,711,268 of record OY757019.1, on the reverse strand, counting down.
ATTTTTCAGAGACAATAAGGCTTGATATTACATGAGATGTTTTTTTTTTTTTTTTTCAGATTCTTTGTTTGTTTCATTTGAAGTTTAAAGTCCCTGTCAACACTGTATAGGTCTTTTTGGAGAAGTTGCTTCCAATTTTGTGGGAGATTTACCCGACATTGAGATATGATGACATCTCAAGCCCTGTCACCCAATGAATCCAATAGGTTTATAAGCATGGGTGGTCCGACTCGCACCGCTTTGCCTGGGCAGGCTTAGATCCTCCAAGCGGTTTACCAGTACTCGTGAGGTCGGTTTCAGCTCTGTGTGGAAGCATCATGCAGCCCATCTATTTCTTCAAGCCCCGATGGGCGGGAGCCAATTTTTCAGAATCAATATATAGGGCTTGGCATTACAGATGATTCTCTGACAAAACATTCTTTTTTTTTTTCAGTAGATACTTTACATGAAATGTAAAGCCTGAATCTAAAAAATGTGAAACAAGCGGCTCATGGGCCACTACGCTCATCAGAGATCAAGTGGCTGAAACTGACCCCGGACCCTAGCAGCCATGCTTTTAACAAACCATAGTGGCTTGAAAAATCTAAATGGAGGTCCACCCAAGGATCACTGATGCCAAACTACTTTGATATCTGTTGCAATAAGCTACAACAGAATCAGAAAAATCCACTGTTTTCCCGTTCTCCCATACAAATGCCAAAGTGACCATATTTAACCTTGATGTAAAATAGGTCATGGGCAACCAAAGGTCATTCTTTGAACAAACTTTGTAGGGCCAGTCTTCAATGATGCATACCAAGTTTAAAACTCATGGGCCTTGCAGATTCTGAAACAAAGAATTTCAAATCCTTTCTACCATATTATGAGCATGACAGCCACCTTATAGTCATGTGACCCAGATCCCATAAACAAATTTTCCAAAACCTATTGATGCTGAATATTACATTTGTTTCAGTCTGCCCAACAGATTCAGTGATGAAGAAGTTAGAAAAAACTGAATCCGAGGGATGTGGGACCAAGGTCAGCAAAAGACCTTGACCATTAATATTTGTAAAAATTCATTCAGCTGATTGCATAATCAAATACTTATATCATAAGCTACAAAACAATAGCTTCAGAAAACTCCATAGCTTTGCCTTTTCCCCATGTAAGTGGACAAATTTGACCATGACATAAAGTAGGTCAAGGTCAGCCAAGGGCCACTATTTGAACAAACTTGGTAGGGCCTGAGTCCCTAATGCTACCTTCCAATTTTAAAGGGTATTGGCCTTTCGGTTCCTGAGAAGAAGAAGTTTTTACCATATATGGGCATGGCAGCCATCTTGGTCAAGTGACTTGAATCCCACAAACAAACTTATGTTGCCCCATACCATAGATGCTCCTCCTGTAATTTGGTTTAGCTAGCAAAATAATAGTGAAGGCAATGATCATGAATCAATATAATTACCCCACCTCTCCCACCAGAGACGCCAAAGGCACAAAAGTAATCAAATCCTACTGAAAACATCACTAGCCAATTTCCCACAAAATGAATGGCAAAATGGTAATCCAAAATAAAAAGATATAAGCAATACCTATATGCAATGACAAACTATAACAAATAATAAACCATGACAAAAGAACCAACTTGGAACGGTCAGCAAAGAGTATTTCATTTGGGGGGCTTAAATCTATTTGACATGGCCATGATCCTGGCCCGTGGTTCTGTATAATTGATTCAGACCACATGAAGGCTTTCTAACACTTCAGTGTTACATCTCCCAGTAGTTCTAGTGGAGTAGAAGATAAAAATACTGAATCTGAGGTATCCATGCCAGAGGTCAGTTAATGACCTCGACTTTTGGAATTAATAAACTTCCATACAACTGATTGCAATTAGGTAGCTATTCTGATTTCATAAACTACAACAGAATCAGAAAAATCCACTGTTTTGCCCTTTTCCTCATATGAATGCCTAAGTCTCCAAATTTAACCATAAATTAGGTCAAGGTCAACCAAAGGTCATCTTTTGAATAAATTTGGTAGGGCCTAAGTTTCCAGTGATGCATTCCAACTTTCAAGGTATCAACCATTTGGTTCCGTAGAAGAAGATTTTCCATACATGGGCATGTCTATCGCCTTGGTCATGTGACTCGAATCCCATGAACAAACTTTCATTGCCTCACTCCATGGAGGCTCCACATGTAATTTGGTTTCAATTAGCCTAAGAGTTTTAGTGCAGAAAAGGTAATATTACTGAATCTGTGACAACCAGGACAAAGGTCAGTGTGACTGTAACAAAATTTTCATTGCCCCATTACATAGTCGCTCCACATGTAATTTAAAAAAATTAATGAATCAGAGACATCCTAGACAAAGATCAGTAAACGGCCTTGACCTTTGGAATTGATAAACTTTCATTCAATTGATTGCAGATGTCAGTTATGTTGTTATAGGCTACAAGAGAATCAGAAAAATCCCATACAAATGCCTTGGTTACCAAATTTGACCTTGATGTAAAATAGGCCAAGGTCAACCAAAGGACATCATTTGAACTAACTTTGTAGGGTCTGAGTCTCCTTAGGGCCTGAGTCTCCAAGGTCATTGGCCAATTGGTTCCCTGAGAAGAAGATTTTTAAAGGTTTTTTATATGGGCATGGTGACCATCTTGATCATGTGACCCAATCCTTAGGAACAGACATTTGTTCTCCCAACCCAAAGAGGCTCCACATGTTATCTGGTTTCAACTGGCCCAGCAGTGTGGAAAACTTTGATGATGGAGATGCAGCCACAGTGCAGATGACAAAGATGAGGGACAAAGGACCACTGTATCTTATAAGCTGCCCAAAGCCTTCAGTAATGAAAATGCATGGCGTCTATAACAGTCATGCATAGTAATTTAGTATCAGAAACCCCAAAACGGGTACCCTGGCAAGCAGGTTGTATTTACTTGGGCACATACAATGGGAGTTTAGGTTAATTATAATAGCGTGCTAACCCTGACCATGCTGAATTTGGATTTATCCTTTTCTTAAATCAGTAAAAGACGAGGGCGAGTCAATAAAAAAACAGCCTAACTAGTCAATGAAAAAACAGCCTAACTTATTTCTGGGTGAGATTGATCTCTTCTTTTTCCATGTAATTGCCCTCTAGTATGATACACTTGGACCAACACTGTTCCAGTGCCATCAGCCCAGAACTGAAGAAACCAGGGTCCTTGTGTCTGACCCACTCCTCAACTGCTTCATTGGACTGGAAATGACCTCCACGGATTTCCTTTTTCAAGTTTGGTAATAGGAAATAGTCACTAGGAGCTAAGTCCGGAGAATAGTCGTGGTGCGGTACTATCTTGTACCCGTGCCGCTCAACAGCATCCATTGCAATTTTGCAAGTGCAAGTGTGGACTCTTTGCATTGTCCTGTTAAAGCACAATCCCTTTGGAGAGTTTACCTCGAGGATTGCAGTTCTCAGTTGGGCGAGCAAATTTGCATAATACACACCTGTTTATTGTAATTTTCTTTGGTAGAAAGTCCAACATAAAATGCCATGTGCGTCCCAAAATATAGTTGCCATCACCTTGCCAGCAGAGGGTTGCATTTTGAACTTCTTTGGTCTCGGAGACCCTGGTCCTACCCACTGGCGACTTTGGGTTTTATTCTCTGGCTCATAATAATGGACCCAGGTTTCATATACAGTCACCAGACGTGAAAGCAAATCATCTTCCTTTGACCTAAACCACTTCAACAATGCGCTCTATACTGCTGCTCTGGTTGCCATTTGCTCGTCACTTAGGGATTTTGTGATCCAATGGACTGTTCAATAGCTTGCCCATTCCCAAGCGATCATGTAAAATTATTGAAAGAATTTCATGTGAAATGTGTAATACATTTCCAATTTCTTCCACCTCATTTCGCCTATCAGGGTAAACCAGATCCTGTACTTTGTTACACATTTCTTCAGTGGTGACATCTGATGGGCGTCCAGACCTGGTTTCATCTTAAGACTTTCTAGCATGTTTGAATTCCCCAACCCAGATTTAACTTGTGCATAGAATTGTGCATTGATCAACTCACAATGTATTTCCTGACCTATTTTCCCTTTCAAATACAATTAACCGATAACAGCATGGTACTCAACTTTTGACGAAAAGCTTGCTTTTGCATCGCTAGCCATGTTTGACATTCAATATCTCGATAAGGGTGCAATTTTGCCCTCATACCTAAAACATGTATTGAAGCAAGGCATGAAAATCTTGATTGTCTTGGTCAAATGGAAATGGGATAGGCTGGTTACTTATTGACTTGCACTCGTAGATCTGAATCATCTGGCTTCTCAGAGGCCAACTGATCAGAAGCTACAGAGTTTTACATTCTGCTTCTGAATCCATGGAAAAAATTGGAATCATGCAACACAAATTGCTGAAAATTAGGGAAGAGTGTAGCATTTTGACATATTCAGCATGGTGAGGGTTAATCAGTCTAAAAAACATGTTCTGTCTAGAAACCACAGACAGGTCCACCCAATTATAATCCTAACAGTTCATGATAAATGGTAATTCTGGAGGCCTTCTTGAGAGAGAGGGCAGATTAATTAGCAACAAAAAATGTCTTCCTGGCTTATATGATAGATGTTTTGGAAAGTTCTACATACAGCAGTGCACACACATGCAGTGAATTGGCTATTAAAAGTTCCAGTGTGAATGACTAGTTATGAAACCATTCTAATTTTTACGTTGGGAGTAACATATTGTCGTCTAAACTGCGAAGTATACTTAAAGTCATCTAAACTGACCTTGAACTACTTAATCATAACTTTTGTCTGTTTGTACGGAACCTGGGAAGGGACATATTTTTTTTTAATATGTTGTGCGAACAAGATATTAAGTTGTGCGAACAAGATATTATCTTGTGTGCCCAAGATAATATGTTGTGCGGACAAGATATTATCTTGTGCAGACAACATAATTTATGTTGTGTGGACAACATATTATCTTGTGCGGACAAGATAACATCTTGTTTGCACAACTTAATATCTTGTGCAGACAAGATATTATCTTGTTTGCACAACATATTATCTTGTTTGCACAACAGAATCTTGGGAAGTTGTGGGAACAAGATATTATCTTGTGCGGACAAGATATTAAGTTGTGCGAACAAGATAATATCTTGTGCAGACAAGGTATTATCTTGTCTACACAAGATCTATGTTGTGCGGACAAGATATTATCTTGTGCGGACCAGATAATATCTTGTTCGCACAACTTAATATCTTGTGCGCTCAAGATAATATCTTGTCTGCACAAGATAATATGTTGTCCGAACAAGATAATATCTTGTCCACTCAAGATATTATCTTGTTCGCACAACATAATAAAAATAAAAAATCATGTCCCTTCCCGGGTTCCGTACGTTTGAGATAGATCCTTCATATTTAGTATGTATGTTCCTTTTGACAAGGGCTCCCAAACATACAAATATTTTGCCCTGGGACTTTGTCCTTTGACCTACTTGGTAATGACCTTTTGAACCATTTGACATAAAGCCTTCATATATTTGGCATTTAAGTTCCCTGTGACAAGGGCTTTCCACTCATATAAAAAATTTGATCTGTGTCCTTGACCTATGGACTTCTTTGTCATAACTGTTTAACCATTTGAGATAGAGCCATCTTATTTGGGATGTAGGTTCCTTGTGACAAGGACTTCCCTCTCATACAAAAATGTTTGACCTGTGACATTGACCTGTTACCTACTTTATCATAACTTGAGATAGAACCTTTATATTTAGCATGTATGCTCCTTGTGGCAATGGCTTCCCACCCATACCAAATATTTGACCTGTGTCCATGACCTTTGACCTACTTGGTCATAACTTTTGAACCATTTGAGATAGAGCCTTCATATTTGGCATGTAGATTTCTTGTGACAAGGGCTTCCCACTCATACAAATGTATAGACCTGTGGCCTACTTTATCATAACTTTTGAACAATTTGACATAGAGCCTTCATATTTGTCATGTTAGTTTCTTGTGACAGGGGCTTCCCACTCATACAAAAAAATTGACCTGTGGCCTTGACCTTTGGCCTTCTTTGTCAAAACATTTTAACCATATAAATCGAACCTTCATATCTAGGATGTAGGTGCCTTGTGACAAGGGCTTCCCACTCATACAAAAAATATTTTGACCTGTGACCTTGATCTTTGGTCTTTGTCAAATCATTTTAGCCATATGCAATAGAACCTTCATATTTAGGATGTAGGTGCCTTGTGACAAGGGCTTCCCACTCATACAAAAATATTTTGACCTGACCTGTATGTTCTAGTTTTGCATGTATATTCTACTTTATTTCCTACTTTATCATAGTTTTTGAACATTTTGACATAGAGCCTTCATATTTGTCATGTTAGTTCCTTGTGACAGGGGCTTCCCACTCATACAATAAAAATTGACCTGTGACCTTGATCTTTGGCCTTCTTTGTCAAATCATTTTAACCATATGAGATAGGACCTTCATATTAGGATGTAGGTTACTTGTGACAAGGGCTTCCCACTCATACAAATATATTTTGATCTATGACCTTGACCTGGGACCTGCATTATCGCAATTTTTGAGATAGAGCCTTGGTATTTTGCATGTATGTTCTTTGTTGATGAAGGCTTCCCACCCATACAAAAAGTTTGACTGTGACCTTGACCTTTGACCTACGGTACTTTTGTTTGTTTTATTTAAGGTTTAACATCCCTGTCAACACTAAATAGTCATTTTGGATATGTTGCTTCCAGTTTTGTGGGACTTTTACCTGACATTGAGATGAAATGACATCTAAAGCCCTGCCCTCCAATGAAACCAACAGGGTTTATATGCATGGATGGTCTGACTCGCACCACTTTCTCTGGACAGGCTTAGTTCCTCTAAGCAGTTCACTAGTAATCATGTGCCGTCAGTTTCAGTTCTGTGTGGAAGCATCATGCAGCCCAATTTATTTCTTTAAGCCCAGATGAGCGGGGACTGTTTACCTACTTTATCATAATTTTTTAACCATTTGTGATAGAACTTCATATTTGACATGTATGTTTCTTCTGACAAGGGCCTCCCACCAATACAAAAATTTTGACCTGTGACCTTGACCTTTGATGTACTTTGCCATAACTTTTGAACCATTTGAGATAGAGCCTTCATATATGGCATGCTGGTTCCTTGTGACAAGGGCTTCCCACCCATACCAAAATTTTGACCTGTGACCATTACCATTAACCTTTTTAGCTCACCTATCACGTAGTGACAAGGTGAGCTTTTGTGATCACATTTTGTCCGTCGTCCGTGCATGCGTAAACAATTTCTTGTCCTCAGGATAGCATCTTCATTTATGATTTGATTTTAACCAGACTTGCACACAACTTGTACCACCATGAGATCTGGGTTCCTTTCTTGAACCAGCCATATCCCATCTTGTGTTACGGAGTTATGGCCCCTGAAAGGGCAAAAAATTGCCTATTTTGGTCTTGTCTGCAAGATAGCATCTTCATTTATGATGTGATTCTAACCAGACTTGCACACAACTTGTACCACCATGAGATCTGGGTTCCTTTCTCCCATCATGCGTTATGGAGTTAAGGCCCCTGAAAGGGCAAAAATTGACTATTTTGGTCATGTCTGCATGATAGATGTTTCATTTATGATTTGATTTTAACTAAACTTGCACACAATTTGTACCACCACAAAAATATCTCGGTCAAGTTTGAATATGGGTCATGTCGGGTCAAAACGTAGGTCAGTAGGTCAAATCAGAAAAAACCTTGTGAAGACATTAGAGGCCACAGTTTTGGTCCAATCATCATCAAACTAGCCCAGAATGATCATCTTGACAATATCTCAGTCAAGTTCAAAAAAAGGTGTTGTCGGGTCAAAAAGTAGGTCAGTAGGTCAAATCATAGAAAAACCTTCTGAACACACTAGAGACCACAATTTATGTCCAATCATCATCAAACTTGCTCAGAATCATCATCTTGATAATATCTTGGTCATGTTCGAATATGGGTCATGTCAGGTCACAGAGTAGGTCAGAAAGTCAAATCATAGAAAAACCTTGTGAATACACACTAGAGGCCACATTTTGGGTCCGATCATCATCAAACTTGCCCAGAATGATCATCTTGACAATATCTGAGTCAAGTTCCAATATAGGTCATGTCGGTCCAGAAAGTAGGTCAGTAGGTAAAACCATAGAAAAACCCTCTGAACACACTAGAGGCCACAGTTTTGGTCCGATCATCATCACACTTGCTCAAAATGATCATGTGACAATATCTCAGTTAATTTTGAATATGGGTCATATCTGGTCAGCAAATAAGTCAGTGGGTCAGATTGTTGAAAAACCTTGTGAACACACTAGAGGCCCCAGTTTTGGTCTGATTATCATCAAACTTGCTCAGAATCATCATCTTGACAATATCTGGGTCAAGTTCGAATGTGGGTCATGTCAGGTCAAAAAGTAGGTCAGCAGGTTAAATCATAGAAAAACATTTTGAACACTCTAAGAGGTCACAGTTTTAGTCAATTCATCATAAAACTTGCTCAGAATGATCATCTGGACAATATGTCACTTAAGTTTGAATATGGGTCATGTCAAATCAAGAAGTAGATCAGAAGGGTATTTTGTCATAACTTTTGAACCATTTGAGATAGAGCCTTCATATTCCGTTTGAGATAGAGCCTTCATATTTGGCATGTAGTTTCCTTGTGACAAGGGCTTCCCACTCATATAAAGATTTGACCTATGACCTTGACCTGTGACCTACTTTATCATAATTTTTGAACCATATGAGATATAGCCTTCATATTTGGCATGTATGTTCCTTGTGACAAGGTTTTCTCAACCATTCAAAACTTTTGACCTATGACCTTGACCTTTGACCTACTTTGTCATAACTTTTGAAGCATTTAAGATACAGCTTTCATAGGAGTGAGTGTTTGAGTTTAAGTCTCACCACTAGCTAAGGTCATATAGTGATGGGACCTCTGTATAAAGACTAATCTGAAAGTCTGGGATCGATCTTGCTACCCCTGGTTTACAAGGCAAGTAGCATGACCACTTCACCATGAAGGCTTCTAAACTTCATTGGAATGTTGGGTAGATGACCCTCTAGGAAAATAGCATAACGATTAAAAAAGGGTCACAAGAGCTAAAAATAGAAAACATTGCAAATTTGCTTCAAATGCAAACTCCTTCTAAACCTTTGGGCCATTTGGATTTAAAACTTCACAGGAATGTTGCCTAGGTGACCCCCTACCAAAATAGTTAAAACTCATTCCACTCCAATGAACAAGATGGCTGCCAGAGCTAAAAATAAAAATAAATCTTAGAACGACAATTCCTCCTGTACCCTTGGGCAAATTTCATTCAAACTTCAAAGTAATGTTGCTTAGTTGACCCTCTACTGAAAAGGCTAAATAATCCCGTTCCGATGAACAAAATGGCCACCAGAGCTAAAAATAGAAAAATATTGTAAATTTTATTCAAACGTGAACCCTCCTAAACCCTAAGGCCAATTTGATTCACACTTCACAGGAATGTTGCCTAGGTTACTCCCTACCAAATGAGCTAAAATCACTCTGCTGATGAACAAGATGGCCACCATAGCTAAAAATAGAATGTACTCGAGACAGTGACACACAGGTGATCAAACCAAGGCCCTCTGGGCCCTCTTGTTTGTCATAACTTTTGAACCATTTAAGACAGAGCCTTCATATTTGGCATGATAAACCCTACTGGTTTCATTGGGTGGCAGGGCTAGAGATGTCATTTCATTTCAATGTCGGGTAAAAGTCCCACAAAATTGGAAGCAACGTCTCCAAAATGACCTTCAAAAGTCTTGACAGGGACGTTAAACCTCAATTTAAACAAATCATATTTGGCATGTAGGTTCCTTGTAACAAGGTCTTCCCACTCATGCAAAACAGATTAGACCTATGACCTTGACCTTGACCTGTGACGTACTTAATCATAACTTTTGAACCATTTGAGATAGAGCCTTCATATTTGGCATGTATGTTCCTTGTGATAAGGGCTTGCCACCCATACAAAAATTTTGACTTGTGACCTTAACCTTTGACCTACTTGGTCATAACTTTTGAAGTATTTGAGATTGAGCCTTAATATTTGGCATGTTGGTTCCTTGTGACAAGGGCTTCCTATTCACACAAAAATGACCTACCGGCCCCGATAGCTCAGTTGGTAGAGTGTCCACTCCGGGGAACGGGAGGTCTCGGGTTCGATCCCGGGCCGCGTCATACCAAAGTCGTTAAAAATGGTACTAGCTGCTCCTCGCTTGGCACTCAGATTTACGGGGTAGAGCTAGGACTGGTCGATCCAGTGTCAGGATAATGTGACTGGGTGTGGTATCATGTAATGTGTCTGGGACATGATACTTCAGTGAGGCAGCACTATAAAAGTGAGCATTGAGCTCCCTGTCGCAACCAGACACCGTCGTGATATGACTGAAAAATTGTTGAAAGCGACGTTAAACCCGAATTCACACACACACACACACACAAAAATGACCTGTGATCTTGTCCTTGACATGTGACTTACTTTATCATAACTTACCATTTGAGATACAGCCTTCATATTCGGCATGTATGTTTCTTGCGACAAGGACTTCCAACCCATACAAAATTTTGACTCATGACCTTGACCCTTGACATACTTTGTCATAACTTTTGAACCATTTAAGATAGAGCCTTCATATTTTGTTTGTAGGTTCCTTGTGACAAGGGCTTCCCACTATTGTAAAAAATTTTGACATGTGACCTTGACCTTGACCTGTGACCTACTTAATTATAACTTTTGAACAGTTTGAGATAGATCCTTCATATTTAGCATGTATGTACCTTTTGACAAGGGCTTCCCACCCATACAAATATTTTGACCAGTGACCGTGTCCTTTGACCTACTTGGTCATAACTTTTGAACCATTTGAGATAGAGCCTTCATATTTGACAAGGGCTTCCCACTCATACAAAAAAGAAGCCTCCGTGGTGTAGTGGTTACGCTACTGGCCTTGTAAACCAGGGATCGCAGGATCGATCCCGTGCTTCTCCAGACTTTCGGATGAGTCTTTAAACTGAGGTCCCGTCTCCGTATGACCTCAGCTGTTGGTGGGACATAAAACTCAAACACTCACTCACTTATACAAAAATATTGACCTGTGACTTACTTTATCATAACTTTGAACCATTTGACATAGAGCTTTCATATTTGGCATGTAAGTTCCTTGTGACAAGGGCTTCCCAATCATACAAGAAATTTTGCTCTGTGGCCTTGACCGTTGGCCTTCTTTGTAGTAACTTTTTAACCATTTGAGATAGAGCCTTCATATTTGGGATGTTGGTTCTTTGTGACAAGGGCTTCTCATTCAAAAATATTTTGACCTGTGACCTACTTTATGGTAACTTTTGAACCATTTTAGATAGAGCCTTCATATTTTGCATGTTTAGATAGAGCCTTCATATTTTGTATGTTCTTTGTGACAAGGGCTTCCTACCCTTACAGAAAGTTTGACTGTGACCTTGACATTTGGCCTACTTTATCATAACTTTTGAACCATTTGAGATAGAGCCTTTATATTTGACACATATGTTCCTTCTGACAAAGGCCTCCCACTTATACAAAAAGTTTGTTCTATGACCTGGACCTTTGACCTACTTTGTCATAACTTTTGAACCATTTGAGATAGAGCCTTCATATTATGACAAGGTCTTCCCACTCATAAAAAAAATTGACCTCTGACCTTGACCTACTATTAAATTATTGACTCGCCCTCATATTACCTACCATTTCATTTGTACAGTATTGATCAGGTGAGGGATCCAGGGCCATCATGCCCTCTTGTTTCTAAACATCCCTTATCATTTTCTTGTCCACAGGTGAGCGAAACAGGGACATCTTGGCCCTCTTGTTATGAGACAATGTGCACAACATATGAACTGTAACTTTGATTTTCATACTTTTGAAGTTATTGCCCTTTGAACATTTTACAGCCATTTCTGCATGTACTCATGTCTGCTCCATAACTCTGACACTATTAGAGATATTTTCATGAAACTTCATATAAATATAAAGCACCATGAGACATTATGCAGAACATATGAACCATAACTCTGGTTTGCCTACTTTTAGAGTCATTGCCCTTTGAACAGTGCCAGTGCGGCATGTACTCATGTCCGCTCCGATAGTTGAAAACTGATTGAGGTATTTTCATGAAATTTCTTACAAATGTATAGCACCATGAGACAATGTGCAAAACACAAGAACTTTAGCTAAACTACTTTTGGAGTAGGTTAGAACAGAGTAAATTTTGAATATAGCCATTTCTACCAATTGTACTACCCGCCCCCGATAGCTCAGTTGGTAGAGTGTCCGATCCGGGGAACGGGAGGTCACGGGTTCGATCCCGGGCCCCGACATACCAAAGTCGTTAACAATGGTACTAGCTGCTCATCGCTTGGCACTCAGATTTACTGCGTAGAGCTAGGACTGGTCGACCCAGTGTCAGGATAATGTGACTGGGTGTGGTATCATGTAATGTGTCTGGGACATGATACTTCAGTGAGGCTGCACTATAAAAGTGAGCATTGAGCTCCCTGTTGCAACCAGACACCACCGTGACATGACTGAAAAATTGTTGAAAGCGACGTTAAACCCGAATTCACACACACACACACACACATACCAATTGTACTTGTATCTGCTCTGTAAGTTTGAACCCATTTCTGATATTTTGATGTAATCTCACACAAAGCATCATAAAAGGAGGTGCAGAACACAAGAGCTGTAACTTTGTCAAACCTACGTCTGGAGTTATGGCCCTTTGAACATTGAAAAACGTGATTGCTGTGATATATTTGAAAACTGTTTAAAATACTAGAAAATTGGTGCAAATGTACATCACCATGATGTGATATGCAGAACACAAGGACTATAACTCTTTGAATTACCTGCTTTTGAATTTATTGCCCTTTTCACATTGTAAACAGTGATCCTAGACATGCACTTGTGCCCTTTCTTTAACTTGAAAATAGTTCCAGAGATTTTCTTGAGAAGCCGTGCAAAAATGTAAGGCAACATAAGATGACCTGTAGAACACAAGAACCATAAGTCTGGCTTAACTAATTTTTGAGTTATAGATCTTTGATTGATTGATTTATTTGAGGTTTAACATCCCCAGCAACACTATTTAGGTCATTTTGGAGATGTTGCTTCCAAATTTGTGGGACTTTTACCCGATATTGAGATGAAATGACATTTCAAGCCCAGCCACTCAATGAAACCAGTAGGGTTTATATATGCATGGACGGCCTGACTAGCACCGCTTTGAATGGGCAGGTGCAGTTGGTTTCAGCTCTGTGTGGCCGATCTATTTCTTCAAGCCTTGATGTGCGGGGACCAAAGGCTCTTTCATTATTAAAAATAATGATTTCTTGTATCTACATACTTGTACCTACTCTTGAATAGAAAGCTGTTTTGAGATATGTTTAGTAAACTTCACACGAACGTGAAGCCTGGCACTTGCTTGATGTAAGTGCAGTGGCGGAGGATGATGCAGTGCTTGCAACGCTTTTATTTATTATTTTTTGGAGAAAATTTCTCATTTTATGTGGATGGCCTTGCTCAAGCAGACAATTCATGTGAAATGTCAAACCTTATTTTCTTCACAAAATAAGATTAAAGACTCGGAAAATGCCATCTGGCACTGTCATTTTTAGCATTTGAAGAGTTAATTATTCATTACAAAAAACTTGTACAGATTCGAAATTCCCTTCATTTCTGATTTGGTTTTCTTTCACTCTAAGGAAATTACAAAAATTACCAGTTTCTTTTTTCTTCTTGTGCAGATTCTGTGCTTTTTCTGCTTCAGCAGATGCTCAAACAGATGCATATGTAATTATCTGCTGTTCCTCTAAATTGAAACAACCCTTATGATGCCGAGAAAAACTACATCTGAAAATGTCGTCTGCTTATATCGTCTGCTGAATCTTCTTGCAAACTATTTATAAATATTTTTTTCATACAGGCAAACAGTGTGGACCCAGATCAGACTGCTCCATGAGGAGCAGTCTGATCTGGGTCAACACTGTTTGCAAAAATGACTTGTAAAGAAAATGGCAGACGACAAAGCAGACGACAGTTGTTGTGATGGTTAATGTACCGTAATGATCCGGCTATAAGACGGGTTTTTTTACCGCCAGAATACCCCCTAATTTTTACCCCCGTCTTATAACCGAGATCTCGGGCATCCTTGAAATTTTCCGCAAAGAACGGAAGAAAAATTACGTGCGGTAAGTACATGTGTATACCTGTTGCGTAACTATGGGTCTGTGAAGTGATGAGCGGGAGCGTGATTCCAAATAAATTATAATAAACATCGGTAAAAGAAACCAAAAGATCGTGAAGAACAGTTATAATTCAAGCCTAAAGTTTTTTTTATCATAATTGGATTAATTCCCATGCGTTTTCAATTGATACATTCCCCGGTAGATGCGCCGGAACGTAATAAGCACACGCGAATTTTCATTGGTTTATGATAATGAGTTCATAAATATTAATGAGGCAAAAGTTTCACTCCATTTGCATAAGAAAATAAGTTGATGATGCCTTACGTTTTTTTTTATTATTGTTATTATATTTTTCCATAAAAGCCCAATGCAGCAAAATAAATCTCCGGTCTATCTATCTATCTATCTATCTACAGATACTGCGTCGGTCACATTTTGACCATTACCGCAGGCGTATATTAAACATTATGGATGCACAGGCTATTCTGTCTCTTCCTATATCACTCTTGATTAGCAATGGCATGTTTTTTTAATCTATTTAATCTCTTATATAAACACACCAATTATCCAATAACTCCCTGCAGAGTTAATCACCTTATTAACTGTCCGATAATGTTTACACGCGTCAGCAGTTCACCACAGGTGTAAATCTGTCAACCGCATAGGTGTTTTACTGCCGTAAATACTAGAATGGTCGGGCGGCGAAATATTTCTAAAGGAAAATTGTCTTGTCAGGAGATTGGGGCCATTGGGTGGAAGACCGGGAGATAGGGTTCGAAATCCTGTTATTTCGATGAAATCGGGAGATATCAAATGTATGCCGACGCACATGTATTAAACTGAAGAAAATGCTAGTTATGCGTAGTTGCTTCCCTTAGTTACTGTCAATCATTTTACTTTCCTTCCTTCATTGGTTTATGATAATGAGTTCATGAATATTAATGAGGCGAAAGTTGTGACGTTAATAAACTCAAATTTCAGACACAAAAAATAAGTGATTACAGATTCTAGGTAAGAAAATTTATTCAGGGACTTGCTAGGTACCTATAACTATCTGTTTATCATTGAAGTCGGTCTAATATAATTTTATTTTAGTAAAGTCGTCATTGTCATTAGATTTCGCGACCGCAAAACACCGCGACCGCAAAACACCGAGCGAAATTGATCAACCAGTGTCTCACTCTGAAATGTTCGGCACTTTCTACATCCGCGCAACCCTCGTCAGATTGTTAGAATTTATACCCGTCTTATAGCCGAGACTAAGCAAAAATCACCCAAAGAAAATCCAAAAAATACCCCCCGTCTTATAGCCAAATCGTCTTATAGCCGGATCATTACGGTATATGGATACCACTTGCCAGACAGTTATGTCTGATTCTAACATTTGTCCCGACTAACCAGGATATGCTCTACCTATGTAAACAATGTAGATACAGATCAGATGGGTCCAGAAAATCTATTATAAAGGAAAATTATATAGGAAATGACCATAATATATGGTCATTTTTCTGTGTCAGCAGGAAAACCTGCCTATATCATTTTGACCCCTAAAACCCGACTTTCATATTGTAAAACTGGGGTTTACAGGGGTATACATGTTTTTTCCTTATTTCTGCTCAAAAACATAGATTTAGGGTACTCGTTAGAACAAGAGTGTTGTAAAGAGATTGTGGTGTACATGTGGTACAATATGGGGGTAAGAGTGTATCAGCAGCAGATGGAAGGGTCTTTTTATTTTATTATTTTGGCTACTCCCAGTAATAATGATGTAACATAAGATTTTAAAACTTGTCAATTTAGCATGATGTATATAATTTGGCTTCATGTATCAGGTTTTTAATTACTAGGTGTAACATTTTTTAACAATGTCTTGTGAGTTTTTAATGTGCGATGCATGCTGCATAATCTGCCTAATGACAGCTTGTAATGTATTATGCCTTAATATGCCCTTTTTTGTACTGCAAAATCTTAGATCATAAAATTAAATGAGTCACATCAGACTAAAATGGATTTTTAGTCTCTGTGTTCAGAAAAAAGCCAGGCATTTTCATGTGATCATTCATGGAAGACAGACATTTAGTCATCCCTCTTTATACCAACATGCTATTTAACAACATAACATGTTATAATGACAATTTCAGTGGAACAAATATCAGACTTTCACTGACGAATAATGTTAAGCTGCCTGCAAATTTAAAAACAAAGTGCAGTGAAATAAAGGTCCCACAACAGTTATTTTCATTGTACAGTTATTTAATGGCTGTTGGACAATAATCAAAAACGGTCGCCCCAACAACGGTTGTGGTCGACCTGAAGCACTATTGTCCGAGGCCAAAGACCATCAAATAACTGTTTATTACCCATCTAGCATACAGACATATTATTTTTATGGACAGCTTCCTGTGTGATCTGAATAACTCAAATTGCGTTGTTTACACTCACGTGCCATTGCCTAGATATGGCCCCCTGCTTCTACTGCATTGTGTGTCAAAGTGATGATAACTGGACAACCATATTGGATGTTAGAAAAGTTCACTTAGGTTAAAATCTGGTTTAAACTCATCCTATAGCCAAAAATACATCATAACACTTTATATAAGAGATTCGGTAATAATATTCAATGGGTTAATACACATGATGTTAAGGGATAGGCAAACAGTGAATGTGACATCTGATCAGGGTCTACTCTGTTTGCTTAAAGTACAGGATATCTAGTCTAGGTTCAGGACCATTTTCTCCAGCAATCACACAGAGGCAACAAACCCAAGCGGTGCTGTCAGTGCTTTGATGATGATAATTTCGTGGTAACAACGTGTCAACCCTCTTTGTGGGTCATAAGCGCCAATTGTTCTGTGAGTGCTTTGATTCCATTTCAGTTCAGATTGGGAAGGAGAATCAAGACCTAGGAATGGACACACCTTAACCCTTATCCTTATGACCAGGACAACAACTACCTTCGCAAACAGTATAGATCCAGATCCAGATTCTGAAGAAGCCATCTGATCAGGATCTACACTGTTTGTCATGCAGTTTGTGCATTGAATGAAAACATTATGTCAATTAATTTGATAGGTTTATAGTCATAAATGGATGTGACTAGATCAATTGATTCAGCAGGACAAGGGCTAATAGATTTTTTCTGCTATTTAACAAGGGAGACAACTTATGGGATCCTGTTTATCTGGTCTCATCTGAAAAAGGGTCTTTTGTTACGGACTGCAATTCCTCCTTTCAATTATCTACCTTAATTTGGTAGAATATATGCATAGTTTACAGGTTTATAACCACTCTCTCACAACTGCATCAGGGAGTCGACTCTTTGGGTGAGTGGTTTGAGCATTGGACTTCCACCCGAGCAGCTCTGATTCGAATCCCACCATAGATGGAATTTTTCTTCAGCTTTGTTGGGGCTTTCATGTCTTAAGATGGGGGCTTGTCCGGGATCAGACTTTATTTCGTCGAGTGAGTGAGTGAGTTTTAGTTTTACGTCCCACCAACAGCTAAGGTCATACGGAGACGGGACCTCGGTTTAAAGACTCATCCGAAAGTCTGGAGAAGCCCGGGATCGAACCTGCGATCCCTGGTTTACAAGGCGAGTAGCGTAACCACTGCACCACGGAGGCTTCCTTTATTTCGTCGAAAAAAGGCTTTGTTCCAATATTGGCTCCGTATCATCATAAATGATTACTTACTTGAGGAGGGTCTGTGTTATGGATAGCAATTCCTCCCTCAGGAAATTCCGCAGACCTCAGAGCTTACCTGTGATATTCGGAGTGTTTGCGACTATTTGCGAGTGGTGATTAATTTAATTAAACTGTACAGGTATGTGGAGTTAAATTAAGCAGTTCTATTCATCATTATGGTAATGCTTACCCGGAATTCTTACAATTACCTAATTAACATTTCTTAGGTAATTACATTGAATTGAACCATAATTTTATGATGTTCAACATGCTTTCAATTACGGACTTGAAAGAGTTGTATGTACTCGTCATGCCCAACTGATTCCTCTGTTTGAAATCACTGTACAGTTTCACACTCTGGGTAATTAGTGATTACCTCTTTGTTGACTTTTGACATTGTTTACATTATAATAACTATCAGTGATATATATCATCTTATAATTATATATAAATATATATGATGGTAAAAGAACATTAAATAAACAAAAAAAAATGCCCAGGTATTTCATCAAATTCCTCTGAGTATTTCCGCATAACTTCGGGAGAAAATATTGCCTCCAGGTACAATATTACGACTCAGAATAATTTCACAAAACTTCGCGTACCGCATACTTAGCACGGACCTTGCGAGTGTTTTTGAGGAGTGTCAGCCGAATATATACATCTACTCTGAACAATTCCGAGTGTTTTGGAAAGTGCTCGAAACGCCGAGATTCGGAATAAAGAGTTTTTTGGTTCTTATACCTGAGCCGTACTGTAGCTTATAGGTTTATTACCACTCTCTGACAATTGCATCAGGGAGTCGACTCTTTGGCTCTTTGGTTAAAGCATTGTGCTTTCACCTGAGCGGCTCTGGTTCGAATCCCACCATAGTTGGGAAGTTTCCTCAGCTATGCTTCTTTCCTTTATTACGGCTTTCATGTCTTAAGATGGGGGCTCGTCTTGGATCAGACTTTATTTCGCCCAAAGTGGCTTCCTGCTGAAATTGGCTTCGCATCATCATAAATGATGACCTCTTTTTTTTTCAGCTATGCTTCTTTCCCATTACCAAAACACTCCAGTACAAATACATTGTAAACTTTACTGCCGAAAAACAAAAATTTTAAGATGAAAAATTGTGATATTTTTCTTATTTCTGCTCAAAATATGGATTGTGGGTACTCGTTAGAACCGCTTCATCACCGCCTCTGATGAGGCGGTTCTGACGAGTACTCATAATCTATATTTTAAAGCAGAAATAAGAAAAATCAGTTATACCTCTGTAAACCCCAGTTTCACTATATATAAAAGTGGGGTTCAAGGGGTTCAAAATTTTAAAGGCGTGTTTTTGTGATGCTTTGCTACAACTTTCATGTTGTAAGAGTGGAAGAATCTCAGGACAACACAGCAAAAGCAGTTCTGCCCGTACCACTTGATCACTGCACCATGTAGCCCCCTGGCCCCAGATATCTGTTTGAAGCAGTCTGATTAGTGGCACCAGTTTTGCACCTTGCAGTATAAGAAAATGTTAGGATGGTTCTCCAGCAGTAATAAATATCTGAAACTGCAAGACATTTAAACCTGTATATATTTCAGAATGTGCACATGAAACAGTTCAGCCAGCAAAGATGGCAATCAACCTGTGCACTCATATGGTCACATCAACCACTTTCCAGATCCACAGATGACTACTGTGACCTGCATAGATGCTGATCAGACTGTGTGGATGTGCAGTCTGATCAGGAACTTTCCTGGTTGCACACATTAACTTGCACATTTTTGTGTGTATGGGCCATTTACTACCAGTTTATAACTTGAAGATGCTTTCTGATTGATAATGTTTTGATATTAACCCATTTTATACCACATGCTGCAAAACGGGTCACTGGCAAACAGCGAAAGCCCAGATCAGAGACCACAGAATAATCTGATCAGCACCTTCAATGTTTGCAGAAAGTGCAACCATTTTCAAAATAAATTTCTAAAAATAACTGAACTTGGTACCACTCAGTATCCAAGTGGACTCCTGTGATATATACAGTAATATTGCTATATTAAGACCACCTTTGAGACTTTCAAAAGTGGTTTTTAAGACCACTTTTGAACTGTTCAAAAGTGGTCTTTAAGACCACTTTTGAACAGTCCCAAAGGTGATCTCTGCAAGAGTACACTGGATGGACCACTTTTGAACAGTCCCAAAGGTGATCTCTGCAAGAGTACACTGGATGGACCACTTTTGAACAGTCCCAAAGGTGATCTCTGCAAGAGTACACTGGATGGACCACTTTTGAACAGTCCCAAAGGTGATCTCTGCAAGAGTACACTGGATGGACCACTTTTGAACAGTCCCAAAGGTGATCTCTGCAAGAGTACACTGGATGTGGAAAGCACAAAGAAAATGTACCTTAAATATTCTAAAGATGCTTTTAAAAAGCAAAATTTGTCTTAATTTTAGGTGCTCTTAATAGCGGAATTCTACTGTACACGGTGGAAGATTCCATTCAGTTCAAAATGGGCTAAAACAGAAGTTCTGATACATCAAGATATGTACTTATCAAAACACCTGTTGATTGGCTGTGATGCCCAAGATGTTTGCCAAGTATCAAGGCATAAAATCTGGCGGCACTGTTGGCTTCACCACACCAGAGTAGAAGGCTCTGCAGAGTTGATGACTAACCCTTAAAACACCAATCACAACCTGTTGTCTTCTGGCGAACCCTTAAAATGCCGAGAATGTTGTCTGCTGAATCTTCTTGCAACCGTTTTAAAAATATTTTTGTAAACAGACTAACAGTGTGAACCCAGATCAGACTGCTCCTCTAGGAGCAGTCGGCTCTGGGTCCACACTGTTTGCAAAAATGACTTTTAAAGTAGACGGCAGACAACAAAGCAGACAACAACTTGATAATTGTTTGATAAGTTTGCAAGCAGATGCACTATACCACATGAACAGACAACAGTTTTCTTGGAATCTTAACCCTTCTCTTGCTGAATATTCAGTTTAGCCACACCCATTTCTGACTTTGAACCAATCAGATTACCTGATGTAATTTATTCCTACAAATTCATAAACTCTGTGTCAAACAGTGTAGATCCTGATAAGATGGCTTCTTCAGAAGCCATCTTTCTTCAGAAGCCATCTGATCTGGATCTACACTGTTTGCAAAGATAGGGGTTGTCGTGAACAGCAGGATAAGGGTTAAAGGGTAATAATATTTAGAGGAGCAATGTACATGTAAATCTAAGGGAAACTGTTTTCACAGTGAATTATCCATGTAGATAAGGGTTTTAACTCTGTATTAAAAAGTCATTTTCTCCCTTTGGCTGATTTAAGAAGGATAGTTGTCAGTTTCTAGCAAAAGAATGTTAGCCTGCCCAGTTAAAGTGTTATCAGATAAACAGACTGACTGAACATGACCTAAATAGTGTTGACTTGGCCTTAAACTCCAAATAAACAAACAAACAGAAGCTCCTGGATCAACCTTGGGATCAAAACTGATTCACTATTAAAGCAAATCAAGCCTGGCCAAACCCTTGTATGCTTAAGATGGGTTGTTCGGAGATGTTTTACTTTGGCTTAATCTGCATCAAATTGAATATGGTGCAACCTAAACAGCTACCTGCCTTGAAGAAGCCTTGTTAACCAGATACAGTATTTGTTCGTTTGTGTTGAGATTTTATATCCCTGTTAGCACTACTAAGGTGATTTTTGAGACGTTGCTTCAGGTTTTGTGAGAATTATACCCAGCATTGAGATGAAATGACATCTCAAGTCCTACCACCTACAGCAACCGCTAGGGTTTAAGGAGTAGTCTGACTTGCATCACTTTCCCTGGGCAAGCTTAGACCTAAGCGGTTTACCCGTACTCTAGTTTGGTCTGTTTCAGCTCTGCGCGGAAGCAGTGAGCTCAATTTAGCCCAATCTATTTCTCCAAGCCCCGAGCGGCAGGGGTGCATCCAGATACAGTAAGAAAATATAATGCCCAGAGATGTATACATTTTAAAGAGTAAAAATAGGGGTTAGTCAAATCCAGCTTGTTACGAGCCATCCCATCTTTATAGGTTATTGACTTTATATTGTGAAATATTCGGCACGAGTTCATATGGCGAAGGACGCACGAGCTTGCGAGTGCGTCTTCGCCATATGAACGAGTGCCGAATATTTCACAATATAAAGTCAATAACCTTTTTATTATATACCCAAAATTTCAAATGTCGGCTAGAATTTAGGATTGCCTGGTATGAGTTTCTGAACGTAGAATCATATTATACATCTTTAAGTGGTTCGAAATGGAAAATAATGAAGGTCGTTAAGTGTCTACCTACACATTGAAAAACCACACCCAACGGCGCCAAAGTGAAGATGTGAAGTCATTAAAAACATTGACGTTTCCCAACATAGGACGCCATTTTTTCCGAAGCGTCGGTTAGATTTCTTCCAAAATACTCCTGATTTCTTAGAAGAAAGTATTGAAAATCTAAACAGATTGCAGGTAGGTCATATTTGACAGCATAAAATGCGGTTTATGCACTTTGTCAGAACCTATATTCGTTTTGTTTTACGTTCATTCAGTCGATACGCACAACAAGATGGCTGCCAATTTTTAGTATCGAAATGGACAAATTTGAAAGTAGTTCTGTTGTGAACGTGACTGCTTATCTACTGGCAATATGAACTTGACTACAGGCAATATGGAAAAATATTGACCGGTAACTTCTGTAGAAAGTAAACGGGACATTTTCTGGGTATATATATATAATAAGATTCTGTACTGACTGCATAGGTTTTGTTTGTTTGAGTGGAGGTTTTATATCCCCATCAACACTAACTAGGTCATTTTGGAGATGTTGCTTCCGATTTTGTGGGACTTTTATCTGACATTGAGATGAAATGACTTCAAGCCCTGCCACTGAAAGAAACCGCTAGGGTTCAAGGACAGGAAACTGCATCACTTTTCATAGGCCGGCTTAGACCTTCTAGTGGTTTACCTGAGCATTGAAGTTTGGTCAGTGAAGCACCATACAGCCCAGTTTGTTTCTCCAAGCCCTAATGGGCGGGGCACAGTCTACAAAACTAACAAACCAATATTCACAGGGTTAGGCCACATTCAAGGTCATTGAGGGGAAGGTCAATAGATATTGTTATGCTAAGAAAGATAAGAAATAAATGGGCTGCATAATGCTTCCATGCAGCTTCCGATATGATTATCTTATAGAGTTGAATGTCAGCTTAGGAGTTCACCACATATACATATGATTGTCTGGGTCAAAGATGCAGCAAAACTCAATATGAATTTGTTGGGAGGTTACTGTAAAGTGTGCGCTTGTGTATTTTTTCCAGAAAAAGCTTGGGTGTGCGCTTATAGGAGCATGTGCGGTAAATAGGTCGAATACGGTAGTGGTCTTAGCATAGTCACAACACAGTAGTTGGTTAATATGTGGAAAACTTACATTTGTTGCTAAAAATATGAAATAAAAAATATAATGCAAAAAAAAAAAAAATTGAACAATTATAAATCCTTCTGAAATTGTAATATTACTTTAGAAATGAACTGTTTTTGTTAAATTGAAAAGAAAATCTAAAATGCCACTAACTTTCATACCAAGAAATTTCAAATTTCAAATAAATTGAAAAATCATTACATTTTATGTGAAACTGGTTCACTTAAACTGAAATGTGACATTGAATAAAAAATAATTATTCTTGCATATTTAAAATCATTGACTGGATGAACCAGATATAATTAAGTATGGTACATTAAGAGGGGGTTAATGTGAATTTTTTCAATGCTTGTCAAATTATTGATACATTTTTTAATGGAAACATGTAATTTTACAGCACACTGATTTTAAATGTCAATATGGACTACTGCAAGGCAGCAAAAACAGTTTTGCTTGAGAAGTCTTTCTCCTGTTAAAAAAAAGAATTTTACTTTACAATAACACATCCGGCGCTAAAATAGTGCCTCCCTTAATTTATCACAAGAACTAGTATCTTCCAGATGAAAAAGATCAATATTATTCTTATTTCTAGTCCAAATATAGATTGTTTGTGCTCGTGAGAACCGCCTCATTGAGGCGGTTCTAACGAGTACCAACAACCTATGTTTTTGAGCAAATATACTGTATACCCAAGTAAACCCAACTTTTATCAATATTGAATGGGGTTTAGAGGGGTTTTCATTACACAAACTTGTAAATATGATGACAAAAATGATCCCCCAAAAGAGAATAAATGTCTTTGGAAGCAGGAACAACACATACATGCCTGCTCAGCTACAGATGGCAGTGAGAGCCTTTAAATTTTAGATGAAGAAACAACATCACGAAAACAAGCCTTTGTAATTTTGACCCCCTTAAACCCCACTTTTATATAGTAAAACTGGGGCTTACAGGGGTATACACTGTGTTTCTTATTTCTGGTCTAAGATATAGGTTGTGGGTAGTCGTTAGAACTGCCTCAATGAGGCAGTTCTAACGAGCACCCACAACCTATGTTTGGAGTTAAAATAAGAAAACAATTGCAAATATTCAGAAAATTCAACACTTTGGAGATATGAAAGAACACACTATGTCGCATGGATGTGTTTTCCTAATGAGAAATATTGTAGTCAATGCAGTGAATACTAAAATGCTGATTAGACTCTGCAGACCATCAGTGCAGGCTGATTTGCACATCCATTGTTTGCAAATGGCAAAATCAGGTTTTCTCTTGTTGAGAACATGTTTCATCACTAGTACTGGCAGATGAACTAATCTTTAGATGGACTAATCCATGCATTCTAGGGTGCCCACCTAACCGGTTAGGAATTGTAAAGGTGTTCTTGGTGCTTTGAACAGATATTGCCATTTCTGGGTTAAGGCTCATGCTGTGCTTGCAGCAGGGGCATAGTCTATTTTGTTTCTCCACTTTCATTCTCCTTTTGTTCCTGAGTTATCCATCTGTTTTATTCTTCTCTACTGTCTCTTTTGTCTCTTTTCTTTGTTTCTCTGGGAGACAACTGCAAAATGACCCCCAATGGTTGACATTTTAAGCCTCACCATGAGGTAGCACTAAAATAAGATGAATTGGCCTTTCACCCCAGTGTTTCTGAAGTAGGCTCTTATGGGGAATGGGAACACTTGGCAGATTTTTCTAGATACATGTACTGCACAAAATCTGGTGACTTTGTTATACGTTACGTTACGTTACAGAAAAACATGTCCACCTCTAGGGGTGCGTAGATTTTGTGCAATATATGGATTTTTCTGCCGTTTTTCAAAGGGAGATAATTTTTGGGACTTCCTGTTTGCTTTTCTACAAGTGCTGTCCCACGGAAAAAGGGGTCTACTCCTTTGGAGCAAATTCTTTCCTTTATAAGTCGACCCCTATTGATATGGGAAACAAAAATACTTTTGAAGGAGTTGCCTCTCCTGAAGGTGTACCCATTCCCCCTAAAGCTTTGGTAGAGAAAGAAGAAATATTCAAAACAGGAGTTTCAATTATAATTGACAAGAAATCTGGCAAATAGTGTAGATCTTAATGAGAGAGCTTATCATGAGGCATCTCATCTAGATCTATACTGTTTGCCTGTACAGGTCTATGGTAGGCAAGTGCACAATAAATCTTCTAACCACGGTTTGAATCTGAAACCCCAGTTTAAAGTTTTAGAGTATGGTCTGCACAATAATTCTTAACTTTAAAACAGGGGTTTTAAATATACCCCCACAAATGAAATTTGGGGGGGGGGGGTATATAGGAGTGAGCTTGTCGGTCGGTCGGTCGGTCGGTCGGTCTGTCTGTCGGTCGGGCGGTGGGTCTGTTGACTTGGTTTCCAGACGATAACTCAAAAAGCGCTTCACTGATTTTTATAATTTTTGGTACACTGATGTAACATCATTAAGTACAGGTCGAGTTCGATTTCCACTACAATTCGTCAATTTTCGACATAGTTATGGCCCCTTTCAAGTGAACAAATTGCAAAATGCCGCTGATGTACTATCAAGGCAGTTTTTGTGGGGGTATTCATCACCTTTAGTGATAGCTCTAGTTTATTTTCTTATACCTTTACTTCAATCCATGGCTTCAAAAATTTCAATGCTGAATGCACAATAAATCTTCAATACAGGGATTGAACTTTTAAAATGTGTTTTAAAGGTTGAAACGTATAGTAACTTTTTTTGTACCAAATGGAATCTTCTTCCTTATATATAGCAGCAGTCTGTTTCCAAATTTAGGGGTGTCAGGTTGTGTTTTCTTCAAAATTTATTTTGAAAATGACTGAACATTTAGCAAACACAGTGGAGGCCCTGATCAGACACTGCATTCTGTGGCGTCTGATCTGGGCCTGCACTGTTATGTCAGGGTACCTGTTTTGGTGTTTCTGGTACAAAATGTGTTAAATAACTTCAAACTTGGTTCCATTATTTGAAACTATGGTTTAAAAATGAAAAACGATAAATTATTGTGCAATTGGCATCTTAAACCGATTTTCAAACTTGGTACCATGGTTTGAAGATTTATTGTACATTAGATGTTGAAACTCGGGTTTGAAGTACGATGCTTGGAACAACTGGCCCAAGACAATTAAAAAGGCTTAATCCAGACTTAGTCTGTGTAACTGGTCTACAAGAAAATAAGCATAATGCAAGCACTGATGGCACTGGTGGGTCAGTTGTCTCTTGAGTTGGTCCAGAACTGGAACTTAGTACATGCAAACAGTGTAGACCCTGATCAGATGTTTGCCAATATAACAGTACACGAGCCCAGCTCAGATTTTACTTTTTACAGCTTTTACAGATATCCAACACTTTTACACATTGCTCATTGCCTTACGAAAACATGCCTATGCAAATACATTGTAAACTTTACCACCGGAAAAAAGAAAATTTTAAGATGAAAAATTGTGATTTTTTTCTTATTTCTGCTCAAAATATGGATTATGGGTAGAGCAGAAATAAGAACATTAATGTATACCCCTGTAAACCCCAGTTTTACTATATCAAAGTGGGGGTCGAGGGGGTCAAAATTATATAGGTGTGTTTTTGTGATGAGTTTGGAGAAACAGATTGGGCTGCATGGTGCTTCTGCGCAGAGCTGAGATCTACTGAACTTTAGATGGTCTAAGCTTGCCCAGGAAAAGTGGTGCTATTCAGACTTTATCTGCATAAAAACCCAAGCAGTTTCTCTGGTTGTTAGGGCTTGAGAGGTCATTTCATCTCATGTCAGTAAAAGTCCAGCAAAATCAGAAGCAGTATCTCCAGAATGACCTGAGTTATGTTGACAGGGATGTAAAACCTCAGCACAAACAAACACAGTGCGCTGAAATCACAGGGAGAAGAATGGTGATGCTATAGATAACCGTTATTTGGATTTTGTACCTGAAGCCAGTTTTTCAAAACTAACAACATATCGTTAAATCTTTGATCATTTAATATGGCAAATATGCTAATATTTTTGCAGAAAACATGTGAGCAGCTTTTGCAAATGCAAAAGCTGCTCACATTTTTTCAGCAAAAATACCAGAGTATTAGATATTGTATTTACCAAACAGTTAACAATTTAACCAATAACAAGCTCGTTAAGCTAACAAGGCTTTGAATGTGGCAGGCGGGGGGAAACTTCTGTAGTCGAAAATCACTGGCCAAGTTTATAACTCATGCTTGTATCAAGTTGTCTTCTGACTGTTTTTGTATTGCCTTTTGTTTGATTTGTGTGATTTGTGGTTTAACCTCCCCGTCAACACTGTATAGGTCATTTTGGAGACGCTGCTTCCAATTTTGTGGGACTTTTACCCGACATTGAGATGTAATGACTTCTCAATCCCTGACGCCCAATGAAACCAATAGGGTTTATAAACATCTGGACGGTCTCGCACCGCTTTGCCTGGGCAGGCTTAGATTCTCTAAGCAGTTTACCAGTACTTGTGTGTGGTCAGATTCAGCTCTGCGTGGAAGCATCGTGCAGCCCATCTATTTCTTCAAGCCCCGATGGACGGGGGCCGTTTGTAATGCCTTTGATCAGGGTAAAAATGTTATGTTGACCAAAATGTCAAGTTGTCCTCATTAGAACTAAACTTATTAGCATAAACTCTCAAACTTCTGGCAATCTCAACGCCTTCCACCCTCTTCAAAATAAACTGATTTGCATATGAAATGAATCTGTTGATGATAATTTGATTAGTTCACATATTTCATCATTACTTTTATTGTCTTTGTGGTTTAATATTGTCTTCCATACTTTCATATTCCATTGTCTTGAAATCATTGTGCCGAGAGTTGGCGCTTTTCCGTTAAGGGTCCAAGGAAGTCCTTTGTGTCAGTTGAAGTAGTTTCTTGAAGTGAGTTTGAAAAGTTGACAACTAGTGAATTGATCAAGGGGGTTTGCACCATATTTATCCTGAATATTTGAAAACCCAATTAGTGATAAAATTAAGCCTCAGCAAACTGTATATTTTTTACCGTATTTATTCCAAATATTGGGACACCTTAACTCCTTACCACATATTTGTTCTAAAATTTGAACAAGTACAATTTATAGGGACAAACAGTGCAGACCCTGATGAGATGCCGCTTTCTGTGGCGTCTCATCAGAGTCTCCGCTGTTTGCTTATGCCTGTCTGTCCCAAAACATAGGATATATACGGTAGGCCCTGATCAAACTGCTTAATTATAAGGTCTGTTTGAACTTCCTAACACTGTTAACATGCCCATGCAAAAGTGTTATGCCTAGCAACAATATGTTATCAGAACAATGTTAGCAGAACATTTTCCATGTACTTGCAACATCTGCAAAATTTTATGTCCCCCTCTTCTTAAGCCTTTGGCATATTTTAAGATATTTTAACTATCAAACCATTAAAATGATAAAATTTTGTTGTTGGCTCATCCGGGTTTCTTACTATTAAAGACAATTTAGGGTTGTGATATGTGCATTAGTTTTATTACATTGATAATGCTCATAATAAGATAATCTGCAGTAGTTGAAAGTTTCCCATGCACTTTACAGTAACATGAGAGGCTGTGTCACTTGGGGAGAAAATTTCTACTGCATTCCTCATTTTAGCCAGTGCACAGGAAAATCTAAGACCTATATGACCAGATACGACTTGTATCAGCCTGCACATAGCTCAAGATAAAGTGCTTTATTCATCCGAAATGTACAGATATTTTTCTTATTTTTGCATGAAAACATACGTTGCGGGTACCTGTTTTCTGGGGCTATGATCCTGCGTTTCAACCCACTATGGCTAGAGTTTTCTCTTATCTTTCTTAGGATAGCCTGGAGGTTGTTAAAAGCTTATATGTTACCAGAGAAGACTTAAGTCAGACTGTGCAAATGTGCTGGCTAATCAGAGGCTTTTCTGTTTACACAGGTTTCATTGTAGGTTTTGTCACCTGCTGGCTCATATGAGCCCCGCCAAGCGAATTTGTGTCATCAAGCATTACGTCATGACAAATTTAAACTGCGCATGCCCAGCCATTCAGAGGGGCCAGGGATATGGCTTTCTTTCTGAAGGTTCCTCTTTATTCACTGCTTGTATGAGCGAGCAGCGAAGGTTCTGGCGAGACTGCGCGGATGCGCAGGCTCGCCTGAACCTTCTCTGCTCGCATAGGCGATAAGTACCAAAATCGCTTGAAGGGGCCCATATAATAACCTCACATTCAACCAATACATATCACATCAAGTAATTTGATTGGTGGATAGTCTGAGTTGTATATGGCTAAATTAATTTATTCAGCAGGATAAGGGCTAAGCATGTTCTATAAAAGGGTTATTGTTTCTAACAAGAAATCAGGAAAATTTTCCCATAGGAGCAGTCTGATATTAGTCCATACAGTTTAATCATCATCATCATCAACGGATTTTTTATACAGGGGCAACGTTCACATAAGTGGGCCCCCTTCCAGGTAGCTGGCTTGCTCCACACATGGCAGATCTTACACCAGATCTCCAGGCTTGTCTGTCATGAGGATTTATAGCAGAGAGCTACCATTCTCTGCAATCTCTTTCTGTTAGCTGCTTCCAGGTCATCTTGGGCCTTCCTGGCACCCGCTTTCCACCTACCTGTATGTCACAGGTAGTCTTGATTTTTTTACACTGCCAGAATTTTTATGAAAAAAAAAAAAAAGAAAAAAAAAGTTTGGAAGAAAGAATATTTAAAGTAACCAGCAGACGACAAAGCGGATGACTGTTGTCATGATTGGCATCTTATGGGTTAAAAATTAATGTTAAATCCTTAATTCAGATACATTTGTGTTTTTTTTAAATGTGTGTGGATGGTTGGTATGTAATCACAAATTTGAATCAGGTTAAAGCTTAATGTATTACAACATGATGTTTATCTTTTAAATATTGTGGGCTATAAAATATGGTGATTATACTTTAAATTTCTGAAAACATCTTGTATAAATAATACAATATTTTAGCCAGCTATAAAGAAAATGTTTTAGTTTAGAAAACATAAGTAACTGAGTAATAAGTACTTACTTGACTATAAATACCGTATTTGTCATGATTAGCGCACAGTCTCACATAATTGCACACTTATACACAACAACCTCGTTATAACATGGCTCATTATAACATGGTTTGGATATAACACAAATTCAAGATGGATCCCAAAAATGTGTAGATTATATAGAAAAATGACCATAAATGGTCATTTTTCTATATAATCTACACATTTTTGTTTGGATATAATCATCTGTTAAAGTAACAGGGTTTCTGCTTTGGACTCCATTATTAAACAGTGTTATAAAGAGGTTGTGGTGTACTTTGGAGTGCAAGATTTTGTAGTCTGTTGGAAGTTGAAACAGTGCTAAACTCAATTTATATGTACTGTGCTTTTGTGATAAAGAGGGGCAAATCATTTATTAAAGAACTTGCTAATATTGTACATGATGGTATAAGAATTTGGCACAAGAAGCAGTTGGTTGTACCTGACCTTGTGCTTAGTAAAAGGATTTTCAAGGCTTGTAGAATGAAATGTTTTAGCACAGTGTGCCTAGTGTTTCCCCCAGCCCTTTTTAGCATGGTGCGGCGTCATGCCCCTTTTCTCTGATGCCATGCCTTTTTTTCTCATGCCCTGCCATTTTTCAGATAGATTGAGTGAGTGTTTGAGTTTTACGTCCCATCAACAGCTAAGGTCATACAGAGATGGGACCTCGATTTAAAGGCTCATCTGAAAGTCTGGAGAAGCCCAGGATCGATCCTTCGATACCTGGTTTACAAGGCGAGTAGCGAACCACTATGCCACGGGGGCTTCTAACAGATAGATTGAATGTTGCCCTACATTTTGGTAAAAAAAAACACTAAAAATGACCACTGAACAGTGTGTGTGTGTGTGTGAATTCGGGTTTAACGTCGCTTTCAACAATTTTTCAGTCATATCACGACGGTGTCTGGTTGCGACAGGGAGCTCAATGCTCACTTTTACAGTGCTGCCTCACTGAAGTATCATGTCCCAGACACATTACATGATACCACACCCAGTCACATTATCCTGACACTGAGTCGACCAGTCCTAGCTCTACCCCGTAAATATGAGTGCCAAGCGAGGAGCAGCTAGTACCATTTTTAACGACTTTGGTATGTCGCGGCCCGGGATTGAACCCGTGACCTCCCGTTCCCCGGAGTTGACACTCTACCAACTGAGCTATCGGTGCTGGTACCACTGAACAGTGTTATAAAAAGATGGTTGTGTATTATGGAAATTTCATCAGACCAAAGGTTGATTGTTTATCAGTGCTGTCAGTACTTTGATTTTATGGATTCTTCAGGGAATCTGGAAATCTCATTGTACCACAGGCTAAGAGCTTATTAAGTGGAAAAAATTTCATTTTCCCTCCCATCAATAGATGCTGGCTTTGTGATAAAAATTCTGGCAGTGTAATAGTTCCAGGTATAAAATAAGTGTGAAGGGATAAGACAAAGATATATTTTATGACCATGCCTCTTTGCTTAACAAACAAAGGATGCAGTTGTTCTTTTTTTTTCTGAATGCAATACCCTTACTCTGCAATCTGTTTGCTACATGTTGAGTTGCTCATCAAATTTATTTTGTTTATTTGTAGTGAAAGACACTTATTTTGAGAACAAGTTTTGATGGCATTGCTGCATGTGAGCTGAAGTTCAGTTTACTCAACACAGTCCCAATGCTTTGTAAGTAAATACTTGAAGCTCTTTCATACTGTCCACTATAGTAATCTTCTGGATACATAATAAAAGTTAAAATCTGGCTATAAAAGTTATTTCTGAGCATGAATGTAAAGAATATATAGAAAAACCACTGTTTATGGTCATTTTTAGCTCGTCTGTTTTTTAAAAAAAAACTTTCGAGCTATTGTCATCACTCCGGCGTCTGCGTTGTCGTCGTCTTGCGTCGTCGTTCCAAAAAAACTTAACCTTGGCTATAACTTAAAAAGTATTAGACCTAGCCTCATGAAACTTCATACACACACTCATCATCACAAGAGCTACATTTTGACCAAGGACCATAACAACATTGTTGATTTTGGCTGAATTATCTCCCCTTTTCCAATTTTTTTCTGAAACACATTTTTTGCTCTCATTTTAATACTATTCACAACAGAGCCTTCAAACTTCACATGAATGTTCCTTGGGACAAGACCTTTTCAGTGATACCACACTTTTTGATCTGTGACCTTGACCTTTGAACTTTGACCTATTTTTCGAAAATTTAACCGAAAACCTTAACCTTGACCATATTTCCAAAAGTATTTGGCCTTCCTTCATGAAACTTCATACACATACTCACCATCACAAGAGCTACATTCCCTACAAGTTTTATAACTCCATCTTGCAATTTGATTGAATTATCTCCCCTTTTCTCTCCGTTTTTTTTAAATTGTTTTTGTCTCTTATTTCAATACTATTCACAACAGAGCCTTCCAACTTCACATGAATGTTCCTTGGGACAAGACCTTTTTGGTCATACCACGCTTTTTGACCTGTGACCTTGACCTTTGAACTTTGACCTATTTTTCGAAAATTTAACCGAAAACCTTAACCTTGACCATATTTCCAAAAGTATTTGGCCTACCTTCATGAAACTTCATACACATACTCACCATCACAAGAGCTACATTCCCTACAAGTTTTATAACTTCATCTTGCAATTTGATTGAATTATCTCCCCTTTTCTCTCCGTTTTTTTTTAAAATTGTTTTTGTCTCTCATTTCAATACTATTCACAACAGAGCCTTCCAACTTCACATTAATGTTCCTTGGGACAAGACCTTTTCATTCATACCACGCTTTTTGACCTGTGACCTTGACCTTTGAACTTTACCTATTTTTCGAAAAATTAACCAAAAAACTTAACCTTGACCATATTTCCAAAAGTATTTGGCCTACCTTCATGAAACTTCATACACATACTCACCATCACAAGAGCTACATTCCCTACAAGTTTTATAACTCCATCTTGCAATTTGATTGAATTATCTCCCCTTTTCTCTCCGTTTTTTTTTAAATTGTTTTTGTCTCTTATTTCAATACTATTAACAACAGAGCCTTCCAACTTCACATGAATGTTCCTTGGGACAAGACCTTTTCATTCATACCACGCTTTTTGACCTGTGACCTTGACCTTTGAACTTTGACCTATTTTTCGAAAAATTAACCAAAAAACTTAACCTTGACCATATTTCCAAAAGTATTTGGCCTACCTTCATGAAACTTCATACACATACTCACCATCACAAGAGCTACATTCCCTACAAGTTTTATAACTCCATCTTGCAATTTGATTTGACTTAGAACTTTTGTTTTCTAAAAGAAACTGCAGACGAGCGTTGGCACCCGCTTGCGGTGCTCTTGTTATGTATGAGCTATTATTTATGATACATTACATGACTATGTAGCTGTCGCATAATTTGCACTAGGTGCCAGCAGTGGTATAAAGAGTTTGTGGCATATGTTCTTACATTGTACCAAAATAAGCATGCATGTTATATACAATCAATCCAACAATCAACCCACTTAATACTGACATATGACATTTGACATAACAACTTACTGTTAGTTTCATTGGAATGAAAGAGTCAGGCTACTTGAGTTATTCAAGAATAAACATATTTATTCAATAAAGCAGCAAACAGTATGCATAAAATTGTGACAAAGACATGATAGGATTAGAATGAAAGCACAAGTACTTATTGTGTTCTACTAAGAAAATTGTGTATTTTTCTTTTGTGGACATTCTAAGCCATTCTAAACATAAGTTGTTTGGCATTTGGTCATAGAAAATGGCTCCTAGACTATTTTTTTTTTTTGCTGAAAAAATGTGAGTGGTTTTTGCAGAGCAAAAGCTGAGCAAAAGTACAAATTATAAGATATTGTATTTACTAGATAACCTAGTTCTGAGTTCAGTATGGTGAAGGCCATAGAATTTCACATTTTATTGCTCCGGTGGAGAAATATTTGATGATTTTTAATCAGAAAGGTTTGGCACATTGCAATTAATAGCATGGAATGTTCTGTTCATGGTCTCAACAATGGTCCTTTATTCTCAGACTGGCACACTGAAAAGAAATCGAAGGATGAAATGCAATTCAACTTGCATGTTCACAAGTAGCTCCACCTTCGTTAAAAAAGAGGACTTGCAAATGCTAGTCATGAAAATATAATTATATCATAAATCTTTGAGCAGCTTTCACTGCATTTATCTTCAGATTGGCACTATAGCAACATTAATATCTTAACCCTTAAGATGCTGAGAAAAACTATATCTGAAAATGTCGTCTGCTTATGTCGTCTGCTGAATTGTTTTGCAAACTTTTTAAAAATATTTTTGCATACAGGCAAACAGTATGGGCCCAGATCAGACTGCTCCTACAGGAGCAGTCTGATCTGGGTCCACATTGTTCGCAAAAAAAAAATACTTTTAAGGTAACCGGCAGACAGCAAAGCAGACGACAATTGTCGTGATAGGCATTTTATGGGTTAATGAAACTTGGATAACTTGAACACTGATGGTTCCTTTACCATGGGTTATTAGAGCTCGTTCTCCTTTGAATTTTTTTTTGTAAACTTTTTGTTTCCGGATAACTCCTACGGTTTACATCCGATCAAGCTGAAACTTCATACATAGTGAGACCATGATGTTGGGCAGCGCATATTGTTTCGAGGTTACGGTCCACCAAATAATAATAGAGTTATGCCCCTTAGAAATTTTTTGTAAACTGTTCCTTTCCAGATAACTCCTCCGACAGTTTACATCCGATCAAGCTGAAACTTCATACATAGTTAGACCATGATGTGGGGCAGTGTATATTGTTTCGAGGTTATGGTCCACCAAATATTAATAGAGTTATGCCCCTTTGAAATTTTTTGTGAACTTTTCGTTTCCGGATGACTCCTACAGTTTACATCCGATCCACCAAATAATAATAGAGTTATGCCCCTTAGAAATTTTTTGTAAACTTTTCCTTTCCGGATAACTCCTCCGACAGTTTATATCCAATCAAGCTGAAACTTCATACATAGTTAGACCATGATGTTGGGCAGTGCGTATTGTTTTGAGGTTACCGTCCACCAAATAATAATAATAGAGTTATGGCCCAATGAAATTTTTGTTTCCAGATAACTCCTCCTACAGTTTACATCCGATCAAGCTGACACTTCATCCATAGTTAGACCATGATGTGGGGTAGTGCATATTGTTTCGAGGATATGGTCCACCAAATAATAATAGAGTTATGTCCCTTTGAAATTTTTTGTAAGCTTTTCGTTTCTGGATGACTCCTCCTATATTTTACATCAGATTTAGCTGAAACTTCATAAAAATTATATAATTAGACCATGATGTTGGGCAGCGCCTATTGTTTTGAGGTTATGGTCCACCAAATAATAATAGAGTTATGCCCCTTTGAAAAATTCTGTAAACATTTTGTTTCCAGTATATTTGAGTTTCTATAAAATAAAACAAGAGGTCCATGATGGACCTAATTCACCTTACTGAGCCAAAATGATCTAAAATGTAGGAGGAGTACCCTAAGTCATTATGCCTCATGACCTGGTGCCGTGTAGCTTGAACTACCATTATTTCAAATAAATTTTCAGGGTCCAAAGGTATATGAATTATTAAAGTTTATCTGTGTGTGGTGTGGCTTGAAGTGATAAATGGGCTGCACAATGCTTTCACACAGAGCCAAAACTGACCGCACACAAGTACTGGTAAACCGCTTAGAGGATCGAAGCCTGCCCAGGCAAAGCGGTGTGAGTCAGACTGTCTGTGCTTATAAACTCTTTTTGTAAAATTGAGCGACAGGGCTTGAGATGTCATTTCACCTCAATGACGGGTAAAAGTCCCACAAAATTGGAAGAAATGTCTCCAAAATGACCTATACAGTGTTGATGGGGAAGTTAAACCTCAAATAAAAAAAAGTATCTGTGTGTTGATGCCAGTCTGTACTGCCTGTACCATGAAAATCTTAAAAATTCTAAAACCTTGAGGACTTAATGAAATTTTCCTAAAATTTTAACAAATTGGTTTCATGATCCAGCAAAGAATCCAACAGGTGCTG
This sequence comes from Lucinisca nassula, assembly GCA_963580285.1. Lineage (NCBI taxonomy): Eukaryota > Metazoa > Mollusca > Bivalvia > Lucinida > Lucinidae > Lucinisca > Lucinisca nassula. The sequence goes on along the minus strand of OY757019.1, from coordinate 72,674,761 downwards.
ACAGAATGGCGACCAGTGTAAAACCTGATCAGACTGCAGTCTAAAATGGGTGTGCACTGTTTGGTTAGACGTGTTTGTCCCAGTACATAGGATCATTATGGTATGTTCTAGTAAATGTAGAGCACATAAAAAATGAACAGTCTGAGCTATGTTTTGTTTTGTTTGATTTGACGTTTAAAGTCCCCATCAGCACTGCATACCGTAATTCCCTGTGTATACCACGCACTCATCTATAACACGCACCTCAATTTTGAGTCCAAGATATGTGTAAAAAAAGATATTCCAGTCTAAAACACGCACATGCTGTTCCCAAGTATCACAGAATGCTTTTCTCAGACGCCATTTTGATTAAAAATGAAAGTACACGAATTTTGATTGGCTACTATCAAAATAGCCTGACTGGTTATAGGTATATTTCCCAGTAGTTATAGAACAGAATAGTGGTTAGTTACTTTCTTGTAGCATAGGCAGTTCTCCCTTTACCCATAACGGTGGTGTGTGACAAGGTGACATTTTAAGTCTGTGGTTATTCATTTGTTATGAAAGATGACAATGCGTTTTCCACGTTTTCTTTCACAAGGAAAGATATAAACAGGTTTCTTTCCAAAGGTAAAATTGTGACAACATGCCTCCAAGGCAGGTGCTCCATAGCGTTATTGACAGAAATTAAATGTATCTACAGGTAGATTGAGTAGTTTGACACCTCTGGTTTTTCACACGTTCTCTATGCTGATCCCATAATTAACACCTTCTCAGCATGAGCCAAACATCTCACTCAATTAAAGAAGCCCATTTTGCATTTACTGTTAATAAAACGGAGATTCATGCCTGACTTCAAGGAACCCGATGTCCTGTGCAATTTGGAACTTTGTTGACATACATTAACTATCATAATTAATACTATAAGTATACATGTATTTATTAATAATAATATTATTATTTTTATTATTATTATTATTAGAAGTTTTCAAAAAATGCAGAATTTCTGTATTTCCAACAAACCACTGTTTTGTGACCAGTCTATTCAGATTCAGCAAATTAGTTCATTACGTAAATTTTGGTATACCTGCCTGTGAAAATGTGGAAAATATGGAAGTTATTTTTGTGCTAATAAAAGGTAATATGCATGAAAGGTTGATGTCTGAGATAGGAATGATTGCATTTTTAATGGTATGAATGATTCAATGAATTAATATGTCAAACGAACTTTATGAGGGTCTCAAAGTGTCACATTGTATTTGTAATGGGTTTTCGTGACCTGCCGACTTTTCAAGTACAATGTCATTTTTCTATGCCATTGTATTACATGCAGGGGATTTTTTCACCGTTTTCTGGGTGAAAAAAGTGCGTGGTTTACACAGGGAATTACAGTAGGTCATTTTTGAGATGTTGATTCCAATTGTGTGGAACTTTTACCCGACATTGAGATGAAATGACATTTTAAGCCCTGTTGCCCAATGAAACCAATTGGGTTTATAAGCATGGAGGTCTGACTCGCACCGCTTTGCCTGGGCAGATTTAGATCCTCTAAGTGGTTTACCAGTACTCATGTGCGGTCATTTTCAGCTCTGCGTGGAAGCATCCTGCAGCCCATCTATTTCTTCAACCCCTGATGGGCAGGGGCAGTCTGAGATCACAGTTTGGACAGCTTGTACTAAAATATCAGTAATACACTAACACTCTTTCTTTATAACACGGTTTTGGATAGAACACTCCCCAAAACATATAGTTTTTACCAAAAATATTTTGGTCATTTTTCTATGTAACATAATTGAAATACATATAATGCATGTTAGAATTTTCCTTGGTGGTCAGGAACCTGTAATGGACAAGTTGAATTACTAAAATGGACAGACATATACATGTGTAATTGTCAATTCCAAGCACAGTAAAATTCCGCTATATAGACCACCTAAAATTAGGACTAATTCTGCTGCAAAAAGCTTTTTTTGAAGGGTACTCTTAATTTTTCTTTGTGTTTTCTGCCTACAATGTCCTCTGGTCAGGGACCACCTTTGGGACTTTCAAAAGTGGTCTTTAAGACCACTTTTGAACAGTCCCAAAGGTGGTCTTAATATAGGAATTTTACTGTATTTGAACATGTAGTGGACAGTCTGAACTTTTTCTAATGGGAATCTTTCTATAATGGTTATGGAAGCTGGCCTTCCAGAATTTTGAACAATTTCAATTGCATGAAATGAATTATTTTTTCACTGTATGTAATGTCACAGCCTGTAACTTTACTAAATAAACTGTTACAAATTTAAAAGTAGCAATTTGAGAAAATATAATTCAAGCAGAAAACCCATATAAACCTATCATTATATCATAGATAAATTAGAGATGATTTGTCAGTAGGATAACTTAAATTTAGTTAAAACTTTGAAATTGTAAAATTTTTACGACACATTATATAATACTTTGAAATTGTAAAATTTTTATGACACATTATACAAATAATTCTGATGTTGCTGAGGTTTATGGTAAATATGCTACAAATTGGGCCAGCTCCAGAGCAAACTGTACAGACTTGAATCACACAGCACCTTTTGAGCCTTCATATCTACCCTGTTTGACATTCTTCTAGCACATACATTTTTTTATTACAAATCCCTTCGTTAAAATTTTAGTGCAATTGCAATATTTGTTCAATGTGTTTTGCAAATTTTAGAGCATTTTCAATAAATATATATTTGAAGCTGAACCATCAAATTGGATTTAACAACTTCAGACTAAACATAAATGGAATTTTTTCAAGAAGTATTTGGCAGTCTGTTGAAGATGAAACAGTGCTAAAAAGTCAAACTTTCAGATACAAAATTCTGATATTTTCCATATTTCTGCTGAGAACATAGATTGTGGAACTGCCTCAGTGAGGCGGTTCTAAGAAATACCCAAAACCTATGACTGAGCAGAACTAAGAAAAAATATTTACTCTGTAAACCCCAGCTTTACAATATAAAAGTGGGGTTTAAGGGGATCAAAATTTTATTGGTGTGTTTTCGTGATGGAATGGAAAATACTAAGAAGTTTGTGACCTGCTTTTCTGAAAAAAAGTTTCATGTCTTTGAGGCACACCTCTGAACAAACCTGAAATGAAAGAAAACATTGAACCCTTAAAATTGAACCATAAATCATTACAGTTCTGAAATACTTGAAATTTTGACATATTTAATATGCTGAGTTAGAGCTGTTTGGAATAAAATCCAAATATCTTTTTCTGAGTACCAGGCCATTGCATAGTTTTCTGGGCACCAAAGACATCTAGAGCTCTGTGGGTGGCTCTGACAGTTCTTGCTAAAAGATTTTATTTTACAGTATCATCTTTCTTCATTAGCTTTGTTTCTTCTTCTTTTCCAACATGCATTTATCATTTTTCACATCTGTTAGCAATTGGCAAGTTAAAAAATAAAGACATTATCAAGTTAGAAAAATAAGACTTTATCAATCATGTTAAGAATTGACTTGTTACAATCAAACCGTGCAGTTTGATGAATGAAATGCTTAAGATAAATTGCTATGTTATGTGACAATTTTCTCATTTTATTGAAGTATAAAAACATGTCTGTTTCTTCAGTAATGGTGGGAAAACAGTTTCATGTCTAAACCCTTAAGATGCCAAGAAAAACTACATCTGAAAATGTTGTCTGCTTATGACATTTGCTGATTTTTTTTTTCAAACTTTTTGAAAATATTTTTGCATACAGGCAAACAGTGGGCCCAGATCAGACTGCTCCTACAGGAGCAGTCTGATCTGGGTCCCCACTGTTTGCAGAAATGGCTTATAAGGTAACCGGCAGATGGCAAAGCAGACAGTTGTTGTGATTGGCATTTTGTGGGTTAACCCTTATAGCATTAACAGCATCAGATGATATTTTCAAATATTTTCTTGCTTTTCAGGGAATATAAGACTTGTCATTTCATTTGAATTTTCTACCACTCTTATACTTACATGGACTATCAAGCCATGATTTGTCATCTGCAACACAGTTATGCTTGATGTGTTAAGGTGAAACAAACTGAGACAAGCTTGTTAAATATAATTATGTTCCTGATCTACAGGCATGCCTGGTGTAAATTCTGACTTGCAAAAATCCCCCCCAAAACAAACAAAAAACAACAACAACAACAAAAAAACAGAAGCAGCCAAAGAATATGGTGATGTTAAAAAGGGACCTTTGAGCATTTGCATCAGACAGAGACTGGTCAGCCTGCAAATTATCACATCTGTACAGTCTTAATTCACTATTCACTATATGGCCTCCTCTTGACACAAAGTTTCTACAGACAGACTGAGAAGGCTGTATAGTGACTGAGTGGTGACACAGGCTGTGCCCAAGAAACACTCTGATTAGCCTGCACATCTGTGCAGTGTGACCGCTTGACACAAAGTCTCTATATACAGACTGAGAAGACTATAATAACTGAGTGGTTATACTGGCTAGTTTGAGTCCACACTTAGCTTTCTGGCTGGAAGACACCTTTTGTTACAGATGTAGGTCTGAATATTCATTTAAGCCACACCCATTTCTGTCTATCAACCAATCAAATTACTTGATGTAATTTATTGCTGCAAATTCATAAACTGAATGCCAAACAGTGTAGATCCTGATCAGATGGCTTCTTCAGAAGCCATCTGATCTGGATCTGCACGTTTCCAAAGATAGGGGTTGTCGTGAACAGCGTGATAACAGTTAATATGCAAGATATGGCTTGCCTGCAAACTATGATAATGCCCTAATGAAACGAGCCTGCCCTAATGAAACGAGCCTTCATGGCCTAGTGGTAAGAATACTCTCTAAAACTTTAGGTCTTGTTCAAAATAGAAGTAAAGGCAATGATCAGGAATAGGTACAATTAACCCACAGCTCCCAGCAGTGACACCAAAGGGGAAAAAAAACACAAACATGAAATAACTAGACCCTAATGGAAACATCAATGGCATATAATATAAGCGAAACACCCACTCAAAGACAAACCATGACAAAAATAAACTGTGACAGAAGAACCGCCTTGCAACGGTCAGTGAAACAAATTCCACTTGGGGGCTAAAATCTTGTGTCTTAAGCCTTGCTTTGGTCAGATATGAGGCCCCAATCTCCTTGTACAGTGCTGCCTGCGCTAGGATGATTGCTGTTAAAGCCCAAGGATAAAAATCAGAAGATTAACATTATATAATATGTCTAGCCTTATTTTCAATAAAAATGTTTAGAAAATGAAATTGCCATCTGTACAATTTTTAGCTCACCTGTTACGTAGTGACAAGGTGAGCTTTTGGGATCACTTTTTATCCCCCGACCGAATAGGTTCGGGGGATATAGCGATCAGCCTGGCGTCCGTCCGTCCGTCCGTCCGGGCACACGAATGGGCACTAGTTGGGTAGGACGTTGTTGAGTATTTGCCGTTTATTCCGTTAGTGTCCGAAAAAAGTAGCTTTGTTGGGTAGTTTAGGGGTATTTTTGTGTCGTGTTGGGTAGTTTTTAACATGGAAGTACCCAACAAGTGTCCATCTGTGAGGACGTCCGTCTGTCCGTCCGTCCATCCGTCCGTAGACGCAACCTTGTGATGGCCATAACTCCTATACCCTTTGAGATTCATTGATGGTTCTTAGCACAATTGTTCAGAAGGCTGAGACGGCGTGTCATGTGCAAGAACCAGAACTCTGGATGCCATACTTTTTAAGTTATCTCCCCTTTTAATAAAATAGAATGACTACTTTGTGATGGCCATAACTCCAATACTCTTTGAGATATATTGATGGTACCTGGCACAGTTGTTCACAAGGCTGAGACGGCGTGTCATGCACAAGACCCATGACTCTGGTTCCATGGTTTTGGAGTTATCTCCCCTTCCAATAAAATAGAGTGACAACCTTGTGATGGCCATAATTCCAATACCCTTTAAGATATATTGATGATACCTGGCACACTTGTTCACAAGGCCAAGACGGTGTGTCATGCACAAGAACCACAACCCTAGGTGCCATGGTTTTTTAGTTGTCTCCCCTTCCAGTAATATAGAATCACTACCTTGTGATGGCCACATCTCCAACACTCTTTGAAATATATTGATGATACTTGGTTCAGTTGTACATGAGGTTAAGCAGGTGTGTCACGTGCAAGAACCACAACTCTGGGTGCCCTGGTTTTTTATTTATCTCGCCTGACAATATAACCTTGTGATGGCCATAACTCCAATACCCTTTGAGATATATTGATGGTACTTGGCACAATTGTACACAATGTTGAGAGGGCGCTTCATGCCTAAGAACCACAACTCTGGGAGCTATGATATTTGAATTATCTCCCCTTCCAATATAACAGTATGATAACCTTGTGATCATCGTACCTCCAATACCCTTTGAGACATATTGGTGGTACTTGATGCAGATGTACATGAGGTTAAGCAGGTGTGTCATGCTCAAGTATTACAACTCTGGGTGCTCTGGTTTTGTAGTTATCTCCCCTGGCAATATAACATTTTGATGGCCATAACTCCAACACCCTTTGAGATATATTGAAGGAACTTGGCACAATTGTATACAAGGTACAGAAGGGATTCATGTGCAAGAACCACAACTGTTGGTGCTGTGGTATTTGAGTTATCTACCCTTTCAATAAAACAGTATGACCAGCTTGTGATCACCATATCTCCAATACCTTTTGAGACATACTGATGGTACTTTGTACAGAAATACATGAGGTTAAGCAGGCATGTCATGCGCAAGAACCACATTTCTGAGTGCCCTGGTTTTTCAGTTATCTCCCCTGACAGTATAATCTTGTGATGGCCATAACGGCAATACTTTTGTGATATATTGCTGGTTTAATTCTGATGCACTTTCTATTGGTGAACAATCTTCTGAAGGCCATATTGGCTTTTGGTTGGGGGATTTGCCATCCCTTCCGATGGCTATTGTTGTCCGTTGTGCGTGTGTGCATCCGTAAACTTTCTTCAAACAACATCTTCTCCGAAACCACTGATCAGATTTAGACCAAACTTCACAGGAATGATCCTTAGGTGGTCCCCTTTCAAAGTTTTTCAAATGGTTCCGGTCTGTTGCACATCTAGGTCACAGCAGCTAAAAATAGATTTTTTTATTGAAAATTTTAAAAATCTTCTTCTCTGAAACCGCATGGCCCAGGTCTTTGATATTTGGGTTGAAGCTTCATCTAGTGGACCTCTACCAAGATTGCTCAAATTATAACCCTGGGGCCAAAAATGCCCCCGCCCGAGGGGCATTGGTTTTACATAGGCTAATACCCCAAGGCCAAAGTCTTTGATATTTGGTGTGAAGCTTCATCTAGTGGACCTCTATCAAGATTGTTCAAATTATAACCCTGGGGCCAAAAATGCCCCAGCCCCGGGGGCCTTTGGTTTTACATAGGCTAATATAGGGAAAATCTTTAAAAATCTTTTTCTCTGAAACCACAAGGCCCAGGTCTTTGATATTTGGAATGAAGCTTCATCTAGTGGACCTCTCCCAAGATAGTTCAAATTATAGCCCTGGGGCCAAAAATGCCCCCGTGCCGGGGGCCTTTGGTTTTACATAGGCATATATAGGGAAAATATTTAAAAATCTTCTTCTCTGGAACCGCAAGGCCCAAGTCTTTGATATTTGGTGTGAAGCTTCATCTAGTGGACCTCTATCAAGATTGTTCAAATTATAGCCCTAGGGCCAAACCCCCCCCACCCCCCCCCCCCCCCCCCCCACCCCGGGCCCTTTGGTTTTGCATAGGCTTATATAGGGAAAATATTTAAAAATCTTCTTCTCTGAAACCACAAGGCCCAGTTCTTTGATATTTGGTATGAATCTTCATCTGTGGACTTCTACCAAGGCTGTTCAAATTATAGCCCTGGGGCCAAAAATGCCCCCGCCCCGGGGGCCTTTGGTTTTGCATAGACTTATATAGGGAAAATCTTTAAAAATTTTCTTCTCTGAAACTGCAAGGCCCAGTTCTTTGATATTTGGTGTGAAGCTTCATCTAGTGGACCTCTATCAAGATTGTTCAAATTATAGGCCTAGGGTGAAAAATGCCCCCACCTGTTGGCCTTTGGTTTTACATTGGCTTATACAGGGAAAATCCTTTAAAATCCTCTCCTCCAAATCCCGGATGGCCCAGTTCTTTGAAATTTGGTATGTAGCTTCATCTAGTGGACTTCTACCAAGATTGTTCAAATCATAGCCCTTGGGCCAGAATTTCCCCCGCCCCGGGGTCAAATCATAGCCCTTGGGCCAGAATTTCCCCTGCCCCGGGGCCCTTCGTTTTTACATTGACTTATATAGGGAATTTTAAAAAAATATTCTGCTCTGAAACCGCAAGGCCCAGGTCTTTGATATTTGGTGTGAAGCTTCATCTAAATTGTTCAAATTAAAGCCCTAGGAAATAGAAGTCAAGGCAATGAAAACCTTTGAAAATCTTCTTGTCTGAAAGCAGAAGGCCAAGGTCTTTGATATTTGGTATGAAGCTTCGTCTTGTGGATTTCTACCAAGATTGTTCAAATTATAGCCTTGGGGCCAGAAATGGCTGGCCCCGGGGACCCCAAGGTTTATGTAAACTTATATAAATGGAAAACCTTTAAAAATCTTGTCTGAAACCAGAAGTCTCAGTTCTTTGATATTTGGTATGAAGCTTCACCTTTTAGACCACTACCAAGATTATTCATATTATAGCCCGGGGCCAATAATGGCTCTCCCAGGGGCCCACTTGATACCCTATGGATCAGGTGAGCGATCCAGGGCCATTATGGCCCTCTTTTTTTTTTCTTTGTTGCTTTAAGACTATTTTAAACCATGGATTTGCCAGTTTCTTTCTTTCAGGTGATCATTTACATCAGATATCTTTGTTTCAAATTTAAATATTTGCTTTAGGCATCCGTTGCTGCTTACTTTGATTTGTAAACTGTCGAAATTATTCGTATATCAGCAGGCAGCATGTTCAGTGCACCTGCACAACTTTGACGCACAAGAATTAAATCAAGCGATATTGATAAATGGATTTTCTTCAAATGTTTTTAATGGGTAATAGATTTTTTGAGAGCTGTAATATTGATAAGATGTTAGTTTGAGATAAGAAGACAGTTAGGGTTGTCTCTGTCATGTAATTATTGAGCAAAATTATTGATTGATGGGTAAATGTTAAATATATAAACACTTTTGAAAGATGAACAAGAAAAGCTAGAAAAAGAAATTTAGCCTATGGAATCAGTTTTAAGGCAATATGCTTGTCAGTGAATTACACAATTTCACACAAAAACATTTTCATTATAATTAACATAGAGCAACACCCCTTGCTATATGAACCACAATCAGATGGGTTAGCAGAAAGGTGCAACTCTGGCCTCTTTGATTTGAGCCAAATGATGAGAACAGGTGTCTATCAACTTTGATGACCTTTCACCTGTTATGATATGGCTTGCCCTGTGTGTACAAAGAACCTGACGGAGCATTGCCTTTTGTTCTAATGACAGACATGGTCCTGTCGTTCAAAACTTTGTTAGCGTAACAAGCTCATAAAAGGACAAAATTCTAACTGTTTAAGCAAGTACAGAATTTAATGCATTGGTATTTTTGCTGGAAAAATGTGAGTAGCTTTTGCATTTGCCAAATTTGCAGGTTGATCTATGTTTTTTTCTGTTACTCTTGTTATGAAACATATTTTCTTCAGACAATATTAGAGGGAAGCTCATTGCCTTCTCACAGTGAGTGTCATTTCTTTTGTTTATGTTTAGCCCCCCACAATCTTAGGAGCCCTAGAGAATAGTAAGGATTCTTTCAGGGCTCAAAAAGTTCTTTTTTTTTCTTTCAGAATTGTGATATACAGTCACAGTCAAATTTCAATATCTCAAATACCTTTGGGAACATGAAAATTAGTTTGAGATAGGGGTAGTTCGAACTACTGAGTTTTAATCATGGCATCAAGTCATCAGGCATTATGGCGATCACTTAGGGTATCTTTACAATCTTCTATAATTGCTAGTTATGTTATGTGTACTCCTTAGAATTGCCTCAATGAGGCGATTCTGATGAGAACACACAACATAGCTTTTCAAGATAAAATCAAACAAACCTCCAAGAATTACCCTAAACTTATAGATAAAGTACCTGGAAGACTCTAGAGCAAGTTCTAATAACTCATGGTAAATGAGTTGTCTGAGTTCGAGTTATCAAAGTTTCACTGTATATGTAATAAATTGAGGGAGCTCATTGAGGCAGTTACAATGAGTTTGCATTTAAAACCTTATAAACTCCTTTTTTTTTACAAAAAGTGAGGTGTATATGGGTGTTCATTTCGTGGACTTATTAATATGATGGGGGAATCAAACACCAAGGAAAGCCACTTCTTGTAACCAAAAATAGCCACCTTTTGTTCTAAGGCGGCAGTTCTTCAGATATCAGCCAGTTCACTTTAAATTCACATCTGCTGCATGTTAATGACTATTTAGTCAGCAGCTATTAATTGCAATACCTATTTTAGAACAATATCTAAATCAAGTACGATTAAAATAATCATATAATCTATTTCATTTATTTCATGATCTCCTACATTAATCAATTTCCTGGATTTTTAAGATATTTTTGGACAATAGAAAAAATATCTATTAACTGTTCTGACAGACTGATATAAATCTGTATTGATAAAATTTATTTTACCATAGTTTTCTTAAGGTTGTACCTGTGTTGAACCTTACAATAACAACCAATTTCTTGGACTGTGCTTATGAAACTATCAATTTTGCAGTCTCTTCCCAATTTTTCAAATTTTACAAAATTGGAAAAATTGATAGGTTTGAAAAAAAAGAAAAATACTGTGGCAACTTTGACATCCTGAAAACTACTTCTACATTAAATATACATGTAGTATATTTGTTTTCAGGAACAGCTAGCATGTGGCTTTGCCTGCCTCGGTAGCTCAGTCGGATGCCCGTCTGACTGGTAATCAGGAGGATGCGTGTTGGATACTTGCCGAGGTCAGCAACATTTTTTAGTGGAGATTGATCATGAAATCTTTTCTACGGTCATTCTCTCCCTTCCACTGATTCAAGAAGGGCAGTTGTCAGTTTCTGGTGAAAGAGGTTAACCGCTTACATATAAGCCTGCCCAGGAAACATGTGGATAAGTAAACTGACCAGCTCAAAAATGACCTAAATAGTGTTGACTGGGCCGTTAAACTCTCAATACGAACTAAAAAAAGCATGTGACTTTATAATTTCAGCAAACACAGCTGTACTCTGGTCTACACAGATTAATGCATAGTATTGAAACACTTCGACAATATACAAAGTTATAATAAGGAATACATTTCGGTCGCTATCTTGTGTCCGATAAAAGCTGATAGAACAGCAAACAGTGAAGACCTAGATTAGACTGCTAAAAATGGAGTAGCCCTATTATATGGTTTTTTACTATTTGTCCCACTATTTAAGGTAATTATAGTTGGGTGCTCCAAGCAACCAAATTGGCTGTGCATCTGAGCTCAGCAGATTGGAAGACTGGTATCTGATTTTTGCATCAAAATATGCATCTTATCTAGAAGAAAATCAAAGAATCAGTCTGAGACCCAGCAATTATGTCAATAGCTTGTCAGAAATGATATATGCCAAAATTGTTGTTTCTGTTCAACAAATATTTCTGCCATGCTCTTATGCCTTTCATGGTCTCATAAACAACAGCTCAATAATGTATCTTGAGATGTAATTGACACACACCCAAAATATGATGAAATTTGTCACGACAGAATATATGCCCAAACTCGCATATACCAGATTTTTTCAGTAGGTGCTCCTGAGAAGACATATGTTTTTTTTTTTCAGTATGTGCTCCTGTTTTTAAGGATGATTTCCACTTTTGATCCTAAATGGTTGTTCTTGCATTGCTTTCAAGGTAACTAAGCTACACACAGTGTACAGGCTGATTTTCCATGGCTGATCAGACACACCTAGGAAAGTCTTCCTATACTTTCAGACAACAAAACTTAAGTACAGTTTAAGGATTTTTAGCTCACAAGAGCCGAAGGCTCCGGGCAGCTTATAGGATACGGAGTGGATTGTTGACCGTCATCTGCATCTGTGTCATCAACATTTTCAAACAACATCTCCTCAGAAACTGCTCAGCCAACTGAAGCCAAGTTACATGTGGAGCCTCCATGAGGGTTGGGAGAAAGAAAGTTTGTTCATGGGTCTTCATCACATAACAAGATGGCCACCATGCCCATATATGGTAAAAACCTTTAAAAAACTTCCTCTCAGAAACCAAATGGCCTTGAAACTTGGTAGGCAATATCGGGGACTTGAGTACTACCAAGGACAAATTTGGTCACTTAGACATTCATATGGAAAAAAAAACAGGATTTTTTCTGATTCTATGGTAGCCTGTGGCATCAGAATTGATATATGGAATTTTATCAATTCCAAAGATCAAGGTCATTTGCTCACCTTTGTCCTGGATCGCTCAGATTCAGTATTTTTATCTTCTTCTCCACTAAAACTGCTGGGCTGATTGAAACCAAATTACATATGGAGCCTCTATTGGATGAGGCAATGAAAATTCATTTAGTGTCAACCAAGGTGGCCGCCATGCCCATATATTGTAAAAACCCTTTGGAAGGAACCAAATGTCAAGGTCTTGAAACTTGGTATGCAGTATTGGGGACCTGGGCCCTACCAAGTTTGTTCAAATGGTGACCTTCAGTTAATCTTGACCTATTTTTAGCTCACCTGTGCATGAAGTGCTCATGGTGAGCTATTGTGATCAGCCAATGTCTGTCGTGCGTTGTGCGTTACGTGTAGTGCATCATGCGATGTCAACAATTTGCTTTAAATGCCAACTTCTCCTAAACCCTTGGGCAAATTTCAATCAAACTTCATAGGAATGTTTGTTGGTTGAGCCTCTACCAAAATCGCTAAAATTGTTCCATTCCAATGAACAAGATGGCTGCCAGAGCTAAAAATATAAAAATCTTTAAACGACAACTCCTATACCTTTGGGCCAATTTCGTTCAAACTTCATAGGAATGGTGCTTAGGGGACGCTCTATCAAAATAGAGAAAACGATGCTCCGATGAGCAAAATGGCCACAGAGCTAAAAATTGAAAATCATCAACAATTTGCTTTAAATGCCAACTGCTCCTCAAAACTTGAGCCAGTTTGATCCAATCATCATCATCAACAATGGATTTTTGATTAATGTGCAGGTACAGGGGCAACGTCCACATAAGTGGGCCCCTTTCAGGTAACTGGCTTGCTGCACGCATGGCAGATCTTACACTAGATCTCCAGGCTTGTCTATCATGAGGATTGATAGCAGAGAGCTTCCTTTCTCTGCAATCTCTTTCTGTCAGCTGCTTCCAGGTCATCTTGAGCCTTCCAGGCCCCAGCTTTCCAACTACCTGTATGTCACAGGCAGTCTTGACTGCACTGTTGGAGCGTTCCACATGTCCATACCAGCGGAGCCTTCTCTCTTTGAGGATGAGATCCAGGTCCTCAATCCCAAGACACTCATGTAACTCACTGGACCTGATGTTGACAGCATCCTGTGGCTTGACATTGCAGATCTGTCTGATCATTGCCCTATCATTCCACTGAAGACATTGGAGGTTTGGCTTTATCAGTGGCCATGTCTCACTGGCATGGAGCATTGCGCTCTGCACACAAGAGCTGTACACATGGCCTGGTGTCTTGAACGAGAGGTGGCGAGAAGAGAGAACTGGTAGCAACTCCTTGAATTTCTTCCAGGCTGTTTTCACAGGTGATGTGGTTGAAAGGTCGCTGAGAGCATATCACCAAGGTAGCAAAAGGAAGCTACAACCTCCAGCTTGTCGGATCCAATTTCGACTTCCCTCTGTGGTCTGCCATCTAAGGTCGTGCAGTTCCTTGGCACCGTGTACACCTGTACTCAGGGTCCTCTATCAAGTGCTTGAGCCCACTGCATTTCTTGTGCACCCAGAACTTGCAGCCATTACAAAATATACTGTTGCTGCCCACTCCATTGCATCTTTCCAAGTTAAGAGCCTCCTGACACATTCCTCAAGGGATTCAGCTCTGATGACAAGGTCATCAGCATACAGGTCCTCCCAGGGGACTCCAGAGCGGAACTCACATGGCAAGGCTTCAAGCACAATGATGAAAAGCAGTGGGTTGAGAACAGAGCCTTGATGAACACCCAGCTTCACTTCGAATTCTTCACTGTAACCATGACCAACACTGACACGGCTCCAAGCATTAGCATACATCCCTTGGACCAGTCGCACAATCCACTTGCTGACTCCAAGTTTTCTCAGTGCCCACCAGATGACTTTCCGAGGCACTCGATCAAATGCCTTCTCCAGGTCTACAAAAACCATGTAGTGTCTCCTGTTGGCTGCCAGATACTTCTCTTGCAGCTGCCATGCAACAAAAATTGCTTCTGTTGTGCCTCTTTCTGGGACGAAGCAAAACTGGGAATCATTGATGGACACCAACTGCCTAATGAGGCCATCCACAATCCTCTCCTGGACTTTCATGACCTGTTCTGTCAGCTTGAGACCATGGTAATTGCCCTGTTCCAATGCATCGTCCTTGCCCTTGTAGAGACAGACAATGAAACCCAGTTCCCAGTCAGAGGGTACCTTTGCATCACAGATGATTGCAGCTGCAAGGTCAGGGATCATCGAGGCACCCGTATCACCTGCAACTCTTATCATCTCCACCACTATGCCAGAAGGGCCCGGTGCTTTGCCAGTCTTCATCTGAGAGATAGCCTTCTTAACCAACTCAAACTTCATAGAAATGTTGCTTAGTTAGGTGACCTTCTATCAAAATAGCTAAAATCCTTCTGCTTCAATGAACAAGATGGCTGCCAGAGCCAAAAAAAAACAACAGGAAAATCTTTAAATGACAACTCCTTCTATACCCTTGAGCTAATTTCATTCAAACTTCAGAAGAATGTTGCTTAGGTGTCTTGCTACCAAAAGAATGGACGGCAAAGCCAAAAGTAGAAAAAAACATCAACAATTTGTTTGTTTGTATTGGAGTTTAATGGCCCAATCAACACTATTTAGGTCATTTTTGAGCCGTTCAGTTTACACTTTTCCTGGGCATGTAATTCATAAGCAGTTGACCAGTGCACTCACCGAGCACATTCTTTCACCAGAAACTGACAACTGCCCTTCTTGAATCAGCGGAAGGGGGAGAATAATGGTAGAAAAGATTTCATGACAATCTCCACGAAAGCATGTTGCCTACCCAAGCAGATATTGAATCTGCGTCCTCCTGATCACCAGTCAGACGCTCATCCAACTGAGCTACCGAGGCCAGCCAACAATTTACTTTAAATACCAACTCCTCTGAAATCAATGGACTGATTTGATTCAAGCTTTGCAGGAATATTGCTTAGATGACTTTCTACCAAATTAGTTAAAATCTTTCTGCTCCAATGAACAAGATGGCCACCAGAGCTAAAAATAAAAAAAAAATCTTTAAAGATACACCTGGGCCAATTTCAGTCAAACTTCATAGGAATGTTGCTTAGGTGACCTTCTACCAAATAGCTATAACAGTTGCACTTTATGGACAAGATTGGAACTAGAGGTAAAAACAGAAAAATCTTCAAACTACAACTCCTCCTATCCCTTTGGTCCAATTTCATTCAAACTCTACAGGAATGTTGCTTATGTAACCCTCTACGATAATAGCTTAAATGGTTCCACTCCAATGAATAAGATGGCCACCAGAGCTAAAAATAGAAAAAAAAACTTTTAAATGATACCTTCTCTTATACCTTTGGTCAAGTTTCATTCAAATATAGGAATGTTGCTTAGGTGACCATCTACAAAAATAGCTAAACAGTTTCCCTCCAATTGACAGCTAGAAATATCTTTTAATGACAACTCGTATACCGTTAGTTCAGTTTCGTTCAAACTTTACATTACCAAAATTGTTTTGCTGGGATGAAGAAAATGGCTGGCAGACTTAAAAATTAAAAAAAGAAGCAACCTCTCCAAAATGACCTAAATAATGTTAATGGGGACGTTAAACCTCAAATCAAACAAACAAACATTCGTAATGTTTAACTGACAAGGTTTTTGCTTTGGACCCTAAAAACAGTGTATAAATATAAAGAGGTATGGGTTTTATTGACATGCTTATGCTAAACACTGTTAACCCTTGACCTGCTGAATATTTATATATGCCACACCCACTACTGATTATCATCCACTCATATTACTTGATGCAAATTATTGCAACAAATTCATGAGCTGAATGACAAACAATGAAGCTCCAGATCAGATGGCTTCTGAAGAAGCTATCTGATCAGGATGTTCCATTACAAAAACAGGCCTATATAATTCTGACCCCCTCAAACCTCACTTTTAGATAGTAAAAGTGAGGTGTGCAGGGGTAAACCTTATTTTTCTTATTTCAGCTCTTATATATCGATTTTGGGTACTCGTTAGAACCGCCTCAATGAGGCGGATCTAACGAGTACCCACAATCTATATTATGAGCAGAAATAAGAAAATTATTATAATTATTATGCCCCCGCCTGCCTTGGCAGGAGTGGGGCATATAGCGTTTCGCCGTGATGTTACGTCCGTACGTGCGTACGTGCGTTCGTGCGTATGTCACGTTCGTAACCACCTCGGGCTGAAATGTCGAGCTGAAACCTCGGACACCTCGGGCTGAAATGTCAAGCTGAAACCTCGGACTTGCATATAATTTTTTTACCTGTTGTGCTACAAAGTTGAAATTTGGTATGACATCTACTCAGACCAAGACCTATCAGTTCATGTTCAAGTTGACCCAAAGTCGTGCCCCTGGGTGGGCCTAGGGGTCAGATTGCGTAACAGGTCAAAATTGTCATATAGGAATTTGCATGCAAAACTGTCAAAATGTCTAATTATCTTGAAAATTTATCAGATTCGAACACCTAAACCATATATATTATTGTTCCTTATGATATGACACATTCCATGACACAGACTTTGGGTCCCTACAGTCACCCCTGGGCCATGCCCCGCGCTCTTTGCTTCATTAAAGTCTTTATATCTTAGAAACTATCCATATCCCCACCCCTTAACCATATATATTATTGTTCCTTATGATAAGATGCATTGACTGATACAGACATTGGGTCCATCCCGACCCACCCATCCCCCCCCCCCCCCACCCCCCGTTATATAGAAATTTGTATGCAAAACTGTCAAAATGTCTAAATGTCTTGAAAATTAATCGGATTCGTCGAACCCCTAAACCATTATATATTGTTCCTTATGATTTGACACATTCCATGACACAGACTTTGGATCCCACGGTCACCCCTGGGCCATGCCACGCCCCCTTTGCTTCATTAAAGTCTTTATATCTCAGAAACTATCCATATCCCCACCCCTTAACCATATATATTATTGTTCTTTATGATAAGATGCATTGACTGATACAGACATTGGGTCCATCCCGACTCCTCCCCACCGCCCCCTCCCATTTATATAGAAATTTGTATGCAAAACTGTCAAAATGCCTAATTATCTTGAAAATTAATCAGATTCGAACACCTAAACCATATATATTATTGTTCCTTATGATATGACACATTCCATGATACAGATTTTGGGTCCCTACAGTCACCCCTGGGCCATGCCATGCCCCATTTGCTTCATTAAAGTCTTTATATCTCAGAAACTATCCATATCCCCACCCCTTAACCAAATATATTATTGTTCCTTATGATAAGATGCTTTGACTGATACAGACATTGGGTTCATCCCGACCCCCCCCCCCCCCCCCCCCCCCCCCACCTAAACCATATATATTATTGTTGCTTATGATTTGACACATTCCAAGACAAAGAATTTGGGTCCCTCCGGTCACCCCCGGCCCATGCCCCGCCTAATTATCTTGAAAATTAATCAGATTCGAACACCTAAACCATATATATTATCGTTCCTTATGATATGACACATTCCAAGACGCAGACTTTGGGTCACCCTGGGCCATGCACCGCCCCCTTCGTTATATCTCAGAAACTATCCATGTCACCACCCCTTAACCATATATATTATTGTTCCTTATGATAAGATGCATTGACTGACACAGACTTAATCAGATTCGAACACCTAAACCATACATATTATTGTTCCTTATGATATAATGCATTCTAAGACACAGACTTTGTCTCCCTCTGGTCAACCCCGGACCATGCCCCGCCCCCTTCAATTCATAAAAGGCCTTATATCTCAGAAACAATTCATATCCCCACCACTTAACCATATATATAATTGTTCCTTATGATAAGATGCATTCACTGACACAGACCTTGGGGTCCCTGTGGACAGCTCCGGGTCCCTCCAGACACCCCTGTGCCATTCTAGAGAATGGGTACAAGCCATATCGACAAAGATATATGGCGGGGGCATCTGTGTACTGTGGACACATGTCTAGTTCATCTTAAAATACTGATTTTTTGGCAGTATAGTTTACAATGCATTTGTATAGGCATGTTTTTGTAATGATTGTTTGAAAGATAAGACATATCCGGGCTCAGCAGGACAATGGTTAATATTGCCATCTAAATTGGTATCAACTGCAACTTATTGGAACATTTATTATAGCCAATACAGTATAGGCATAAAGATTTATTACATATATGGCTGTCTACTTTTATTTAACTGATAGTGTACAAAACTTATATGGAAAGCTACTCAATATCAGAGAAAATTAGCAATTATTCACAATATTTCATGAGAGTATCCTGGATTTTATGATGTGATTTCTGTATCATGCCAGCATAATCTATTGACAGAAAATATTTCATCTTGCCAAAATATCATAAAGTTGGCCTGCTGCCTCCAAGATAAGAATTGGTTATTCTGACTTCAATAAATAGCCAAATCTGAAGGGGGCCACAAAAATGAAGTCATTTGCGGGAGCTGTCAGAGGGTTAACCCTAAAACTGCCAATCACAACCATTGCAGATGTCATTTTCAAATATGTCAGACATATTTTTCAGAGGTTACGTAAGGCTTGACATTACATAAGAATCTTCTGATGGGGAGACAATTAGCCTCAAATGTAAAGCTTTATTTTCTCTGAAAATAATTATAAAATAAAACAAATTCTTTGGTGTTTTAAAGGTTAATAAAATGTAGATACTAACTCTTGAAGAACCATTCACCAAGTAGCAGATGACATTTTCAAAATATTTTTTCTTAGTTTTCAAAGAAAAAAAAGACTTAAAATTTCGCATGAAATGTCAAGTCTGTTTTTCTCTGACAAATAAACATAGTAAAAAGAACCGAATGTTGTCTGCTACGTTATTTTGGTATGTTGTTTAAGAGTTATTTTCTCCTGTCAGAACTAACAGGTAGTAAATCTGTTAGTCAGTATTGGGTGGTCCTCTCAATGGTCTGTCATAATATACTGTGGCATGGCTACTTTGTACTTTTCAGTGACAGAGCTGCTGTTCTATGTAAATTGCTTGTTTTTTATCATTGTTTCCATCTCAAATCAAAGTGCTGACAGTACTGAAGAATCGGCAGGCTGAGAGTTTGACAGTCTTGAAGTCCTGTGCTTTAACCCATTGTATACTAGTGGACTCTTCCATTGCTATATGTTGGACAAATCTATTTGTCATATAAGGGGTGACAGGCCTATTTTTTCATTTTTATTCTATTTTTGACGGAAAATTCTGTTAGCTAATAGTGCAGGCCCTGATCAGACGCCGCAGAACACAGTCTTGGCCTGCACTGTTTGCCAAGGTACCCCTTTAGGGGTTTCTCGTATACAATGGGTTAAGCAAACATTGTAGACCTGGATCAGATGCCACATTCTGCAGTGTCTGATCTGGGTCTACACTGTTTGCCAATCTCCCAGCACATGAGATCAGTTCAGATATTTCAGATAACTCTGACGTTACAGCGAGGCTTGTTCGGCCTCGGTAGCTCAGTCGGATGCGAGTCTGACTGGTGATCAGGAGGACGCGGGTTCGATACCTGCCAGGGTCAGCAACATTCTTTCGTGGAGATTTATCATGAAATCTTTTCTATGGTCATTCTCTCCTTTCCGCTGATTCAAGAAGGGCAGTTATCAGTTTCTGGCGGAAAGACTTTGCACTGTACTGGTTAACCGCTTACATAATAGCCTGCCCAGGAAAGTGTGGATAGGTAAACTGACCGGCTCAAAAATGACCTAAAATAGTGTTGACTGGGCCGTTAAACTCCAATACAAACAAATACAGCGAGGCTGGACATTACATATGTACATCTGGTGGATAAGAATTTCTAACCCAGGGTAAAATCCAGGATTTCCTTATGTAAACATGACCCTTTTTTCAGGTGGAGCATCTTATACTTCTGTATACTTTGGACACATTTCTAGTTATTTTTAGCCTTTCTTAATGTACGTATTATTACTGTATGTAATACTACTGTCCTCTCTCGGTCATCTTGTTGAACTTGGGTTTAATTTCTTCTACCTAATTAGGCAAGCAGTCAGTGTAGTGTTAGTTTGATAAAATCTTACTATTGTGAATTTCGGTCATTCCACAAGATTACTGTATTTTAGGTTGTGATAAAGATCTCAGGGTTAGGCTGAGCTGTAGTCCTTTTCTACCATTTCAAACCGGTCTTAATCCTTAAGCCTCTGAGAAAATGTTGTCCTCTTATGTCGTCTGCTGAATTTTTGTGCAAATGTTTTAAAAATATTTTTGCGTACAGACAAACAGTGTGGGCCCAGATCAGACTGCTCCTACAGGAGCAGTCTGATCTGGGTCGACACTGTTTCCAACAAATTACTTTTAAGGTAACTGGCAGACGGCAAAGAAGACGACAATTGTTGTGACTGGCATTTAATGGGTTAAATACTTTAAGGGGAGTCAGTCCTTGCAATTGCCCCTGCCCATCGGGGCTTGAAGAAATATATGGGCTGCATGATGCTTCCATGCAGAGCTGAAACCGATCCGCACACAAGTACTGGTAAACGGCTTAGAGGATCTAAGCCTGCCCAAGCAAAGCGGTGCGAGTCGGCCCTGCCCATGCTTATAAACCCTATTGGTTTCATTGGGTGGCAGGGCTTGTGATGTCATTTCATCTCAATGTTGGGTAAAAGTCCCACACAATTGGAAGCAACGTCTCCAAATTGACCTTTACAGTGTTGATGGGGACGTTAAACCTCAATCAAACAAACAAACAAACCAGTCATTGCAAATTTCTACCACCTTTTCATGGGAGACAGCTGTATATAAACTGATTCTGTCTGAAAACGGGGTCTTCTTTTATAGGAAAGAATTAGCTCTTAATTAGGGGTCTGCTTTTGAAGGAAGACTTTGCTCCTGTTCAGAGGCCTGCTCTTAAAGGAAAGGATTTGCTAGTGAGGAGATGGTCTGTCTTTACTGAAAAGAAAGAATGGGCTCCTGAGGAGGGGTCTGCTTTTAAACGAAAGATGTAAGAAAGCTTTTAAAGTCAAGAATTTACTCTAAAGAAAGTGTCTGCTTTTAAACGAAAGATGTAAGAGTGCTTTTAAAGTCAAGAATTTACTCCAGAGAAAGTGTCTGCTTTTAAACTAAAGATGTAAGAGTGCTTTTAAAGTCAAGAATTTACTCCAGAGAAAGTGTCTGCTTTTAAACTAAAGATGTAAGAGTGCTTTAAAGTCAAGAATTTACTCCAGAGAAAGTGTCTGCTTTTAAACGAAAGATGTAAGAGAGCTTTTAAAGTCAAGACTTTACTTGCTTTTAAAGGTAAGTGGTTGCTCATAAGAAGGGGAAAAAATTACTCTTGAGGAATGGGACTGCTTTTGAAGGAAATTGGTTGCTCCTGAGGAGGAGGCTTTAGAAAAAAAAAAGAATAAAAAACTTCTTGTTCATTTTCAGACTACAGTTATTTCAGATTAATAACAGTAGGTGCGGAATGCTCTATTTACTAATACCCATTGTGGTTTGCTTGTCCACACTGGAACCAACCCCCTGCCACCAGAAGGATTTTTAATCCTTTTTGTACCAAAAGGAATCTTCTACCTTATATATAACACAAATCCATTTCAAAATTTAGGGGTGTCAGGTTGTGTTTTCTTCAAGTTTTATTTTTTCAAAATGATTGAACTTTTTGCAAATAGTGTAGGCCTTGATCAGATGCCGCATTCTTCGGCGTCTGCTCTGGGCTTGCACTGTTTGCCAATTACCCTTTTTGAGGTTTCCAGTACAAAATGGGTTAGGTCACAAATTACTGTTTATAATACCTGGACATTCTCAATTATTTGCTTATCCTCAAAATAACCTCAACAGTGGAGTGGTGTAACCCTGTGGTTTTGTCAAACTAATTTCCTGACCCCACATTTACCAAAATTATCACTAAAATGGGTATGCCTTAACCCACTTTATTTGGGAAACCTAAAACAGGTCATTGTCAGTGCAGGCCAAGATCAGATGCCCCAGCACTGCCCAGAACACGGCATCTGATCATAGCCTTCATTGTTTGCAGAAAGTTCAACAATTTTCTGAATAAATTCCCCTCAGTTTCATGGACATACTAGATTCAATTCAGTCTCAAATGGGTTTACAAGACGTTATAATTATCCCAAATTTTGTTATCCAATAGAATTTGTAATCCACCCACAGTACTGGCCAACAGTATGGACCATGATCAGACTGCTCCGGTCTTTACTGTTTGCCATGGCCATTGGTCAGCTTTAGGACATTTACGGTACTTCAGATGAGTGTTTGGTTTCAGTAATCATCTCCATTGTACTTGACAATGCAATGATTATGTCGGGTAAATCCGGGTCCTACTCCACAGTTACAGCTATTGTAAGGCCATTCTGAGGCAGCCTACCCATGTTTGTTTAGGATGGCCTTAATGTTTGTTCGATCTCAGCCATAACCCTCAATTAACAACTTCGTTAAAAATTTTGTATAGCGACTGTACCTCTTTTCTATCCACATTAAAGTTTGTTTGGTTTGAAGTTTAATGGCCCCGTCAACACTGTTTAGGTCATATAGAGCTAGTCATTTTACCTAACCATACCTTATACATCAGTGGTTAACTAGTAAAGTGCACATTCTTTCACTACATGTTGAATCAGTAAAGGGGGAGAATAATCATTGGCCATAGTAAAAATTTCATGATCAAAAATCTCTAGGAAATTATATTGCCCACCCAGCAGGTATTGAACCCTCAACCTCCTGATCATAAGTCAGATGCCTATCCGATGAGCTACCTACGCTGATGCACATTACATGAACACACCTTTGTGTGAGATGATTTATTTGATGTCTCTAAAAATGGTGTGGTTTTAGCTTAACTCACCAGAGCCAAACTCTCAGGGTGAGCCTTTTGTGCTTGATGACATGCGTGGTCCTTTGTGCGTCTTTCAACAGAGCTGTAAAACAAGATTTTTGACTGTAAAACCATGGTTTACCTGCCTATTAAATGGCCATTCTCAATACAGATAACCCATTCTACTGCATTTATCCATTTGTTTTGTTAAGATATTGCAACAACGCCGAACTGCACTCTGAACTGCATGAAACCAAACGTCAACCAAAGCAATATTACCCAAAGTTCAATTTTCGACAGTATATTGCAGAATATACTGTTGCAAATTTTTGTACGTTATTCTATCTGACGCAAGAGCATTAGAATGAATGTTTGATACCATCATACTTTCATTTTGGTGGCTCACCTGTAGAATATTCGGGACAGCGATCACTCTGATCTCGCATGTTAAATCACTGTTAACCCTTATCCTGCTGTTCCCGACAACCCCTATCCTTGGAAACAGTGTAGATCCAGATCAGATGGCTTCTGAAGAAGCCATCTGATCAGGATCTATACTGTTTGACGTTAAGTTTATGGCTTTGTGTGTGTGAATTCGGGTTAAACGTCGCTTTCAACAATTTTTCAGTCATATCACGACGGTGTCTGGTTGCGACAGGGAGCTCATTGCTCACTTTTATAGTGCTGCCTCACTGAAGTATCATGTCCCAGACACATTACATGATACCACACCCAGTCACATTATCCTGACACTGGGTCGACCAGTCCTAGCTCTACCCCGTAAATCTAAGTGACAAGCAAGGAGCAGCTAGTACCATTGTTAACGACTTTGGTATGTCCCGGTCCGGGATCGAAGCCGTGACCTCCCGTTCCCCGGAGTGGACACTCTACCAACTGAGCTATCGGGGCCGGTATTTTATGACTTTGTAAGAATAAATTACATCAAGTAATCTGATTGGTTCAAAGTCAGAAAGGGGTGTGGCTAAACTGAATATTCAGCAGGATAAGGGTTAAGTTTAATATGGTTGTCATCTAATGTTTTTACAGTTTTATTACCCACCTGTCTGCTTAAGTACAATTTCATGTTTTATTACATTATTGAAGGCTGTAAATTATAAGATTGTAACAGTCTTCCATGGATTAAGCGGTTTACTGATATTTTTATCATTTAATGGAAGGCAATAAAATCTTTATATTGGTTTTAGGGACACTTAAGAACATGCTGTTGAGATTTCTTCCAAGTTTGGTAAATATCAATGAATGACCTTTTTGAGTCTTAAGGAATAAGATTCAACATCGTGGCCAGAACAGAATCAGATGCTTCTGATCAAAGTCAAGGTCATGGATTCCAAACCCTTAAGATGCCAGTCACAAGAATTGCCCTCTGCTTTGCTGTCTGCTGCGTACTTTAAATG
Organism: Lucinisca nassula; assembly: GCA_963580285.1. Classification (NCBI taxonomy): domain Eukaryota; kingdom Metazoa; phylum Mollusca; class Bivalvia; order Lucinida; family Lucinidae; genus Lucinisca; species Lucinisca nassula. The sequence goes on along the minus strand of OY757019.1, from coordinate 72,650,103 downwards.
GCATTGTTGCAAACAGTGTGGACCCAGTCTGATCAGGGTCCAAACTGTTTGCCTTTATGCCAAAAAAATGTTTGAAAACTGTGCAAGAAGTTGTAATAGATGACATCCTCAGATGCAGTTTTTCTTTGACATCCTATGGATTAAGGCTTTAAATTTAGCAGTGACTGAGACTTTCAAAGTATTAAAGGAATGTTTGGCAGATAGGGTGAATGGGTGAGTCAAATGTCTTGTGTACCAGTATCTGTCAGCATTATGGCATCTACACCAACATTGCAGCAGTTAAGGGGTAGAGGGCAAAGTATCTTGTTCTTCCATTTTCCACTTTCATTCATTTCCATTTTCGTAATTTTCCTCTGTTCATTTCTTTCATCTCCTCTGCTGTCTCTTCTATGTCTGTTCTCTGTTTCTATGGGAGATGGTCAACCTTGGTAGTTCGGTAGGATGGAAGTTTGGTGATCAGGAGGTTGATACCTACCCGGTTGTCAACATTCGTTCATGGATATTGTTCATGAAATCTTTTCTAGTCATTTCCCCTCATCCATTGATTCAAGAAGGGCAGTTGTTGAATGTGCATTGTACTGGTTAACTGCTTATGTATAAATCATGCCCAGAAAAAGTGTGGCTAGGTAAACTGACTGGCTTAATATGACCTAAACAGTATTGACTGGGCTGTTAAACTCGGAACCTACAGAACATGCAAATCTAGGAGATGACACAAAATGACCCAAAAGGGTTGAAATGTCATACATCCCCAACTTAACACCATGCTAAAGTTCTAATATGGATTAGCTTGTCATTAATGAATGGAGCATTGAACTTAGCGCTCTTGTTGCTGCAGCTACTGAACGTTAAGGATATTCTTTCTACATATGCTAATTTGTTGTCTGTCAAGTTAGAAGTCGGTAACAACAACCTGGTCGAGAAATGATTCCCATTTTAACATGGATATTTTGACAGTATTCATTATTTACTAAACAGTTGTTGCATACTAGCTACCTGCAATGCAACTTGACAGATTTCATTGCAACTTTGGCACCAGTAGGTCTCAGGTAGAGTGCTATACTTGCCCTAAGTATTGGGACAGCACTGCCAGAGCAAACAGTGTAGACTCAGATCAGACTGCTCCTGCAGGAGCAGTCTGATCTGAACCTGCACTGTTTGCCATTTGTCCACTCCCATTCATCTGTAGTGTAGTGGTTAAGCTACTTGTCGCATAAAACAGGGATCATGGGTTCTATTCCAGGCTTCTCCAGTCTTCAACCTGTGGTCCAGTCTCCATATTACCATAGATGTTGGTGGGATGCAAAACTTGAGTACAAACACGCTACCATTTAAAACAGATTGACACACACATGTAGCAATTAGGCAGCCTTTTAAATTGGTAAAGGCAGAATGAGGGTAGGTAATTCTTTAGAATATTTACAGCACTTGTTGGAAAATGATGACTACAAATTACAGGGCATGTAGATATAAACTGGCAATTATGATTATATTTGGCTCAGTAAATGATACTTTATGCAGTTTACATTAAGTGCAAGTTTTTTTAGAACAGACAGGCAGGCAGGTCATAGAAATTACTCATGGAATATGAATATGGATGGTTCCTTATCTTCTTCTTGTGAACAGTCATGCAACTTTCACAATACGGCTCAAAGACCAATGTCTTGTTTACCATGGCTGTTTGTAACTCATTCTTGGGTCCCTAGAAGTATTTTCCACTCAGGTCACGGTTCTGCAATGGAAGGTCTTGGTACTCCTGTTTTTGCACACCTCTGATTACAGATCACTCAGAATAAGTGAAATAATCTCAAAAGGGCCTTAAAACCAGAAAAAAAAATGAAAAACAAAAAAAAAAAAATGTGTTTTGAGTCTGACTCTGTGTTCTCTAAACATTTGCATGAGTCTATAAACATAGGTCCTGTCTCCATATGACCAGACATAAAACTCGAACAAACAAACGAACAAACAAATACATTGTGGAAATTATAGAGGGATTATGGTTATTAATATTGATGAGGCCTAATTGGCGGAAATTAGCTAGTCTGGTCCAGAAGAACTTAAATTGTCTCTTGTGCACTCAACAATTTTCTGTTCTGTGTTGTATTCCTTGCTTTAAAAGGAATATGCTCCTGCCCATCAGGGCTTGAAGAAGTGCATTAATTGCACTATATGAGCTGAAACCGGCCAAACATTTGAGTACTTGTTAACCACTAAGATGGTCTAAGCCTGCCCAGGCAAAGTGGTGCGAGTCAGACCCCAGGAAAAGTTGTGCCATTAGGTGAAAGTCCCACAAATTGGAAGCAAAGTCTCCAAAATGACCTATCGGTAAATGGTGTTGACAGGGATGTAAAACCTCAACACAATGACAACAACTTTCAAAGGACTACCTTTTTTTGCTTTTTGTTGGCCTACTCGGCAAGATAGAGGAGTTTTCTCATCCAATCATTCATTTTTCCATTCTTTGGTCTACTTGTTCATCAATAGCTGACAACATTTGTGACAATGCTAGTGTTCACCCTAATTTTAGGTCCATTTCTCAAGAACTATAAGATACCTGGTACATTTTCCAACTAGGAATAGCAGCTTTAATGCAAGCATCCATATTTAACCTCAACCTACATGACTTTTGTGTCAGCCCTAATGTTCAGCCTTTTATCAAGAAATATGAACTATAAAAGCTTCATTTATGATACTATTTAGGGATAGTTACTTTTATGCAATTCATGGTTTGGTGACTTTGCCCCCACAAGCATGATATAGCTTTCTGGACCATATTGATCGTTTGGGTCTGGCATCATGAAATATTTTCTGATTCTCAAAAAGCAGTTATCATTTACTGGCAAATGTATATGCACTGTACTGGTTTAAACTACTTTAAAAACTTCTAAGCCTGTTGGTTAGGTTTACTGATTCACTAGACATGACCTGGCTGTTAAAAAAAACATGATGACTATTTTAGCACCAGGGACAAGTTCCCAGTGTTTTTGCCAACGTTGTCAGTTAACTGTGTGGTGCTTTTTTGTTTTGCATGTTCTTTGCTGGGGAATTTTCACGATTATATTTGTTTCATTCTCTGTTAATTTTTCATGCAGTTCGATAGCATTTTGGCAATGAATCAGTTTATTGATATCTGAAAGAGAGAATTTTACCTTTTGCAATACACATGTACATGCTGAACTTAAGCTTAACCAATAAGATGCCAATCACGACAATTGTCATCTGCTTTGCCGTCTGCCGGTTACCTTAAATGTCAGTTTTGCAAACAGAGTGGACTGTCCGACTCGCACCACTTTGCCTGGGCAGGCTTTGATCCTCTAAGCCGTTTACCAGTACAGTCAAACCTGTCATAGAGGCCACCTCTATTAAGCAAGCAACCTGTCTTTTGGTTCCCAAAAAAAAGGAAAATGCATTAAAAATTCACCTGTATTAAAGCCCCTGTCACACTATGCCGCGTTTTCACTGCGATGGGACGGCGTTGTTTAATTTTTCAGAACGCAGCGAGATCGCAAGAAATATGACGTTGCTTCGGAGCTTACATGGCGATCTATCGCGATCCTGCTGCGTTCTTGATGGCGATTGTATGCCCTCTCACGGCGCTTTCTCTGTGCTTTTACGGCGCTCACAATGCGTGCACTGCGCTTTTACGGCGTTGTCAATGCGTGCACTGCGCTTTTACGGCGCTCACATGTTAAAGACGTTCTCAAACTGTAAACAGACATCTTTATCAGTCGAACAGTTTTGTTTGATTTGAGGTTTAACGTCCCATCAACACATTATAGGTCATTTTGGAGACGTTGCTTCTAATTTTGTGGGACTTTTACCCGACACTGAGATGAAATGACATCTCAATCTCTGTCACCCAATGAAACTAATAGGGTTAATAAGCACGGATGGTCCGACTCGCGCCCCTTTTGCCTGGGCAAGCTTAGATCCCCTAAGCGGTTTACCAGTACTCCTGTGCCGTCGGAAGCAAGTCCACCGCAATCACCGCAAGCAGGAGCAAGTCCACCGCCATCACCCTAACCGGAATGAGTCACCTCAGAAGTAGGTTTTCTCGGGACAGTACACACTCAAACTCTACTCTAGCCACTGTTTATACAAGCGGGTGGCCCCTCCCATCGGAACTCGAAGAAATAGATGGGCTGCATGATGCTTCCACGCAGAGCTGAAACCGACCTCACATGAGTACTGGTAAACCGTTTAGAGGATCTAAGCCTGCCCAGGCAAAGCGGTCCGAGATACGTGTAAACTCTATTGGTGTAAACATGCTTATACGTGTTAACTCTATTGGTTTCATTGGGCGACAGGGCTTGAGATGTCATTTCATCTCAAAGTCGGGTAAAAGTCCCACAAAATTGGAATCAACGTCTCTAAAATGACCTATACAGTGTTGACATGGATGTTAAATATCAAATCAATCAATCAGTTCAGTGAAAAAAAATCAGTTATGCAAGCGAAGCTTATATCGCGTTGTAGGAGACCTCTGTGCGCCCCTGCCGAGCTCCTGTAGGGTTGTAGGAGACCTTACTGCGCTGCTATGGCAACGTTACGGCGACCTCACTGCGCTCTGATCAGAACGCCGAGCGACGACGTTTGTTTTGAGCATGCTCAAAATGCGCGCCGTTGCTTGGCGTTCTATGCGATCCCAACGCGTCTACTGGCGATGCCACTGCGTTGCTATGGCGATGTTTGCGCTCGTACTGCGGGCACCTCGGCGTTCTGCATTTTTCTTGGACGCCGTGAGAACGCAGCCCTGGTGTGACGGGTTTAAGCAAGCACCTGTCTTAAACAAGCACATTTTGATTATCTCTTAAGTGCTTGCTTAACACAGGTTGGACTGTACTCTTGGGCGATCGGTTTTACCTCTGCATCGAAGCATCATGCAGCCCATCTATTTCTTCAAGCCCTGATAGCCCCTTCCCATCGGGGCTTGAAGAAATAGATGGGCTGCATGATGCTTCCACGCAGAGCTGAAACTGACCCGTACACAAGTACTGGTAAACCGCTTAGAGGACCTAAGCCTGCCCAGGCAATGTGGTGCGCGTCAGCCCGACCATGCTAATAAACCCTATTGGTTTCATTGGGCGGCAGGGCTTGAGATGTCATTTCATCTCACTGTTGGGTAAAAGTCCCACGAAATTGGAAGCAACGTCTCCAAAATGACCTTTACAGTGCTGACGGGGATGTTAAACTTCAAATCAAACAAACAAATCTTCAAGCCCCGATGGATGGGGGCTGAAAAAAAAAATGGCTTGTTATTACATGAACCATTCAGACAGTCAGGTACAGAACACACATCTCTAGAAGCCTCCATGGTGTAGTGGCTAAGCTTAACCAGGGGTCCATGGTCTGATGCTGGGCTCCTCTAGACTTTTGGATGAGTCACACTTTAAAGATAGATCCCCAAAATGTATAGATTATATAGAAAAATGACCATAAATGGTCATTTTTCTATATAATCTGTACATTTTTGTTCGGATATACAAACATGCTCTTTCTGCTTTGGACATAAATAAATGGTAATTTTTCTGTATAATCTGTACATTTTTGTTCGGATATACAAACATGCTGTTTCTCCTTTGGACAGCAAAAATAGTGTCATAAAGAAAGTGTTGCAAATTATCGACATATTTTTGTATACAACCTAGTGGGGATTTTATTCGGTGAGGGTATTTACCTTTCTGATGTCAAATTGCGGGGAGAAAACCTGAACAATGATACCTTTACCAGAAACATAGCTTCTTAATGGTGGACTCCCTACCTTGTGATGATACAAGTATTCAGTTGTCATGTTGTCACCTTGATTTAACATTATAGGACATAAAAGCTAAGAGATGGCTTATAAAAATATCTTAGGGGAAACAGACAGTAAAGATTTAATTGAATAAATAAGATAGGGGATCTTAAAACAGTAATAACAAACATGCATTGATTCTCATTTTTCCTTTGAAATTTGATTTGATTTCGCATGAGAATATTTTATACCCATTTAATTAATTCTTGGCTTGCACAAGTATGATTCTTGATACCCTCAGGACAGAATGATATATCTATCTTGACATGAGAATGAGTTTGTAGAAACTTGCTTTTGAATGCCCAACCTCACTGTCACATGAACAGGCAAGTAATGAACAGCCATGTAAACACAACTTTATGTAGTGTTTCAATTATATATTCAAAAATTATGACAGGAATACAAATACATATTACACTGTTCATTATAACAAAGGTTTTATAAAACAGTTTGAGGATGGATACTAAAAATGTATAGATTATATAGAAAAATGACCATTACCCTTATCCTGCTGTTCACAACAAACCCTACCTTTGCAAACAGTTGATCAGGATCTACACTGTTTGACATTCAGTTTATGAATTTGTAGGAATAAATCAAGTAATCTGATTGGTTCGGAGTCAGAAATGGGTGTGGCTAAACCGAATATTCAGCAGGATAAGGGTTAATGGTCATTTTTCTATATAATCTAAACATTTTTATTTGGATACCCATAAAACATGGTTCGGGTTAGCTGACATGTTTCTACTTTTGACATTATAAAGAGGTTAGTGTATTTGTTCAACAAATATACACACAAATGTAAAATATTTTAGTGTAGGTTCAGCTTATATTTATCCTCTCCTTCATATGGGTTCAAAGGGATAAACTCTTTTTTTATTTGGCTTAAAACACAGAATGTGCAGTTCTAATGAGCACACACAATCTGTGTTTAAAGTTAAGTAATACAAACATCACAAATTTTCATCAAAGATACATTCTTTGTAGCCTTGAAAACATGGTTTAGTTCTGTGAACATTGACTGACACACATAGTGCCAATCCTCACTGGATGAAGCTTCAGTCTGATAAATTGGTTGGCAGGAAGACATATTGCACTACAGCCTGGTGTTGGCAGCTGCATCGCAACAATGGTATCAATGATCCAGAAATTTTTAAGTTTTTTTTTTAGACCTATTTTTCGACTGTCATATCTGCTTCACATAATCGTTCTGTAGGTTCTATGATGGGTTACTTTTTCTTACTTTTTAGGGGTCTGTAGTGTTTATATGCATCTAGGGAGTTTTATGTCATAGGCTTATATCAGCTACTTTAATATTTTACCTCTTCTAAAATTTGAACAAATATAATTTTTTACCCGATGTTAATTGTGGCTAAAAATAGCTGGACGTCTGTCAAACTGTAGCCCTGATGAGACACTGCATTTTGTGCCATTTCATTTTGGTGACAGTTCTACTTGTTTTCGCTCAGTCCTGTCTGTCCGAATACAAACAAAAACAAACGGTGAATAGGCCACCAGTTTATCAAAATTTCATCACTCTGACACAGCTGGAGATCCCACATCTGAGTTGTTGCCACCCATTAGTGCCACTAGAAATAGTTGCTATTAGGGAACATTTGTGTGAGGTTTGTTTTGCATCCCTGTCAACACTATTAAAGTCATTTTGGAGATGTTGCTTCCGATTTTGTGGAACTTTTATCTGACACTGAGATGAAATGACATCTCAAGCCCTACTGCCAAAAGAAACTGCTAGGGTTTAAGGGATGGTTTCACTCACAGCACTTTTCCTGAACAGGCTTAGACCTAAGCAGTTTACCAGTATACTGGTTTGCTAGGGCTCAAATGTTTTGTCTGTTTTGTCTGCACGGAAGCACCATGCAGCCCGATCTATTTCTACAAACCCAGCTGAGCAATGGCATGGGAGCAGACTTGTTTCTTCAGAAATTCTTCAATCATTTAATATTTTATCCATACACACCTAGCATCCTACTGAAGGGACATTGGCAGACATTGTGGAGTACCTGTAAATCAGACACCACATATCATCTAGGGCATCTTATCAGGGTCTACATTGTTTAAAGTGCATGAATTTTTGTAAAATGTACAACAAATAAAACAAACCAGACATCCCTAAAATTGGAATGGACTACTCCCAAGCTATTAAATGGAAGAGTCCATTTGTTATATATGGGCTGAAAAGACTGCATTTTAGATTTCCTTTTATGTAGTATCTGAATGCATTTAATGCGGAAGGAATTCAAAATAGCTTGCATGCTGCAATCCGATAAATCATGCATGAAAGGTATGATGTGCATTTGCCCTTTCAACCACAAAGATCAGAACAGATGCTTTTTGCAAACAGTGTAGATCCAGATGAGACGGCTCATAATGATCTGCACTGTTTACCATTCTGTTAATGATTTGGATTTAACTTCAAATTACAAGAATGGATGTGTCCAGTTTTAAAGATGGAAGAGACCACTTTAGAAACTCGGGAATGAAAGGATTAAAACCCGTTGCACTTTCCTGCACATTGTGCAGTGCAATTGAAGCACTTTATGATCATTTAAATGATTCATAGGCCAGCTTTGTGTAATTGATTTAGCGCATACCTTATATGCCTTAACCCTTTTTGTACCAAATGGAATCTTCCTCCTTATTTTTAGCAGGAGTCCATTTCAAAATTTAGGGGTGTCAGGTTGTGTTTTCTTCAAAATTTATTTGGAAAATGGCTGAACTTTTTGCAAATAGTGTATGCCCTGATCAGATGCCGCGTTCTGCGGCGACTGATCTGGGCCTGCACTGTTTGCAAGGGTACCCATTTTGGGGATTCCGTACAAAATGGGTTAAGCCGCATCCACACAGTTAAACTTTGTCAAATTCAACACTGTTCAATATCACAGGATATTCAACACCTTTCTGGATTTTGACAAGTTTGATACATCTGGATACCCCTCAATTTTGACAAGAGTTTTTGATTGTGGACATGGCCATAATATCTACATTATGTTAACACCCATTGCCACAAGCTGCATCTTTCATATCTGTTGAAGTAGCATTTTTCAGATAAATGTTTTGATATTTCCTAATTTCTGCTTGTGGGTGCTTATTAGAACTGTCTCAGTGAGCTTCTCCCAGAAGCTATGCTTTCAAGAATAAATTAAGAAAATATATCGGCCCCCACCCATCGGGGCTTGAAGAAATAAATGATGCTTCCACGCAGAGCTGAAACCGACCCGCACACGAGTACTGGTAAACTGCTTAGAGGATCTAAGCCTGCCAAGGCAAAGCTGTCCGAGTCGGACCGTCCATGCTTACAAACCCTATTGGTTTCATTGGGCGACAGAGCTGGAGATGTCATTCCATCTTTTTTTCTTTTTTTTTTAGGTTTGGGTTTTACGGCCCTTTCAAGATTATTTCACTCATATTGAGCTGATCGTTAATCAGAGGTGGGCGAAAACAGGAGTACCCGGAGAAAAACCACCTGACCTTCAGTTGCAGAACTTGGCGTCTCACTTGTGACCCGAGCGAGGCTCGAACCACAGCGGTGAGAGACCTAATGATCAAGAGTCAGCGCTCTTAACCACTAGGCTACAGAGGCCCGTATCATTTCATCTCATGTCTGTTAAAAGTCCTGCAAAATTGGAAGCAATGTCTCCAAAATGACCTATATAGTGTTGATGGGGACGTTAAACATCAAATCAAACGAACAAACAAACAAATAAGAAAATGTATAATAATGTACAATCATGTTAACTCCACTTTTACCTATATGAAGTGGGGTTTACAAGGGTACTCATTACACAGACTTGTTTACTTGATGAGAAACCCTGAGGTTTGAACCCAACTTTACCAGCAGGTCCCATAAATACACATTATTTGTTCATGAGTAAATATTACGCACACTTGTTGGCATTTCAGTGTCTTTTAGCAGCAGAATAAGGAGAATAGCAGTCTCTAACTTGAAATGGGTTAATATGCCTGATACAAGGTAATATTGCCCTTATGGTGGGGGAGTGTAGCGGCCCAGTCAACATTATTAAGATCATATTGATCAGGCCGATTATGAAGTTTGCTACCTGTTTTTTAGCTCACCTGAGCCGAAGGCTCATGTGAGGTATTAGTATACCACGAGCCGGCGTCCGTCGTCCGTCGTCGTCCGTCGTCCACACTTTCAACGAAGTATATCTCTGGAACCAGTGGGCCGGCCTTGATCAAATTTCTTATGAACCATCATCAGGTAGGGGGAAAGGCTGTATTAGGTTTTCGTGCAGATCGGATGAGAACTCTGGTTGCCACAGCAACAAAGAGCTCCCATAGGCTTAACATAGGAAAAAGCTTGTCATCACTCTAGCTCCGTCAATTTTTTTCTGATCGACTTCATTCTTGCAGATAACGAGGACAGGCATGAAATCTCGATCAAGTTCGATTTTGGGCTGAATCGGATTATTCACTCAGGAGTTACGTGCCCTTGAGCGTTGAAAAAACATAGGAAAAAGCTTGTCATCACTCTAGCTCCGTCAATTTTTTTCTGATTGACTTCATTCTTGCAGATAACGAGGACAGGCATGAAATCTCGATCAAGTTCGATTTTGGGCTGAATCGAATTATTCACTCAGGGGTTACGTGCCCTTGAGCGTTGAAAAAATTGCCTATTGACTTAACATGGGGAGAATGTTGTCATCACCGTAGCTGCTTCAATTATTTTCAGATTGGCTTTATTCTTGCAGATAACCAGCACAGCCATGAAATCTGGGTCAAGTTCTATAACTGGCAGAATCGGATCATTCACTTAGGAGTTACCTGCCCTTGTGTGTTTTTGCATTAGGGTTAATGGGAATTTCAAAAATGTATATCTTAAAGACTACTTGGCCAACTTTGATCAAATTTCATGTGTCGCATTATTGGGCAAGTGGAAAGGCTTCATTAGGTTTTCAGGCAGATCTGAGTGGAACTCTGGTTGCCATGGCAACATCTAGCTCCCATAGACTTCACATAGGAAAAAGCTTGTCATCACTCTAGCTCCGTCAATTTTTTTCTGATCGACTTCATTCTTGCAGATAACCAGTACAGGCATAAAATCTCGGTCAAGTTCGATTTTGGGCCGAATCAGATAATTCACTCAAGAGTTACGTCCCCTTGAGCGCCCGAAAAATTGCCTATCGACTTAACATGGGGAAAATGTTGTCATCACTGTAGCTGCTTCAATTTTGTTTGGATTGGCTTCATTCTTACAGATAACCAGCACAGCCATGAAATCTCGGTCAAGTTCGATAATTGGCAGAATCGGATCATACACATAGGAGTTACCTGCCCTTGTGCATTTTTGCATAAGGGTTAATGTGAATTTCAAAAATGTATATCTTGAAGACTACTTGGCCGACTTTGATCAAATTTCATGTGTAACATTATTGGGCAAGTGGAAAGACTGCATAAGGTTTTCATGCAGATCTGAGTGGAACTCTGGTTACCATGGCAACATATAGCTCCCATAGACTTAACATAGGAAAAAGCTTGTCATCACTCTAACTCCGTCAATTTTTTTCTGATCGACTTCATTCTTGCAGATAATAAGGACAGGCATAAAATCTCGGTTAAGTTCGATTTTGGGCAGAATCGGAATATTGACCTCGGAGTTACGTGACCTTGAGCGACAAAAAATTTGCCCATAGACTTAACATAGGGAAAATGTTGTGACTACGATAGCGACTTGAATTTTTTTCAGATCAGCTTCAAACTTGCAGGTAACGAGGACAGACATAAAATCACGGTTAAGTTCGATTTTGGGCTGAATCGGATTATTTGCCTTGGAGTTACCTGCCCTTGAGCATGAAAAAATACGTTGTGACCACGATAGCAACTTTATTTTTATTCAGATCAGCTTCAAACTTGCAGGTAACGAGGACAGGCATAAAATCCCGGTTAAGTTCGATTTTGGGCCGAATCGGAATATTGACCTCGGAGTTACGTGACCTTGAGCGACAAAAAATTTGCCCATAGACTTAACATAGGGAAAATGTTGTGACTACGATAGCGACTTGAATTTTTAGCTCACCTGAGCCGAAGGCTCATGTGAGGTATTAGTATACCACGAGCCGGCGTCCGTCGTCCGTCGTCATCCGTCGTCCACACATTCAAAGAAGTATATCTCCGGAACCAGTGGGCCAATCTTGATCAAATTTCATGTGAAGCATTATCAGGTAGGGGGAAAGGCTGCATACTGTTTTCGGGCAGATCAGATTGGAACTCTGGTTGCCATGGCAACAAATAGCTCCCATAGACTTAACATAGGAAACAGTTTGTCATCACTCTAGCTCCGTCAATTTTTTTCTGATTGTCTTCATTCTTGCAGATAACGAGGACAGGCATGAAATCTCAATCAAGTTCGATTTTGGGCTGAATCGGATTATTCACTCAGGAGTTACGTGCCCTTGAGCGTTGAAAAAATTGCCTATTGACTTAACATGGGGAGAATGTTGTCATCACCGTAGCTGCTTCAATTATTTTTCAGATTGGCTTTATTCTTGCAGATAACCAGCACAGCCATGAAATCTCGGTCAAGTTCGATGACTGGCAGAATCGGATCATTCACTTAGGAGTTACCTGCCCTTGTGTGTTTTTGCATTAGGGTTAATGGGAATTAGGAAAAAGCTTGTCATCACTCTAGCTCCGTCAATTTTTTTCTGATCGACTTCATTCTTGCAGATAACGAGGACAGGCATGAAATCTCGATCAAGTTCGATTTTGGGCTGAATCGGAATATTCACTCAGGAGTTACGTGCCCTTGAGCGTTGAAAAAATTGCCTATTGACTTAACATGGGGAGAATGTTGTCATCACCGTAGCTGCTTCAATTATTTTCAGATTGGCTTTATTCTTGCAGATAACCAGCACAGCCATGAAATCTGGGTCAAGTTCTATAACTGGCAGAATCGGATCATTCACTTAGGAGTTACCTGCCCTTGTGTGTTTTTGCATTAGGGTTAATGGGAATTTCAAAAATGTATATCTTAAAGACTACTTGGCCAACTTTGATCAAATTTCATGTGTCGCATTATTGGGCAAGTGGAAAGGCTTCATTAGGTTTTCAGGCAGATCTGAGTGGAACTCTGGTTGCCATGGCAACATCTAGCTCCCATAGACTTCACATAGGAAAAAGCTTGTCATCACTCTAGCTCCGTCAATTTTTAGCTCACCTGGGCCGAAGGCTCCAGGGGAGCTTATAGTATAGTGGGTCCTCCGTCGTCCATCGTCGGTCCGTCGTCCGTCCACACTTTTGAGCAGCTGTATCTCTGTATCCTGCAGGCTGATCTCAATCATTTCTCACCTGTAGTATGCCTCTGGTGGGGCATTGATGACATAAACTTTTTTTTGAAATCGCTCTAAAACTTTGGTTCCTATGGCAACCACAAGGTCCCATAGACTTACTATGGGAAAATGCTTGTCATCACCGTAGCGCCTTCAGTTTTGATCGGATCTTTCTGAAACTTATATGTAAGGTGACTGGGGATAAAAACTCGGATGAGTTCGAAAACCGGCCAAGTTGGCCCATTTATCATAGAGTTACGTCCCTTTGATTGCTGAAAATGCCCATTTTCGACCTTGTCATCACCGTAGCCCCTTCAGTTTTGATCTGATCTTTCTGAAACTTATATGTAATGTGGCTGGGGATAAAACCTCGGATGAGTTCGAAAACCGGCCTAGTCCGCTGGTTTTTCATAGAGTTACGTCCCTTTGATTGCTGAAAATGCCGATTTTTGACCTTGTCATCACCGTAGCCCCTTCAGTTTTGATCGGATCTTTCTGAAACTTATATGTAAGGTGGCTGTGGATAAAATCTCGGATGAGTTCGAAAACCGACCAAGTCGGCCCTTTTATCGTAGAGTAACGTCCCTTTGATTGCTGAAAATGCTGATTTTTGACCTTGTCATCACTGTAGCCCTTTCAGTTTTGATCGAATCTTTCTGAAACTTATATGTAAAGTGGCTGGGGATAAAATCTCGGATGAGTTCGAAAACCAATCAAGTTGGTTCATTTATCACAGAGTAACGTCCCTTTGATTGCTGAAAATGCCGATTTTTGATCTTGTCATCACCGTAGCCCTTTGAGTTTTGATCGGATCTTTCTGAAACTTATATGCAAGGTGGCTGGGGATAAAGCCACGGATGAGTTCGCATACCGGCAAAGGTGGCCTATTTATGATAGAGTTAGGTCCCTTTGATTGCTGAAAATGTTGATTTTTGACCTTGTCAACACTGTAGCCCCTTCAGTTTTGATCGGATCTTTCTGAAACTTATATGTAAGGTGGCTGGGGATAAAACCTCGGATGAATTCGAAAACCGGCCAAGTTGCCCCATTAACTATATAGTTATGTCCCTTTGATGGCTGAAAATGTCGATTTTTTACCTTGTCATCACAGTAGCCCCTTCGGTTTTGATCGAATCTTTTTGAAACCTGTATGTAAGGTGACTGGAGATAAAACCTAGGATGAGTTTGAATACCGGCCAAGTTGGCCCATTTATCATTGATTTATGTCCCTTTGATTGCTGAAAATGCCGATTTTTGACCTTGTCATCACCATAGCCCCTTCAGTTTTGATCGGATCTTTCTGAAACTTATATGTAAGGTGGCTGGGAATAAAATCTTGGATGAGTTCGAAAACAGGCCAAGTCAGCCCATTTATCGTAGAGTTCTGTCCCTTTGATGGCTGAAAATGTTGATTTTTGACCTTGTCATTTTCAGATCAGCTTCAAACTTGCAGGTAACGAGGACAGACATAAAATCTCGGTTAAGTTCGATTTTGGGCCGAATCGGAATATTTGCCTTGGAGTTACCTGCCCTTTAGCATAAAAAAATACGTTGTGACCACGATAGCAACTTTATTTTTATTCATATCAGCTTCAAACTTGCAGGTAACGAGGACAGGCATAAAATCTCGGTTAAGTTCGATTTTGGGCCGAATCGGAATATTGACCTCGGAGTTACGTGACCTTGAGAGACAAAAAAATTTGCCCATAGACTTAACGTAGGGAAAATGTTGTGACAGAAATAGTGACTTGAATTTTTAGCTCACCTGAGCCAAAGGCTCCAGTGAGCTGATAGTATACCAAGGCTCCGGAGTCTGTCGTCTGTCGTCCGTCCATCTGTCGTCCACACTTTCAATGAAGCATATCTCAGAAGGCAGTCGACCAATCTTGTTTAAATTTTATGTGTAGCACCATTGGGCAAGGGGAAAGGCTGCATTAGGTTTTGGAGCTAGTCTGGTTCATTTGTTCCTTCATTCTTCTTTCTCTCCATATAGAGATAATAGACCAATGTTAAATTTTTAATCAAAGATTTCTCAGGAACTATAAAAGCTAGAAGCATCAAATTTGGTATTCAATAGAATAATGATGACTTATTTTGTGTAAGAGACATTGGGCTTTCTCAGCTTATTTGTTCATCTGTTCTTTCATTCTTCTTTCTCTCCATTTTGACCAATGTTAAATTTTCGTCAAAGATTTCTCAGGAACTATAGAAGCTAGAAGTCTCAAACTTGGAATGCAATGCAATAATGATGACTTATATCCTGTAAGGGTCAATGGGCTGGATTCTATTAGCAGATTTAGTAGTCAAGTCTGTGAATTGTTAAAACTTAAGTTCCTCAGGTGAGCGGTTTAGGCTCATTGAGCCTCGTGTTTAGCACTGTAACAACAACAGCAGTGCAAAATTGGTGACAACTAGAAGAGCACTTCTGGAAAAAGTACAGTATTAATGTAGGCTTATGAGATCATGTGCACTAATAATAGTAAATACAGTTTATCATGAAAAGTTGTATTTTTTCTTGTTTATATTCCAAATATAGATTGTATGTGCTTGTTAGAACTACTTTAGCAAGGTGTTTCTTAAGTACCCACAAATTAGGCCACAGTCTATGTTTTAATACAAAAATAAAAGAAAAGAATAATTTCCCTACATGAACAGGCCTCATATTTTTCAGGGGGGGGGGGGGGTTGGGGGGTGGGGGGGCATATAGTATTTGCCCTGTCTGTTTGTTTGTTTGTCTGTCTGTCTGTCTGTCCATCACAAAAACTTTAACCTTGATCATAACTTCAAAAGTATTTGACCTAGCCCCATGAAACTTCACACACTTATTCGCCATCATAAGGGCTACAGGGCTACATTCTGACCAAGGGCCATAACTCTGTTTTCATTTTTGGCTGAATTATCTCCCCTTGAAATTTTACAAAACTTAGAAATTGGCTCCCACAGGGGGAGGGGGGGGGGGTGTGGCATTGGTCACCTACAGTGACAGCTCTTGTTCTCCTATATTCGATTTAAGATGACTATTTAAAGCTGCTTTAGCTACACCCTATTCTGACTATTCAGTATTCACCAATCAAATTACTTGGTATAATGTATTTGCTCAGTTCACAAACTGCAGTGTAGATCCTGATCAGATGGCTTCTACAGAAACCATCTGGTCTGGATCTACACTGTTTGCAAAGATAATGGTTGTCATGTTCAGCAGGATTAGGGTTAAGACTGCAAAATCGGGTCTATCAGGCATGGAAAAGTTGGTCAGTATGAGGCCTGCATGAAGTGGGGTTTACAGGAGTACTCTTTACACAAACTTGTTACTATAACGTGATGTGTTGCAGATTCCAAGAAGACTACAGCCAGTAGTCTGAGGAGATCTAGAAGACATAGTAAATTTGCATTCAAGATTTTCAGCAGTAGCTTAAGTAGCCTTGAAGTCTGGGGCCAAATGTTTAAGGAAATGTCACTTATGCAGGAAGTTGTTAGTGAAAATTTGATTGTTTTTAAGGATTCATGTCCTAGAATTAATGTTTTTGTTCAAGCATGGTATTTTAATACCAGTTTTAACACCTGTTAGAATGGATTGGAAATGCCTCCGAATATACATTACCTGGGACCCAATGCTGAGCTGTGAAAATATACAGCCATTTTAATTAATTATAGTCAGGAAAATTTAATGAAAATTTAATTTAATCAGTAATTAAATGTTAGTGTCAATTTTGAAACAGTGTGGTTGAAAAATTGTAAGTTGATTGAAATTGAACTGAAGCAGCTAAAGCCTCTAACTTTGACAAATTTATGCCAAAAGTGCAGAAAATACCTGGTTTCTCGTTAAAAATTTACCAAAGCTGTTGAACTGTTCATTAAAATAACATTACATTTCTACATTGCTTTTTAGAATAACCAGCATGCAGAGCGTTAAGATACACTTAATAATAATAAATAATAATAATAGTTGTCCTTATTTATAGAGGTTAAAACATTTAATAAACTAGTACTAATCTTCCATGTGGCCCTCTTTTTCCTGGGTAAAAAACCAGTGCTAAGCAATGTGGATAAAGTCTCTTGCTCAAGGAAACAACACTTGGTGCTTGCAGGGATCCAACCAGCTACCTCTCTTTCTCAAATCAGATGCTTTACCACTGCACTGCAGGGCACCACTCATAGACCTCTTTATCACATAACATCATGGCCCGCGCCCATCGGGGCTTGAAGAAATAGATGGGCTGCATGATGTTTCCATGCAGAGCTGAAACTGATTGCACATGATTACTGGTAAACCCCTTAGAGGAAATAAGCCTCCCCATGCAAAATGCATGAGTGGGAATGTCCGTGCTTATAAACCCTATTGGTTTCATTAGGCAACAGGGCTTGAGATGTAATTTCTGTAAAAGTCCCACAGAACTGGAAGCAACGTCTCCAAAATGACCTATACAGTGTTTACAGGGACGTTAAACCTCAAATCAAACAAAGAAATAACATAACATCACTGTTATTCAGTGGATGTCATTTCACTGGAGAAAAAGATTGGGCTGTTTGGTGCTTCCTCGTAGAACTGAAACCAAGTGAAGATTTGAGTGCCTAGGAGGTCTATGCTTGCCAAGGCCAAGCGGTGTGAATTGGACCATCCCTTTCTTTGTGTGGTAGGGCTTGTAATGTAATTTTATCTTAATGTTGCGTAAAAGTCTCACAAAAGCAAAAGCAACCTCTCCAAAATGACCTAAATAGTGTTGATGGGGACATAAAACCTCTACACAATCAGTTACAATATATGGTGTGTCGTGTTAATTATTTTCATCAGATTCTATCCTTCAAGGGGAACGGGCACACCTTCAGGGGAGGCAACTCCTGCAAAAGTGTTTTTGTCTCCCATGTCAATAGGGGTCAATTCTTGAAGGAAAGAATTTGCTCGTGAGGAGCAAATTCTTTCCTTTAAGAGTAGACCCCTTTTTCAGTGAGACAGGGCTTATATAAAAGCGAACAGGAAGTCCCAAAAGTTGTCTCCCTTTGAAAATTGGCGGAAACATTTACCAGGTGTTTCCATTCCCTTTAAGCAAACTGTAGCATCTAATCAGGGTTTTCACTGTTTGCCCGAGTTCTATTTTTGGATGCTACACAGATATGTGTTGAAAAGCAGCACAATGAATATAAAAGTTCAGCAAGTACCAAAAAGTTTCAGGCTATAATACCAGTGATGTTTACTTTGTTTCAGAATGATGATGTCCTATCACCTTGACAAGGAAAGACTGTCACCCTATGACTTGAAGAATGCTTACCATTTTGACCAGTTTCAATGGAGCAAACACATGGGAAACAGACAGATGAAGGTTTGTCAGTACATGTACCATCACTGAAATGTTTGGTAGCATATGTCTACGCCAAGCAAAAAGAGTCTTTTAGAATGTGCTCTCCGCAAAGTTTCAAATTAACTGGCTTTACCACTAAGTTACAGAGGACCCGCCTTATAATTGCAGTATATGTGCCCTATTATTGTGCCGTTATAATGAATTTGTCATCATAAAGAATCCCAGTTAGGAGCATGATAGGTTATAAAAGGTCTTTTCCATATCATTACTCCAAGAAACAAATGTTTGTTAGAATTGCCTCGGTGAGGCGATTCTAACAAATATCTATAACATTTGTTTCTTGGAGCATTTAATTACAAGAATCTTTCATGACTTTGGATTCGATTTGGGCATTTCCAACCTGAGAGAAGCCCATATCGTTCGCAATTGAGGCTAAGCCTTGAGCATGGAAATCGTCGTTATAACGAGTTTTGTCATTTTAACGAATGTCGGTATAAAGAGGGTTGACTGTATTATACAGTCTGTATGAAGAAACTATTGATGCACAGCAAAGACTGATCAGACTGCACAGATGCACAAGCTGAGCAGAGTCGTTGCTTGGTGCACATACTTGGAGAATCCATTATGGCTTGTTTGTTTGTTTGAGGTTTTACGTCCCCACCAACACTATATAGGTCATTTTGGAGACATTGCTTCCAATTTAATGGAACTTTTATCCAACATTGGTTGGTTGGGTCTCTGGCTTACAGTTGGAAAAGATGGTATGGCTGTCCTTGCAGCATATAAAGGCGAAGGTTGGACTTTAAAATTTGGCTTTAATATTCTTTGATTGTTTGATTATTAGGTTTAATGTCCCAGTCAACACTATATAGGTTACTTTGGAGATGCTGCTTCCAATTTTGTTGGAACTTTACCTGACATTGTGATGAAATGACATCTCAAGTCCTGCCACCCAATGAAACCAACAGGATTATTTGCATGGACGGTCGGAATTGCAGCACTTTGCCTCGGCAGGCTTAGACCCTCTAAGTGGTTTATCAGTACTAGCCTGCAGTTGGTTTCAGCTCTGCATGGAAGTACATATTTCTCCAAGTTCCAATGGGAGGGGGTAAAATTTCTGAAATTCCAAAATACTCCCTTTACCTTCACAGGCTTTAGTACAGTAAAACTGCTATATTCTGACCACCTTTGTGACTGTCAAAAGGTGGTCTTTTAACCAATAAAGTGCCAATCGTGACAATTGTCATCTGCTTTGTCGTCTGCTGGTTACTTTAAAAGTCTTTTTTTTTTGCAAACAGTGTAGACCCAAATCAGACTGTTCCTCTAGGAGCAGTCTGATTTGGGTCCACACTGTTTGCCTCTGTAAGCAAAAATATTTTTTAAAACATTTGCAAAAGATTCGGCAGACAATATAAGCAGACGACATTTTCAGACGTAGTTTTTATCTGCGTCTTATGGTTAATAGTGGATATGGGGTGTAGAAATACCAACCCATTTGGTTGTGGGTGGGTTTTTAGCTCACCTGTCACGTAGTGACAAGGTGAGCTTTTGTGATCACATTTCGTGCGTCCGCCCATGCGTGTGTAAACAATTTCTTGTCTACACGATAGCATCTTCATTTATGATTTGGTTTTAACCAGACTTGCACACAACTTGTACCACCATGAGATCTGGGTTCCTTTCTTGAACCAGCCATATCCCATCATGTGTTATGGAGTTATGGCCCCTGTAAGGGCAAAATTTGCCTATTTTGGTCTTGTCTGCATGATAGCTGTTTCATTTATGATTTGATTTTAACTTAACTTGCACACAATTAGTACCACCACAAAATCTTGGTTCCTTTCTTGAACCAGCCATATCTCATCATGGGTACCAGAGTTATGGCTCCTAAAAAGGCAAAAATTTCCTATTTTGGTATTGTCTGCACAATAGCCGTTTCATTTATAATTTGATTTTAACCAAACTTACACACAATTTGTACCACCACAAGATCTTGGTTCCTTTCTTGAATCAGGCATATCACATCAAGGGTACCAGAGTTATGGCCCCTGAGAGGGCAAAAATTGGCTGTTTTTGTCTTGTCTACATGATAGCTGTTTTGTTTGTGATATAATTTTAACCAAATTTACACACAACCTGAAGCACCATAGGATCTTGGTTCCTTTGTTGAACCACCCATATCCCATCATCTGTTCCAGAGTTATGGCCCCTGAAAGGGCACAAATTGCCTACTTTGGACTTATCTACACAAAAGCGGTTTCATTTATGATTTGATTTTAACCAAACTTGCACACAACTTAAACCACCATAAGATCTTGGTTCCTTTGTTCAAGTTTGAATATGGGTCATGTCTGGTCAAAAGTGAGGTCAGTAGGTCAAATCATAAAAAACCCCTGTGAACACTCTAAGGCCCCTTTTTAAGTCCAATCATCATGAAATTTACTCAGAATGATCGCCTTGATGAAATCTTGGCCAAGTGTGAATATGGGTCATGTCAGGTCAAAAAGTAGTCAGTAGGTCAAATCATGGAAAAACCTTGTGAACACTCTAGAGGCCAAAGTTTTTGTCCGATCGTCATCAAACTTGCTCAGAATGATCATCTTAACAATATCTTGGTCAAGTTCGAATATGGATCATGTCGGGTCAAAAAGTAGGTCAGTAGGTCAAATCATAGAAAAACCTTGTGAACAGTCTAGAGCCCACAGTTTTGGTCCGATCATAATCAAACTTGCTCAGAATGATCGTCTTAACAATATCTGGGTCAAGTTCGAATATGGGTCATGTCGGGTCACAAAGTAGGTGAGTAGGTCAAATCATAGAAAAACCTTGTGAATACACTAGAGGCCACAGTTTTGGTCCTATCATCATCAAACTTGCTCAGAATGATTATCTTGACAACAAGTCGAATATAGGTCATGTCGGGTCAAAAAATAGGTCAGTATCACCAATTAGAGTAAAACCTTGTGAACACATTAGAGGCCACACTTTTGGTCCGATCATCATTAAACTTGTCCAGAATGATCATCTTGACAATGTCTCAGTCAAGTTCAAATATGGATGTTGTATGGTCAAAAAGAAAGTCAGTAGGTCAAATCATAGAAAAATCTTCTGAACATAGTAGAGGCCACAGGTTTGGTCCAATCATCATCAAACTTGCTCAGAATGATCATCTTGATAATATCTTGGTCACGTTTGAACATGGGTCATGTTGGGTCACAAAGTAGGTCAGTAGGTCAAATCATAGAAAAACCTTGTGAATACACCAGAGGCCACAGTTTTGGTCCAATCATCATCAAACATGTGCAGAATTATCATCTTGATAATATCTTGGTCACGTTTGAATATGGGTCATGTCGGGTCACAAAGTAGGTCAGTAGGTCAAATCATAGAAAAATCTTGTGAATACACTAGAGGCCACAGTTTTGGTCCAACCATCATCAAACTTGCCAAGAATGATCATCTTGACAATGTCTTGGTCAAGTTCAAATATTGGTCATGTATGGTCAAAAAGTAGGTCGGTAGGTCAAATCAGAGAAAAACCTTGTGAACACACTAGAGGCTACCGTTATGGTCCGATCATCATCAAACTTGCTCAGAATGATAGTCTTGACAATATCTGGGTCAAGTTTGAATACAGGTCATGTCGGGTCAAAACGTAGGTCAGTAGGTCAAATCATAGAAAAACCTTGTGAACAAACTAGAGGCCACAGTTTTGGTCCGATCATCATCAAACTTGCCCAGAATGATCATCTTGACAATATCAAGTTCAAATATGGATCTTGTTAGATCAAAAAGCAGGTCAGTAGGTCTAATCATAGAAAAACCCTCTGAACACACTAGAGGCTACAGTTTTGGTCCTATCATCATCAAACTTGCTCAAAATGATCATTTGACAATATCTCGGTTAATTTCAAATATGGGTCATGTCTGTTCAATATGTAGGTCAGTAGGTCAGATTGTTGAAAAGCCTTGTGAACACACTAGAGGCCCAAGTTTTGGTCCAATCATCATCAAACTTGCTTAGAATGATCATCTTGACAATATCAGGGTCAATTTTGAATATGGGTCATGTCGGGTCAAAAAGTAGGTCAGCAGATCAAATCCTAGAAAAAATATTTTGAACACTCTAAGAGGGCACATTTTTAGTCAAATCATCATAAAACTTGCTCAGAATGATCATCTGGACAATATCTCAGTTAAGTTCGAATATGGGTCATGTCAAATCTAAAAGTAGATCAGTAAGTTATTTTGTCATAACTTTTGAACCGTTTGAGATAGAGCCTTCATATTTGGCATGTTGGTTCCTTGTGACAAGGGCTTTCCACTCATATAAAGATTTGACCTGTGATCTACTTTATCATACCGTTTGAACCATATGAGATAGAGCCTTCATATTTGGCATGTATGTTCCTTGTGACAAGGTTTTTTCAACCATTCAAAACTTTTGACCCATGACCTTGACCTACTTTGTCTTAACTTTTGAAGCTTTTGAGATACAGCCTTCATATATAGCATGTAGGTTCCTTGCGACAATGTTGCTTAGGTGACCCTCTACCAAAAAGGCTAAAACGATCCCACTCCTATGAACAAAATGGCCACCGGAGCTAAAAATAGAAAAATATTGTAAATTTGATTCAAACGGTAACTCCACCTAAACCTTAAGGCCAATTTGATTCAAAGTTCACAGGAATGTTGCCTAGGTTACTCCCTACCAAATAAGCTAAAATCACTCTGCTGATGAACAAGATGGACACCAGAGCTTAAAATAGAAAGTACTTGAGACAGTGACACACAGGTGAGCGAACCAGGGCCCTCTTGTTTAAGTTTTATGCCCCACCAACAACTAAGGTGATATGGAGACAGGACCTCAGCTTAAAGACTCAGCCCCCATTTGACTGATATGTCAACTCGGGTAGAACAATTTGCTGATTTTTAAGGAAGTTTCAAGCAAGGCACTAGTGATAGACTTAACCTCAAGAGACAAAGCCCTTTCAAGATTATTACACTTATTTTGAGCCAATCATTAATCAGAGGTTGGCAAAAACCTGAGTATGTTGAGAAAAGACCTTCTGCCAAATTCAGCAATGGTGTTTATTCTTTTGGTACTCCTGTTTTGGCCCACCTTAGAGTGAAATAATCTTGCAAAGGGTCATAAGACAAAAACGTAAACACTTTTTACCACAAGGCCATGGAGGCTTGCTTCAGCAGAAATTAGCAGGAAAATGCCCAGGGTACAGTGCAGTGGTGCAGTGGTAAAGCATTAGACTCCAGATTGAGAGTTTTCAACTAGCACCAAGTCTTGTTAGGTTTATCCAAGTTGCTTAGTGCTCAACTGTATGCCCTCACTCCCTCCACTCACAAAATTAACCCATTGTATGCGGGAAACCCCTAAAGGGGTATACTACCTTGGCAAGGGGTATACTACCTTGGCAAACAGTGTAGGCCCAGATCATATGCCACAGAATGCGGCATCTGATCAGGGCCTACCCTGTTTGCTAACAGAATTTTCTGTCAAAAATAGAATAAAAACGAAAAAATAGGCCTGACACCCCTTATATGACAAATGGACTTGTCCAACACATAGCAATGGAAGAGTCCACAAGCATACAATGGATTAAAAGCCTAAATACTACTTTAAGGGAAAGGATACACTTTCAGGGGAAACAACTCTATTTGAGACTATTGTAGGGTTTACTCTTAAGGGATAAGGGAGGCAACTTCTGCTAAAGTATCGTTGTCTCCCATGTCAATAGGGGTCAACTCTTAAAGAAAAGAATTTGTTCCTGAGGAGCAAATTCTTTCCTTTAAGGGTTTACCCCTTTTTCTGTGAAACAGAGTTTATAGAAAAGTGAACTGGAAGTTTTAAAAAATGTCTCCCTATGACAAAAAAGCAAACAAATCTGACAGGTGTATCCATTCCCCTTAAGGGAAAAAATTTCCAAAAGGCAAATTCTTTCATTTAAGGGCAGATGGCTCAGTTAAAATCAAATCAAATCACTGACAGTGCTGGTGAGTCAATTGTTTTGTGAGTTTAAACAGAAAATAATGGCCTTAAACTTTAAGTAAACAGTGTAGATCCTAATTAGACACTGAGTATCTGATCTTGGTCTTCACTGTTTGCCTATCTCAACATGTGTCGAGTCTAAGTATTAACCCTTGTCCTGCTGAACCCAGATATGCCTTATTTTCCAAACAATGAAGATCCAGATCAGATGGCTTCGTGGCTTCTGACGAAGCCATCTGATCAGGATCTACATTGTTTGCCATTCAGATTGTGAATTTGTTGCAATTATTTGCATCAAGTAATCTGATTGGTTGATAATCGGTAGTGGGTGTGGCATATATGAATATTCAGCAGGACAAGGGTTAAGATAAACACACTGACGTCACAATGGCAAGGAAAGTAAAGCTATATATAACTGTTACCTTGATTTTGTATAAATCAGTGATGGTTACATGGACATCAGCGATGTAAAGCTACTGCTCTTAACTCTTGGTTGATTGACATACTCTCAACAAATATAGCAAACACATGTATAACGGCCCCAACCCATCGGGCTTGAAGAAATTGATTGGGCTGCATGATGTTTCCACCCAAGGCTGAACCGACTGCACATAAATACTGGTAAACCACTTAGAGGTGGTTCCGGGTCGTTTCGCCCGTGGGTCGTTTCGCCGGGTCGTTTCGCCCTGAGTCGTTTCGCCCTGATTTCGGGGCCGGGTCGTTTCGCCCTTACCTGGTGAGTCGTTTCGCCCGTGAGTCGTTTCGCCCGTGGGTCGTTTCGCCGCAATTATATTTTAAGGGAGTGACAAACGGAATGGATGAGTAAATGGACAGATGGATGAATAAATAAATGAATAAATGGGTGAACTGAGTTGTGCATTGGTAGATGGCCGGACGTACGGATGAACGGACGGCATTTTGAATATACGGAGATAGATAAGTTAATGAATGAATGGAGAATATTGGTAGATGGGCAAACGAAATGAATGAACGAATGAATGAATTAATGAATGAATGAATTAATGAATGAAAGAAGTGATGTTTGTGTAGATGGACGGACGGGCGAACGAATCTGAATCTGAACTGTTCGTGGTGACACGTCAAATGACACCTACGGCCCCGCGGTTCCTGGACAGGCTTAGATCCTCTAAGCAGTTTACCAGTACTAGTGTGCGGGCCGGATTCAGCTCTGCGTGGAAGCATCATGCAGCCCATATATTTCTTCAAGCCCCGATGGGCGGGGCCCTGGAATTGGGGTTTAACGTTACCGTCAACACAATTAATGTAATAATGTAACCAGTTATATCACGTCACTATTTATTTTGTGCAGAAAGAACAACTGATAAATAAATAATAAAACATCATGTTAGCAAGTCCCCATGTTAAAGTCCCCTCTAAACCAAACTTTATACAGTGAAAAAGGGGTTTGCGCATATACTTTATATCTCTTATTTCTGATTCTAGAACATAAACAATTAGATGGTTCTAGTCCAAAATCTATGTTTTGAGCAGAAATAAAAATATGTCTAATTTTTAAATATAAACAGTCATTTGCAAAGCCATAAATCCCATTTTATTGCAAAGACATGTTAACCTTATGTGAGCTCGAATATCTTTCTCAAAAAGGTGGTAGCGCAGTCGCTCAAACCTGGAGTAGAAGCCGTCAATAGGTCGCCCAGCTGCACCAAACAAGGGCAAAACCATGTTTTCCGGAACTCCCAATACCTTCATCAATCCCTTTACATACCAACACAAACTGTCCTCAATCAATAGGGCTTTGAAAAAAAGGGCGAAACGACCCACCTAATCAGGGCGAAACGACCCACGGGCGAAACGACCCAGGGCGAAACGACCCAGGGCGAAAGGACCCACGGGCGAAACGACTCATGGGCGAAACGACTTACGGGCGAAACGACCCGAGACCCTTAGAGGTTCTAAGCCAGTGTGATTCAGACCGTCCATGCATACAAACTTCCCCGTATACAAAATTTCGCATTTGGCGCCGGGTCTTGTGATGTCATGTCATCTCAATGTTGGGTAAAAGTCCCACAAAATTGGAAGCAACGTCTCCAAAATGACCTATACAGTGTTGACGGGGACTTAAAACCTCAAATCAAACAAACAAACAAAAGTCATGTATGAAGCCACCAAAGTTGTCCTCCTTTCAACAAAATGGCTGATTGTATGTTACGTTTATCCATTCCCCTTGAAAGGTCCATACTACAAGATAACCACACAGGGTAGTGATAACAGGTCAAATTCTTTTTGTGTCAAATTGACAGGTAATTTGGATGCAATAATTGTAACATGTTGTCAGACAGACCAATTAAATGATTACACAAAAACTCTACAGGTAACCTGTCAATCAGTTCTGCATCTGTCATATCGCGTGACCTGGACAGGGGTCAAACTGTTTCATACCAGTTAATGCATAATTTAGAAACCCATTTTGTACTAAGTGGAGTCTTCCGCCTGTATATTATGTATATATAGCAAGAGTCCCTTTCCAAATGTAGGGGTGTTCAGTTGAGGCGGTAATGAAAATTTATTAAGAAAACGATTTAACACTTTGCAAACAGTAAAAATAAACTAATCAGTCATGGTTGATCTGGACCTGCACTGTTGCAAGTGTCTGTTTTTGGGGTAGCCCCTGTATTATGGTAATGATAAAGCTGTTATTAGCAATTTAAGAATGCATCAATTAAACCAATCATCCAATAAACATAAATTAAGACATCATTTTCTATTTTCTCTTGTGAACTCTTTTAAAATTAAGATGTGGGTTCAAAAGTGAAGACATTATTTTACATCATTCTAAGCTATGACTCTTAAGTTTCTTATGGTAAATTGATAGGCCTACTGGTGTGGCAATGCTTTTAAAAAAAATCTCACTCATCATAAGACCTCTACTCTATTTAGCAAATTTTGTACTGAATGGAATATTCTGCACTTTTTATGCCCCCAACATTGAAAAAGTTGGGGGGCATGTTGCTTCTTGGTTGTCCATTTGTTTGTCTGTTTGTCCATCCGTTCATACATCACACTTTCTTATGCATACCATAACTTTATAACCATATATACTATTGTTTTGAAATTTCATATATGGATTCCTCATGAAAAATAAAGTTGACCAGCATTTTTTTTCTTACCCAAATTATCTCCCCTTTTAGAGTTATTTCTCTTTTAATGAAATAACATTGGAATCTGGTTAGCAAGATATCTGAAAAAGTATTTGAGCTAGAGCCTTGATATTTGGTATAGGAGGAGATCACCTGATTAAATTTTCAACCATTTTAATGAAATTTTGTTAGAGTTATGGCCCTTTGTAATTTCTGGCCATTTAATTGTATTGTGCATAGTATAACTTTAGAACCATGTATGCTAGTGGTTTGAAATTTCATGTATGGATTCCTCATGAAAAAATAGTTGACACATGTTTTTTTTCTTATCTGAATTATCTCCCCTTTTTGAGTTATTTCCCTTTTAAATACATAACATAGAAATCTTGTTAGCAAGATAACTGAAAAAGTATTTGAGCTAGCGCCTTGATATAAGGTATACTGATTGAGACTGAGGAGAAGATTACCTGATTAAATTTTCAACCAATTTAATGAAATTTTGTTAGTTATTGCCATTTGCAATTTATCGCCATTTAATTGTGTTGCTTTCTTGTGCATAACATAACTTTAGAACCATGTATGATAGTGTTTTGAAATTTCTTATATAGATTCCTCGTAAAAAACAGTTGACTCATTTTGTTTTCTTATCCAAATTATCTCCCCTTTTTGAGATATTTCCCTTTTAATTAAATAACATTGAAATCTCATTAGCAAAATATCTGAAAAAGTAGCTAGAGCCTTGATATTTGGTATAGTGATTGGGACTGAAGAGGAGAACACCTGATTAAATTTTCAATTAGTTTAATGAAATTTTCTTGGAGTTATGGCCCTTTGCAATTTCTGGCCATTTAATTGTGTTGCTTTCTTGTGTATTGCATAAATGTAGAACCATGTATGCTAGTGTTTTGAAATTTTATACACCACAACCTCTTTATAACAATATTAATGGGGTCGAAAACAGAAACCATGTTATAGTTAAACAATCATGCTATATCCATACAAAAATGTATAAATTATATAGAAAAATGACCATTTATGGTCATTTTTCTATATAATCTATACAATTTAGGGATCTCTGAAACCATGTTATATCCAGAACCAAGCCATGTTATAATGAGGTTGTGGTGTATATGGATTCCTCATGAAAAAAATAGTTGACATATATTTTTTTCAGGTCTGAATTATCTTCCCTTTCCAAGTTATTTCCCTTTTAACAAAATAACATAGACACTTCGTGAGCAAGATATTTGAGCCTTGATATTTGATGTACTGATTGGGACTGATGAGGAGATCACCTGTTTAAATCTTCAACCAATTAAATGAAATTTTCTTGGAGTCATGGCCCTTTGCTCAATTTCTGGCCATTTAATTGCGTTGCTTTCTTATGTGTAGCATAACTTTAGAACTGTGTATGCTAGTGTTTTGAAATTTCATATATGGATTCCTCATGAAAAAATAAATGACATTTATTTTTTTTCTCTTCAGGATTATGGCCCTTTCCTAAGTTATAGCCCTTTGAAAAAAATTGGATTAAATCTTGTTCTTCAGTTATGGCCCTTTGACAATTTTGGCATTTAGGGGCAAGCATATGGTTGGGAGCATAGTGTTTTACAAACACCATTTCTAGTCAAATTTATGGGTGTCAGATTTAGTTAATTTTAGAAAATGGTTGAGCTGATTAGATTGTGCATTTGATCTGGGCAGTATTTCTCCCCTGGAAAAGATTTGCCCCTACATACCAAATTCAACCCTTAAAGAGCAGAGGCTAAGTTTTTCAGAAAGCAATTAAAAAGCTAGTTATTACCTTATGTATACCGGCTCCGATAGCTCAGTTGGTAGAGTGTCCGCTCCGGGGAACGGGAGGTCATGGGTTCGATCCCAGGGTGCGACATACCAAAGTCGTTAATAATGGTACTAGCTGCTCCTCGCTAGACACTCAGATTTACAGTGTAGAGCTAGGACTGATCGACCCAGTGTCAGGATAATGTGACTGGGTGTGGTATCATGTAATGTGTCTGGGACATGATACTTCAGTGAGACAGCACTATAAAAGTGAGCATTGAGCTCCCTGTCGCAATCAGACACCGTCGTGATATGACTGAAAAATTGTTGAAAGCGACGTTAAACCCGAATTCACACACAGACATTACCTAATGTACAAGTACACAGATGCCCTCACCTAGTGCCTTGCCAGAAACCATAAAAGCTAAGACTCTTGACAAATCATCAAGATAACAAGTCCGTGAAACGAAGACCCCCTAAACCCCACTTTATATAGGGAAAAGTGGGGTTTACGGGGGTATATGTTATCTGCCTTATTTTTGCTCAAAAACATAGCTTGTGGGTACTCGTTAGAACCGCCTCATTTAGGCGGTTCTAACGAGCACCCACAATCTATGTTGAAAGCAGAAATAATAAAGATGTTATCATTTTTACCTAATATTTATCATTTTCTGACACCATGTTGGACGCCATTATTTCTTACGGACATGTTTTCCTAATGTAAACTAATAATGTGTTCAAAAACACATATACCCCCACGTATCATGGGCTTGAGCCTCGCTGGGATATCAGGAGAGCAATGAAAGGTCAGGCACATTTAACCCGGCTGTTCTGGTTTCTGTCCACTTGATTAACAATGATTCTATATAAGTGGAATATATATAATAATCTTGAAAGGGCAGGAAAAAGAAAACAAATAAATAAAATTTCCTGCTGACAACTTCATGCATGGGGGTGGGGCAGTTGGGAAGGCAGGCCTCCTAGCAAAACCTATAAAACCTATAACCTATAGTTTTGTGCCAAACCTATAAAACCTTTATTTTGTTCATGAAACCTATAAAAAGCCTGTATTTTCATGAAAAAAACTATATTTTTCACTTTTTGAACTTTCTTGTGACTCAACCCTAACTTTTCTTCCAAATGCACTACAATTTTTTACTTTTTAGTCCCATAAAAAGTGATGAAAACTGTCAAGAAATTGTAATTTTTTTCCTCGCTTGCTTTGCTCGCTCAGACTTTTTAAAATTCAGATCAACTTTATCTGAGTAATTGTGGCACAAAAATTCATCAAATAATTTTTCTTCAGTTTTAAATCTTTATGTAAGTTTGGAAGACTTTTTTTTTAACCTGTATTTTTATTGAAAAACCTGTAAATAACCTATACTTGAGTAAGAAGAACCTATATAAAAACCTATATTTTCAAAGTGGGCCTCTAGGAGGCCTGGGAAGGGGACAGTTGTTACAGTTGAAGTCTGAACAGCATTTCTCAGCCACACATTGTCTATAAACTTTAATACAGTTATATAATAAAATTCCTATATTAAGACCACCTTTAGGACTGTTCAAAAGTGGTCTTAAAGACCACTTTTGAACAGTCCGAAAAAAAAAAGGTGGTCTCTGACCAGAGGACACTGTATGCAGAAAACACAAAGAAAGAATAAATGAAACACTCGAAAAAAGCTTTTTAACCCATAAAATGCCAATCACGACAATTGTTGTCTGCTTTGTTGACAGTCATTTTTGCAAACAGTGTGGACCGATATCAGACTGCTCCTCTAGGAGCAGTCTGATATGGGCTCACACTGTTTGCCTGTATGCAAAAATATTTTTTAAACGTTTGCAAAAAAAATTAGCACACGATATAAGCAGGCAACAATTTCAGTTGTAGTTTTTCTCGGCGTCTTTAGGGTGTTTCAATTTTTGGTGGTCTTAATAGTGGAATTTTACTGTATTTTGTTGTTATTGTTGAAAAATATCAAACTTGCTGATATTTGAAATATTGAAAAGAAGGTTGAAATGAACACTGATTGTACTACCTATTGTGATGGGTCTGTATACTGTTCATGCACACCAGTTCCAATGTTCAACATATTTATGGTATCTCATTTCAAATTCATGTTCTCTGGCTTGCGTCTTATGCTTTGGTCACAACCCCTTCCGATTAGGCTTAGGATGTACTCCCTGCATGATTTTTAGCCATTTCAGCCTGGTCCCCGGCCGGACACCTGATATGGCCAAGGCTCTCAGGCAACATCGGGGAGCAGCCCGAAGAGTTTTAACTCGAAGTTAAAATTTCTCCGCTGTCCCGTACATTTTCATAATCAGCCACATATCCTTCACACAACATTTAAGTATCATCCGATATCCGTCTGGGAATCCAGTGGTAATCCGCCGGGGTATGTAGCCTCAGAGGAGAAATTTTTAGGAACGTACATGGGCCGATATCCGTCCGATCTCTGTTTACACATTGGAAAGTAACCCACCGTTGTCCAATTGGCTTGAATCGGTGTGGACCAAATATGTTACAGACATCGGCCGGTAAGCAGCCGGCTAAAACCGGACATCGGCCGGGCATCGGGCGGACTATATAACCCCCGTCAGTCGCCGTGTACAACATTATAGCGCATTTCTACACAAGAGACAACACACCGCTCGACAATCGCCTGACATTCGGCTGAGCCTGGTACAAGCATCGTTCGATGTCCGTAGGATACGTGGGCGATATTCGTAAGATCACGGTGAATAGGCCGGTTATTGCTCGGACATCATAGGATAATCCGCCGATTAGTATTAGATGTTCGGTCGGTATTCACTGCCTCGCGGGCCCCCCAAAAAGTCTCTTTGGAAACAGATCCATGCGATAACAGACGGTCTTCAGACAGCATCCGCACGGCCTCCGTACATTCTCCATTTATGTAAATGATGGGTGACAAATTTTTTGACCGGTGTTGTCGGATGTTGGAAAAAAGGCCAAAACCAGCGGTGTACTCCCAATTACCCCCTGTCCCCGGATACGGGCCGATCTTTGTGACCATAGCATTAGTTGGTCAAACTTTACTCACTAGATTTGCTCATTATTGGTACATGATGTTCAATTAATGTCCCATCAACATCAATGCAGTATATAACATTATATTGACACTGATACTATAATATTTTATGCCTGCTGGGATGGGAATAACATTATAACAGGACCAGATCATTTTATGTTGACATTCCTAAGTAAAAAAAAATGTTATGATTTGTAAAGGAACCAAGTTGTGAAAAATGACAGTACAATGTAATGTAGTATACTCCTGTTAGCTCTAGTTTTCATATAAAACACCATGTGACAAAAAAAATCAACGTTTTAAAAAATATTTCAGGTTGAGAAAAGGGTGCCAAAATTAAGTTTTTATGGAACAGATTTTTTTTATTCTACTTGCACTTGATATATTTTCCTTGAAGTTTTGCAATGGGCTTCTGGTTTGCTTTGTTACAAACTCAGTCCGCATCCCTGCCCATCGGGGCTTGGAGAAATAGATTGGGCTTCATGATGCTTTAACGCAGAGCTGAAACTGACAAAACTTGAGTACCAAAGGTCTAAGCTTGCCCAGAAAAGTGGTGTGAGTCGGACCACTCCTTAAACCCCAGCAATTTCTTTTGGCGGTAGGGCTTGAGATGTCATTTCATCTTAATGCTGGGTAAAAGTCCCACAAAATCAGAAGCAATGTCTCCAAAATGACTTAAATAGTGTTAATGGGGATGTAAAACCTCAACTAAAACAGCAACAAAAAAACTTCAGTTGAGCAAATCCTTTACCCATTTGAGCAAACTCTTTCCTTTACAGGGAATGGATACACCTTCAGGGGAGGCAACTCTTGCAAAACTATTTTGTCTCGTATGTCAATAGGAGTCAACTTTTAAAGGAAAGATTTTGCTCCTGAGGAGCAAATTCTTTCCTTTAAGAGTAGACCCCTTTTTCAGTGGGACAGAGCTTATAGAAAAGGGAACAGGAAGTCCCGAAAGTTGTCTCCCTTTGAAGCATGGCAGAAAAATCTGCCAGGTGTTCCAGTTCCCCTTAAGAATACACCCATTTTCATTATTAGGTACACAGATATTTTTTAACTAGTTTCCTCCATGAATATGTATCCCTTTGCCTTAAATTCTTTTCTTTTTTTTCCCCAATAGAATAAAAAAAAAATAAATAGAAAAAAAAAAGAAATGACATGTAATTGGTAATGGAAAGAAATTGTTTGGTAGGTTGCATGAGCTTTTGGAGATAATCTGTACATGGTCTACCTCCTTGAGACTTTCATTCATGTTTTGCTCACTAATAGTATTGTATAGTAGAAGAGAGGGA
Source organism: Lucinisca nassula (assembly GCA_963580285.1). NCBI lineage: Eukaryota > Metazoa > Mollusca > Bivalvia > Lucinida > Lucinidae > Lucinisca > Lucinisca nassula. The sequence continues at coordinate 72,616,458 of OY757019.1, read as the reverse complement.
CTGACTGACATATGTCATCTTGCTATTAAAGACGCAAAACCAAGTACTTTTCTTTTAGTCTAGTCGTTGATTTATGTGAGGATCATACAAAGTGGCTCCTAATTTTCCATGGATCAGTGGTTTTATACTTTCACATTTAAATAATATTTATAATTTTGAATGGATTTACGTAGTATATAAAAAATATTTTCATATCTAAATATTATAATTTTCATGCGGTGCATTTTGAATGAATTTGTAGACGGTTGGGTTTTGTATGTTTGCCAGAAATTTCGGTGAGGATTGACAGTCATATAAAACTGGATGTTTAAAGGTTATGCAACTTGTAGTGCATTCTAACAGGTTTCAAAATTTGTGTTTTGAAATTTACAGGATTAAAATTGTTGGAAATAATACATGAGTATTAGGATTAAGATATATACAGGATTAACAAAGTTAATTTTACAAGTTGATAGTTCTGAGCAGGAAAATTTGAAGAAAAAAAAAAGGATTTAAATTAAAGTTTTCCTGTTTGAAGCTGTTTTTATAAAAGGGTGAGTAAATTAAATATCAGTTTAATACCACATTGAAATTTTTATTTTTTCGATAAAAATAAACATCAGGGTCTATACATTTATTGGAAATCAATAATGAAAGAAAAAAGACAGAAAACAGCAGCTGTTAAATATAACTGGAATCAAAAATAAAAAAAAAAAAAAGAGGGAAAAATAATAATTTAATCTTCATTTGAATCCAAACCAAATTTTAGGAGGTAAGGTAAGCCTGAAACAGTAGCATTTTTAGAAAGAAAAAAAAATGGAGATATAAATTCTTATTTTTGCTGGAAACATAGATTGTGGGTTCTTGTAAGAACCACCTGAGGAGTACCCACAATCTATGTTTTATAGCAGAAATAATCACAACAGCCCTGGACTTAGATATTTTGTTTAACCCTTCAATTCCCGCACTTTAAGCAAATGGTGTAGAGCCTGATCAGACACCCATTCTGTGTTGTCTACATTTCTTTCCAAGACCCATTTTGAGACCTACCAATTCAGTATAAAAAATTGCAGGTACTTTTATTTCTATTGCCCTCTGTTTATTTTGCATGTGGTTACATTTTATTGGTCAATGATAGACACATGGACATCAGCAGTATAAGAGCTGTTGTATATATCAACATTTGGTAGGTTGACAAACAATACTGTTTATCCATGTAAAAACTGGGATCTGATAGGTTGTCAGGAAACCCCACAATGGGTACCCTGGCAAACAGTGCAGGCCCAGATCGGATGCCGTGTTCTCTGCAGAACACGGCCTCTGATCAGGGCCTACACTATTTGCAAAAAGTTCAGCTATTTTCTGAATAAATTTCAAAGACAACACAACCTGTCACCCCTAAATTTCGAAATGGACGCTTGTTATATATAAGGGAAGATTCCATTTGGTACAAAACTCGTTAATCTGCTGCAAGCTTTGAAAAAAAAAAAAATTTCTCATGCATTTCACTGTGGTTTAGACTTTGCTGCGTGCTAGGCAGATTTCATTTAATCAACTCCCTGCTATTGGATTAGCAGCTGTGCTGTGCTGTTTGTCTGGGATTATTGGATAATAGGAGGGCTATCATTCTGGATTATCTTGTGATTAACCAAGACATGGAGCCAGAACTGTTTTTAATGTGGTCTAACAAAGTTGGGAGCAGTTTTTGAAATAACTTCTATCAGTGTTCCATCTTTGTAGGGTTTCATCAAGAGAAATATAAAAACAGCAACATCATAAATTGTTTTTCAGAAGTTGTATGGTTATCAGCACAGTGCTGATGTTTATTTAGATTGCAACAGTTTGTGATTTATGAGTTGGCCAGTGGTATTCTGACAAAAAGTAACTTGGAAAAGATAGTGATAAATTGTATGTTGGATTTTGTTACTGTAAAAGTATTTTATGCCTGCCATAGAACTGTAATGTGAAATCTAACCCTGTTTTATGTTAGAAAAGTGTAAATTACTGACTTATTTTTAATTATTTGCAGTGATTTGAATTATATAACTTAGTGTCTTACTGTTATAAGAAGTTTTGAATCGGCATACCAAGTTTAGTGACACAAATTCATCTTTTTTATTTTCAGAAAGATTTACTGGAATACTAATTACATAGATATTCTGGAATTTACTAAAGTAGATTATTGGTAAGTTTGCCTTTTTTAGATCGCCTGCATAAAAATACAAGAAAGAGTGAATGTTTGGGTTTTACATCTCATCAACAGCTATGGTCATACGGAAACTGGACCTTGGTTTAAAGACTCATCCGAAAGTCTGGAGAAGCCCAGGATCCATGCTGCAACCACTGGTTTACAAGGCGAGTAGCATAACCACTACACCATGGAGGCTTCTAAAACACAAGAAAGATATATTTTACACCAGAACCTCTTTATAACACTATTGTTTGGGTCCAAAGCAGAAACCGTGTTAGTTAAACAACTGTATTATATCCAAACAAAAATGTATAGATTATATCGAAAAATGACCATTTATGGTCATTTTTAGCTATAATCTGTACATTTTTTTATCCATCTTGAAACAGTGTTACAACCAAAACCATGTTATAACGAACCATGTTATAATGAGATTGTGGTGTACTCACCGACTTCACTAGCATTGCAAGCATCTGCAAAATTTTCAAATTTGTGCACTGAAATTTTGATTATCTAATATCATCATATTAACAAGTCTATGAAATGAACACCCATGTAAACCCATCTTTATATAGAGAAAACTGGAGTGTACTGGGGTTAACATTATTTTATTTAAAAAACATAGATTGTGGGTACTCCAACAAGCACCCATAATCTGTGTTTGCTGGAGAAATAAGAAAAAAATCTACAAATTTTTATCAGAAAAATACCATTTTTTGGGTGGGGAGGGGGAAATACCATAATGATCCTATTATTTAAACTATTGGGACAGAAAGGTCAAAGCAAACAGTGCAGACCCAGATCTGATCAGGGTCTACTCTTTACAATTTAGACTGAAACAAATTTGTAAAAATTTTAAGAGAATTACAGCAAGTCCGTTAATGTGTCCAAATTTTTATGATGTAGTGTATTTTCCAAATGTATACTCAAACCCCAATGTGGTGTTAATAGTGACATGGTGATAGCTACCATATTCACCCTATTTACCGCACATGCTCCTATAAGTGTACACCAAGCTATTTTTGCAAATAAAATGCACCAGTGCACACTTTACAGTAACTTTCCCATGATTTCATATTGAGTTTTGGTGCAATTTTGACCCAGACAGTCATATGTGGTGAACCCCTCTAATTCAGCTTGATCTGTAATGTGTCCTAGCTAATTTTTTTTCATATCGAGTGTGTGCTTACTAGATAGATTTTTCACCATGATTTTTTTATACAGGGTGTGGTAAATAAGTTGAGTATGGTATGTGTAGCACTACCTGCACCCTGTAACATGGACTCATAGCTTGTTTAGATGAGAAATCAGGGCATTTTCTGCCTGTTCAGCAGGGCCGAAATTCGGCCCCATTCCCAATGCCAAATAGCGTAAATTTTTCCCAATTTCACCATATTTTTAAAAAAAAAATGAAAATATAAAAGCCACAAAAGGAACAGAGAAAATAATACTTAACATCAGAGGTTAACACTGGATAGTCAAGGTGAAAATTCACCACAGTGAAGCTACAGCTGTATTGCACTGCTTCACTATCAAATTCATAAGACTATCATGAGCAAAATTCATCATTCTGGCATTTTCCTGATGAAATTGTGTTCCCAATGTTGTATTTTTTTCGGTAATTTTTTTCCCAATTTTGCCCAGGGGCCTTTTCCCAAAATTCCTGGATAAAGCCCTGGAAATATGCTCTTCAATAAATGGCCCCCGCCCATCAGGGTTTAAAGAAAAAGATTGGTCTTCATGATGCTTCCAGGGCCCATGCAGAGCTGAAACCGACCACTTAGAAGGCAAAGTGGTGCGAGTTGGCCTGTCTATGCATATACATGTTAAACCCTATTTGTTTCATTGGGTGGCAGTTATTGAGATGTCATTTCATCTCAGTGTTGAATAAAAGTCCCACAAAATTGGAAGCAACATATCCAAAATGACCATAATAGTGTTGACAGGGACGTTAAACCTCAAATCAAACAAACAAATTGAAATGAAAACATTTTCCAAGTGAATTGATAGATTAGATGAAAGTTCTAACATTTAGTATAAGTTACACATTTTAAGTTTTAATTCAGAGTAAAATAGACTGGTCATCTAAACAACAAAGCAAAGCAAAACTGTTGTAAACCTAAGAACTCAGTCTGACAGTCACTCACTATCCTTGGCTCTCCAACATAGATGGGGTAATGTGAGACTACAGGTTATTTGTGCATATATTGCATCATGCATGTTATGAAGAAACTCTTAAAATATGCATTTGCTTATTTCTGCATAGAATGTGACATAGGCATAGCCTCAATGAGGTGGTTCTAATAAAAACCCACAACCTCTGTCTTGAGCAAGTGCTGGCATGGCATTGTATTCATTTCCTCCGGGTCACAACAAAAGGACCTCAAATCCTACTGTCTGACCTCTGATAATCTCCAGACATGCCCCCAGGTTCAAAATTTTGCACCTCTGTATTCTAATTTTCATTACCTTTGATTTGATATGCAACATGACTCTGTCAGAGTCACATCAGAATTATGAATACATTCCACCAAATCACATCCATAGGGCTATTAGCTAAGACAGATTCAATATTCTAGCTCAAAAAGCCCACGAGGAGTTGTGTGACACTGGGGAATAAAAGGACCCTAAAATCCTACTGTTTGACCTCTGATGACCCATCATGCCCCTGGTGCTATATTTTTGAACCACTGTATTCTACCAAAATCTTTGATTTGATATCCAACATGACTATGTTTGTACAAAATGGATTTTTGACCCCTTGGGTAGTGTTGGGCCCCATCACCTGCCTGGAGGATCACAAGCCTAGGAGGGGGAAAAAAGACCTCAAAATCCTACTGTTCGACCTCTGCTGACCCCCATCATGCCCCAGGGGCTAGATTTTTGAACCAGTGTATTCTACCATAACCTTTGATTTGATATTCAACATGACTATGTTTGTACAAAATGGTTTTTTGACCCCTTGGGTAGTGTTTGGCCCTACCCCCTGCCTGGTGGATCACATCAAAATTCTGAATAGGTTCCTGCAGTCCATTGCCAATGAAAGTTTAGAGATTATAGCTTCAGTGGTCCAGGAGCATTGATATGACATTACAGACGGGATATATGGACATGATTCCCGCTTTTTCTGTGCAGGGATAACAAATCACCATCTGAAAATCCATGAAATAGCTTTTATATCAGGTCGAAGGTCATGGAGAGATAATTTTTCTGAGCAGGAAAAGTGTCAAAATCAAACATTTAACTCTTATACTGCTGTTCACGACAACCCCTATCTTTGGAAACAGTGTAGATCCAGATCAGATGGCTTCTGAAGAAGCCATCTGATCAGGATCTACACTGTTTGGCATTCAGTTTAGGAATTTGTAGCAATAAATAACATCAAGTGATTTGATTGGTTGATAGACAGAAATGGGTGTGGCTTAAATGAATATTCAGCAAGAGAAGGGTTAAGGTTTTCAGAGATGCAACCTTGGAGGTCTTGGGTATGACATTATGTGTGTGTTCAAATGCACATTCCTTTTTCAAGGCTACAAGTGACATTTCTTCTGTCTAATCGGCCAGACTTTCACATGCAGAAGCATAATATAAGCATACCAACAATGCAACTGTGGCAGTCTTTATTTTATTCCTACACACGTAGAGAATTTATGTATGATCATAAAATACATCTGTATATGTCTGTAATGTGCTTTTTGCAGCAAATTGGCAGACAGTAGGTGTGAACAGATGCTAATTTCTAGTTTGGCAGTAGTTGTCAGTCAAGTATATTTTTTGTTTTCAGTTGGGTGTACCACAACAGACAAGGTTGACTAATAGACCGCATTTTCAGACCTGCTTTGACATAACCTGGAAAACTCATCTTAACCTGTAAACCTTAGCAAACAGTGCAAAATGCAGATCAGATGGTTTCTCGAGCTATCTTGATATTCACGTTTTTTTCAAATCATTAAATTTTGAAGGAATAAATTATATGAAGTCATTTGATTGGTTGATAGTCAAAAATGGGAGTGGCAAAATTAATTTATTCAGCAGGACACAGGTTAATTTCTGGTACATATTAATGGTTGGCAATTTACGATTTGTGATGACACATTTCTATACCAGTTCCTTCAGAAACTACCAGCTATTAATAATCACATGAAATGTTACCATAAAAATCCTATAAATTCGGACATGTTAAGGACTTGCCGTAATTCAACTAAAATTTTGACGAATTTGTTTTGTGATCCAGCAAGCAGTCCAAAAGGTGCAGACATGATCATCATCATCATCATCATCATCATCATAGTTTTGATTAACATGCAGGTACAAGGGCAACATCCACATAAATGGGCCTATCTGTCCCCATCTGCTGCTTAATTCTTTGCATTATCAGGGTTAAAGATTCTTTCCTTTTAGAGGATTTTCCAAATTTTTTTGTCAGATAAGTTCCCTTTTTTATAATACATGTAGTGAGGAATTCAAGTAGTCTGGCCAACTAAGGTAACAACCCTTCTTAGAAAAAGGAGTAAAAAACAATGTTCTATTTAATGTGTCCACTCACCTTAGTGAACCCCAATATTGGGGCAGGCCCAACCTGTGGGCATATACTGTATCATTATAATGACTATGTTGGGTATTGTATATATTTGTACATATTTAGCAGTAATTCAATAGTACTGCATGAAATACGATACATGACCGAAATAGTGTACAAAATAACTGATAGAAATCTTTAAAATTGCACAAAATTGTTGCCTGTAAAGCTGTGCGTTTAATAGCAACTAGCATTAAACCCATGCTGCAGGGATCTTTTTTTTGTCTATTTCTCTGTATTTCATTGATTTTGAAATTTATATATACCATTTTAAACATTTTGCTCTGAAAAAAATGTGTTTTCAAGAAAAAATATAAATTTACAATCAGAACTCTGAAATATACCACAATCTCTTTGTAATACTGTTCATTATAATAATATTTTGATTAGAACACAGTGCAAATATGGATCTCAAAAATATATGGATTATATAGAAAAAAATTTTTCTATGTAATCTATTTTTTTTTTTTTTTTTTTTACAAATGATGGTTGTATAACTAACACAGTTTCTGCTTTGGATCCCAACAGTTTTGTTTGTTTTCAATGAGGTTTAACCACTCCATCAACACTTAGTTCATTTTGGAGACCAATTTTGTGACATTGGACCAAACTGGGAAAACTTCATCAAACCAGTACTCTTTTTGGGTCAGTTGTTTATAAACCAAATTCAACAATACTGCAGTGCCTTCACTGCTGTTGTCCATGTGATTATCACCGACCAGTAAAGTTAAAGTGTATGCAAATTTAAGGTTTTATATACAAGTGTATTATTTCGAAGCACAAACATAAAGGACCCACCAGTACCAGAAAGTGTGTTTCCAAATTGAATAAGTTAGACATAAACAGTCCAGGTTTTGAGACCATTTTTCTAGCCAATTGATCAACTAGTGCTGTCATTGCTTTGATTTTGATTTTTTTTATATGATTATGGCATCAAACAAGCAAGGCTGTTCAATTCGATTACACATCCATGTGAAGAAGGACATTCTCTCATTTCTTCAAAATGGTTATTTTTCCAATGAAAATTTATAATATTTTCCTTAATTCTACTTAGAACGTAGGTTGTGGTTGCTCGTTAGAACTGCAATTCTAACGACTACCCACAACCTATGTCTTTGAGCAGAAATAAGCAGAAATAAGCAGAAATAAGCAGAAATAAGAAAAATAATGTATACCCCAGTAAACCAGTTTTCTCTATATAAAGTGGGGTTCAGGGGTGTGTTTATTTCACGGACTTGTTCACATGATGGTAATCTTGGTAATTTTGATTTCCCTCCCCCACCTTCCAAGTCCACAACAGACAGAATGAGAATAGATTTTCTTTCATAGCATTTAGCCCTTATCCTGCTGAATAAATTAATTAGCCACACCCATTTCTGACTATCAGCCAATCAGATTGCATGATACAAAATTCAAATTCACAAACTGAATGACAAACATTGTAAATCCTGATCAGATGGCTTCTTCAGAAGGCATCTGATTTGGATCTACACTGTTTTCAGAAGCCATCTGATCTGGATCTACACTGTTTACAAAGGGAGGAGTTAAATTGTCGTGAATATCAGGATAGGGGTTACAAACATTGATTTCTTTCTGATTAAAAATCGTGATGTGTTTCTAAACATAGATTGCAAATACAAGTGAGAACAACCTCACCGAGGGGCCTGTTGTACGTCTTTTATTTTTACTGTGAAAAAAGAGAAAAACTAATATTACCCATGTTAAAATTAAGAGAGTTTTCCATGATGCTCATCAATAGTTGTAAATATGATATAATATTATAATAATAATAATAATACATGTAATAATCAATCTTACATATAGAGGGTAACACATTTGGTAAACTAGTACTAATCTTCCATGTGGCCGTCTTTTTCTGGGTAGAAACCATACTTAGCAATGTGGATAAAGTCTCTTGCTCAAGGAAACAAGACATGATGGTAGTGGGGAATCAAACCCGGTACCTCGTTCTCCAGGCTGATGTTTTACCACTGCACAACTGGGAACCTGTTCTATATTTGGTGGATGTGGACACTTTGGAACAGATATGTTACTTTTCCCTGTCTTATTATTTCTTGCACACCAGACAAGGAAATCCGTGATTTTACCCTGGGATAGAAATTTATGTTCTGACGCTGGTGTTCCGACCCCAAATCGAATATAATCGCATGTTTGATAAATGCACTGGTTGATTACAACCTCATGCACGGCGTCGTCATGTGTGACATCACTAAACATTCCTGTTGTGTCATCACAAAATGGCAGACGTCGGTAACCGAAGTGACAGCAGCATTAAACATTCGCAATAGAAATGGAAGGTATGCAAGAAAATGAATCCTATATGGGTGTGAGGGGTAGATAGAAAAATCCGTCCCTCGGGATCACTGTCCGGCATCACTTGGCAAGCCTCGTGATGCCGGACAGTGTCCCTCGGAACGGATTTTTCCATCCACCCCTCACACCCATATAAGATTCTTATATTCTCCCACCATTTGGGTTGTGTGACCTTTTACTTTATTTGGTTATGTTATTTGATTTCAAAATATGCCATGCAATGTTAGATTTTGATAACACTAGTGACTGGTATCATTTTGGTGTCATCTGTAAAATCTGTTGTCCCAATTGTAGATCAGGATCCAGTACCTCTGGACCTGGGGCCAGTTGTTCAAAACTAATGATGTCGTTAGTTAACGTATCGTTAAAACTTTGATCATTAAATATGGCAAATATGCTGAAATTTTTGCTGAAAAAAATGTGAGCAGCTTTTGCGGACGCAAAAGCTGCTCACATTTTTTCAGCAAAAATACCAAAATTTACAATATTGTACTTGCTAGAAGAGTTAACAATATGACCACTAACAAGCTCGTTAAGCTAACGATGCTTTGAACAACTGGGCCCTGATCTACAATTGGGACAACAGAACAGTTGACGCCAAAATGATACAATGCTTAAATTATTAACTTAACCCATGATTCTTCCATTGCTATATGCTGGACAAGTCCATTTGTCATATAAGGGGTGGTAGGCCTATTTTATTTTTTCGTTTTTATTCTATTTTTGCTGGAAAATATTGTTAGCAAATAGTGTAGGCCCTGATCAGAAGCAGCATTCTGCGGCGTCTGATCTGGGCCTGCACTGTTTCCCAAGGTACGCCTTTAGGGGTTTCCTGCCTACAATGGGTTAACAAATTTGAAACATTAACTATGCTAGCAAGTGCACTAGCTAATACATTGGTATTTTTGCATAATTATTTGCCTATTGAATGCTCAGTTATCAGCTCCCTTCTCAGCAGCCAGCTGATTAGGATCGCATCACGAAAACACACCTATATAATTTGACCCCCTTGAACCCCAATTTTATAAAGTAAAACTGGGGTTTACAGGGGTAAACTTTATTTTTCTTATTTGTGTTCTAAAATATAGATTGTGGGTACTCGTTAGAACTGCCTCATCTTTTCTTATTTCTGCTCAAAAATATAGGTTGTGGGTACTCGTTAGAACCGCCTCGATGAGGCGGTTCTCACAAGTGCCCACAATCTATATTTTGAGCAGAAATAAGAAAAATATCACAATTTTCATCATTTTTGTTTTTTCGATGGAAAAGTTTACAATGCATTTGTATAGGCGAGTTTTCATAATGGATACTGTTTTCCATTATCTGCTTCTGGATTGAAACCATGCAACACAAATGGCTGAAAATTGGGGAGGAGTTTAGTACATATATGTGGAAATATTCAGCATAGTAAGGGTTTAATATAATGTTACTATAACAAAATGCTTCCATTGGATTTCTTCCACTGGGCCCAGATTTATTGAGCAGTTTTGTCTAACCACAACCATTTGTTTTTGCCTCATGTATATGTTTTTTTTTATGTCAGTTTTATTATGTATGCCATTGCACGGTTCAGATTTTATTGAAAATTTATGTAAAATTATGTGGAAGTTTAATAGGGACATTTACATTTTTGTGCAAAATTTATGCGCTGTTGTCTTTGTGTTTATTTAAGTTTTGGAACAGTAAATTTTAGGAAGAAGCTTTGTAGTTTTTGCACCAGAATTGGCTTACAATTTGCTTAATCATTTGTATGCAAAAAAGTATCCTCAACTTGAACATTATCTTTTTGGATGAAAATCCGTGTTTTCTTATTTATACTGCAAACATAGGTTGTGGGTGCTTGTTAGAACCGCCTCATTGAGGTGGTTCTAACAAGTACCAACAACCTATGTCTTGGAGCAAAAATAAGAAAAATAATCTAACCCCTGTTTTCTCTATATAAAATGGGGTTTAGTGGGTGTTTCTTTCACGGACTTGTTCACATGATGAGCACATTTTTATAAAGACCTTTCAGCAAAGAGTTGAAGCTTTTACATATACCGGTAATTCATCTCCTCCTGGGACTTTATCCCAGGTTTTGTTTGATTTGTTCGATTTAAAGTTTAACGTCCCCGTCAACACTGTATAGGTCATTTTGGAGACATTGCTTCCAATTTTGTGGGTCTTTTACCCGACATTGAGATGAAATGACATCTCAAGCCCTGTCACCCAATGAAACCAATAGGGTTTATAAGCATGGACGGTCCGACTCGCACCCCTTTGCCTGGGCAGGCTTAGATCCTCTAAATGGTTTACCAGTACTCATGTGCGGTCGGATTCAGCTCTGCGTGGAAGCATCGTAAAGCCCATCTATTTCTTCAAGCCCCGATGGGCGTGGGCCGACTTTATCCCAGGTGCCCCTCTCCATTTTTATAACTTATGTAAAAACAAAGGGTAAGCAAAATCTTAGTGACTATTCACTGGTTTCCAGCTCCAGTGTGTTGTCACCTACTGGCAACATAAAGTACAGGAATCCAGGGAAAATGCAGAATAGGATATTCCGGGGAATTTTGATTAGTGTTGGCAGAATGGCAAACAGTGCAGACTTGGATCAGTCTAATCTGGGCCTGCATTGATTGCTCAGGCAGTACAGTCACAAAACTCAGTGGTTGGTTGTGCATGATGATGAATAATGGTGAAGAAAAAAAACAAAAAAAACTTAATGCTTGCAAAGTATTTTGTAGTGAGTTTTTCCAGAACCTGTTGCATATAAACCTGCTGACAGGTCAACAAAAACAGGCTTTGCAGGGCGGATTTGTATGTGTGTTATGCGTAAATATTTACTCCCAATATGTCAGTTTAATATGGGAATAAAAAGCAGGTTTAATTGCAGGGAACCAGGTGTATGTGTTTTAGCCAAGCTGGGAATGGATTCTGTCTGAGGGTTGGAATTAGGTCCCCCATCAATTATGAGGGTGGACATACTGCACATGTCACCTGCAATAGATTAGGACTTAATGATATATGTCTTGCATGGCTTGTCATTCAGGACAAAATTTGGGCAACAGAATTTTGCAACCCTGGAGTAACCAGCTTTTTCTTCAGTTACATGCCTGACATCCATTACCAAGTTGCTATTCACTTGCCCAAAAATTATAGAAAAAATATAATTTTGAGCCATTGAAACTAGGATTTGTCAGGCTCTGGAGTCCTATGAGAAAAGGCAACATGGGGGCAAACCCTGCTTCTGATTTCTTCAGTGTTGGTGAAACTACATTAAAACCTGTCTTAAAATCCACCTCTAGCAACCAGTCCCCTTTCTTATAGGGTCAGTTTTCTGGATCCATTCAAAGGCAGATTAGTATAAGAATGAACCTGCATTAAACAAGCACCTGTCCATTGATGTGTGCTTAGCACAGGTTGAGCGCCATAGAATTCGGTGAAAAAACACCTTACCGCATTAACCCTTAAAATGCTGAGAAAATGTTGTCTGCTTATGTTATCTGCTGAGTCTTCTTGCAAACTTTTAAACGGGCAAACAGGGTAGGCCCAGATCAGACTGCTCCTACAGGAGCAGTCTGATCTGGGTCCACACTGTTTGCAAAAAATTACTTTTAAAGTAACTGGCAGATGGCAAAGCAGACGACAATAGTCCTGATTGGCATGGCACATTATTTGCTGCTCAGAGGAAGTGCAGTTCTATAAAACCACCTTAAAAGATTTAAAAGCCAAAAATCTGTCTGCATCTTGCATAAAAAATGGTTGCTAATCTGTATCTCACATTATGCAAGGTTGCTCAAAGGTTGTGGTAATACATATGCATTAACCCTGAAACTGCCAATCTCAACTGCTGCAAACAACATTTTTTCTAATTTTGGCCTAGAAAATTGGGCTTGAAATTTCATGTGAATCATCTGCCTAGGCACACGATTCACATGAAATGTCAAGCCTGATTTTTTGAGAAAAATAAAACAAAAATTTAAGATCTTGTCTACTCCAGAACGCAGCTAGGTGGTTTGAGAGTTAAACCCTGACTGCACTCAGATATATGTAACAACTTAGTAATAACTGGCCCTATGACATTGACAGACATCCATATTAATTATGATATAATTACACACATCATTAGGAAGGCAATAACTTTTTCAACTGATTGCTAAAACAGACCTGCCTAGATCTACGAATGTTTTGTTACCTGTGTACTGTGTGAGCCACCTCGGAAAAAAATGGGGAAAAATCGGTGGTGGTACTGGCAAGCAAATTTGGCTAATCCTCTAAAAGTGATCACTTCAAAGTGAAAAGAAATATGGTTTCCTTACCATACGGTACTTGAAGGAATCTGTCTTTTCAGAAAAGGACCAAACATACCAGATCCTTTCAAAAGTGAAGGCAGAAGCATTCAGGGATATTTTTATATTCTGAACCATGCGTTTACTGTTAGGCTCATCTATTTTGCATCATGCTGGGATAAGTACATTGTTGGCGTAAACATTTTGAATCGGCTTTCTAACACCAACGTAAGTGAATTCTGTACAAAATATGTTTATTCAAAGTTAAATATGTTTTTTTTCCAGCCACAGTTAAGTAAGAAAATGAACTTGATTCTCAGGTACTTTCAATCTGATTATCTGATTGTACATTATTTCCAAACCTTACCTAAAGCTTGTCAGGACTTGGAAAATGTGTTTTCAATTGAATTGGTTAACCGTTATATATACCAAGGGTCCCTAAATTGGACATTGGCAAATTGTGCAGGCCCAGATCAGAAGCTTCAGAATGCAGCATCTATTCTGCAGCATCTGATCAGGGTCTACACTATTTGCTTAAAGTAGAAGAATTTTTAAAAGTTAAGGTACTGGATCTTCATGCTGGTAGTACTTTGATAATGAAGCCCATTTTGTACCAGAAACCAAAAAACAGGTACCTTGGCAAACAGTGCAGGCCCAGATGAGACGCCGCAGAATGCGGCGTCTCATCAGGGCCTACACTATATGCAGAAAGTTCAGCCATTTTCCAAATAAATTCGGAAGAAAACACAACCTGAATCCCCTTAATTTTGAAATGGACGCCTGGTATATATAAAGAGGAAGAAAGGGTTAAAGTAGAAGAATTTTTAAAAGTTAAGGTTTAGGACATTTTGTACTGTTAGTACTTTGATAATGAAGCTCTTAGTGAAGCAATTACAGAATACATTTTGTGCATTCCTTGTCAGATAAATGTTATGAATTTAGAACAGCAAGACAATTGTTATAAATTTACAACTACTGTTCTTGCCAGTCAGTTACTACAGCTATAACAAATCAAAGCACTGAGAGTACTGGTCGGTCGATTGTCTGAAAAATTGTCCTGACCAAGGACTGTTTTCTTTAGATTCCTGTGCTGCAAGCAAACAGTGTGGACCCTGATCAGATTCTGCCGAGTACTAAGACTGTTTCCTTAAAATTCCTGTACTGCAAGCAAACAGTGTAGACCCTGATCAGATGCCACATTGTGTGGCATCTGATCTGGGTCTACACTATTTGCCAATCCCAACACATGGTTCAAGTCCAGATTCTATAGATAACCCTCTCACGCACACTCTGACCTCACAGAGATTAGAATTGTGTGGCTATTTTCCATAGATGACCCTTACCAGGATTTCCAAATGGCAGTGGTAGTCACATGAACTTCATCTTTGAAAAGCTAATGTGCTTTATAACTTTGGGTAGATTGATAAACAAACAATTGACCAAAACTATAGTAACCAAAGCACTGAAAGCACTATGGGCCTATTATCTCTGAGAGTACGGGTAGGCTGGAAAAATGGCTTTGGTTGTTTAGTTTAACCCTTAAATTCCTGTATTTTATGCTAACAATGTAGACTATGTCCAGCATTCTGCAGCATCTGATCTTGGTCTACTATGTTTGCAAGTACCCAAGGTGATGAGCTGAATCAATGTTTTACAGATAGCTTCCTTTTACACAGCAATCTGACATCACAAAGACAAGAATATCGTGGCTGTAAATAACCATTATCTGGCTTTCGCATAATGAAGTGATAGTCATGTGGATATTAGCAATACAAAGCTACTGTGCTTAGTTATTTTTAATTAGAAGTATAGTAAAATTGACAAAATGTTGTATTCCTGTATTGGTAAGGATCCTTTTGTGATTGTGTTGTATTTGTCTTGAAATGGTTAAAACTGAGTTTTATAGTATCATAGTTACAGATCCGTACGTATTTTGTGGTAATTGAAGGATAATTTTTGTCAATTCTCCATAAAAACCTATGTTGTGGGTATTCATTAGAACCGCCTCAGGTTCTAATGAATATCCACAACATAGGTTTTTATGGAAAAATAAGGAAAACTATGCTTCAATTATCACAAAATACTTACATTATCTGTTGGTATGTTTACTGGGGATGTTTCTTGGGTACAGGTGTCTTTAGTGGTTTAGAGCTCTGACTCTAAACATTAGGTCTCTCACAGCTGTGGGTTCAACTGAGCCACGGAAGACATACATGTGGAACATCAAGTTCTGCAGTGGCAGGTCAGGTGTTTATTCTCCAGGTACTCAGGTTTTGCCCGCCTCTAACATTCGGCTTCATATAAGTGAAAGACAAATCCTCAGTCTACTCATATCTGTTAGTTTCTGCTTGGGTCAAATTGAACCCTAACAATAGTGTTATAAAGAGAATTTGGTGTACCCAATATTGATGATATTGTTTGGCAGGTGATATATGGCATACTCCTTGGGCATATTCCTCACCTAGGTCAGTGTACTTGTACATGCTCTCATTTTACGGCTCATTACCAACTAATGTTATTCATGCATGTTTGAACCAATCACTCAAATAACTGTCACAATGGCAAAAATGGAGTTAATCTGGATACCTTGAAGGATTGTGGATATCTGCTTAATGAATCGCAAAAATCTACTGTATAAAATGTCACCAATAATACAATATGAACAGATTTTATATAAAAAACATTAGCTGACCACAGTATTCTTTTCAAATGTTGACCTGTCACATATAAATATGTGAGCCAGCCCTTGACAAAACATACAATAAGGCTTGTTCTTGAGGTTTCATGTCCCATCAACACTATTTAGGTCATTTTGGAGATGTTGCTTCCGATTTTGTGGGACTTTTACACCACATATAGACACCACTAGAGTTTACTGAGCGGTCTGACTTGCATCACTTTTCCTGGCAGGCTTAGACCAGTACTCAAGTTCGGTCAGTTTCAGCTCTGTGCGGAAGCACTATGCAGCCCATTCTATTTCTCAAAGCCGCGATGGTTGGGGTGCCATTAGGCTTCTGCAATCATTGAAGACTCTCATCAGCCTGTGCCAATGCTTTGGTGATCACAGGAGCCTTCCCAAGGTATCTATACATACCTGTGACAATTTTTTTGATCTGTATGAGGGAGATTTGCCATTGTGATGAGGGTGATGTAAAGAATACAGTTCAAATGAGGGAGACTGCAAAATTTTACTAAAATTTAGCATAAATTGGTCAAAATGTAGCATCAAAATGAGGGAGTCTCCCTCCTGATGACGGATGTATGTCCAAAGAGTGATACCCAATAATCCTTGCCTTACTGGGTGGATCTGAATCTTGGTTACATATGTCTTATTGTAGATTTTGTAATGTGTTGTCTCTTACGGCTTTTGGCATGTACTCAGATCAGTCAGTACATATTTGCAGTCAGATCATAGTCTTTGTTGTCTGCTTTTTGGATAGATTTGTTTGTTTGTTTGATATGAGGTTTAACATCCCTGTCAACACTATTTAGGTAATTTTGGAGATATTGCTTCCAGTTTTATGGGACTAATACTTGGCATTGAGATGGAATGACATCTCAGTGCCTACTGCCCAATGAAACCAATAGGGTTTATATGCATGAATGGGGCCTTAACTGTATGCAAAAAATGCAAAAACCAAAAGCCGCCAACCATAAGCACACAAACACTGGGGTTCTTCTCCATTAACCCTTTTTTGTACCAAACAGAATCTTCCTGCTTAAATACAGCAGGAGTCCATTTCAAAATTCAGGAGTCTCAGGTTGTGTTTTCTTCAAAATCTGCGGCGTCTGATCTGGGCCTGCACTGTTTGCCAAGGTACCCATTTTGGGGTTTCCGGTACAAAATGGGTAAAACAACTGACCCCAAGTGTTAGTGTGAAGGTAACAGGATTGCTCAGAGTTTGAGCTATGCATAGTCACTCAACACTGAGAGCTATGTATGTATACAGTAGCTGTATGTTACAGCATGGACTTATCATAATGTTCTTGACTGTTTT
Organism: Lucinisca nassula; assembly: GCA_963580285.1. NCBI lineage: Eukaryota > Metazoa > Mollusca > Bivalvia > Lucinida > Lucinidae > Lucinisca > Lucinisca nassula. The sequence continues at coordinate 72,599,109 of OY757019.1, read as the reverse complement.
CATGGCTGAAAAACTGTACCCAGCTCTGCTTCTGACAATAGCTGCCTACCTGATGATAACCTTGTCTGTCTTTCCATTAATTCTAATGAAATGCTAATGGCTCCAAAGATAATGCCAACAGTCTGGGGAACAGACAAGGGTATGTATTTAGTCCACAACATTTTGAAATTTTATGTCCTTTTTTTCCTGGAAATTTATTATGTAGGTACTCAGTAGAATTGCCTTTCAGTGGTGACTGTCATGAGTATCATTATATATGTTTTCATGGATGAATTATAACGAAAAATATACAAGAAAAGTCATTTTAACTTGCTTTTTTCATACACCTGTTGAGAAATTTATGTTTTTTGCACATTTAATAATTTGAACAGAAGCTGCAAGAATCTCAGGTTGTATGTCTTTAATTAGTTGTGGCAAAAAAGTTTTCCTGAAAATATTCAGAGAGAGCAAAGATCAGACTGCTTTCAACGAAACAGTCTGATCAGGGTCTGCACTGTTTGCTGCCCCCTAAGCAGATTTTGATATATGGCACTGGTTAAAAATGGTTCAAATTTGTACAGAAATTTCTGAAAATTATTATATTTATCTTTCATCATTTTTACTGGTATATAAAACTTTGATAATGTGCAAAAAAAATAAAGACAATTTTGTAGCATAACAGAAATAAAAGATTTTGTTGAATTACACAATTATAAAGATTTAATTTTGAGCTCAAAGTTGGAAATAATTTTAATTTGGTATCAAACATTTACCCATTTTGTACCAAAAACCCCTAAACAGGTAACTGGGAAACAGTGCAGGCCCAGAGCAGATGCCGCAGAACACTGTTTGCAAAAAGTTCAGCTATTTTCCAAATAATTTTTGAAGAAAACACATCCTGACACCTCTTAATTTCGAAATGGACTTTTGGTATATATAAGGTGGAAGATTCCATTTGGTACGAAAAGGGAGTCAGCTCTGTATTTTGGAAGGTACTAAATGCCAAAAACTACAAAAATGTACTTAAAACCTGAAATTACTATGCGAAAATGCATTTAAGACAACACTGGGTAGGGTCGGAAATTGAAAATGGTATTGTCGTTGTTTTAATTTTTATTTTTGTTTCTTTTATTTATAAAAACCATAGAGTTCGGGGGTCTGAAGCAGGGTCGGTCTGGTTAGTGGTAAGGCAGCTATTTTTTTCTTTTAGGCCTAATCCTGTTATTGCTTTGCTACATTTTGCTGCATGTTATGGAATCAAATATTTGGCAAAATTATAACAGCGCTCTTGATGGAAAATGAATGGAATCTACTAATTCTGCAATATGAATGGAATCTACTGATTCTGCAACATTTTACTATCCTAAGCAAAATAGTATACTTGTAATTAACGAAAGTGTTTCATTCTGCCAAAATTATGTGTAGTTACAGATATCATATGCAACACTATTGCGGGTTCTGCATTATTAGAAATTATTATTAGAGTTAAATTGCGCTATTAAGACAACCTAAAATTAAGACTACTTGTAATTTTGCTAATATGTTCTATAAAAGGATTATCCTTTGGAAGCAAGGAATACACCACAGAACTAAAAATATGGAGTGTACATGTTTTCTGGGCCAGACTAGCTAGTTTCGGCCAATTAGGCCCTCAGTTATTTTTAAAAGCTTATTTAGAAGGATGCAGTTATTCTGTCTTTGTGTTTTATGCACTCAATGTCCTCTGGTCAGGGACCACCTTTGGGACTGTTCAAAAGTGGTCTTAAAGACCACTTTTGAACAGTCCAAAAGGTGGTCTTAATATAGGAATTTTACTGTAGTTTTAGAATAGACAGCAATTTCATTTTTTAAATTCTTTTTTCAGAGGAAATAGAGGTCAGTATTTTATGTGAATAAACTGCCCATCAGATATAATGTCAAGCCTTATTTACTCTGATATGCAAAAAGCTGTCTTTTTTTTCTCAGCAAAAACATATGCATAGTGGGTCACAGTTTTAACTAATGACAGTCTTAGTTTTGATTTTGTTTGTTTGTTTGATTCGCGGTCTAACGTCCCCGTCAACACTGTATATGTCATTTTGGAGACGTTGCTTCTAATTTTGTGGGACCCAACATTAAGATGAAATGACATCTCAAGCCCTGCCGCCCAATGAAACCAATAGGGTTTGTAAGCATGGGCGTTCCCACTCGCACCGCTTTGCCTGGGCAAGCTTAGAATGAGTCCTCTAAGCGGTTTACCAGCACTCGTGTGTGATTGGTTTCAGCTCTGCGTGGAAGCATCATGCAGCCCATCTATTTCTTCAAGAATTAGGATTTCGAACAATGGGACTTACAAATACATCAGGCACATCTTTCCAAGATCACACTTTAACCCTATATGTACCAAATGGAATCTTCCTCCTTGTATATAGCAGGAGTCCGTTCAAAATTCAGGGATGTCAGGTTGTGTTTTCTTCAAAATTTATTTGGCAAATGGCTGAACTTTTTGCCAACAGTGTAGGCCTTGATCAGATGCCGCATTCTGCAGTGTCTGATCTGAGCCTGCACTGTTTGCCACTTACCCGTTTTGGGGTTTGCGGTGCAAAATGGGTTTACGGTTAACCATCATGTTAACAAGTCTGTAAAATGAATACCCCACTCAACCCCACTTTATATAGAGAAAACTGGGGTTTACCGGGGTATACATGATTTTCCTTATTTCTGCTCCAAGACATATGCTGCGGGTACTCGAGCACATGAGCACCCACAACCTAAGTGTGTAGTATAAATAAGAAAAATATCATGAATTTTCATCAGATAAGTAGCCATTTTGGAGATGCACTATGTTTCATGGCTGTGTTATCATAATGCCTTATCCTGTAGAAGAGGACAGCCCCTACCAGATCCAGATCAGATGGAGAAGCTAGCTGATCATGATCAAACCTCTTTGTGATGCGGTTTGTGAATTGAATGAATACTTTATATCAAGTATAACTTGACTGGTTGTTAGCCAGAAATGATGTAGGTAAATTAATTTATTCGGTAAGAAAAGCATTAAGCCGAATCTAACTCGCTGTACTACCAGTATACTTTCTAAGTTAAATTAGCTTCAAAAATTTCATTTCGAAAATCACTGAACCTTTTGCAAACAGAGAAGGCCTCTGATCTGGGTCTGCGGCCGCGTAAAATTGATTAAAGCCCAGCAGTGAAATTATTTTCACTGACCATTAGAAGATCATTCTTCTGTCGCAGTTTATTTTTGTTGTCGTTTGTCTTTGAGTGTGTATATCGCCTATATCTTTTTGTTTTGGACAGCCAACTGGCCATTTTGTGGCAAGTAACTGTCCTTTTGGCTTTCCACTATTGATGTTTCCATTTCATGATTTAGTGTCTCTGTTGGGAGCTGTGGGTTAATTGTATCGATTCCTGATCATTGCTGTCACTTGGTTCCTGATGTTCCATTTTGGGGGGGTTTTCCAGTCACCAGTGTCCAAGTGTTTACAGTATTTACAGTAATATGTTTTCCTACACTTGGTACTCATCTATATTGATAACTGTAGATATTTTAGTTACATTCTATTGAATTATACACACTTTATTCTCTTACCCTGATCTCACTGTTCACGACCACCCATATCTTTGCAAACAGTGTAGATCCAGATCAGATGGAAGAAGCCATCTGATCAGGATCTACACTGTTTGACATTCAGTTTATGAATTTGTAGCAATAAATTATATCAAGTAATTTGATTGGTTGACAGACAGAAATGGGTGTGGCTTAAATGAATATGCAGCAAGATAAGGGTTAAGCGTTCTGAATTATTTCTTGAATTAAACTGTTAAGGACCTTATAAAAGAACTTGTCAGACTGAATAAGCTGTAGTATAATCAGATTTAACCCTTATCTTGCTGAATATTCACTTAAGCCACACCCATTTCTCTCTATCATCCAATCAATTACTTGATGTAATTAATTGCTACAAATTCATAAACTGAATGCCAAACAGTGTAGATCCTGATCAGATGGCTTCTTCAGAAGCCATCTGATCTGGATCTACACTGTTTTCAAAGATAGGGGTTGTCGTGAACAGCATGATAAGAGTTAACCCTGTCCTGACATTGTAGCTGTCAAATGGCTTCTGAAGAAACTAACTGATCAGGATCTACACCACCATTTGGTTTGTGAATTGAAGTAATACATGCTCTAAGTAATTTGATTGGCTGAAAATCAGAAACAGGTGTGTCAAAATTGATTTGTTCAGCAGGACAAGGATTAAATGGTATGAAGACAAATTAGAGTCTTCGCTCTTGACTTGAAGCTGTTTGACTTGGAAGCCTGGTTGTGGGAAACACCATTGGCTTAACCCTTAACCTGCTGAATATTTATTTATGCCACACCCACTACTGATTATCAGCCAGTCAGATTACTTGATGCAAATTATTGCAACAAATTCACAATCTGAATGGCAAACAATGTAGATCCTGATCAGATGGTTTCATCAGAAGCCATCTGATCTGGATCTTCATTGTTTGGAAAATAAGGCATATCCGGGCTCAGCAGGACAAGGCTTAACACGTTTCCTAGTATTTAAATGGTTATAGATCACTGTTCTGGAAAGTACAATGTTATTCTAATACTCTGATATTTTTGCTGGTATAGTTTGCAGCAAAACCATTAGCATATTTGCACTACTTAATGATAAGAAATTGAACGATAACTAACAACGTAATGTTATTTTTGAACAGCTTGATCCAGAAATTGAGAAAAGGCCTGCCCAGAGTTTGCCTCGACATGACCTAAATAGTGTTGACTAGGCTGTTAAACTCGAAAACCTAAATTAAAACTTTGATATTTGATATAGCGATATGCAAATGCAAAAGCTACATGTACTGACCTTTTTCCCAGCAAAAATAGCAGAGTATTAAATATTGTACTTGTTTAGGTCAGCTAAATTATTTGAATAGGGCTACTTGAACAAGCTTATTAGTTGGGCATGGAGAAATAGATTGGGCTGCTTGGTGCTTCCATGCAGAGCTGAAACATACTGGTAAACTGCTAAGAAGGACCAAGCCTGCCCAGGCAAAGTAGTGAGCGTCGGAACGTCACTGCATATAAATATGTTTTAGAGAGGGTTATCCTTTGGAAGCAAGGAATACACCACAGAACTGGAAAATATGGAGTGTACATGTTTTCTGGGCCAGACTTACTGACTAGCTATAGTTTCGGCCATTTAGGCCTCATCCCTATTGGTTTGTTTGGGCTGCCAGGGCTCCAGATGTCATTTCATCTAAATGTCCAGTAAAAGTCCCACAAAATTGAAAACAACATTTTCAACTGGGTCCAGCACATTAGAGCTTTGAGAAGGCTGTATATTTTGTTTGTGGTATTTTATGATGGTGAAAGTCACCCAATTTCTCCATCACTTGAACTATGGACTCTCTTGCCAAACCTTGCTGTTAATGACTTTGAAAGAAGTGTGAAATCATTTAATACCTTATTTGAATTAGTAAAAGCAATAAATATTTGACTTTCTGCCATAATCTGAGTAATAGGTCATCAAAGATAGTTTGATTTGCTTTAATTTTAGCATTTACATGTAATAAAAACCCTAATGATCAGCAGCCAGCAAATCTTCACCATTCACGGCACAGTGTCAATTCATGACCTTGACTCACTGTTCATGCTTGATTGAATAATATAAAATGACGTTAACTCATTTTCTACTGGAAACCCAAAATGGGATACTAGCAGAATGAGGCATCTAATTGGGGTCTACATCATTTGTTTAAAGCTGAGCCATTTTCCAAATTTATTTTAAAGATAAGACAACCTGTCAACCGTTTTCAAATGGACTCCTGCTATAATATGGGCCCCGTCAAGCGATTTTGGTACTTATCGCCTATGCGAGCAGCGAAGGTTCAGGCGAGCCTGCGCATCCATGCAGTCTAGCCAGAACCTTCGCTGCTCGCTCATACAAGCAGTGAATCAAGAGGAACCTTGAGACAGAAAGCCATAACCCTGGCCCCTCTGAATGGCTGGGCATGCGCAGTTAAAATTTGTCATGACGGAATGCTCGAAGACACAAATTCGCTTAGCGGGACTCATATAAGAAGAAGATTCCAATTTGAATGAAATGAGTTAACAAGTCTGTGTAATGAACATCCTTTTATGGTAGATGCTAGCAGCTGTAGATGCTTTAACCCATTGTATGCGGGGAAACCCCTAAAGGGGTACCTTGACAAACAGTGCAGGCCCAGATCAGACGCCACAGAATGCGTCGTCCAATCAGGGCCTACACTATTTGCTAACGGAATTTTCTATCAAAAAATAGAATAAAAACGACAAAATTGGCCATAACCATCCCTAATATGACAAATGGACTTGTCCAACATATAGCAATGGAAGAGTCCACTGGTATACAATGGGTTAAACAGAAACCCTGTTGACCCCACTCTCCAGATTTAAAATGCATGTTTTTCTGGCATATTCATGTTTGTTTGGATGAATCTTATTGATGCAGATTGAGTTATTTCACACTGGAGCATATATGTAATGCATTGCATTGAAATTTTGAGAAAGTTTAGTGGTTAAGCTACTTGGGGTTGATTCAAGGCTTACCCCGATTTTCAGATGGGTCTTTAAACCAAGGTCCCATCTCCATTTGACCCTTGTTGTTGATGGGACATAAAACTGTAACACACTCACTCATCAAAGCTTGGACCAATGAGCAGCTTTGACATGAGCTGAACTATCATGATTTTGACACAAAGTCATGTCCATCGCCTAACTTTCCTGCCTAGCAGTACAAGCCAGCGGTAGTGTTTTTTATTATCAATTTGCCAGTCCATGGTTCAAGTCCTGGTCGAGCCATGTTCTTTTTCCTAGGGTGTAACATGTTCATGGTGAAAGGGGGAGTTCCAAATCTGCCCACACACAGATTTTCTTGAAACTTCAGTTGTTGTTTACTTGAGGTCTATCAACTATATATATAACATTGTTTCATTTGATAAATTACTATAGGTCTCAGGAAAGGTCCCTGAGGTAATCCCCTGTAGGGGTCATACACACCTGTAAACTTTTCAGTCTTAAATCAATAGGTATGATTATTTTTAAATTTTGTTGCTTTGATTGGCAACAGAACTCCATAAGGATTAATCTAATACAAAAAATGTAAATGTGTCTATGTCTTTTAATCTTCCTGATAAATTTATTTACAACATTTCTTCTATTTTTCATGAAAATTTGCAAAATATAAGATGTTCATCATAAGTATTAGATGTGTTACTGATCTTGTCACCCCAAGATATTGCATATAAATTAGGCCACATATGTGGTCTATATAGCAAACAAATTTCAATAAAATCAGAAACCGGTAACAATGTTTTTGAAAGCTAGATATGGGTTCAGGTCAATTTTTGTGCCAAAATCAGTTTCAATACCAGGGGACAAGATTTCCTTAAAGTGTATTTTTATTGTGTTTTATGTCCATTTAGGGCCACCTTATCATACAAAGCTTAGCATAGGCATTTATTTAATAAAAATTGACCCCCCCCCCCGCAAAAAAAAAATAAAAAAAATAAATAAATAAAATAAAATGTAAATGAGAACATACATTATCAACGTATACAAATCAAGTTTTATCCAAAAATTTTAAAGAGAAAAATAGAATTACATGATGACACAATAGGAATAAGACATGGTGGATCTTTTTACCCTATTTTATTTGGCCTTCTTGTACATTTTAAACCCTGCACCACAAAGACACTTGATGTCAGTAATACTCAATGACGTTATGGATTTGCTTAATTAATTACTTTCATAATCCTATTTTTTCCCTAATTATTTTTGTTGTTGTCATTTTCTTCTTTAAAATAAAACAGCAGTCAATAATTTGCAAACTTGAAGGGACAGACTGATTTTCTGATTTGTTCTTATGATTGATTGGTCCATGATTGTTGATGTTTTCTTACATCACTTGGTCAAAGAGACTCACACTCCGCTCCCCCGCCAAAAGTTTTGTGAGATCATGGAAATAATTTTTTCTAGGTTCATAATAAAATCAGCAAAAGTGTAAGGTACAATGTTTTAGCCTTCAAAATAAATGCAGAGCTAGTCACACTGGAACTAGTTGTAGAATTGTCATTTGGCATACACTTCCCTAAATGAAATAGGTGGAAGGCAAGTTGCTGTAACAAATTTATTTTATAGCTCATATTATATTTAGATGTAGTTATACCATTCGCATATTTAGTCAAATGTATGCAGTACCTGCCATCAATGTTAAGCTTTCTAGCTCTGTATTCATCAGTTTTACAAATGGCGTGAATCAGCTGTTAGCTGTATTACTAGCATATTTGCGGAGCTAAAATCTGCAGTTGGCTTTATATTTTTCTATAGCACTGATAGCAAATATACTGTTGGCTCTTTTCTTTCTCTGAAATTGTTTGAAAGTATGAATAGTCTTCTCTATTATATTAAATCATGTTACTCAAAAAGAACTGTTTGTTTTCCAGATCATATTTAAGTATATAACTTTCTTACACGGATTTCCACAGCAGGCGACATTTGTTACGTTAGTAGACTGTAGCTTAGTTCAGAGTTTGAGAGGACATTGTCAGAGTGGCAAAAGAGCCAAAACAACAGTGTTTCCATTTTGTCTACGGTAATCTGTGAATACAGTGGGCCAAAAGTCTGGTATTATGAACTACCTGGCACACCATAATAAAAACATCATAAATCTTGGCTTTTCAAGCAAGCTGTGCCATTCCGGTATGACAGACTTTTCAAACATTTTAAGTTGACTGCATCATACTTATAATACTGCATAATACATACTTATTACAGAATCAAGAAAATTGTCTGGTTTACAGAACCATCCATTTTACTTGCCAATTCAACAGTCTTTTTCATAATAAGCTTCAGCCAGCTTTAAGATTACATTAAATACAAAAACTCTTGTTATACAATGAAATATATATTTTTATTGAATTGTTAATGGACGCTCAAAATAAATTGTGTTAATGGTGTCTCCCAGGGTACCATAACTGATACAGGTGCTGATTATAAGCGCTCATACTATACATATCATTGTTTTAACATACATATATTCATGTTTATATATATTATTTGCTAGCAATTTCTCGATTGAAAATGTTATACCATATCTACTAATGGTTTGAAAAAATTAAAAATCTGACCATTACTATTCAATGTTCAAATGCAGTATGTTACCGGTCTCAGATTTTCAAGAAAATTTGATAAAATGTTCTACACATATACGGGCAATTTTCATATTAAAATGATGAGGTGACAAGACCTGCAACAGTATGAAATCATAGGTCAAACATACTCCAAAAGATTTTATGGTTGTGAAGTCTAGGGTCTCCTCCATATGAAATTGAGCATGGTCTATAGAACTTTGCCTGAACAACAGTAAATGTGATACAAAAATAATCTCAAATGACTACAGTGATGCCTGAGAACAAAATAACTCCAAAACATAAGAAGCTGTTGTGTATATGTATACTTGTTTGGGGGTACCCCTATTTTCAGATGCAGAAATAAACAAAACATTGTAGATTTATAATGAACACAGATATGAGAGTGAAATAGCTAAATAATGAACAGTCATTTACCAGGTATTAATGATGCACAATATCATGGACATCTGTGCATGGGCAGAACCCTATGGAAATTTACTATAGGCTGGAACTCCCCCTTTTGCACCCCTGCCCATCTAGGGCTTGGAGAAATGATGCTTCTGCACAGAGCTGAAACTGACTGAACTTGAATACTGGTAAATAAGTCTGCCTTGGAAAAGTAGATAGCTGGTTGGACTGTTCCTTATTTTCAAGCAGTTTCTTTGAGGGGCAGGGCTTGAGATGTCATTCCATCGCAAAGTAGGGTAAAAGTACCACCGTCTCCAAAATTACCTAGCGTTGACAGGGACATAAACTTCAACACAAACAAAAATGCTCAAATTTTAGAAAAATTACACCCCTGCCCATCTAGGGCTTGGAGAAATATACTGAGTTGCATGGTGCTTCTGCACAGAGCTGAAACTGATACTGGTAAAAAAGCCTGCCTAGGAAAAGTGGATAGCTTGTTGGACCACTCCTTATTTCCAAGCAGTTTCTTTTGGGGCAGGGCTTCATATGTCATTCCATCTCAAAGTAGGCTCAAATTTTAGAAAAATTACAATAAATGATCACAGTGTTTAATACGGCCCCCGCCCATAGGGGCTTGAAGAAATATATGGGCTGCATGATGCTTCCACGCAGAGCTGAATCCGGCCCGCACACTAGTACTGGTAAACCGCTTAGAGGATCTAAGCCTGTCCAGGAACCGCGGTGCGAGGTGGACCGTCCATGCTAATAAACCCTATTGGTTTCATTTGGCGACAGGGCTTGAGATGTCATTTCATCTCAGTGTCGGGTAAAAGTCCCACAAAATTGGAAGCAACTTCTCCAAAATGACCTTTACACTGTTGACTGGGACGTTAAACCTCAAATCAAACAAACAAACAGTGTTTAATCATGGTACAGTATTTGTCCTAATATAAGAGGTTGGATTAAAATTTCAATAGGGTGTCACTTTGGTAAGTTTTCAGTAGCTAATATAACCTGCTACTTGACTCTGGTCACCCTTAGTTCAGTCTGTTTCTGCTCTTCAGCCAGGACAAAGAAAAAGGTACAAGTTAGCATAGCTTACATGTGTAGACTCTGATCAGATTCTGCACATGTCAGATGAGTTCTGAGGATCTTGGAGGTGTCAGCAGTGTGCACTGTCATGTGCCTCCACTATTGCACAGAACCTTCATGAGGTGCACACTTGAATACGGTATGTATATTTTGCTGTACCCAAGCTGATATGATCCGTCAGTACTTATAAGGTGATTAGATTTTTTTTAATTGTTTGAATAATGTTAAATAATTACATGAAAAAAGTGCCTCTTTTTTTTAACATACAATAAATATACATGTATGAAAACACCAGTAAATTCTTGCCGGCCTAGGTAGCTCGGTCAGATACGCGTCTGACTGCATTGTGATCAGGAGGACGTAGGTTCGATGTCTGCCAGGGTCGGAGATTGATCATGAAATCTTTTCTATGGTCATTCACTCCAGAAGGGCAGTTATCAGTTTCTGGCGAAAGGATGTGCACTATACCAGTTAACCGCTTACGTATAAGCCTGCCCAGGAAAAGTGTGGATAGGTAAACTGACTGGCTCAAAAATGACCTAAAATAGTGTTGCCTGGGCTGTTAATTTCCAATAAAAACAACAAAAAAATTAATAGTAAATTCTTGAAACTCCTCTTTGACTGAAATGCTGAATGGAGCTAACTAAATATTGCTTTGTTTTTTTTTAGCTCACCTGACCGAAGGTCATGGTGAGCTTTTGTGACAGTAAGATGTCCGGCGTCGTCGTGCGTCGTCCGTCGTCCGTCGTCCGTCGTGCGTAAACTTTTTCTTGTGAACACACTAGAGGCCACAGTTTTGGTCCAATTATCATCAAACTTGCTCAGAATGATAATCATGACAATATCTCGGTCAAGTTCGAATTTGGGTCATGTCGGGTAAAAAAGTAGGTCAGTAGGTCAAATCATAGAAAAACCTTGTGAACACTCGAGAGGCCACAATTTTGGTCCAATCATCATCAAACTTGCTCAGAATGATCATTGTGACAATATTTCAGTGAAGTTTGAATATGGATCATGTCGGCTTAAAAAGTAGGTCAGCGGGTCAAATCATAGAAAAACCTTGTGAACACCCTAGAGGCCACAATTTTGGTCCAATCATAATCAAACTTGCTCAGAATGATCATCATGACAATATCTTGGTCAAGTTCGAATATGGGTCATGTCCGGTCAAAAAGTAGGTCAGTAGGTCAAATCATAGAAAAACCTTGTGAACACTCTGAAGGCCACTGTTTTGGTCCAATTATCATGAAACTTGCTCAGAATGACCATTGTGACAATATTTCAGTCCAGTTCGAATATGGGTCATATCGGGTTAAAAAGTAGGTCAGCGGGTCAAATCATATAAAAACCTTGTGAACACCCTAGGGGCCACAATTTTGGTCCAATCTTAATCAAACTTGCTCAGAATGATCATCATGACAATATCTCGGTCAAGTTTGAATATGGGTCAAATGGTTCCGGTCCGTTGCACATCTAGGTCACAGGAGCCAAAAACAGATTTTTTTCACCAAAAACTTAAAAAATCTTCTTCTCTGAAACCACAAGGCCCAGGTCTTTGTTATTTGGTATGAAGCTTCATCTAGTGGACCCCTACCAAGATTGTTCAAATTATAGTGCTGGGGCCAAAAATGCCCCCGCACGGGGGCCCTTTGGTTTTACATAGGCTTATATAGGGAAAATCTTTAAAAATCTTCTTCTCTGAAACCACAAGGCCCAGGACTTTGATATTTGGTATGAAGCTTCATCTAGTGGACCCCTACCAAGATTGTTCAAATTTGAGTGCTGGGACGAAAAATGCCCCCGCCACGGGGCCCTTTGGTTTTACATTGGCTTATATAGGGAAAATCTTTAAAAATCTTCTTCTCTGAAACCACAAGGCCCAGGTCTTTGATATTTGGTATGAAGCTTCATCTAGTGGACCCCTACCAAGATTGTTCAAATTATAGTGCTGGGGCCAAAAATGCCCCCGCCCCAGGGCCCTTTGGTTTTACATAGGCTTATATAGGGAAAATCTTCAAAACTCTTCTACTCTGAAACCACAAGGCCCAGGACTTTGATATATGGTATGAAGCTTCATCTAGTGGACCCCTACCAAGATTGTTCAAATTATAGTGCTGGGACAAAAAATGCCCCCGCCACGGGGCCCTTTGGTTTTACATTGGCTTATATAGGGAAAATCTTTAAAAATCTTCTTCTCTGAAACCACAAGGCCCAGGTCTTTGATATTTGGTATGAAGCTTCATCTAGTTGACCCCTACCAAGATTGTTCAAATTACAGTGCTGGGGCCAAAAATGCCCCCGCCCCGGGGCCCTTTGGTTTTACATAGGCTTATATAGGGAAAATCTTAAAAAATCTTCTTCTCTGAAACCACAAGGCCCAGGTCTTTGATATTTGGTATGAAGCTTCATCTAGTGGACCCCTACCAAGATTGTTCAAATTTTAGTGCTGGGACAAAAAATGCCCCCGCCACGGGGCCCTTTGGTTTTACATGGGCTTATATAGGGAAAATCTTTAAAAATTTTCTTTTCTGAAACCACAAGGCCCAGGACTTTGATATTTGGTATGAAGCTTCATCTAGTGGACCCCTACCAAGATTGTTCAAATTTTAGTGCTGGGACAAAAATGCCCCCGCCACGGGGCCCTTTGCTTTTACATTGGCTTATATAGGGAAAATTTTTAAAAATCTTCTTCTCTGAAACCACAAGGCCCAGGTCTTATATATTTGGTATGAAGCTTCATCTAGTGGACCCCTACCAAGATTGTTCAAATTATAGTGCTGGGGCCAAAAATGCCCCCGCCACGGGGCCCTTTGGTTTTACATAGGCTTATATAGGGAAAATCTTTAAAAATTTTCTTCTCTAAAACCACAAGGCCCAGGACTTTGATATTTGGTATGAAGCTTCATCTAGTGGACCCCTACCAAGATTGTTCCAATTTTAGTGCTGGGGCCAAAAATGCCCTGCCCCGGGGCCCTTTGGTTTTACATAGGCTTATATAGGGAAAATCTTTAAAAATCTTCTTCTCTGAAACCACAAGGCCCAGGACTTTGATATTTGGTATGAAGCTTCGTCTAGTGGACCCCTACCAAGATTGTTCAAATTATAGTGCTGGGACAAAAAATCCCCCCCTGCCACGGGGCCCTTTGGTTTTACATAGGCTTATATAGGGAAAATCTTTAAAAATCTTCTTCTCTGAAACCACAAGGCCCAGAACTTTGATATTTGGTATGAAGCTTCATCTAGTGGACCCCTACCAAGATTGTTCAAACTATAGTGCTGGGGCAAAAAATGCCCCTGTCCCGGGGCCCTTTGATTTTACATAGGCTTATATAGGCAAAATCTTTAAAAATCTTCTTCTCTGAAACCGCTAGGCCCAGGTCTTTGATATTTGATGTGTAGCTTCATCTAGTGGACCTTTGACAAGATTGTTCAAATTTTAGCCTTTGTTGATGTTTGGTATGAAGCTTCACCTTTACGACCTCCCTCAACATTATGTACATTAAAGCCCTGGGGCCAATAATGGCCCTCTCTGGGGCCCACTTGTTACACTATGGATCAGGTGAGCGATCCAGGGCCATCATGGCCCTCTTGTTTTCAAAAGTCCGTTCATTAAAATAGCAATGTGCTGGCAGGCGGGCATCAAGGGTTGGGGAGGAGGGGGTATGTATGGAGTGGAGGTATCTTTTGTCCTGGTGTCATCAGGCAGGTTTACCCTTTTGATTAACCTTTTAGAAAAATCTGCCCATAATGCTGTTAGATATAAAGAGAGTATTTCGACCATAGAATTCTGTAATATATAATTTGAAGGTTGGTTTCAATTCTTTTCAAAAGCAGTGTATGTGTGTTTGAGTTTTACGTTCCATCTGCAACTAAGGTCATAATGGAGACAGGACCTTGGTGCTGAATATTCATATATGCCACACCCACTACTGATTATCAACCAATCAGATTACTTGATGCAGATTATTGCAACAAATTCATAAACTGAATGACAAACAATGTAGATCCTGATCAGATGGCTTCTTCAGAAGCCATCTGATCTGGATCTTCATTGTTTGAAAGATAAGACATATCCGGGATCAGGAGGACAAGGGTTAACAACACATCCAAAAGTCAGGAGATTCCGGGGATTGAAGATGAGAAGTTTAGAAAATTTACTTATACCACAGAGACTAATAACAGTCGCAGTGTTTATTCTGTGACATTATTTTTTTTTGCTTCAAAAATATGTAAGTAAAATAATTAAGTCAAATTTCTTTTTTTTATACAAAACCTTATAAAATTGTTATGATATCATTGCCCTAGAAAGTAAATTTGCTTATTGGCATACACACATTACCAGCTCTTGCAATATTTGCACAAGAATCTCTCTATAAATATAAAATTTTAGCCATAAATAATGCTGTGAGAATATTTATGGCCATAAACATTTGGCTAAAGGATTATCTTAGTTAAAGATTTTTATTCTGTTAACAGGGGTTTGTATAAATTATTTGAGGTGTAAAATCATAACAGGATTGTCTTGTTGCAGTTTGGATTTAATTTACAGGATAAAAGAATTGTGACACAAATTAAATCATTCCTTTAATTGCATTTTGAAGACTTATGATGGCTATGTGTAATACCAGACAAGGTACTTATTTTATGTATTTTGATAATTACCTAATCATTTTCAAAACTTTATATCATTACGAAAACACGCCTATACAAATTCATTGTGAACTTTTCCACTGAAAAATGCAAATTTTAAGATAAAAAATTGTGATATTTATTTTTTTCTGCTCAAAATACAGATTGTGGGTACTCTTTAGAACCGCCTCAATGAGAAGGTTCTAATGAGTACCTACAATCTATGTTTTTGAGCAGAAATAACAAAATAATGTATACCCCTGCAAACCTGTTTTACTATATAAAAGTGGGGTGTAAGGGGGTAAAAATTATATAGGCATGTTTTCGTGATGTAAATGAATGAAAAATTTATATAAAACACACATACGAGATCATACTATCTTTCTGCTATATATCTGGCATTTTGTTAGCTGATACAGTAGAAGCTTTACCATGGATAAGTTGAACCTGTTTTTGAGTCTGTATTGTGTGTGTGTGTGTGTGAATTCGGGTTTAACGTCACTTTCAGCATTTTTTCAGTCATATCACGACGGTGTCTGGTTGCGACAGGAAGCTCAATGCTCACTTTTATAGTGCTGCCTCACTGAAGTATCATGTCCCAGACACATTACATGATACCACACCCAGTCACATTATCCTGACACTGGGTTGACCAGTCCTAGCCCTGCCCCGTAAATCTGAGTGCCAAGCGAGGAGCAGCTAGTACCATTTTTAACGACTTTGGTATGTCGCGGCCCGGGATCGAACCCTTGACCTCCCGTTCCCCGGAGCGGACACTCCACCAACTGAGCTATCGGGGCCGGTTTGAGTCTGCATGGAATCCCTCCAAATATAGAATAGCAATTATTTAGAAAGATTTTCTTCTTTTACCTTGCAAATGTATGTTGTATTTACTCATTAGAATCACCTCAATGAGGCAATTCTAATGAGTAATCACAACATACACAACACAACATTCATTTATAATATAGGACCCCGGAAAGATATCCCGCAATTATCTCCATTATGCCTTCTGGTATGGCACTAATTGTTATCCTATGTGGCTCAAACCACCCCTGTCTCAAACAAATTTTCATGGTCCCAAAGGGGTTAGAGCCATCAAAGTTTGACTGTAATTTGTGTTTTTGTTGTTCATACGTTATACTAAGAACGTGGGTGCTTATTAATTTATACCATAGAAGCCTCTGTGGTGTAGTGGTTACGCTACTCACCTTGTAAACCAGGGGTTGCAGGATCGATCCCGGGCTTCTCCAGACTTTCGGATGAGTCTTTAAACAGAGGTCCCATCTCCGTATGACCTCAGCTGGTGGTGGGACGTAAAACTGAAACACTCACTCATCAATTTATACCATTGTAAAACCTGTTTTTGCTCTTTGTATGACATGATAATAATGGGCCTCCGTGGCCTAATGTTGGTCTATTACACACAGAGTTATGCCCTTACTTGGCTGAAAATATTTTTGACATTGTAATCACCGTAGCCCCTTAAGTTTTGATTGGATCTTCTTGAAACTTACATAATAAGCAAGTCAGGGATAAAAGCTCTAATGATTTTGAAAACCAGTGAAGTCGGCATTTTTATCATAGAATTATGTTACTTTGTTTGCAGAAAATGCCTGTTTTTATACGCCAATTTGAAAAAACAGGACATATTATGTTATACCCCCTGGCATCCGTCTGTCCATCGATCCATCCATCTGTCTGTCCATCCATCTGTCCGTCTGCCTGTAAACTTTTCGTTTCCAGATAACTCCTCCTACAGTTTACATCCAATTAAGCCGAAACTTCACACATAGTTGGACCATGATGTGGGGCAGTGCATATTGTTTTGAGGTTACAATCCACCATATAATAATAGAGTTATGCCCCTTTGAAATTTTTATAAACTTTTCATTTCCTGATAACTCCTCCAACAGTTTACATCCTATCAAGCTGAAACTTCATACATAGTTAGACCATGATGTGGGGCAGTGCATATTGTTTCGAGGTTACGGTCCACAAAATAATAATAGAGTTATGCCGCTTTGAAATTTTTTGTAAACTTTCCAATTCCGGATAACTCATCCTAAAGTTTACATCCAATCAAGATGAAACTTCATACATAGTTAGACCATTATGTGGGGCAGTGCATTTTATTTCGAGGTTACAGCCCACCAAATAATAATAGAGTTATACCCCTTTGAAATTTTTTGTGAACTTTTTGTTTCGGGATAACTCCACCTTCAGTTTACATCCAATCAGCTTGAAACTTCATACATAGTTAGACCATTATGTGGGTCAGCGCATATTGTTTTGAGGTTTTGGTCCACCAAATAATAAAAGAGTTATTCCCCTTTGAAATTTTTGTAAACTTTTCGTTTCCGGATAACAATTCCTACAGTTTACATCCAATCAAGCTGAAACTTCATACATAGTTGGACCATGATGTGGGGCAGTGTGTTTTATTTCGAGGTTATGGTCCACCAAATAATAAAAGAGTTATTCCCCTTTGAAATTTTTGTAAACTTTTCGTTGCGGGATGACTCCTATTACATTTTACATCTGATTAAGCTGAAACTTCGTATATAGTTTGACCATGGTGTGGTTGTTTTGAGGTTACCGTCCACCATATAATAATAGAGTTATGCACCTTTGAAACATTATTTTGTTTCTGGATAACGCCTCCTACATTTTACATCTGATGAAGCTGAGACTTACGGTATAGTTAGACAATGATGGGGAGCAGGGCATATTATCTCAAGGTTACAGTCCACCACTTATTGCCAGAGTTATGCCCATATTATTTTGAGGTTATGGTCCACCAAGTATTACTGACCATGAAAATTTGTTGGAGACAGGTAGTTTGAGCCACTGAGGGTTATTAATTTAATAGTGCCAGGTAAGAATATATGGAGCTCATATTGTTCCATGGTTACATTCCACAAACCCAAACTTGTACAACAGTCAGTATAAATATGCTCAATCTTACACATTGCCACGGGCATATTGCGGAGCTCTTGTTGACCTTGTCATCACCATAGCCTCTTCAGTTTTGATCTTCTTGAAACTTAGGTGTTAGTAAGTCAGGAATAAAAGCTAGGTTGAGTTCAAAAACTGGTGTGGCCGGGCTATTTATCACAGCCTATTTATCATAGAGTTACATCCCTTTGATTGCTGAAAATGCCCGTTTTTTGACATTGTCATCATCATAAGTCCCTAAGTTTTGAAGGGACCTTCCTGAAACTTACATATAAGTAAGTTAGACATAAAAGCTTGAATGTGTTTGCAAACTAACATTGTTGGCACATTACACACAGATTTAAGTCCCCTTCTTTGCTGAAAATGCCTATTTTGTACCTTGTCATCACCATAACTCCTTTGGTTTTGGTCTAATCTTCCTTAACTAGCGTAAAAGTAGGTTGGGATTGAAAGTTCGGATGAGTTTGAAAACTGATGATGTCTGCCTATCTCTCATAAAGTTACATTCCCTTGAATGCTGAAAATACCTGTTCAGCATAAATCCTTCTGTAAAGTTTGAAACTAGCATATAAGTAGGTTGGATGAGTTTGAAAACTGGTGATGTCTGCCTATCTATCATAGAGTTATGTCACCTGAATGCTGAAAATACCTGTTTTTGACCTTGTCATCAGCATAAATCCTTAGGTAACGATTGAAACTTCCTGAAAGTTTTAACCTTTTAGCTCAGGTGAGCGATATAGGGCCATCATGGTCGTCTTGTTTGAGTATGGATCAGGTGAGCGATCCAGGGCCATCATGTGTTTTATTTATTTATCATCTTTTTATCAGAAGTACTTCTGACACATGATTAAGATTATGTCATTTAAAATTTCTATAAATTCAGCAAATTAAAATGCTGGCATTGAAGAGCCTGAAATATAATACATAACCTTTAAGTGTTTTAGCATATGATTTCTGCATTATCACAATTTTCATCTTTTTATCATTCAAATACACTTTCTGTTTTAAATTGGATTTTATATCTCATAGTAAAAAGGTGTCCACCCTCATCCCATAAAAGCTTTATTTAAACAGATCAACAAAAATATGATATAAATATTAACAAACACAACAACTCCTACCTTTGCAAACAGTGCGGATCCATATCAGATGGCTTCTAAAGCAAATCTGATCAGGATCTACACATTTGTGAATTGAACACTTACATTAAGTAATTTGAGTGGTTGATAGTCAAAAATGGGCGTGGCTTAATTAATTTAGTCAGCAGAATAAGGCTTAACCCATTTCAGACTGGAAACCCCTAAAGGGTACCGTGGCAAACAGTGCAGGCCCAGATCAGACGCCGCAGAACGCGGCGTCTGATCAGGCCCTACACTGTTTGCAAAAAGTTCAGCCGAAACCACAATCTGAGACCCCTAAATTTTGAAATGGACTCCTGTCATATATAAGTTGGAAGATTCTTTTTGTTACAAAAAGGGTTAAAATACAATATTCACACATTCTGATATAAACAACAAACCCTAGAAAGTATATCAAGTGCAACCATATTATCCTTGTGCCAAGTTTGGATATGTTTGATTGAGCCAAACATGTTTGGGTAAGCCAAATACAGTAAAACCTCCAGTAATGGTCACTTCTGTTTAGCAGCCACCTCTCTTCAGCAGCCGCAATAATTCCTCCTATAGCATTTTACGATATATTTAACCTCTGCTCAGCAGCCACCTCTCTCTTCCAGCCAGCAGCCACTTTACCAAATCTAAATTCACTCTATTAAACAGCCTGAGTTAACTTATTAGAAAAAAATCGGATGTCAATATAGGAATTTCTCTTCTAGTGTACTTATTTATTTCAAAATTTATTTTTCTCAAAACTACCATTGTGGTGTCAGACGACACCTCTCCATCATTTATTTTACTTTTAGTACATCTATGTTGAGCTGTATTCCATCAGCACCATTTTTTGTCTGGCGATAACAAACCATACATCATATCAGACATTGCCCTCTGTTGAACAGCAACCTCCCTTTAACAGCCAGTTTTGGAGTTTTCCCAGGCTGGCTGTTTAATGGAGGTTTCACTGTATGTCCAAAGTTGGGGTTTATAAAGGTATATATTATTTTCCTTATTTTTGCTCAAAAACAGGTTGTTTTTGTTTGTTTGTTTGATTTGAGGTTTAACATCCACGTCAACACTGCATATTGAAGACGCTGCTTCCAATATTATGGGACTTTCACCCGACCTTGATATGGAATGGCATCTCAAGCCCTGTCGCCCAATGAAACCAATAGGGTTTTTAAGCCTGGACGGTCGGACTCGCACCACTTTGCCTGCTGGGCAGGCTTAGATCCTCAAAACAGTTTACCAGTACTCGTGTACGATTGGTTTTAGCTCTGCGTGGAAGCATCAGGCAGCCCATCTATTTCTTCAACCCTGATGGGCGGGGGCCAAAAAACAGTTGTGGGTAATCTTTAAAATTGCCTCTATGAGGTGGTTCTAATGAGCACTGACAAACTATGTTGAAGCTGAATCTAAAAATGCTAGTTCTACAGGTTGTAATCCATTTTGTACTGGAAGCCCCAAAACGGGTAATTGGCAAACAGTGCTGCCCCAGTTCAGATGCAGCAGAAGACAGCGTCTGATCAAGGCCTACACTGTTGCAAAAACGTTCAGCCATTTTCCAAATAAATTTTGAAGAAAACACAACCTGACATCCCAGGCTTCTGATAAAGAGGCCATTGTAGTACACAAGTGTGTTATCTTAACCCTTAGATGCCAAAAAAAAACTACATCTGAAAATGTTGTCTGCTTCTGTCGTCTGCTGATTTTTTTTTTGTGCAAACTTTTTAAAAACATTTTTGCAAACAGGCAAACAGTCTGGGCCCAGGTCTGATCGGGCAAAAAAATACTTTTAAGGTAACCGACAGACGGCAAAGCACACAGGCCAATTGTCTTGATTGGCATTTTATGGGTTATTTATTTATTCGACTGAGGGATAGGTATACATGATGTTTTTCTTTGAAATGATACTTTATGTAAAAGAACTTGAATCAATAAACTTTGATCTTCCTCTAAACCTTGGCAATAGTAAACTGCTTGTTTAACTGTTATTCTGAGATTATTCGGGAAGGGTTCTCAGTTGTTTTGGCATGTATTCTTGTTTTCATGTCTCAGTAAGAGATAAGACACAGTTTTTCATCTTTGTAAATAAATAATATTTTACTTGTAACACATCCAAGGATTTGAGCTGGTACGAACTATAAAATATATTATACAAACTCTTTTTCTTATTGGGATGTTATCGGTCGGCCCAAATTAAGTTACTAACTCATTACGATAATATATTGCCTGCCTCGGTAGCTCATTCGGATGCGCTTCTGACTGGTGAGTTCAATACCTGCTGGGGTCGGCAACATTCTTTCATGGAGATTGATCATGAAATCTTTTTGGGGTCATTCTTGGTAGCTCAGTTAGATGAGCGTCTGACTAGTGATCAGGAGGATGTGTGTTCCATACCTGCTGGGGTCGGCAACATTTTATTCATGGAGATCCATCATGCAGTCTATTCTACGGTCATTCTCTCCCTTCGGCTGATTCAAGAAGGGCAGTTGTCAGTTTCTGGCAAAAGAATATGCACTTTACTAGTTAACCACCTACGCACACAATGCGACATCTGATCAGGTCTACACTGTTAGCTTACAGTACAGAAATTTTAAGGAAACAGTCTAAGTACTTGGCGGTTCTGATCAGGGTCTACACTGTTTGCTTACAGTACAGGAATTTAAAGAAAACGGTCTATGTCCTCGGTCAGGGCAATTTTTCAACCCTACACTCAAGAGACGGCTGGCCTCAGGTCGCTCAGTCGGATGAGCGTCCGACTGGTGATCAGGAGGACTTGAGTTCTATACCTGCCGGGGTCGGCAACATTTTTTTCGTGGAGATTGATCATGAAATCTTTTCTACGGTCATTCTCTCCCTTCCGCTGATTCAAGAAGGGCAGTTGTCAGTTTCTGGCAAAAGAATGTGCACTTTACTGGTTAACCACTTGCGGATAAGCCTGCCCAGGAAAAGTATGGATAGGTAAACTGACCAGCTCAAAAATTACCTTAAATAGTGTTGACTGGGCTGTTAAACATCAATACAAACGAACAAACCAAACGATAACATATCCATGCAAAATATTGAACTCGTGGGATAAGGGTTAACCCTTGTCCTGCTGAGCCCGGATATGCATTATTTTCCAAACAATGAAGATCCAGATCAGATGGCTTCTGATGAAGCCATCTGATCAGGATCTACATTGTTTGCCGGTCAGATTGTGAATTTGTTGCAATAATTTGCATCAAATAATCTGATTGGTTGATAATTGGTAGTGGGATTGGCATATATGAATATTCAGCAGGATAAGGGTTAAGTTGTAATTTTCCATAAATATAACACAGTTCAGTGTATTTATGTTCTACAATGTATTATATACAACAATCTCTTGAGGGGCCTCCTTGGCCTAGTGGTTAAGAGCGCAGACTCTTGATCATTAAGTCTCTCACCGCTGTGGTTCGAGCCTCGTTCGGGTCACATGTGAGACACCAAGTTCTGCAATGAAAGGTCAGGTTGTTTGGTTTTTCTCCGGGTACTCCGGTTTTGGCCCACGTCTGATTAACGATCGGCTCAATATGAGTGAAATAATCTTGAAAGGGCCGTAAAACTAAAACCAAAAAAAAAAAAAAAAAAAAACACTTCATTATAAGATAATTTGGATATAACACAATTTAAACATTGGATTCCAAAAATGGGATCATTAAGATGATAATACACTCACCAAAAATGTATAGATCGTTTTCCTATTATCATATATAAGAGAGAACTATGATTTATTTTGACATCACTTAAATGATCATCTGACATCATCGAGTCAATGCACTTTAGGTCTCAATTGTATTAACCCTTTTTGTACCAAATGGAATCTTCCTCCTTATATATAGCAGGAGTCCATTTCAAATTTTATGGTTGTCAGGTTGTGTTTGTTTGGAAAATGGCTGATCTTTTTTGCAAACATTGCAGGCCCACCAGATCAGACGCCACAGAAGATACCCATTTTGGGGGTTTCTGGTACTAAATGTGTTAAACTTGTAGGTTTTCTGTAAATTCACAAATATCCCGCTATCAGACTAAGTAAATTTGTTAGTTGGCTATATTTCATGAACAATTGACAATGCTGACAAATCTTACTTGGCCTAATGATATGTATATGTGTTTGTTAGTTTAGCCAAGATTACCTGTGTTGATGTAATAGTGATGTATGTTACCAGTTAATGTATCATTAGTATGACAATAATGAGCTTACCTCTGGAGCCAGAGGAATGTTGTCGACTCCCTGGAGCTGTCTCTCTAGCTCTGTCTCTACTGGCAAAATATAAAGCATGGAATGGAGCAGTGCGCTCTGGAATACAGAGGTGAGGAGTGAAATTTTTGATGGTACCATATTTACCCTATGCATTTGGACAGGCAGACTTGAGCAAACAGTGTTGACCCAGATGAGATGCCGAAGGACACAGCATCTCATCAGGGTCTATATTGTTTGCCAATCATCCAGATATTTTTAGACACAACAACGGGTAGTAAATTATACTTATTCAAATTTTCGTGTGTTTCAATTTTACATCCCACCGACAGCTAAGGTTATACGGAGATGGGACCTCGGTTTAAAGACTCATCCAAAAGTCGGGAGAAGCCCAGGATTGATCCTGCAATCCCTGGTTTATCAGGCGAGTAGCATCACCACTACACCACGGAGGCTTCGATTCAAATTTTAGAACAAGAATGGTAAGAAGTTTAGGTGTCTGAATATTTAGGGTAAATAAAGTAGGTCTCTGTGACTGTTAAGGGGAATTAATACAACTGGCTCATTTTCTGCTATTTATACAAGGGAGACAACTTAAGGGACTTCTTGTTCATGTTCCTTTAATCTGAGCCGAGTCTGCTCTTAACACATTAAGTACCAGAAACCCCAAAACGGGTACATGTACTTTGGCAAACTCTTCAGGCCCAGATCAGACAGCGCAGAACGTGGTGTCTGATCAGGGTATACAACATGGCAGTTGTAACAAAAGAATGAAGCATAGTTGAAAAGATCCCTGCCTGAAGTGGGATTCGAACCGGGGCCACTCTGGTGATGGAAGTCCAATTGCTGTATCCACTGAGCCAATAAATCTGTACACGTGTAAGGTATGCAACATCCACTTCATGCATTATACTATGTCTGGGAGCCAAGAGCCTGGGTTCAGAGGTTGCAGATGACGTCACAGTCACGTACAGTTATCTCTCTTGCTGGTGACACCAAGGTTGATTTCCAACTTTCCTTGTAAATGACTTTCTTGTCCCATTACGAAAACATGCCTATGCAAATACTTGTAAATTTTACTGGCTAAAAATGACAATTTTCAGATGAAAAATTATGTTATTTTTCTTATTTCTGCTCAAAATATAAATTGTGGGTACTCATTAGAACTGCCTCGATGAGATGGGTCTAATGAGTACTCACAATCTATATTTATACCCCCGCAAACGAAGTTTGAAGGGGGTATATAGGAGTCAGCTTGTCGTCTGTCGTCGGTCCGTTACAAAAAACTTTAACATTGCTCATAACTTCCTTATTCTTTGACCGATTTCTTTAATATTCACACACCACACACCTTGCCACTAGTACTTAAGATTGATATACACAAACCTGACCTTGACCTTTACGTTGACCTTCCTCAAGGTCAAATACTTGTAAAAATTTGTCGTCGGTCCGTTACAAAAAACTTTAACATTGCTCATAACTTCCTTATTCTTTGACCGATTTCTTTAATATGCACACACCACACACCTTGCCACTAGTACTTAAGATTGATATACACAAACCTGACCTTGACCTTTACGTTGACCTTCCTCAAGGTCAAATACTTGTAAAAATTTGTCTGACAACGCATGCGGGGGTATAATTGGCGCCCGTTAGGCGGCAGCTCTAGTTTAGAGCAGAAATAAGAAAAATAAGCTTTATCCCTGTAAACCCCAGTTTTACTGTATAAATGTGGGATTCAAGGGGGTCAGAATTATATAGGCGTGTATTCGTGATACTTGGAAAATTATGACTAAACCTTGATAAGTTTATTTTAGTGACTCCTAAGAACAGTAACAGTCACATATTAACCCTTATCTTGCTGTTCACGACAAACCCTATCTTTGCAAACAGTGTAGATCCAGATCAGATGGCTTCTGAAGAAGCCATCTGATCAGGATCTACACTGTTTGGCATTGAGTTTATGAATTTGTAGGAATAAATTATATCAAGTAATTTGATTGGTTGATAGACAGAAATGGGTGTGGCTTAAATGAATATTCAGCAAGATAAGTGTTAACACCTTCAGTGTTTTTATCACTGAGGGATAATTGGTCAAAAATGACTAAATTTGTACACAAAAACCTGTCTGGTGTCTCCAATATGGCGGATCAAGGGAGAATAATATTATAAAAATGCTGTGTCTGCAACCTCTCAATAGAACTACTGAACTTAACCCTTGTCCTGCTGAATATTTATAGATGCCACACCCACTACTGATTATCAACCAATCAGATTACTTGAAACAAATTATTGCAACAAATTCATGAGCTGAATGACAAACAATGAAGATCCTGATCAGATGGCTTCTTCAGAAGCCATCTGATCCGGATCTTCATTGTTTGAAAGATAAGACATATCCGGGGCTCAGCAGGACAAGGGTTAAACTGGAAGTATATTTTTGATGAGCTTCTGTGGTTGAACTTGCCCAAGAGTTTTTCCGTTACCCTCCTATCCTAATTGATGTGGATTAATGTGACTGGGTTTGACTTATATTGCCGGGTTATAAATGATGAAAAGCTTTTTGGCTTATCTTGGTTAATCAGTTCAGCTAATGCACAGTGCCCTACCTGACGTGATACTCAGGTGGGGAGCAATAATGTTTTTTGGTGTGAAACAATATTGAGAAATGTCAGAATCATTAATTAAGTAACATAGATGCCATATTTACCCTAAATATTCGGACACCAGTTCTAAAATTTGAATAAGCACAATTTACAACCCAATTTTGTGTCTAAAAATAGCTGGATTCGGCGGCCTCTTATCTGGGTCTACACAATTTGCTCAGGCCTGTCTGTCCAAATACACAGGGTAAATACACTGTTCATATCAGCAGCTTAACCAAGGTTATGGGGGTTCTAAACCTCTTGTAACTGATGGTAATCTTCTTTTAGAGCACCAGTAATTTTTTTTTTTCAAAAAACAATAAGGTTTGATATTTTTTGTGGATCGTCTGCCCAGCAGACAATTCACATCTAATGTCAAGCAATATTTTCTCTGAAAAATTAAGAATTGTCTGAAAATAACATCTGCAAAGGTTGTGAGTGGGATAGGTATGATACTGGCAGTTAAAGACTTTACATACTGCAGATAAGGTGCTTTTTTCATCCGAAAAAGACTGATATTTTTCTTATTTCTGCACGAAAACTTATTTCTGCACGAAAATATAGTTGTGAATAGTTCAATACCCACAACTAATCAGTACCCACAACATATGTTTTCGTGCAGAAATAAGGAAAATTGTTTATGGATACCCCCTTCTATCTGGGGCTATGCGGTCTCCAATGCAGGTTCAGAAGTCAACAGATTTTGTTTTGTTTGATTTGCCGTTTAACGTTTCCGTCAACACTGTATAGTTGCTTCCAATTTTGTGGGACTTTTTCCCTGGCTTTAAGATGAAATGACATCTCAAGCCCTGTCAACCAATGAAACCAAAAGGGTTTTTAAGCATGGACGGTCCCATTCGCAACCCTTTACCTGGGCAGGCTTTGATCTTCTAAGCAATTTACCCATACTCGTATGCAGTTGTTTTCAGCTCTGCTTGGAAGCATCATGCAGCCCATCTATTTCTTCAAGCTCCAATGGGCAGGGGCCAAACAGATTTTGTTGAAGAGATTTTACTGAGTTTCTGATGTTAACCATTGATCTGGTTTGTATATCTGCATCAGAAATGAGTATTTTATTATTTCTTTAACTGTTGGCATCAAAACCTGTATTTGATCACTTGTTGATCGTCTTTCTTTTGCGGTTTTACGAAGCCTCTGTGGTGTAGTGGCAATGCTATTTACCTTATAAACCTGTTTGCCATTTACATGTTTGGGGGTTTTGGGTACAAAATGGGTTAAACAACTTTATCGTATTTACCGTATGTATCCAGATAGACAGGCCTGAGCAAACAGTGTAGAGACAGATGAGATGCCCCAGAACCCTGCGTCTCATCAGGGTCTACACTTTTTGCCACTCATCCCGCTATTCTTGGACAAAACATAGGGTAGTAAATTGTACTTGCTCAAATTTTACAAGCATGTAAGGAGTTAAGGTGTCGGAATACGTGTATTTATTTTTGATGAAAATACACGAAGTTTGGGCTACAGGAGTGTATAATGAATACATACTCTAAAATTGTCCTGCTGAGCCCACATATGTCTTATCTTTCAAACAACGTAGATCCAGATCAGATGGCTTCTGAAGAAGCCATTTGGTCAGGATCTTTATTGTTTGTCATTCAGTTTATGAATTTGTTGCAATAATTTTTATCAAGTAATCTGATTGGTTGATAATCAGTAGTGGGTGTGGCATATTTACATATTCAGCAAGACAAGGATTAATTTTGGTATGTTGGCACCAGTTTGGCAAAGAAAGAGAAAAGGTAAAGTGTTTGTAGAGATGAAAGCCTTGTTTTTCCCTGAACTCTAAAGAATTTAGATTTCTTATATATTGCCTGATTTAATTAGGAAGATAACAAATACTGCTGTCAAGAGAACAGAAGTCTGAGACTATCTGGTACTTGGAATAACTCTTTTTCTTATATAAGATGTAAATATTATCCCCCTTGTGTGAAAGAAAAGACCTTGAAACAGACCAGCTTGTCGAGGAATGAATACAGCTATTCGCCTTGTTGAATATATAAATGTATTACACTCCTCCCTGATTTTCATACAGCCATTTGTAGTGCATGATTTCAACTTTTACCACAGATTTGGAAACAGAATGGAAAACAGTAAAGATCTAGATCTTCTTGGATGTTTAGCCCGCTGATCTGGGTATACATGTATACTATTTTCAAAAAAGAAAAAAAAGGATATAGCAGAATTCAGTGTTGTGGGGGTTAATGTCACCATACAGTGTCTAATGCAGCCAGACCTATATTGCTGTTGTCTATAAACGAATGATTACAGTAGTTAATCTATCGTTAAAACTTTGATTATTTGTTATGGCAAAATGATAAAAAATTTTGCTGAAAAAATGGGAGTAGCAGAAATACCAGAGTATTAGACCCAAAGGCTAGAACAGTTGACATTTTGACCACTGACAAGTTTGTTAAGCTAAATGATGCTTAGATGATAATAATAATATAACTTATCACAATAAAGTTAACCCTTCTCTTGCTGAATATTCAGTTAAGTCACACCCATTTCTGACTTTGAACCAATCAGATTTCTTCATGTAATTTATTCCTACAAATTCATAAACTGAATGTCAAACAGTGTAGATCCTGATCAGATGGCTTCTTCAGAAGCCATCTGTTCTGGATCTACACTGTTTCCAAAGATATGGGTTGTCGTGAACAGCATGATAAGTGTTAAGCATTATGCAGGGGTTGGTTATGTGAGGCAAAGGTGACACGTATCTTGAGCCACTGGGGCGTCCATAACCGATATTGATTTACATTTGAGCCCTGCTGTCATATTGCAGCAGGTAAGGTAGAGGGTTGCGGGGAGGTGGGGTTGTTGTTATTTCTTCTGTTTCTGCACTTCCATTCATTTTCCTCTTCTCTTCCCTCACATTTCATCTACCATCCCTTCTATCTCATTT
Source organism: Lucinisca nassula (assembly GCA_963580285.1). Lineage (NCBI taxonomy): Eukaryota > Metazoa > Mollusca > Bivalvia > Lucinida > Lucinidae > Lucinisca > Lucinisca nassula. The sequence goes on along the minus strand of OY757019.1, from coordinate 72,569,952 downwards.
CTCCCTTTCTGTGGGAGATACCTTTTTCTACCTACAGTCAACCCACCAGTTATCACAAGAGAGACAACTTTTAGAGCTTATTGTTTGCTTGCTTGTAAACTAAGCCTTTCTGATAAAGGGGTCTAGTCTTAACGCATTTCCTCCTTACACATACCACAAGTCCATTTCAAAATTAAGGGGGTGTGGGGATTTTTTTTTCTTAGAATTTTAGTTGGAAAATGGCTGAACTTTTTGCAAGAAGTGTTGGTCCTGATCTTGGCCTGCACAACATTTTGGAGTTTACTTTACAAAATGGGTTACAGTATTCACCCTATTTACTGCACATGCTCCGGTAAGCCCACACCCAAGCTATTTTTGGGAAGAAAATACACAATCACACACTTTACAGTAACCTCCCCACAATTTCATATTGAATTTTGGTGCATTTTTGACCCAGACAATCATATGTACATGACTGTTGTGGTGAACGCTTCTTGTGAAATTCAACTCAACCTAGCAGTTTTTTTTCATATCTTGTGTGTGCTAAGTATTAGGTAGATTTTTCACCATGATTTTTATACAATTTTGAAAAAAGCGCACAGTGGGGTAAATAGGTCGAATAAGGTAATGGAAAAGACTTCTCATGAGAGAATTCTTTCTTTTAGGAGTAGGCTCCTCTTGACAGACAATATTTTTGTTGATAGAATTTTTTTTAAAAGTTACCTCCCCTGAATGTGAATTCATTCCTCGTAAGGTGAAAAATCTTCCAGGGGAGATAACTCCAGTAGTTGTCTTCTTTCTTACTCATTGCAGGGCTAGTTCCTTAAAGGAAAGAGTTTGTACCCAAAAGAAGAATAGAGTTAAACACAAGGGAAGATGATTGTCTCTTTTTATATCAGAATGATCTCCCCTGCCCCCTGAAAACAGAAGCAGATGTTGTATTATGTGAAAGAGCTTTAGTGGAATCATTTTGCATTATATATTTGTCTGTATTTCTTTATTATCCGCTTATCAGCAACTGTTTTATATAATAATCTTCATACAAAATCAGCTTGTTGAACATAAAACATCTGAGGTCTGTGGAATGGGGTTTCATAGTTACTGTTTTCTCCATTTTAGTTGTTAAACTTAAAATATCTGCTGTAGTTGGAGCCATCATAGTATAGTAGTTGCAGATTAGATTGACTAGGCAGAGCTACTGGTTGCGCTTGCCTTCGGAATGTTCTATTAAGAATCACCCAATTGTGTGAATTCAACTGTAACACAAACAAAACTGTGGTGTATATATGGCCATTTGGTCTGCTTGAAGAAAGCATGTGGAAAGGCACTCTACCGAATCTTCTGGTGGACTCAGCGAATTTGACATATATTGACAACACCTGAATAGCTCCGTCTCGTCTATTTTATCTGCGACTACTATACCAATGTAAAAGTCTTACGATGAAGCTTATCTGCAGGTCCTAAATCTAGTGTAACAGACCCCTGACCAGAAGTGTTGAACAGACTTTCTTGACAACATTAATCTGAGCTGGACTTTAGTATATAGGGTACTTGTTAGAACCGCCTTAATGAGGCCGTTCTTACGAGCACCTACAACCTATGTTTTGCATATAAATGAGAATAATATCACAATTTTTTGTGAAAAAAAAAAATATATATATATTGAGATATAAAAGAGTTATTGTGTTGCAAAATGAGAAGTCCTAAAAGTTCTGACAGCAGTATAAAGGGCCAACATACAACAAAACCTACATTAAGACCTCGGTGACCAGCCTGAGATCAGCCTGAACATGTATCCAGTCCATCCAGGATCTCACCTCTCTTTGGGTAGCCCAGAGGCTGGAGAAGGCCCATGCTATCAGCAAAATCTTCACAGATGTACAGGCTGATCTGAGTCTTTGCTGGTCGTGTAGGTCTTGTAGATTTTGCCGTGCACTTGCTCAAATATCAAGACCTCAATTTACTGTATGTATTCGGACAGCCGGGTCTGAGCAAACAGTATAAACCCTGATGAGATACCGCATAATGCGGTATCTCATCAGGGTCTACACTGTTTGCCACTCATCTAGCTCAACATTTAGACACAGCATTGTATAGCAAATTGTACTTGTTCAATATTTTGAACATGTATGGTAAGAGGTTGAGGTGTCAGAATATTTAGGGTAAATAATGCTAAATATGGTAGCTGGCTCAAGTACAGACTTAAAAGAATTTGACCATGAAGTTGTGTTAAGGTAAGAAAGATCCTTAAATGTTGCAGACAGACAGTATGTAGAACATGATGACCACTTGTAGAACATATGGTAAGGTAATCATAACCACTATAACAAAGTAATTGCTCTCCTACCTAATTATACTGAGAACAAATTGGGATGTGTTCTTGTCTGGTAAATAGTTCAACTCTCTGAATCACTCTCTTTGTAGTTTCCATTAATCCATTGTATACTAGTGGACTCTTCCACTGCTATATGTTGGACAAGTTCATTTGTCATACAAGGGGTGTCAGGCCTATTTTTTTCATTTTATGTCCTCCCACCGGAGGGGAGTAGGAATAAATTTGTGGATCCCATTTGCGTCAGCATCAGCCTGTTTGAAGCACTATATCTCCTGTACCTATGGATTTATTCTGACCAAACTTGCATAGTCCCATCATTAGGATGGGGACTTGCATAGTCACATCATTAGGTCCTCAAAACAGTCAATTTTGGACCAAAAATGGCTTGTCTGCACTCTATCTCATTAACGAATTGATTAATTTCAGTCAAACTTCGCAAAATATATCATTACAACATACCACAGATTTGGTTAGATTTTGGTGACCTTGTCCCTTTTTCAAGGTCACAGACCCCCGAAAACAGTCAATATTGGGCCAAAAATGGCTTGTCTGCAGTCTAACTCATTGAAAAATTGATTAATTTTAGTCAAACTTGGTAAAATATATCATTACAACATACCGCAGACTTGATTAGATTTTGGTGACCATGACTTTTTTTTCAAGGTCACAGGCCCCTGAAAATAGTCAATTTTGGGCCAAAAATGGCTTGTCTGCACTCTTACTCATTTACAAAGTGATTAATTTTAGTCAAACTTGGTACAATATATCATTACAGCATACCGCAGATTTGATTAGATTTTGGTGACCTTAACCTTTTTTTCAAGGTCACAGATCCCCAAAAACAGACAATTTGGGCCAAAAATGGCCTGTCTGCACTATATGATTAATTTTAGTCAGATTTGATACAATATATGATTATCATCACAACATACATTTTCATGATAAACTAAGAAAAAAAAAATATTGCCTCCCGCCGATAGGGTCTTGAAGAAATATATGGGCTGCATGATGCTTCCACGCAGAGCTGAATCCGGCCCGCACACTAGTACTGGTAAACCGCTTAGTGGATCTAAGCCTGTCCTGGAACCGCGGTGCGAGGTGGACCGTACATGCTAATAAACGCTATTGGTTTCATTGGGTGATAGGGCTTGAGATGTCATTTCATCTCAATGTGGGGTAAAAGTCCCACAAAATTGGAAGCAACATCTCCAAAATGACCTTTACAGTGTTGACAGGGACATTAAACCTCAAATCAAACAAACTAAGAAAAAATAAAATTATCCTTAAAAATTTGTAATCTGGAACTGTCGGAAGAATTTCTTAGGGACTGAAGTCATGGTGAATGAGACACTAGTGTTATATATATATATAGACAAGTAGCTCATCATAATGTCTAATGTCTAATGTGCTCTTGATATAGAGCTGTTGAAGTTCTACTATAGATGTACAGTGAAATTCTGCTATTAAGACCAGCTAAAATTAAGACCATTAAGGATACATGTATTTAACCCTTATCCCGCTGAATAATTAAGTTAGCGACACCCATTTCTGACTTTGAACAGAACAGATTACTTATTGTAATTTATTCCTACAAATTCACAAACTCAATGTCAAACAGTGTAGATCCAGATCAGATGGCTTTTTCAGAAGCTTTCTGATTTGGATCAACATTTTTTGCAAAGGTTGTTGTGATCAGGGTACAAATGTTGCATCTATTCTTTCTTTGTGCCTTTTACACACAGGGTCCTCTTGTAAGAGACTGCCTTTGGGACTGTTCAAAAGTGGTCTTTTGGGTCTGTTCAAAAGTGGTCTTAAAGACCACTTTTGAACAGTCCCAAAGGTAGTCTTATTTAAATATAGGATTTTTACTGAATAAAATTTAATGTTTGACTTACAAAAGAAGCAACTTCGTATGGTAGCTAGGGTATTATGTTGCATCATTAGAACTGGCAAAGTGGACTAATTCATTGCAATTTGGCATCATTTTGGTACTCTCTGGCTCATTTGGATAATAAATGTGCTACTTTATTAAACAGTGATGGCAAAGAACTTACTAGTTGTGCACTCTATCAAATGGAAAGTCCTGAAATTATAGGAATTTTGGCACAGGTCAGAGTCCTCAACACTAATAAAATTTAGCAAAAATTAAAACAAATTGATCAGTAAGTACATGTAATACATCTGGAGCGCTGTGGTGCAGCGGTAAAGCGTCAGATTTGAGAACGACGAGTAGCCTGTTTAATCCCCGCAAGTCCTTGAGCAAGAGACTTTATCCACATTGCTTATTTAGTTCTGGTTTCTACCCAGGAAAAAAAGAGGGCCACATGGAAGATTAATTAGTTTATTGGTTTGCTAAATGTTTTATCCTCTATAAATAAGGTCAGTTATTATTATCATTAATTATTATTAATTACAGTCCAAAAGGTGGTCTCTCAGAAGAGGACACCAGAGTAATAAAGGGGAATAAAAACTGAAACCAGTTGTTTTTAAAGAAGATTAGCTTGTTGAATCAGGTCTGCAGGGTTGAAAGGTTTGAGTGAAAGAAATTCATCTTTGTCTGGCAGTAGTTGCCTGATTGATTAAGCCAGTGTTCAACAAGTACTAGTAGCCAACAGTTAACATGTGCCTACATTTTGTAATGATGCTCCCCAGCAATCCAAGAGTTCCAGAAAAACAAGGAAAAATATAGATAATTAGGGATAACTCTATGCAAACATATATTGTCAGTACTTTTTTTTTTTTTTTTTTTTGGTTTTACGGCCCTTTCAAGATTATTTCAATCATATCGAGCCGATCGTTAATCAGAGGTGGGCGAAAACCGGAGTACCCGGAGAAAAACCACCTGACCTTCCGTTGCAGAACTTGGCGTCTCACACGTGACCCGAGCGAGGCTCGAACCCACGGCGGTGAGAGACCTAATGACTAAGAGTCAGCGCTCTTATCCATTAGGCCACGGAGGCCCGTATTGTCAGTACTTATATTAGAATTGCCAAACTGAGGCTATTCTAATGAGTACTGACATGTTTTTATTGACAAATTAAGTGAAAATATCTCAAAACTTTTTTTGACCCTTTCATTCCTATATGCCAAAACATACATTTGCAAACACCGTAGATCTATTTGAGATGGCTCATATTACATGCCGTCTTATCAGAAGCTACAATGTTACACACCCAGTTCTGTGCATTTTAACTGACACCTGTTTGCAACAAAAGATATGACCAAAATATAATGATCACAGATTCAATTTTAAAACCTTTGGGGTAAAAGGGTTGAGTTCACTTGTTATTGTTCCAGATTGTCTATTAGTTTGTATGTATTGGTATTGAAGCATAATAATTTCTCCACCAAATTGCCAGAAACATGTGTTTTCTTCATGTTACCTTTGACTTATGCTGTAGATCATCTTTGATGTCTGCAGTTCCTAATTGTCCAGCTGTTTTTAGCTCACCTGAGCACAAGGTGTTCAAAGTGAGCTGTTGTGACTGCTGTGTGTCCTTTGTCCAGGGGTCCATCATCAACAGTTTCTTCAAATGACATCTCTTCCTTAACCCATTTTGTACTGGAAACCCCAAAACGGGTACCGTAGCAAAGAGTGCAGGCCCAGATCAGACTAGTAGCCAACAGAGCCTACACTATTTGCAAAAAGCTCAGCCATGCGTGTTCCAAATCAATTTTGAAGAAAACACAGCCTGACACCCCTTAGTTTTGAAATGGACTCCTCCCATATATAAGGAGAAAGATTCCAATTGGTACAATTATCCACTATGCAAATTGAAAATAAAAATGGCCACCAGAGTTAAAAATAGAAAAATGTTTTAACAACATCTCCTCCTAGACAAATGGCGGGATTTCAAAATAATTTTACAGTAATGTTTCTCATATGACCCTTTACCAAAATTGCTAAAATCATTCTGCACAGATGATTTTGTTTGTTTGATTTGAGGTTTAACGTCCCTGTCAACACTGTATAGTTCATTTTGGAGACGTTGCTTCCAATTTTGTGGGACTTTTACCCGACATTGAGATGAAATGACATCTCAAGCCCTGTCGCCCAATGAAACCAAAAGGGTTTATTAGCATGGACGGTCCACCTCGCACCGCGGTTCCTGGACCGGCTTAGATCCTCTAAGCAGTTTACCAGTACTAGTGTGTGGGCCTGATTCAGCTCTGCGTGAAAGCATCATGCAGCCCATATATTTCTTCAAGCCCCAATGGGTGGGGGCCATCTGCACAGATGAACCAACTAACAGAAGCAAAAATTGTAATACTACAACTTCTCTTAGGCCAATAACCCAATTTCAAAATAATTTCAGAAATATTCCTCTTATGACCTTTTAACATATTTGCTAAAATAGCTCCACTTAGCTAAACAAAATGGCCACCAGAACTAAAAATAGAAACAACATTTAAATGACAATTTAATGTGGGCCAATGACACAATTTCAAAATAATTTGCATTTCACAGAATATTCTTCCTAAGACCTACCAACAAAATTGACAAATCATTCTGCTTCACTAAACTAAATGGCCGCCAGAGGTAAAAATAGAATCTTCAGACAACATCTCCCAAGCCAATGGCTGGCTCAAGTTGCAATCATTTCACAGAAAAGTTCCTCTCTTGACCCAGTACCAAAATTGCTGAAATGATTCTGCTTGACTGAACAAGATGGCTTCCAGACCAAAAAAAATAAAAGGGTTCATGTCAACTGATTCTACTACACTGAACAAGATGGCTGCTAAGCTTATTTTAGAAAAGAAAAAATCTTCTGAAGCCTGTGACTCAATTTACTCTAATAATGTTTGTTTTCAGCACTTCAAGGTAAAGGTCTGTAACAACGCTTAGCGTTCACTCGATGTTTAGTGTTCACCATGGACACTAAGCGTCGTGACTGTCGATAATGTGTGCGATCCCAATGCTTATTGTTCACCATGGCATTAGCTCGCCAAATACAATGAAGTATAATGAGAGCTATTGTTGTCACATTGGCCGTCCGCTTTTACGTTTGCGATTTCAACAGTCACGCATCACAGAGTACTCATATTTTGGACTTAAGTACCTGGGAGAGTCTTCTTATGTTCCAAGAGAACAGACCCCTGGGTGCATGCCCCGGGGTGGGGCTAGGGGTCATAATCTAGAACATCTCTGTAAAAATGTGTTTAAGTTTTTGAAATGCTTATATCTGAACAATCACTCATCACAAAGCATTCATATTTACAACTATGATACCCAGGGGTGTCTTCTGAGAATACCTGTGAGTGTCTTCTGAGATTCCGAAAGAACACACCCCTTTCATGCCTTTGGTGGGGTTAGGGGGTCAAAATCCAGGACACCTTAGAAATTTGTTAAATACATTTCCATTGTGCTAACAAGTTACAAACTAAATTGATAATATAACAGCCAACTATGCGACATTGGTTCAAGTGTGAAAGGGTGAAAATCATGGTGACCTACATTTTACAGTCCAGTGATTTTGCCTTATATCTTCAATACTATTTGATGGAGACGTGTCATACCTGGGATTATTTGTTTCATAGGACCCCATGATTGATCTCAAATATATCTAGGTCAGTGTTGGGTCGTACTGTCTCGTAATACTGAAGTTTGATGTGCATACATCAAGAAGTATTCGTGTTATAAGGCAAAATTACTTTTTTTCATACCAGAAAATGAACACTAGCGGTTGATTCTGCATTCGGATCTACATGATCGACGATTGGTGTTCATTTGGCAAAATGAACACTAAGCATTGACAGTGGCAACACTTAGTGTTCACCATCAACGCTTAGTGTCCATGGTGAACACTAAGAGTCGAGTGAACACTAAGCGACGCTACAAAGGTCTAAATTCTCATTCGCTGCTACACATCGTCTGTAGCTTATTTAACTTCTATTTTTTGACTGTCCAATGTTAATTTTTTATAGCCATCATCTTTTGGCAAGCTTTTCATGAATCAATGGAATTGGCCTTCACCATGCAAATCTCTCTTGAATGTTCGATTCTGACCAAATTTAATTGGCACAATTGTCTCTTCTTAACAGGACCTGGAGCTCCTGCCTTCTTCTTTTGACAAGGCCCTTTTGCAATTAAGCACTACATAGCAGACAGACAGATAGACTGAAATGTCTCAGGATAATATTTTCTTACAGGAATGTGTAAATACTTAAAATTGGTTTGAAATATGATTTTATTCAGCTTCTGATGCACTACAGCAGTTTAGATCTATGGAGAATTTAAAACAAAGAAAAATTCAATGCGAATCTGAGACTAAGTAAGTAAGTCAAAATCTCCATCAAGTTATACTGCTTTGTGTAAAAGTTTTGCGCATCTTCTCCGGTACTGATGATCATGTGCAGTAAAAACATCATCTAAGCAGGGTATAAGCTAATACGTGTCAGGCTTTACTTGCAATTGCCAATATCAGGGCAAAGAAGTTGGGTGTTGAAGGGCAGTTTACCTCATCCAATTCAACTGGATAACATTTCATTGATCAGAAATCAAACCATTGAAATATTTAAATTGACTGTACTTCGCAAACATGAAATGAGAGTTTTATGAAGGTTAAATCACGTTTTGTGAATGAGATGATTTTCAACTGGGTTGTTGAGGCCATTTCTGTTGTAACTGATATGTCAATCTTTCATTGTGGATGAATTTGAGAATTCTTGACTCATCATTTAGTTGCTGGGCTACAGCCAATGAATTGTCTTACAATTGCTGTCATCAATTTTAAATCAGGCTTAATTCTGTAAATCAAGACTAAAACTGTAAAACATGACAGGGTGACTAGAAGCTTGACTCAAGCTGATGTAGTTTTGGATGAAAATTTTACAATTTCAAGCATGAAACTGGACATTTTATTGAAAAATTCAGAATCTTTAGACCTATAGGGTCAAAACCTAAACACATAGACCAGATTTATAGGCTGTAAAAAAAAGCTTGGAAAAGATACAGTCAAATTCCTATATTAAGACCACCTTTGAGACTGTTCAAAAAGTGGTCTTTAAGACCACTTTTAATAGTCCCATAGATGTTTTCTGATCAGAGGACTATGTTTGCAGAAAACACAAAGAAAAAATACCTGCAACCTTCTTAATAGTGGTTCAAGCCTGGCTCGGGTCACATGTGAGACGCCAAGTTCTGCAACAGAAGGTCCGGTGGTTTTTCTCCAGGTACTCTGGTTTGCATCCACCTTAGACTGATTATCCATCGGCATGATATGAGAGAAACTATCGTGGAAGGGCTGTGAAACCAACCCCCACCACCCCCACTCCACACAAAAAAAAAGCTACTAAATAAGCTTTTCAAAGCAGAATTAGTCTTAATTTTAGGTGGTCTTAATTGCAGAATTTCACTGTATATCCAGACTTTTCAGTGTATATCTAGACTGGAAGTTCATGTTAACCTGGACTTTGACAATATCTGCCTATTTTTACATGCATTGTTTGTGAATCTGTTCGTGTCAAGTTTTTGAATATGGAAAACATTAATATGTATTTGCTCAGTTCACAAAATGCATGACAACAGTGTAGATCCTGATCAGATGGCTTCTTTGGAAGTCATCTGATCTGGATCTACACTGTATGCAAAGGTAGGTGTAACGTTGTGTTTAGTGGGATAAGGTTTGAGTGTGACAATTGAAATATTCAAAAGAATCTAATACAACTAATCTCAAACACTTTCAATGCCCCTGGGTGCAAAAAGTTACAATTATCAATAAAGAACAGTCAATTACTGTTTTTAAGTTTAATTAATTTCAGGAAAACTTACTTCAAACCACAATTATAAATTAAACATCAAAGTTCAAAAAATATATTGGTGTCAACATGTACTAAGATAGTATTAAAACATAAAATGTCTAATCCCTGAATGTAAATATAATGTTAAGGTACAAGATTACCTACAATTTGTTTTAAGCTATTTTTCAAGGCTTTTAACCTTTGATATTGAAGTTCTTGATATGAGTGTTGATATAAGGATATGATCTTCAAATCATCTTGTTTTATTTGATTTTGATTTGGGGGTAGAGTTTCTTGGGTGTAATTTTGTTGAATTATTGGTCTATGATAGTCCATGATCTATGATATGGATCCAACCACAAAAGAAGTTAAATCTGATTTCACAGTGATTGTGGTTTAACGCTCGGCATGCTGGGTATTTTTTCAGCAGACAACATTTTGAAATATTTTCTTATTTTCTTCAGAAAACAGGATTTGACATTTCATACAGACAATGTGAGACTGCTATGGAGACAATTTGCATGAGATGTCAAATCCTGTTTTAAGAGAAAAGTACCGGTAAGAAAAATATCAACATTTTTTTGTCTGCTGTATTTAGCCTAGAGAGTGGTAAAGATGAAGTGGTTAAGCCTAGTGCATCAGATAAAACCCGTAGCATATGACATCCAAACTTTTTTATTTATTCTTCAGACAGAACCCCAAGTTTCTGACCTAAACTCTTCCATCTTTGAAGTTGGACATTTTCATTCTTGTAAATAGGGTGTTTCATTAGGATTACACACCCATGTGACAAAGTGCATTTTTTCATATCTCCAAAATGGTTACTTTTCTGATGAAAATCTGTGGTAATTTTCTTGTTTATAATGCAAACATAGATTGTGGGTGCTCATTAGAACCACCTAAGTCTTGGAGCAGAAATAAGAAAAACAATGTATACCCCTGTTACATCATCAGGTAACCCCAGGTTTCTGTATATAAAGTAGGGTTTAGAGGGGTATTCATTACATGGACTTGTCAGGAACAGGATGACAAATAGTGTTGATGCAGATGGAGGGTTCATTATGAGCCATCTGATCTGGATCTAGACTTTTAAAGTTGCACGGGCATGAAGATAGGAGGTTTAGTCAAAGTCATTCACAGATGGCAAACAATCTTGATCCTGATGAGATGGCTCAACATCAGAACTTTGAACTGTTCATGAGCATAAACTTACATAAACATCACATGAACACAACCTTACATCAATATCCATGAACTGTTTATGAACATGACTTTACATAGCCATCCCTGAACTGTTCATGACCATAACCTTCAGTTGTTCTTGTACATGACCTTACATCAGCATCTATGAACTGTACACGATCATAACCTTACATAATCATCACTGAATTACTCATGAACATATCACTGAACAGCTTATGACAATACTTCACTGAACTGTCTATAAAGCATAACATTACATCAACACTGAACTGTTCATGAGGATCACTTTTCAGCAACATAACTGAACTGTTCATGAACAGAACCTTACATCATCATAACTCAACTGTTCATGAAAATACCGGTATCTACATTAGACTCACTGAACTGTTCATGAGCATAACCTTAAATCAACATCACTGAACTGTGCGGGAACATAACCTTACCATACGTCAACATCATTGAACTGTTCATGAGCCTAACCTTACAGCAACATCTTTGAACTATTCATGAACATAACCCAATACATCAACAACATCCCTGAACTGATCATGAGCATATCCTTACTGCTAAATGTGTGAACTGTTCATGAACTGCGTATTATCAGTAGCATAACTTTTCATAAATGCTTGTATCACTGAACTGCTCATGAACATAAGCATCAACATGAACATTTTGAAATCATGCAACACAAATTGCTGAAAATTGGGGAGGAGTGTATAGTATATCGAGATATTCAGCATGGTGATGGTTAATGTCAAACTGCTTTTCAGATTGAATTTGTTTCAGGTTTGATTGACATGGTGATACCAACTGATATTGTAATAAAAATAGCTAGTAGATGATCAAACTGATAAACTTATGTTTCTTTGATTGACCAGACATGGAGACTACTAACTTGTCTTTTATGCAGGGCCAGTCAAATAAGAATGTTTCTTTAATCAATATGTATGGATTTTTACAAGTTTTTTTTTTTACCCATTTTGAACTGAATGGAATCTTCCCCCTTATAAATAGCATGAGTCCATTTTGAAATTTAGGGGTGTCAGGGTCCTTTATTTTTAAGAAATTTCAGACTTTCTGAAAACAGTGAAAACTCTGATCAGATTAGCAATCTGGGCCTACACATTTTGGCTAGTGACCTGTTTTCGGGTTTCCTGTATACAATGGGTTAAAGTTATCGTTAATGCCAAAGCATTAGCTGAATACAGTATAACCTGTATTAAGCAAGCACCTAAAGGATAATCTTAATGTGCTTGCTTCAAGCAGGTGTTTGCTTAATACAGGTAAGTTTCAATTTATTTGGCCTTTTGGGGAACTGAATTCTCGCTTGCTTAAGACAGGTTGCTTGCTTAATACAGTGGCCACTGAGACAGGTTGTGATACTTTAGGAGCTGCATAAATCTGATCAGAGTCCAAAGTATTTGCCATTCCACAAGCACAATTAAAACATATCCATCAAACCCATATTCATCATTAAACCATTATCCAGCTGAACACAATATCCCATACCTTTGCAAACAGTGTAGATCCAGATAAGATGGCTTCTGAAGGAGCCATCTGATCAGGATCTGCACTGTTTGTCATGCTGTTTGTGAGTTGAACAAATACATTATGTCCAATAATTCGATTGATAGTAAGAATGTTTGTGGCTAATTAATTTATTCAGCAGGATAACGGTCAACAATGTCCATGTTATGAACAACCTTATAAACCCTACATTACATGCAGAAAAAACCATGCATGATTTTCCTGATTTTTTATTGTGGGTACTGTTTCAGACCACTTCAGTCAGACCACTTCAGCAAGTAATTTCTTTCAAGTATAACTAATGAAATATTACAAATTTCTATCAGTCCACATTCAGTTCCATCTCAATGCTGTCATTGCATTGATTTCCAAATTTGTGGGGTAGTAGTTAGTTGCAGCAATGCTGAATTTCCGCATTAATGTTTTGTGTCCTTACCAGGAGTTTGGCAGTTGCAACAGTGGCGTTATTTCTTAAAAGTCGAACAATTGTGTGACTGGATCAGAATGGGTAACCAAATAAAAACGGATACTGGAAAACAGTGTGGGTCCAGATCAGATGACTCATATTGTAAAAAGTTCAGCCATTTTCCATTTGTAACATTTAAAGATAGCACAACCCGACAACCCTAAATTTTGAAATGGACTTCTGCTATAAATAAAGCAGAAGATTCCATTTAGTACAAGATGGGTTAATAAAAGTTGAACTAGGTTCAATGTTCTATAAAAATTCTTTGGGAGCAAGGAAGACACCACAAAAGTGTACAAGATTTTCTGGGCCAGACTAACCAGTTTTGCCCAGTTAGGACTCATCAATGACCCCCTAAACGACTAGAAAATATAATCTACACTATGATGAGCAGGGAGACTTTTTACAGCAGCCACACATTCCCTGAACACCAGCTGTAGAAGCTTCCTTGATGTAGTGGTTATGCTACTCACCTTGTAAACCAGGGTTCGCCAGACTTTCGGATGAGTCTTTAAACCGAGGTCCCATCTCCGTATGACCTTAGCTGTTGTTGAGACGTAAAACTCAAACACTCACTCAACACCAGCTGTAGGGGCTGTAAAAAGGTTACGATGCCCATGGAAGACCTGTCCTTTATGTTTGAAGGAAACAAGTGATAATTGTCGCCTGTTTTGCTTTAAAAGTCATTTTTGCAAACATTGTGGACCCAGATCAGACTGCTCCACTAGGAGCAGTCTGATCTGGGTCCACACTGTTTGCCTTTTTAAAAAGTTTGCAAGATTCAGCAGATGACATAAACAGACAACGTTTTGAGATGTAGTTAAGGGTTAACCCTTGTCCTGCTGAGCCCGGATATGCCTTATTTTCCAAACAATGAAGATCCAGATCAGATGGCTTCTGACGAAGCCATCTGATCAGGATCTACATTGTTTGCCGTTCAGATTGTAAATTTGTTGTAATAATTTGCATCAAGTAATCTGATTGGTTGATAAACGGTAGTGGGTGTGGCATATATAAATATTCAGCAGGACAAGGGTTAAGAAGACATTTTTCAGGGTTACAATGGACAAAATTTTGAGTCAGTAGATAAAACTGGTAACTGTTTGATGTTTAGAAGAAAGAAATACCAACATCTCTAAACTGATTTTGATTTTGATATATGCATTTAATTTGAAATTAATTAAGTAGCTACTGAGGCAGGTATATTTATTTATGGCTGTAATATGATACTATTTGATTAGAAATATGATTTATGTGTTTCGATGAAATCTTAATTGAATGAAAATTGAACCCCTTGACTGCTCAGATTTTGTGATCGATCTTGGGTTAATCATTGAATGATATTGATCATTGAATGATATTCATCAATGAAATTGCTAGAAATATTTATAGGTTTGTTTGCTTGTTTTGGAGTTTAACGACCAGTCAATACTGTTAAGGTTATTTTTGAGCCGGTCAATTCCTGGGCAGGTTTATATGTAAGCGGTTAACCATTACAGTGCACATTCTTTTGCCAGAAACTGACAAGGTGATCAGGAGGATGCGAGTTCGAAACCTGCTGGGGTCGACAACATTCTTTTGTGGAGATTGATCATGAAATCTTTTCTACAGTCATTTTCTCACTTCTGCTGATTCAGGAAGGGCAGTTGTCAGTTTCTTGGGAAAGAATGGACACTGTACTGGTTGACAGCTTACATATAAGCCTGCCCAGGAAAAAGGTGGATAGGTTCACTGACCGGCTCAAAAATGAACTAAAATAGTGTTACCTCTAATACAAACAAACAGACAGAAACTGACAACTGCCCTTCTTGAATCAGTGGAACAGAGAGAATGACTGTAGAAAAGATTTCATGATCAATCTCCATGAAAAAATGTTGCCGACCCCGGCAGGTATCGAACCTACGTCCTCCTGATCCCCAGTCAGACGCGCATCCGACTGAACTACTGTTCTGTATGGATTTGGATATAAAAAATGTTACTTGTAAAATGTATAGATTATATAGAAAAATGACCATTTATATGTACAGATTATATAGAAAAATGACCATAAATGGTCATTTTTCTATATAATCTATACATTTTACATAAGCTGTTATACAGGTTTGGTAGTGTTACACAAAATGTCTTTGTAAGAGTTAGACAAAAGTTTGATCAATCTCGGAAAGCAGTGATCAATCTTGAACTCATTTGCCTGAAATGAGTAGTAATTGAGTAACTTGATTAATTGACACAGGACTCTTTCCAGACCTACAAGGACCTTTTGTAATTTAGAAAAACTAATCTACCATGCTTTGAGGTTGCAAGTTAGTTTGTGTGTCAGTCAGTCAGTCGTTTGATTGATCTTTCGATTGTTCACACACACATCATCAGTCAGTCAGTCTGAGTTCTTTTGAGTGAGTGTGAGGTTTAGTGAGTGAGTGAGTGACTTGAGTGGAGGGTTAGTGAGTGAATGAGTGAAGGCTTTTGATTAAGTCAGCTTACTCATTAATTGATTGATCGATCAATATACATATTGATAAAGTTGAATATTTAATTTGATTAATTGATTGATTGCACTCAGATAATATAATTTATTTGATTTATTAAAAAAAAATCAATTGATTTGAAACAGCCACAAAAGTTAAACTCATTGAGCCTTTGATACTGTATGCTTTCTAAAATTTGAGCTGACTGTAACAGCTTGAAAAAATTGAAAAAAAAAAAATTCACCACCACCTCTTAATAACACTAATTTTGGGATCCACAGAAATATCTGAGTGTGTAAGATCCAAACAAAATGTACAGATTGTAAAGAAAAATGACCATTTATGGTCATCTTTCTGTAAACCGTATTTACCCTAAATATTTGGACACCTCAGCTCTTTACCACACTTGTTCTAAAATTTGAACAAGTACAATTTACTACCCCATGTTGTGTCTAAGAATAGAGGGATGAATGGCTAACAGTGTTCTACAGTGCCTCGTCAGAGTTTACACTGTTGTCCTAGGCATGTTCATCCAAATATATACTGTAAATATGGGGTAATCAATGCATTTTGGGAATCTATATTCCCAGCATGTTGAATCCCGAATAAAGAACTGGTGGTATAATAATGTTGTGGTTTACTTGAAACCAAAGTCTGCAGCTGTATTGGTCAGGAACACCTTGATAAAGGGATTACCTATATTGACCAGTTCAAAATGACCAATCCAACTTATAATGATAAAACATGATCGCAGTGACTTTTCAGGAAATGATAGTAAACATTAAGATAATTTCCAACACTTTTAAACCCTGAAATTGAAATTGTAGGATTATTTAGGATGAAGGTTTTGGAGAATCTTTGACCAAAGTTATTGGGCATGGTTTTGAAAAATTGATTTTGATAAAATGATTTTTCAGATGCTTATCCAAAATTGTAAAGTGATGTGATTACTCCCAGAACCTGGACTAAATTCACCAGGATCGTTTTGACAGAGGTGGACATAAACAATATGAATTTCAAAGGTGGACAAAATTTATTATATGCAAAATATTTGTATGATTAATTGGTCTGTTTTAAAAAGGGGTGTCTTTTCCTCCATAGATATGGTGTATTTGTCCATCTAGAAAAATTTGTATGGTGTATTATTGGTGTCAGATCAAGTTATTTGAAGAAATTTATTTACAAAATGGTTTAACTTTTTGCAAACAGTGAAGGCTCTAGCGCTGCTTACCAGTGTCCAATTTTGGGGTTTCCTGTCCAAAATTGGTAAAGATCAAGCAGTTTTTTTTTAAAGATTCATTACTATAACACGCCTGTGTAACTTAGTGCATTCTTTCATATCTCCAAAATAGTTACTTATCTAATGAAAATTTGTGATATATTTCTTAACATAATATTATGTTTTGTAGTAGAAAATAAGAAAAAATATTGTATACCCCCACAATCCTCCATTTTCTCCATATAAAGTGGGATTTAAAGGGGTGTTCGTTGCACAGCCATGTTAGCGTGATGTATTTTAACCCTTATCTTGCTGTTCACGACAACCCCTATCTTTGCAAACAGTGTAGATCCAGATCAGATGGCTTCTGAAGCCATCTGATCAGGATCTACACTGTTTGGCATTCAGTTTATGAATTTGTAGCAATGAATTACATCAAATAATTTGATTGGTTGATAGACAGAAATGGGTGTGGCTTTAATGAATATTCAGCAAGATAAGGGTTGCAGTACCAGTAGATGCACTTGATGCACTTATTTTGGATTCTATTTATTGGATGCCGATGGTTTGTGATCTTTATATAAAGTTTTGGATGACCTTATCTCTTGTGCAATTGTTTATGTCTGAAGATTTCCTTTCTTATTTGTATTATGGTTTTGTTGAGAAGTTTGGGCTGACCAGAGCTGATAGACAGGCTGTTAACTAAAAGGTGTTAAGTGTCATTTGTTTGATTAGGATTTTAAGAACAAGTACCCTTATATAAAACAAGATAACATTGCTAAATATTTAATCTAATGAAGATAAACCCTAACTAGCACATACTTCATAGTCTTCACAAGCTTTCGGATAACTAACACTCCAGACCTGTTCAAATTTACTTTGACCAGTCAATTGTAGACACTCTTAAACAGTTTATATCCTTGTCTTGATTATTTCAAATATTTAATATTTGCTTAATTTATGTTTAGCCCTAACTTTTATTTATGTTCAGACTGCCTCATAGAAATTTTTTGTAGACATTCTTTTATTCAATACTGATATTGAAAGCAAGACTTTAGTGAAGTTTGATCTCATCCGTAAGAAATATAAAGGTGACTGAATAAGAAAGTTATTAGGAATAAATTACAGTATGCACATATTTGCATTAGAAAATTAATTGGTGTTTATGTGGGAATTATAACATAGACAGTTGCAGTAAACATCCGAGTATGAGATTATAGCAGAGGCTTGTATGCCCACAGCATGCACTGTTTTTTCATTCCACAAAAATCAGTCCAGATGATAGTAAAAAGACCAAATATTTTTTAATATTTACTGTAGAAGACCTAAAAATCCAATGCTAGGGGGTTTGGTTTAAACATATTTTATTCGTATTCTACAAGTACAATACAAAGCAAATATGACTGAAATCATACAAAAAGGGATTCAGAAGAAAGTCAGAGACTTATTTGAATCTGTTTCCCTAAACATTTGCGATAATACCATTGAATTAAATCTATATAATTGTCGATGCAAAACAGTAACTATTGTAAGTACAGAATTAGCGACTATGTTCAAAGCTATTTTGTAGCATTTTTACATACTAAAAATGGTTAAGGTGAAGGTAGCGTTGGAGGGAGGGGGGGGGGCTCCACGGGGAATCCATCAGGGTAAAAAATAACAAAGAAAAAACAATACAGCTTCTGCCGCTCTCATGTAAAAGGCCTGAGACATTCAAATCAAAGGTGTTTTATCAAGTACCAATAAAACTATTTCTTCAAAGGCGGAACGTATAGGTTTGTCGTTCTGAAGGTTGGATATAACTTAGGTTAAGGTCGTATGGTTAACTTTGCGAGGTAGTTCTCTAAAAACAAAATAAGAGTAACAAACCAAAGTATTTAGGTGTATTTGTTGGAGAATTACCGGTTCGGGAGATTATCACAGAAAAGAGCCTGGTTAGACAAGTAAACTTGCCGTAGATTTAAAAAAGACATATTCTAGCCCCACACTCTGTTCTCGGACTAACATCAAAAAAGGAAAAAAAAAGAAGTGAAAGTGTGTCTAATACGGTAGGAAATGATACGTGCATTCATCGCCTAATTATGGTTGGTTTGGAATCTTTTAGTTTTTAAAATAAAGTTATGGACAAGGAGGACGATTTGTTTGTTCTCGTTGTAATTTAGTGTTTGGTCACCATAAAGTAGAGTATCGAGAGTTGGTTGACAAAACTGATAAACTGGTCTTAACATTTCTTCTCTAAAGTTCGCATATCGTGGACAGTGAAGAAGAAAATGTTCGGTGTCTTCGACGAGACCACATACACATAAAGCACTTGGGACAATGTTTCTTGAGAAGAGGTGTTCGTTTAAGGAGCTGCATTTGGTTCTAAGCCGGCTGTGATAAATTTGTCCGAGACGTTTCCCTGCGTTGAAATGACGAGGCGTAGGGATTAAGTTAGTATTGAGTTGACGTTTAAGTGATGCTAAACTGGAGCTGTTTCTGATCTCCTCAGACAGAGAGTTCCAAGTTCTTATCGCACTTGGAAGAAAAGAATTAAAGTAGAGCTGTGAGTGACTGTGAATAGTTTGAATGTTGGTAGAATTACGAAGGCTATACGAAACATTTTCTCCCACTGTAGCTGGTAAGAGTGAAGATAGATATGCTGGAGAAATGCCATGATACATTTTGTAAAGCATAGCAATTTTATGTTTATTTCTTCGTGAGGCCAACGTATCCCATCCAGTTTCAGAGTAAAGAAGATTTAGAGAAACCAGTCTGGTTGCCCCAGTAACTATACGTGCTGCCTCAATCTGTATTTTTTCAAGTTCATATGCTTCATACTGGGTGCAATTGTCCCATACCACGTCGGCATATTCTAGAAGAGGTCTAATGAACGAACAATAAATAGTCTGAAGTGATTTTCTATCAAGTAGAAATTTTAGTTTACGCATGATATTAATCCGATTCCATGCTTTTGATTTGATTTCGGCTAGGTGTTCATGCCACGTGCAATCACTAGAAAATATAAGGCCTAGGTGTTTATGAGTACTGACCTCAGATATTTCTTGAGTGTCCATGAAAATTGGTGGGTGGTAAGGTTTATTGATTTTACGAGAGAGCAAGAGAGATTCAGACTTTGTAGGGTTGAAGCTGACTAGCCACTTTTTTGCCCATTGCTGTATCCTTTCTAGATCATCATTTAAGAGGTGAGCAGCTTCAACCGGGTTTTCAACAATTATGTAAAGACTCGTGTCGTCTGCAAACAGACGTATCGTGCAATGGATATCTTCAACAATATCATTAATGTATACTAAAAACAAGAGAGGACCAAGGATAGAGCCTTGTGGGACACCAGCTTTAATTGGTTGCCAACTGGACGTGGTCCCAGGAAGAACGACTCTTTGTAATCTATCGCTTAAGTAACTGTTAAACCATGAGGGAAGAGAACCAGTTATGCCAACGCTATTCAACTTGTGAAGAAGTCCTTTATGCCATACACGATCGAAGGCTTTGCTTACATCACAAAAGACGGCTCTTACTTCTTTGCCTACGTCAAGAGCTTTGCAGAAAGAGTTGTATATATCAATAAGTTGGTTAACAGTAGAATCGCCTGGTACAAAACCAGATTGAAGTGATGTGATAACTCCGTTGTCCCGAAAAAAGTTGAAAATATATTTATGAACAAGTTTCTCAAGAACTTTTCCCACTGCACTTAAGAGAGATATAGGGCGGTAGTTAGCTGGGTCAGAAGGTTCGTTTTTCTTGTGAATTGGAGTGATGTTCGCTAGTTTCCATGACTCAGGAAATTGGCCTGATGATAGCGAAAAGTTGAAGAGATCACAAAGAGGGATAGAAATTGAATTAGATAGTTCTTTCAGGAGTCTGTTGTTAATCGCATCGGGTCCTACAGCTTTGCCAGTCTGAAGGGACTTCAGACAGGTTTCAACTCCCGACGGTGACAGGTGAACAGAATGGAGGGTTTCATTTTGAATGTTATTTGGATTGCTTTCAGGCAAGTGTGCATTAGTTTCGTCTATAATAGTTTGTGAGGAGAAGAAAGTATTTAACACTTCCGCTTTGTCCATTTCGTCAGAATATATATTTCCTTGTGTGTTTAAGGGAGGGATATTGCTTGTTCGTGTTGGTTTTATTACATGTTTAAGTGTTTTCCACCAGTCTTTTGGACCTAGTGAACCATTGTTTAGTTTATCAGCCAGTTTTTCATTCATTTTTTGTTTTGAATTTCTTATTTCGTTATTAACGTGATTGCGAATTTGTTTATAGGCTTCAAAATTAGTGATGGATTGTGTTTTCTTGTGTCTGCTGTAGTAACGTTTCCTTTTCCGAATGAGTCTTTTTATATTAGTTGTCAACCAATTTGGATCGGATGGTCTTACACTTACTATTTTATTAGGAATATACTTAGACGAACATTGGGTTAGGTGATCAGTTAAATTTTTAACATATTTGTTGATGTTTGGGTCTTTAAAATTATCCCAATTTGTATTTCGCATGACGTCAGAGAGCGACTGATAGTCACCTTGATCAAATAGCCAAATATGTCTTTTGAATACATGAGTTTTTTGTTTATCAAAGTTGAGGACACAGAATACAGGACAGTGATAGCGAATGTTTTGGTTAAGGAAAGGTTCTCCCACCCCACAGATTAAGATGTCTTTGCTGTTGTTAGACAAAATAAGGTCAATAGTGGATTGTGAAGTTTCCGTAAAATGAGTGTAGCCAGTGATTAGTTGGTCCAGACCGTTTTCCTGACAGAGATCAGAAATTTTCCTACTACTTCTGTTGTCAGCCATGTCTATATTAAAATCTCCCATAACCAGTAATTCATGGGGGTTTGTGTCTGTGGCTAGCCCTATAGAATCTTCGATTGCCTGAAATGTTGCATGTGATGAGTTTGGTGGTCTATAGAAAGTTCCAATTAATAATTTTCTATTATTAATACAAATTTCTACCCAGACACATTCTAAGTCAAGGAATTCAAGATCTTGTCTGCGTTTGGAAAATAAATTATCGCGTACATAGACGCATACACCCCCATGGTTGTCACCAATACGGTCACGTCGATACGTGACGTAGCCGTCAAGGGCAATGTCTTCATCTGAAGTTCGAGGATCAAGCCAAGTCTCAGTGATACCAATGATACTAAAATTGCAAAGTTCAGAGAATATAATATCCTTTTTGTTTGTTAGACTTTGAACATTATAGTGCACAATAGAGAATTTTTCGCTTAGAACAGTGTCGTTTAGAGATGTCGATGAGTTATCAGATGTTATTGACTCATCTGAGTTCGGGCCCGGGTTAGTTTCAACATCCCCACAACTAATTAGCAATAGCGATAGGAATGTTATAAATTCAAAGTCTGTGAACCGGGATAGACCTTTGATTTTCATGTGATGACAATAATGCAGACCTATATGCATCCTATATTCAGTAATATCTATGTTCATTATGTTATACAATCGACAAGAAATCTGAATTGCTTTAAGGACACACGTATAGGACCGGGCATGACTGTCACATTACAGAGGCAGAAGGTTCGATATTTAGGAATGGAATCCCCGTGGAGGAGAATACAAGCATTAAGGAGATACAATAGTAAATGTACATATAAATAAAGCATTTGTAACAAACAGGTTTCCATAAGGGAAATGGGATACATATGTTATGAATAGGAGACAGCTTTAAAGTTTCTGATTCGCATTATAGTTGACCAAAGTGCCAATACACAAGTCCAAAAATGACACTCTTGTAGAAGGCTAGATACTTAAGTCGACCCTCGTCATCTCAAACACAAAGGGACTGGAAATTTTTGGCTTAAGGTAGCAATGGTTTAGAGGCAAAAAAGCTTAAGTTTAAATTAGAATAATAGTGCCAAAAATTCATTTCGACCTCAGCAGTAGCTTGAGATATCAAAGTTTGAGATAACGAGAGTCCACTGTACTTTCCAATGTACCGCCGCATGCCGAACAGCATCATCAATGGACAAGGTATCAGCAGCATGCATAAAACTAACAGTAACAGTAGGCGGGTAAAAACATCACGAGAACATGCCTACTCAAATTGTTTCAAACTCCACCACTGAACAAATCAATAATTCGGGCTAAAGAAAAAAAAAAAAAAAAAAAAACATAGCCCAATGTATTATATGTATAAAAAGAACAATACAGATCGCGGGTACACGCTTCAACCGTCTCAACGGGCACCCACAATCCATACTTGTCGGCAGTAACAGGGGAGGGGTTAATCCTGCAAACCCCAGTTTTGCTACATAAATTTAGAGTTTTGGTGTCAAATGTATATAGGCGAGTTTCCATGCTGCAGGAACAAGCATATACGATTTACTTCCCTTGAATTAGGGGAAAAAAAAAGATATCGTAAATCAAGAATACTACAGTCCTCGAACGATAAGTTGAGAGTGACGTCAGCGAGTTTTTTTTTTTTTTTTTTTTGTTGTTGTTGAGGACTGTCCACCCTTGCGAAAAGGCGACGACGCTTCAATAATGATAATTATAACGGTAAAATCTGTCTTGCTAGCCAATGATGGTTACTTCAGCAACAACGGCACAACCTGCCAAACCTACCTGTGGTGGTTTACTCTTTTACGTCACTGTCAACCCATCTTCCGAGAGCTATACATATGGTACAGAAGTTCGTGCCAACAGGCACAACAATAAAGTGACCCGGTCTTGCGATATCGAAGGGGCAACGTCAAACAAACGTCGTTGTAACGTCCTGACGATGCACCGACGTTGATGTGACGTTGCAACCATAACATGACGTTACATCCTGTTACATCCGATGTCACAATTGCGTCATCGGCCTGCTGGGATATGTCAGATCAGAATTACATGCATTTAATGAGTCGAAGCGTCGGTAGCAGTTTCGACCATTCGCAAATAAGGGAAAGAAAAAGAAAAGCAGTTCCATTGAAGACACTATAGTCCAGGCTCACTGGCCCCAAGACCGCCACCTCGCCCAATTCACTCCGGCAAATTCAAACATATCAACAATTTGGCTTTTTAAATTCATAAGCAGGACATATAACACGCTGATTTGTCAAAAAAGGCATGTGGGTATTATGAAAGTTATAAGCATCACCAATATCATAACAGGCCGAGTCGAGCACTGAAAAAGACCCGCACTACCGCTGGGCCTGGACATGACGATAAGGAGTACCCATCAGACTGCTCAGGTGCGTGGACCAGTGCACACTCTTGTTTGCGGATGATCTATAAGCAGACATGCCTCGTGCAGTACAACTCCGACATTAGTTACATGTATGGGCCATTATTAGTTTCTATAATGTTGATAGTTTGAGAGCATCATCCACGGACCCCCGTCTCATTTCCGAAACGAAAATAAAATGAAACGAGAGCCCTTGTGGTGATTTGAGGACACGCTGAGATACACAACCTTCCCCGCCCCATGACGCTCTTACATTACACTAGGCAAGGGCCTCGGGCAGGGGGGTGTGTAGGATACATGTACAACGCGAACAAACCGACCTGAGGCTGACCTCGACGCAAAGAGTAAATCACCCAATGCCACGGCCCAACACGTCGGGCCGCGAAAACTTCCCGTGACTCTTCGGCAGTTCGTGAATCGCGATCCACCTGCAGTCCTCTATGTATTAAACGAGGCTGCGCATGACAAAACCTACAAGAATGCCTGGGCGACCAGCAAGGACTCGGATCAGCCTGCGCATTCGCGCAGTCCGATCAGAGTCCTCGCTGTTCGCACGAACCCACTATAGGCTATAATCAACGCAGAAAGACAAAATTTCCTGACACGGCGGACGGGGTCCATGCGCTGGCTCACAAAAACAGTTTCGACCTCTTCGGGAAACTGCGAAGATGAAAATATGTATTCAGTCGCGTGTAAAATTTTGCTAGTAGAGTTCAAAAGCACCAGGTCAGCTTGTTCGTGATTAACATGGAAGTGTTGTAAAGCGAGAATTTCATGCAAAAATTGTGTCAGTGTTACAAATGTACATGCGTCAGCACAAAGTACTTGAGTAAATAGGAGTAATAATGTCTAATAAGGTACGTTATGATATTAGATTTAGGCCTTCAAAAAGCATGTCCCGTGAGGTCGACGGGGTCTCAGGTCCGCCTGCGCATTCACAGGCTCAGACCCGAGCCCCCGCCGATCCCGCGAGCATGCATGCGGTTTATATGTGTAGCTGTAGCCGCCAAACGACAAGATTTCTCACAATGAGCGTTGAACCGCCAAACAAGATAGCAGCGGGCACATGACGCGTGAGCAACGTCGCATCAACACCGGCATCAGCGCCGATGCGACGCCGACAGGCGCCATGTGCTCGCTGGGTAATTTTGAGCAACTGTACCGGCAAGATCAAGTTATTTACTAGGATTATGAAGCTCATTAACCAACCTTTAACCTGCTGAATACTCAATTAAGCCACTTTTATTTCTGACTTGGAACCAATCGGATTACTTGATGCGGTTTATTTCTACACATTCATAAACTGAATGTCAAACAGTGTAGATCCCGATCAGATGGCTTCAAGCCATCTTATCTGGATCCACAATGTTTGCAAAGATAGGGCTTGTCGCCCACAGCAGGACAGAGGCCAATACAACAAATCAAAATGTGCGGGTGAGCCGTGTCACACAAGGGGTGTCATTGCCTCATGAGCGTGCATCACCAGCCCAGGCCCGACTACGGATTCGCAGTCGCACCTGAGTTGGTGCAGCCCACCCAAGCAGGACGCAGGACAAGATTCAAATGCACAGTAAATTTGGAAGGATCGGCTCATTTAAAAACACTGGCAAGTCACAGAGCCATCTATCACCAGGACTGTACAAGCTTACTACAATCTAGTCAGGTTCTTAGATAAACTGGTTTACAGCTCGAAAAAAATAATCATGTGCTTAGATTTTTAAGCGCCACTGACAAATTTTCAACTACTAAGTAGGTACATGTATAGTAGCTTAGAGCATAGATACACGCCGTGTAACGATGGTCCCAAGCATTGGATAATACAGTTCTAAGCTAATTGCGTAGACCCTCGCCAGACTGCTCCTAAAGGAAGGTGCCGTCTGGTCAGGTTTACACTGCACGTCACTCCGCCAAAGTTTTCCGAATAATCCACGAAATATGCAGCAAACTTGTTGACATGAAAAAGAGTAGCGTCACGAAAACATGCCCAGTCTGATATTCTTCGAAATTCCCCCCCCCCCCCCCCCCCCCTCCTACCCCGGGAAAAAATGTACGGATCGTAAGTACCCGTTAGGACCGCCTCATCAAGGTGGTTCCAATGAACAACCACAATCCTAGGGGGTTTAAGGGGTTTGGGAACACCTGACAGATTTTTCTGCCATTTTTCAAAGGGAGACAACTTTTGGGACTTCTTGTTCACTTTTCTATTACCCTATTCTACTGAAAAAGGGGTCTACCCTTAAAGGAAAGAATTTGCTTCATGGGAGCAAATTCTTTCCTGTAAGAGTTGACCCCTGTTGACAGGGGAGACAAAATTACTTTTGCAGGAGTTGCCTCCCCTAAAGATGTTCCCATTGCCCTTTAATGATTTTATTTATTTGTTTAATTGATAATCTCTAAAGTGCAACATATGATCAAATGAGACATTATTGCTCCACTAAAAATGGTCATGCAGACTAAATATTGAAACAGAAAAAAATGATTGGTTTGCATAACAGTGAAGTAGTCACAGTTCACAAAACTTTATAACATGGTTTTTTGATACAACACAGTTTAAAAAGTGGATCCCAAAATGTCTAGATTGGGTGCATATTGGTCATTGTTATATTATAATCTATACATTTTTGTTTGGGTATAACACCATTGTTTTACTAACAAGGTTTCTGCCCTGATCCCCAACAGTAGTGTTGTAAACAAAGAGGTTATTGGTGTTATTCATAGTCTATTGTCAAGCCCTTTAGCCCAATATAGGTTTTGCCTGATATTTATCAGTGCACAAAAAATGTAAACAATGATAACTATACTGAAGATAATATTTTTTATGCTTTCAGGACTATGGCTATACCAGGATGATGTCTCCCCATTCCAGGCAGACTGGGATGTTTCATTCTAAGTATGCGTAAGGCAGGGAGCAATACTGTCACCATTGTTATTCTATTGTATTGGATAGCTTTGATCTCAGCTGAACAAGTGACAGAGTCCTTTCCACAAGAATTTGACTTCCGATACACATCATATGAAGGTAAGCATAAAGATTTTGTCATCATTTTACTAAGTTATATCTCACCAGAATTTAGTTCTTTTGCAGAATTGTCTAAATTCTATTAAAAGAAATGAAGCTCCTTAAGGGGGTAGGAGTAGTACTATTTGAAACATTGATCCAAAATCTGTCATCACTAAAACCATTGAGGCACTTCTAAATTATAACCAAAATGTGCCAATGCCTGTACCATTGCTGATGCAAACAGACCCAACACCAAATACCATTTCAGTAGAGAGAAGGTGGGGTTCACAGGGGCTTAAATTTTTATGCCCCCTCCCCCCCCCCCCCCCCCCCCCCGAGAATCTTTGATTTGGAAGGCATACAGTATTTGCCCTGTCTGTCTGTATGTTTGTTTGTTTGTCTGTCTGTCTGTCCACCACAAAAACTTTAACCTTGATCATAACTTCAAAAGTATTTGACCTAGCCCCATGAAACTTCACACACTTATTCACCATCACAAGGGCTACATTCTGACCAAGGCCCATAACTTTGTTGTCAGTTTTGGCTGAATTATCTCCCCTTGCAATTTTGCAACAACTCAGAAATTGGCTCCCACGGGAGGGGGGGGGGGGAAGCATTGATCACCTATAGTGACAGCTCTTATTTACTATATTGCTGATGATAGGCAGTTGTAACCAATACCCACAATCTGTCTTTGAAGCAGAAAGTTTTTTTTTTCACAAGAATAGATGCCATTTTTAGAAACTGCAGAACAGGTCATTGGTAAATAGTGCAGATCGAGATCAGTTTGATTATTGACTTCACTGTTTGCTGAAAGTTTAACCATTTTCTGAATGAACTTCTAAAAATAACTGAACCTGACATCCCTTAGATTTTAAGATGTCTATAAGGGGTTGTGATTCCATTCAGTATAAAAGGGATTTGTTTGTTTGGAGTTTAACAGCCCAGTCAACACTACTTAGGTCATGATGAGCCAGTCAACTTTTCCCATGATGACAACTGTTTGTTTGTTTGTATTGGAGTATAACGGCCAGTCAACACTATTGAGGCATTTTTGAGCCTGTCAGTTTACCTATCAACACTTTCCTGGGCAGGCTTATACGTAAGTGGTTAACCAGTACAGTGCACATTCTTTCGCCAGAAACTGACAACTGCCCTTCTTGAATCAGCGGAAGGGAGAGAATGACCGTAGAAAAGATTTCATGATCAATCTCCACAAAAGAATGTTGCCGACCTTGGCGGGAGTTGAACCCGCGTCCTCCTGATCACCAGTCAGACGCGCATCCGACCGAGCCAAAGAGGCAGGCCCCATTATGATAACACACCCAAGGGATAAAGTACATTTTTTCACATCTCCAAAATGGCTACTTTGCTGATGGAAATTTATGATTTTTCTTATTTTTCTGCAAACATAGGTTATGAGTGCTTTTTAGAACCACCTCATTGAGGTGGTTCTAACGAGTACCCACAACCTATGTCTTGAGCAGAAATAAGAAAAATAATATTTACCGCCATAAACAATTTTTTCTATATTAAGTGGGGTTTAGGGGGTGTTCATTTCACGGACATTTTTTACATTATGCTTGGCAAGCCTACACTATACATAAAAGATTAACCAGTTTTAAGGCACCAGACTTATATAAACTGAAAACTTGCCTGAGATTTCCAAGTATCGGTCTGAACTCCATCATGGATTCTATTAATCTCATCTAATGGCTGAGGCTGACGTCAGTATGACTGTAATCAGCTCTTCCTTAGTGCAATACAGGTGAGTAGAAATGAAAAGGCACCAAAAATATGGTTGTAAGTACAAAATGATTATGTTAATTAATCAACAATTAATAGCTAATGAAGACCTGTTATTTTGATGAAAAAAAGAATGCTGTTACTTTGAACCACTTTTCATTGTTAGGATCAAGAGAAACTTTTACATATTACATCTTATTGACAAAGTAGCTTGTTCTTTTTGATATCTTAGTTGTTGTAGTTGCTGCAGTAATTGCACACACTCTATTAGCTCACACCATTGCTTATTTGACACTAGGTGCACTTCTGAACAAAAGTGATAAAAGATCACTATTACTTCCTTGGAAAAAGGCATATTGCTTCTTTGTGTATTTAAAGCAGTTTTTATGCCCCCGCCATTCGGAATGGTGGAAAGGGCATATAGCGTTGCCCCTGTCCGTCCGTCCCTTCGTCAGTCTGCACCAACAAATGTATAGTTAGGTGGCTTATAAATGGACAGAATCAATGTAAGTCTATGGGATTTATTCTGTTAGACACCGAAAATACTTCTTTCTGTGGCTAAAAGTAGGCACTTAAGTATCAATCCTGCCAAAAATAGCCACATAAGTGTACATCCGTGAGAACGTCTGTCCGTCTGTTTGTACGTCCGTGCATCCAAAACTTAAACCGTGTCAATAACTTCCTTATTTCTTGATGTATTTTAAAATTACTCTGCAGAAATGTTAACCATCATTAGACTACTTGTCACGTGCAAAACCAAGGTCCGTACCTCCAAGGTCAAGGTCATACTTAGAGGTCAAAGGCCAAAAAAAGGGTCGGAAACTTAAACGCAGTCAATAATTTTCTTATTTCTGGATGGATTTTGTAATTACTTTGTAGAAATGTTAACCATCATGAGACGATGTGTCACGTGCAAAACCCAGGTCCGTACCTCCAAGGCCAAGGTCATACTTAGAGGTCAAAGGTCAAAAAAAGGGTCCGAAACTTTAACACAGTCAATAACTTACTTATTTCTGGATGGATTTTGAAATTACATTGAATAAAATGTTGGCCATCATGAGACGATGTGTCACATGCAAATCCAGATCTGTACCTCCAAGGTCAAGGTCATACTTAGAGGTCAAAGGTAAAAAAAGTGGTCCGAAACTTAAACACAGTCAATAACTTTCTTATCTGCGGATGGATTTTTTAAATTACCTGGCCATCATGAGACAAATCTGCCTCACACAAAACCAATGTTCTTACCTCCAAGGTCAAGGCCATACTTAGAGGTCAAATGTGAAAAAAGGGTCCAAAACTTAAACACGGTCACTAACTTTCTATGGATGAATTCAAACATAGACATATTTTCAGGCGGGGGCATCCGTGTCCTATGGACGCATTTCTATTTTTTTTTTTTTTTTTTTCATGAATGCAATATGAACGTTTTTGGTAAAACAAAACTGTCCAAACATGTCCAAAGTTGGCTGTACTTGCTGCTTATAACCATAATTGAAGGATTTTATTACCCGTAAAAATCCTAAAAAGTCAGACATCTTGAGGACTTGGTGTAATTCTACTAAAATTTTAACAAGTTTTTTTCGCAATCCAGCAAGGCCTCCAAAACGTGGCGACGAAATGGCAAAATTTAATGGCGTAGACCCTGATCAGACTGCTCCTTTAGGAACAGTCTGATCTGGGTATGCACTGTTCTGGTACAATGGAATTTTCAAAGTGTTCTGGGCTCCCATTACAGCAAATTCAGTATTGCATAAACTTCTTGTTCTTTAACAAAAACATGATCAAAAGATTGAAGCTCTCTGAGTTATGGGTCTAGTCATTAAGCAGAGTGGTTGTTTTAAGATTGTGTATAATGGGCAAACAATTATCAATTATTCTGCAGTAGCCTGGCAATTTGTTCAGAAGTTTATAAACCCTCATCACATAAATTGTTGTTTTATCTTCTTAAGTAGACAAGGCATGAGGCCTCTAATCTTTGTATGATCAACTGTCTGATTGCTAGCTTGCTTACTGTTTAATATTAAAAAACTAAAGGGAGAAAAATAATTGTTTACATTTATATCTTATAGTTGCTTAATGATCATCAAGAAAGCTTGACCTGCTTAAACCCCACTTTTATAAAGTAAAACTGGGGTTTACAGGGCATTTTATTATTTTATCAGGATTTTATCTGACAATTTTCATTTTTTGGTGGTAAAACTTTACCAATATACATGTACCAATAGGTATGTGCTTGTTATGTTTTGCAGAACTCTTGAAAAAGGTACAAATAAACTTTGTTATTTCAGAAGTCATAAATAAAGAAAAAACTAAGTTTTTAAAATTGAAGAATTTTTGAAAACCAATAAGATGAGATTTAACTATTGCAGATGTCATGAAATTAATAATACTAAGCTGTCATGAAAATAATGTATGCTAAACTATTGCAGATGTTGTGAAAATAATAAGTCAAAGCATTTAACTGCTGCAGAAATGATAACAAGTTAAGACTTAGTTTTAGCAGGAGTCATACAAATTAAGAAGTAATGACAAAACAACAAGTAGGTTGAACTGAAAAAGAAGGTGAAAAAGGTTAAGGCTTTAAGCCTTTAGCAGGATTCAAGAGAAAACCTAAGGGTAACATAAAAATAAAAACTTAACAATAGATATGCCATATAAAAGCCAAGGTGGAACTGCTGCAGAAATGATTAAAATACCAGGCTAAGCTTAACTAAAGCAAATGTCCTAAAATTAAACTATAGCAGAAGCCATGAAAAAGATAAAGCTTTGTTTATCTATACCAGAAGTAATAAAAAACAAAGCTGACTTAAACTACAGCTGAAGTCATGAAAAAAGTAAATCTTACTGGTAATTTTACTATAGCAGAAGTCATAAAAAAGCTGAGCTTGACTATAGCAGAAGTCATAAAAAAGCTGAGTTTGACTATAGCAGAAGTCATAAAAATGCTGAGCTTGACTATAGCAGAAGTCATAAAAAAGCTGAGTTTGACTATAGCAGAAGTCATAAAAATGCTGAGCTTGACTATAGCAGAAGTCATTAAAAAGCTGAGTTTGACTATAGCAGAAGTCATAAAAAAAGCTGAGTTTGACTACAGCAGAAGTCATTAAAAAATATAAACTTAACTTAAACTATATCAGAAAAAAATAGCTAAACTGTAGCAGAAGTCTAGATAACATGAGCATGTTGATCTATTCCAGAAAATAAAAATTGTTTAGGCTGTTAGCCTTTTGAGAAAAGATAAGGGTAGGATAAAAGCTTCTATGTTATGAAAAAGATAAGGTTTAATAAGCATAAGTCTACCCATAAGACCTTCCTGAAGTATTACAGCAATTGCTGTTTACCCAAATGTCTTCATTTCTAAAATGTATAACAGCAATTTGATGTATGAACCATTATACAATATGGTTGTGACTAATAATATCATGTTGCTGTCCAATAGATCAAAGTGTCATCATAACTTTCTATAAATCATGCCAAATTATAAGTCGAGAATTTCATATATATTTCACTTCAGTTCACCCAGTGTAATGACAGTATTATGTACATGTAACTGAATGATTATTTCCTGATTTACAATTGCGAAAGCTACTCCCGCTTCTTCGAAAGCTACTCACACTTCTAGAGTATCAGGTAGTGTACTTGAAATTATTTTGTCACCTCACAGGCTCCTTAAGTTAAGGATGCTTTAACCCATTGCATGCGGCAAACCCCTAAAGGGGTACTTTGGCAAAGTGTGCAAATAAAAATCAAAAATGAGTTCCTTTAAGAGCAATGAAAACATTCATAAGAAAGAAGATGGGTCATACTACTTAGTTTCGGCTAATAAAGCCTCATCAGTGACCCTGTAATGATCCGGCAAAGAAAGCCAGAGGAAACATACTGCAATTTTGCGAATTTCGCATAGGCAGTCGATTCAAAGACTGATATAAATCAAAAAGGGGTCCAAATAATTAAAAACTTGTCTAGAATATGAGTCTAAACCAATAACTTATTTCTGGTTTCTTAGAATATTCACGCTGATCTCAAAGGACCAAAAGGAAAATATAAACTGCACTATGGTTGATGTACGGGGAGACGTTT
Source organism: Lucinisca nassula (assembly GCA_963580285.1). Classification (NCBI taxonomy): domain Eukaryota; kingdom Metazoa; phylum Mollusca; class Bivalvia; order Lucinida; family Lucinidae; genus Lucinisca; species Lucinisca nassula. The sequence continues at coordinate 72,537,006 of OY757019.1, read as the reverse complement.
TAACGCGGCGTCTGATCTGGGCTTGCACTATTTGCTAATGGAATTTACTGTCAAAAATAGAATGAAAAAAAAGAAAAACAGGACTGACACCCCTTAAATGACAAATGTCCAACATATGGTAATGGAAGAGTCCACTAGTATACATTGGGTTAAGGATGCTTTAAACAACTTGGCCCAGGCATTTACTTTGAGAATATTGTCTGTAGGGTTCTCCGAAACTACTGTGCTGTTTCTGTCTAAGGAATTACATTGTAAAAAGATAAAATCTTCTTTTCAAGGGCATCAGATAGGTAGATCCAATTTTTCATCATTTATAATTCAGAAAAATAAATTCTTGTTGGATATTAAATGTCACACTATCTGCTTGCACAGGCGACAAATGGACAGATTCTGCCCCACAGCAGCAGTTTATGTGTTGCTTTTACAGCTTTCCCTGTACATTTATGAGTGATAATTATGGTTGATTAATTGATTCTAGCCTTGATATGAGTATGATTGACACATGAACAAGCTAAAATATATGTTCTGATGCAGTTTTGAATCTTTATGGACAGTCCACATCAGATATAAAATGGTATATTATGATTTGATGAAAGGTGGACCTAGACATTTACTGTTCCCATCATTAAAAGTAACTTTTTTTTCTGTTTGTCTCAACACTGTCTTGTTAGCAAAAAACAACAACAAAACAACAAAAAACAAAAACAAGCCAGGTTATTGTGCTGCAACCGACCATGGTGGTGAATAAAAATGTAGAAAAAGGCAATTACAGCCTTAAAATTGGCATCAAGATAAAAAAACTTATAGTTTCATCTTCAACTCCTGTACTGCTGAATAAATTCATTTTCTCTGGCCCATTTCTGACTTATAATGTATTCAACTCAATGACAAACATTTTAATACCTGACTGTGTGCTGGATTGAAGAATTGATGGGTAATATAAGCGCTGACTCTTAATAATTAGATGTCTCACCACTGTGGTTCGCTCCTTGCTTGGGCCACATGTGAGAGGCCAAGTTCAGCAATGGAAAGTCATGTATTTTTTCTCTCAGGTACTCCAGTTTTCACCCACCTCTGATTAACAATCAGCTTGAAATGTGAAATATTCTTGAAAGCACCCCCCCCCCCCCCCCCCCCCCAAAAAAAAATGAAACATACACACAAAAAAACCTAATCATCACAAAAACGCACCTATATAATTTTGACCCTATGGAACCCCACTTTTATGTAGTGGGTTTTACAGGGGTAAACCTTATTTTTCTTATTTCTGCTCTAAAATATAGATTGTGGATACTCGTTAGAACCGCCTCAATGAGGCGTATCTAACGAGTGCCTTCAATCTCTCTTTTGAGCAGAAATGAGAAAAATATTACAATTTTTTCATCTTAAAGTTTTTAGTATTTTTTTTCGGGGGTAATGTTTACAATGTATTTGTATATTATTTCCTGTTGTCAGCATCCAGGGAAAGATATAAATATAACATTAGTTTCTGAGGGGTATTCATGTTAATGATAATTACATGTATTGTTGATAACCAACTGCTTTATCCAAACTCTTAATAGTCATGTTTTGTGAAATTGCACAACCCGCAGAAAAAGCAACCGACTGAAGTTGGTTGATTTCTCATCAGTGACCCTCATTTTCAAAATTTCCACAATGGAATCAGTGATCCCAAAGGACAAGAAAATATAAACTAAACTATGATGTAGGGCAGCGAGACATTTTACGGCTGCGACATATTCCGATATACAAGCTGTAGTGACGTTAAATATGTTCTAGAAGGCTTATCCTTTGGAAGCAAGGAATTCACTACAGAAATGGAAATATGGAGTGTACATGTTATCTGGGCCAGACTAGCTAGTTTTGGCCAATTAGGCCTCATCAGTGGACCTCATAAATTTTCAAAATTCCACAATGGAATCAATGATCCCAAAGGACAAGAAAATATAAACTACACTATGGTGTAGGGCAGGGAGATGTTTTACGGCCGCCACACATTCCCAGGCACCAGCTGTAGTGACGTTAAATTTGTTCTAGAAGTTCAAACAAACAAACAAAGCCATTTTGATGCAAGGCAGGTTCAACATTTTCTTGGCGGTGACCCGTACTTCATGATCTCTTATGAATGTGAATGATCGGACCATGTGACAAACTGTTCCAAGAAACAGTCATTCTCCTTTGCCAAATGTCATGCTTACCAGTCAAATATGCAGTTCAAAATAAATTCTTGCATGCCATAAAGTAATATGATTATCTTATTATTATAAACTGTGCATGAGGAAGCAGGCTGCACTGTTCTTTGACAGCTCTTGTTTATGCAGCACTAATATAGGTTAGCTGTATATAGGTCTTGACCATACATTATATATATTACTTCAAAATGTCATCTTGCTCCAGAAGGTCCATAAAATTATTTCCTGTTGTCAGCATCCAGGGAAAAATATATAAATAAACATTAGTTTATGAGGGGTATTCATGTTAATGATAATTACATGTACTGTAAAAAACCTAAAAATTCAGACACCTTCAGGACTTGCTGTAGTTATCCTAAAATTTTAACAAATTTGTTTCATGATCCAGCAAGATATCTAAATGGTGTAGACAGAATGGCAAACAGTGTAGACCATGATCCTTTAGGAGCAGTCTGATTAGGGTCTATACTGTTTGCTTAGGCCTGCCTGTCCCAATGCTTAGGATCATTACCTTAATAATGTGTAAAATCGGGCACAACAAATACCTATTTGTGAGCAGCAGAGACAGAGCAGCCTATGCCCCCAGCCAGTCTGGCCTATTTTCACTTGTCACTCTTTGTTTGATTGGTGATCAGGGGGTTGGGCCAAGTCAGCAACATTCATTTGTGCAGATTGATAATGTCTACGATTTAAGGGTAATGGGAACCCCTTCAGGGGTGGCAACTCCTGCAAAAGTATTTTTGTCTCCATGTCAATAGGGGTCAACTCTTAAAGGAAAGAAATTGCTCCTGAGGAGTTGGAGTGGTCACAAAGGGCCGACAATCTTAGAGTTTCATTACGAAAACACGTCTTTACTAGTACATTGTAAATTTTACTGCCAAAAAAAAGAAAACTTTCAGATGAAAAATTGTGATATTTTTCCTATGGTTTACCCCGCTAAACCCCAGTTTTACTATATAAAAGTGGTGTTTGAGGGGGTCAAATTATATAGGCATGTTTTTGTAATGTGACAACCTGGGTTTATTGTTTATCAACAAGACTTTGTGATCAAATGTAACTATTTCACTGATAAACAGTGTTGATTCAAACTACTGATGTAATGCAAGACCAGATATATATTTTCTAAATGTCACAAAAACATTGTGTAAAAAGTATCAAAGGTAGCTGACAGTTACTAAAATGACTTGGCAGAAGCTATCATGTTTTGACATCAGCTTTTTAAAGTAAATGACCCTACCTAATGTTATAAGATCTTTTGACCCCACCCTTGTGCTATTTTATTAATTAAACTTAAAAAGAAGAATAGCTTTAGGCTTTTAGTTAAAAATATTACTTTTATGTCTGTTTTAAACTATGACCCAGTCTCTGAAGTTAGAAGTTGCTTTAAAATGTTTTAACCTTGTCATACTGCAACTTGTAATCCCATAGAATATTTAAATGAAACTTGGCATTAATTAGCACTTTGGTTTTACAGGTCAAAAATTAAATTGTTAGTGTATAATTTGTGCTCTTTTAATGCCAAAAAATACATCAATAAATATTCCATAAAAATGTACTCAACCAGTAACTGCTTTGTTGTTTGACTACATGATTATCTGCCCTTGTTTATAGCAAATGTTTCTGAATGTATGGACTCTTAGTTCATGGAATGGGTCTTTCTCTCTGCAGTATTAATTATTGCCAGCCTCTATTGTGCACTGTGTAAACTCTTACATCAACAAAAATTTAAAATTGTTCAGTGCTAGTAGTTAACATTATGTTCAAACATCTAATTTCGGCCCCTGCCCATCAGGGCCTGAAGAAATAGATGAGCTGCATGATGCTTCCATGCAGAGCTGAGTCCGACCGCACACGAGTACTGGTAAACCCCTTAGAGGATCTTAGCCTGCCCAGGCAAAGCGGTGCGAGTCAGACTGTTCATGCTTATAAACCCTTTTGGTTTCATTGGGTGACAGGGCATTGAGATGTCATTTCATATCATTGTTGGGTAAAAGTCCCACGTCTCCAAAATGACCTATACAGTGTTTACAGGGACATTAAACCCCTGATCAAACAAACATACAATTTGGGTAAGCAAAACCCAAAATAGCATATGAAAACAAACCATATTGCAGTGGTCAACAATCTGGACAATCTATAAATTAAACTGAAGTGACTTCAGTAAATACCAGTGATAAACTGAACCCCCATTATGATAATATCAGGTCAGTGTGAGTGACAGGTACTAAATGAACACAATTTATAGTACCAGGTATGATGTATGACAGTGAGGACAGCCAGGTGATTAGAAGGTTAATATACCAATGCATGAGAATGTCCTACTTCCCTCATTAATAACTACAGCAAGTTTGGTGGGACCATGTTCGTTTGTTTGATTTGAGGTTTAACATCCCCGTCAACACTGTAAAGGTCATTTTGGAAACATTGCTTCCAATTTTGTGGGACTTTTACCTGACATTGAGATGAAATGACATCTCAAGCCCTGCTGCCCAATAATACCAATAGGGTTTATAAGCATGGACGGGCTGACTCACATCGCTTTGCCTGGGCATGAAAGATTGTTTAGCCCAGTTGTATGCTAGTGGACTCATTGCTATATGTTTGCCAAGTCCATTTGTCATATAAGGGTGTCAGGCCTATTTTTTTGTTTTTCTTCTATTTTTAACGGAAAAATCTGTTAGCAAATAGTGCAGGCCCTGATCAGACGCTGTGTTCTGTGGCATCTGATCGTTTGCCAAGGTACCCCTTTAGGGGTTTCCCCCGCATACAATGGGGACTGAAAGTTAACCATAGCTCTGTGTCAGAAGGCATTAATGATACACAACATATATTCTGAAGTAAAAATAAGGAAAATCTCCCTTAGTTTATTCCAAAACATACTTATATCTGGTATTGTCCGAAAAATTTCCTAGGGGCTCAACAGCAGTGGTAATACAGCCATTGGTGTTTGAGCCTTCAATGTAATCCGAGCAGGGATTTGCTGGCTACCTGCAATTTCCCGTGCAGGGCTCAAATTATGGGTCTGTCAGAGTAGTGGCCAGACTATCTGCCATTTGGACTGGTTTAATAACTTTCTTATTCTAAAATGGTTTGAAATTACTTGGAAGAAGTGTTAACAATCATTAGACTTTGTCTCTTACATTACCAAAATTAGTACCTCCAAGGTCAAGGTTATTTTGAAATTACTTGGCTGCCAGAACTACACCAAACTGACAGACAAAATGGATAGACAACCAGTCTGAGAGACAGGTTAATAAGGTAATGGCTGATTCTGCCCAGACAAACACTTGTAAAAGATCCTGTACATCCTTAATAGGGCCACCTGATCCTGGCATTTTGACATTCTGATAAGCAAAGACAGTAATTGTTGTTTTCTAGACACTTGACCTTTCTGATCTTCGATTATTGATGCAAAATGCAAAAAAAATAGGCTGAACATTATAAAAGTACAGAAGAACTTTTGGTCAAAGTCAGTTCAACCAGCTGAGCTACATTGTCTTATGACAGCTCTTCTTACTTTATAAAAGGCTTTTTAGTACAACTTTTTATGCCCCCACCGAAGGCCGTCGAGATGTCTGTATGTATGTATGTATGTATGTATGTATGTATGTATGTATGTATGTATGTATGTATGTATGTATGTATGTATGTATGTATGTATGTATGTATGTATGTATGTATGTATGTATGTATGTATGTATGTATGTATGTATGTATGTATGTATGTATGTATGTATGTATGTATGTATGTATGTATGTATGTATGTATGTATGTATGTATGTATGTATGTATGTATGTATGTATGTATGTATGTATGTATGTATGTATGTATGTATGTATGTATGTATGTATGTATGTATGTATGTATGTATGTATGTATGTATGTATGTATGTATGTATGTATGTATGTATGTATGTATGTATGTATGTATGTATGTATGTATGTATGTATGTATGTATGTATGTATGTATGTATGTATGTATGTATGTATGTATGTATGTATGTATGTATGTATGTATGTATGTATGTATGTATGTATGTATGTATGTATGTATGTATGTATGTATGTATGTATGTATGTATGTATGTATGTATGTATGTATGTATGTATGTATGTATGTATGTATGTATGTATGTATGTATGTATGTATGTATGTATGTATGTATGTATGTATGTATGTATGTATGTATGTATGTATGTATGTATGTATGTATGTATGTATGTATGTATGTATGTATGTATGTATGTATGTATGTATGTATGTATGTATGTATGTATGTATGTATGTATGTATGTATGTATGTATGTATGTATGTATGTATGTATGTATGTATGTATGTATGTATGTATGTATGTATGTATGTATGTATGTATGTATGTATGTATGTATGTATGTATGTATGTATGTATGTATGTATGTATGTATGTATGTATGTATGTATGTATGTATGTATGTATGTATGTATGTATGTATGTATGTATGTATGTATGTATGTATGTATGTATGTATGTATGTATGTATGTATGTATGTATGTATGTATGTATGTATGTATGTATGTATGTATGTATGTATGTATGTATGTATGTATGTATGTATGTATGTATGTATGTATGTATGTATGTATGTATGTATGTATGTATGTATGTATGTATGTATGTATGTATGTATGTATGTATGTATGTATGTATGTATGTATGTATGTATGTATGTATGTATGTATGTATGTATGTATGTATGTATGTATGTATGTATGTATGTATGTATGTATGTATGTATGTATGTATGTATGTATGTATGTATGTATGTATGTATGTATGTATGTCTGTATGTCTGTCTGTCTGTCTGTCTGTATGTATGTATGTATGTATGTATGAAGGGTCTTTTTTTCCGTGTCTGCTCAATTATTTCTGGATAGACCCTTTAAAGTTACCTTGCAGAAATGTTCATCTTTATTAGACAGTGTGTCCAGTGCAAGACCCAGGTCCGTACCTCCAATGTCAAGGTCATACTTAGAGGTCAAATGTAAAAAAAGGGTCTTTATTTCGTGTCAGGTCAATAACTTTCTTATTCTTAGATGGATTTTGAAATTACTTGGCAGAAATGTTAACCATCATGAGTCGATGTGTCGCATGCAAGACCCAGGTCAGTACTTCAAAGGTCAAGGTCATACTTAGAGGCCACAGGTCAAACGAGGGTCTTTTTTTCATGTCCTGTCAATAACTTTCCTATTCCTGGATAGATTTTAAAATTACTTGGCAGAAATATTAACCATCATGAGATGATGTGTTTTGGGCAAGACACAGGTCAGTATCTCGAAGGTCAACGTCATCCTTAGAAAAGGGTCTTTTTTGTGTTCGGTTAATAACTTTTAATTCTTTTTTTTTTTTTTTTTTTTTTGCGTTTTACGGCCCTTTCAAGATTATTTCACTCATATCGAGCCGATCGTTAATCAGAGGTGGGCGAAAACCGGAGTACCCGGAGAAAAACCACCTGACCTTCCGTTGCAGAACTTGGCGTCTCACATGTGACCCGAGCAAGGCTCGAACCACATCGGTGAGAGACCTAATGATCAAGAGTCAGCGCTCTTAACCACTAGGCCACGGAGGCCCGTAACTTTTAATTCTGGATGGACTTTTTAAAGTTACTTTACAGAAATGTTCACCTTCATTAGACGATGTGTCATGCACAAGACCCAGGTCAGTACCTCCAATGTCAATGTCATACTTAGAGGTCAAAGGTCAAAAAAGGGTCTTTTTTTTTGTGTCAGGTCAATAACTTTATTAACCTTAGATGGATTTGGAAATTACTTGGCAGAAAAGCTAACCATCATGAGATAATGTGTCGCCCGCAAGACCCAGGTCAGTACCTCCAAGGTCAAGGTCATACTTAGAGGTCACAGGTCAAAAAAGGGTCTTTTTTTTCGTGTCTGGTCAATAACTTTTTTTATTTCTGGATGGACTTTTGAAATTACTTTGCATAAATGTTCACCTTCATTAAACAATGTGTTGTGTGCAAGATCTAGTTCCACCCCTCCAATGTCAAGGTCATACTAAGAGGTCAAAGATAAAAAAAGGGGATCTTTTCTCGTGACCGGTCAATAATTTGTTTATTCTTAGA